>CM072929.1:5480000-6080000 GCA_036971965.1 Nyctalus aviator | reverse complement strand
GCGGAGAGGGACGCTGTCATGCACGGGCCTGCTCTGTGGGCAGCCCCTCACTGTGTCTTCTGGGCCCTCACTCAGCTCTGCCGACCATGACCTTTTCCTTTTGTCAAAGGGGCCGAGGGGCGGGTCAGAGCCAGCCGGGCGGGTGGCACGGCCAGGAGAGGTGTCACCTGGGCTCTGGTGCGCCCTGCCCTGAGCGGCCCGGGGAAGGGGTCCGGGGCCTGGGATGTGGGTGCCAAGGTCATCCCCACCTCCTGAGGCGGACCCTCCGGGGTGGACTATGTGCCCTCTGGACGCTCGGCAGCTGCTGATAACAGCTCTGGGAACGGCTTTGATAACGGCCAGCATTGCCAGCGACTGGCAGGTGGCGGCTGAGCCATGGGAGGAGGCTGGGGGGCATGGGAGGAGGCTGGGGGGCAGGGCTGGGGCTGTGGGAGGAGAGGGGGGAGCCGGGGAGCAGAAGAGGAGAGGAGGGATGGGGGGACTGAAAGCTCCCCCTCCTCTCCTCCCCTCCCACAGCCCGGTCCGCAGGCCCCGGCCATGCGCTTGCTCCCATCCACTCCCTCCCCGCCTCTGCTCCCCAGCATTCCCCCCGCCACACACCACCGTCCTGCTAGCTGGCCCGCGCCCACGTCCCCATGTCTGTGGCTCTTGGGGAGCAGCACCAAGCCCCTGGCAACAGCCCCTCTGGGCTCCACACGATTGGCCCCGAGCCTCCGGGGCTCCCGGCCGCTGCCCACACCCCCTGCTCCGCTCCGGCAGCGCCTGAGGTCGGCTTGCGGCCTTGGCAGTGACAGGGACAGGAGGGCCGCTGGGTGAGCGTGGGGAAAGCAGTGGCGAAGAGAGGGGCTGATCCCGAGCTTGAAGGGAGGAGACGGGACGGCCATTCACTGGGAAGCAAGGGCAGGGACGCTGCAGCGCGGCACCTCCAGGCTTCTGCTGAGCAGCGTGGGCCAGACTCCCCCGTGTGACCACCCCTCCGAGGTCCCCACGGAGGCCGGAAGCAGGTGGTGGTGCCAGGGGTGGGAGGGAGGGAGTGTCCAGTGGGGACAGAGCTTGGTTTGGGAGGGTGGAAAGTTCTGGAGAGGCCGCACCTCAGTGTGACTGCTTCCTGCCTGCGCTGAGCGGTGGGAGCCGGTGAAGGCGGTGATTTTTTTTTTTAAAGAGGCTTGGAATTTGGGGGAGGGAGGGAGGGGTGCAAAAAAAAAATCAATAAAATATGTAATAAATAAATAAATAAATAAATAGGCTTGGAATTTACAACTTTTTCTCTTTCTCTTTTTTAAAATATGTTTTATTGATTCTTCTCAGAGAGGAAGGAGGAAAAGGGACAGAGAGTTAGAAACATCGATGAGAGAGAAACAACGACCAGCTGCCCTCTGCACATCTCCTACTGGGGATGTGCCCGCAACCAGGGTACATGCTCTTGACCGGAAATGAACCTGGGACCTTTCAGTTCAAAGGCCGATGTTCTATCCACTGAGCCACACCGGTTATGGCAAGGCGGTGAGTTTTGAGATGCGTGTTCAGCTCCATGGGCACATGAGACGGCAGAGTGCCCACCGCCGGTTAATCATTAGCTCGGTGCTCTGGACCCGGCAGCGGGAAGCAGCCGCCGTCCCGGGACCTTGAGAACTGCAATGCTGCGTCGCACCCAGAGCCAGGCCATAAAGCCTTATCAGCCGCATCCCATCAGCCCTTGTGCCTGGGAGAGGCGTGTGAACCTCTTTCCTGGAGCCTGGGCTGCCCTGACCTCTGCGATCCCTGGAGCTGCACCTGGCCTTGCTGGCAGCGGGCGGCGGCCCCGGGGTGGGGCCTCCCGCCTTGCCTGGGCACCGCGGAGAGCGGCACGGGTGGGGTTCTCCTTTGAAAGGTGGCCACCCCCGCTTCAGGGGATGAACCCCCCTGTGGCCCCATCGCATGGATAGGGGGCCCCCACCTTTGCAGGAGGCCCAGGCCAAGGGGACAGAGGCCCGGCAGAAGCGGAGCCAGGTGGCACCTGCTCACAGCGGCACACAGCCCTTTTGGGGTCATGCAGGTCTGGGGGTGCTCCCGGCTCCTGGTGGGGGACAGTGAAGCACAGAGAAGCACCCGGGACCTGGCTGCTACACTTGGGGGGTCCCTCCCAGGGCCTGCTCAGCCTCCTCCCACTTCAGACCAGCAAGGGGTCCTTGCCCCAGGCCCCACCCCGCCCAAGGCTGCCCTCGGCCAGCTGCCTGGCTCACCCCTCACCTGGCTGCCCCCCTGTGAGCCTCCTCCTCTCTCTCCCCATGCGGCTCTGGCACCTGCACACAGAATGTGACTGCAGGTACCCCCCACCCGCCCCACCCCGTGGCCCTGCCTGTCTGAGATGCTGGCAGCTGACTCTCTGCTTCCAGGAGCTTCACCTGGGACTCCCTCCCTCCAGGCGCACCTGCCATAGCCTCCTGCGCTTCCTTTCATCCCGTCCTCACACACCCAGGATCCCCCACATCCCCCAGGGCCCCTTCAGCCAGAGGGTCTTATGAAACCTACCTCAGGGCGCCTCCTCTCTGCTCAGTAAAGGGTCCCGGGCTCTTTGGCTTATCTTGGGGGCGAGGCAGAAAACACACAAGATGGAGGCCTGGCTGGTGTGCTGAGTGACAAGAGCATCGCTGAGCACCTAAGGGTTTGGGGCTCAATTCCGGTCAAGGGCACGTTCCTGGACTGCAGGTTTGTTCCCAGCCCCGGCCAGGCACATGTGGGAGGCAACAATTGATGTCGATCTCTCTCTCTCTCTCCCCACCCGCTTCTCCCTCCCTCCCTCCCATTCTCTCTGAAGAGAAATGGGAATGCTGAAACCGGTTTGGCCCAGTGGTAGAGCGTTGGTCTGCGGAATGAAAGGTCCCAGGTTCAATTCTGGTCAGGGGCATGTACCTTGGTTGCAGGCACATCCCCGGTAGGGGGTGTGCAAGAGGCAGCTGGTCGATGTTTCTCTCTCATCGACGTTTCTAGCTCTCTCTCCCTCTCCCTTCCACTCTGTAAGAAATCAATAATATATACACTTTAAATATATATTTTAAATAATAATAAATGGGAGAATATCCCCCATGCAGAAGAATTCAATGTAATTCCTGGGGAGCCTACCCCTGGCCCCGTCACAAGGGGGAGCCCCAGCCCGAGGCCCTGCAGCGCGGGCTGAGCCCGGATGTCCTCCCGGAGAGGACAGGGTGGGGAGAGGAGAGACAGGACAAACGCCACCTCAGCCAGGTGCTCAGGTTGCCTGGGCGGTGACTTGGATGGTGTGACAAGAGGGCTCTTGACCAGCCCCCCCATCCCCTCCCTGGTCATCCTCCCAACCCAGCCTCATCCCAATCCCGATTGGAACAGCAGAGGGCGCTCTCAGCACACGGCCACGGCCGGAGGAGCTGGGCCGCCAAGAAGGCCTGGGGAGGTGCCTGCGATGTCAGGTCCTGGGCGGATCCTGGGCGAGAGAGGGCCCTCGGGGAGCGGAGGGCATCTGAGCACAGGAGGCTCTGCTGAGTTCTCGGTGGCGTGTCCACATTGGTTCCCTAACTGACCAGCACATCCTAGCGCGCGTGTTAGCGTGTGTTCTCCAGGGCAGAACCCGCAGGACGCATGTGGACATCACGTAGACACACTGGTGCAAGCAGGTTTATCTTCAGGACCTGCTCATGGGACAGGATTCCTGGGGGAGGGGGTTATAACAGGTGACGGGACACTCCGAGGTTCCCGGTCAAGCTGGCCAGTTCCTGGTGCCGCAGGCCCGGAGGACACGCTGAGGACTTGCTGTGGATGGAAGTGATTCCAGCGCAGGGAAGTCTGCGTGAATGTCAGCACGCACGGCCGTGTCGGGGTCCCTGGGCCTGCAGGGGCTCTGCCCCGTCCCCTCTGCTCCCCCAGCATCGTCTGAGGCAGATTTCAGACACCGGGTGGTGCCAAGGGCCACACGAAGCACTGGCCTTGCGGCTTCCCCCGTGAGGGAGAGTCCACGGTGGCTGCCCCCGCCCTCTGTGCCCCCTCCACACACACACCATGGGCAGGAGGGGCAGGTCCAGCAGAGAGACGTCTGTGTGAGGGTGGTAGGTGGAGGTGAGTGGAGGGTTCCGGTGTCTCGACAGCTCTTTCCGGCCCAGGGCCCCTTCCCCCAGCCTCAGTTTCCCCTTGTATTACAGGGGCCCCCACCCCCCGGCACCCTCAGAGCCCTTCACTCCCTGGTCCAATGTGACCCCGTGGCCTCCATCTCCTCTCGGGGTCACCGCGCTTCCTCCCCATAGGCAGACCCCAGGGGGAGGGGAGCCGGACAGGGCCCTGCTCTGTGGGGACCTAATGCAGCTTCAGGGCGGACGGGAGTCCCTGCATGGCTCTGGGGTTTGGCGTGAACAAGTGGTTCTGGGAATAGAAGCTCCCGCTGCTGTGGCCCGAAGCTGGTCCATGGCGGGGGCAGGTTTGTGCTGGGAAAGGCCCCCATGCCATGCGGGAGGAGGGACGGGCGTGGGGGAGGAGGGAGTGAGGCTGAGACTGGCGGGCCACCAGGCCTGCGGGAGTGGCTGTCTCTGGGGCAGCCTCACCCCATCCCACCTGCGGGAAGAGGGGGCGCCTCTCAGCAGCCAGGGCGGGTCAGCAGGTCTCACCTGGGAAAGAGCCACCTGGCTGGGCGACTGGGTGTCTAATCCACAGCCTCCCCCAGCTGCTCCCCCAGCGGTAATTACAGGTCTGGGCGGAAGGATTATTCTGAGGGGGCAGAGCCCGGCCTGAGCTGGCAGGGACCCCGCTCGGTGGAGGTGATCCTCGGACCATGCTCCCTCCTCGGCCCCCCGCGGCTCCTGCCCGAGTCACAGGCCATGGGAGGCGGGGGCGGGCCCGGGAACCGCCTTTCTTGGGAACACGTGTGGCTTCCAGGGAAGAGCAAAGTTAAACACGTTCTCAGGTGATGCTGGCGTCAAACTCACCACTTCTCTTTCTCTTTAAAGGCGCTCTTTCTTAAAAATATAAAGTTTTATTGATTTCAGAGAGGAAGGGAGAGGGAGAGGGAGAAACATCGATGAGAGAGAATCATTGATCTGCTGCCTCCTGCACGCCCCGTCTAGGGACAGAGCACACAACCCAGGCACGTGCCCTGACTGGGAATCGAACCGTGACCTCCTGGCTCATAGGTTGATGCTCAACCACGGAGCCACGCCACCAGCTGGGGCACCACCGTCCCTAGTGACATGCTGTCTGGAGGCCGCGGGTCCATGTGGTTCTCGGCTCCCGGGCTTGTGCCCACGCCGATTCATGGGGCCTCAGGGCTGTGGCCTCCAACACAGTCCGCATGAAGGCTCAGGTCCCGGGGGTGACGTGACCCAATCTGTCTGCCTCAGTCCAACCCGGCCACCCCCGGCCCCCCGCCCTCTCCTTCCTTCTGTTCAGCAACAAGGACTGGAGTCGGCCGAGCCAGACAGGCCAAGCCCCAAACTCAGCCACAAGGCAGCGAGTGCGGGTCCTCACGGGCCTCGTGTCCGGCTGGCTACAAGCGCACATGCCTGCCCAGGGACCCGGCCTGGCCGTGAACACAGGTGAGCACATGTGGGAGCCGGGGCAGAGTGGCCCGTAGGGGCGGGACCCTCAGGCAGTGGACCGTGGGGAGGGCAGCAACGGGCCTGCTTGCTCTGGGATCGTCCCGGCTGCTGTGTGGGGCTGTGGGAGCGCACAGGCCGGATAGGGGAGCGCAGCCAGTGGGTGTGGTCACGGTTGTGGCTGGGTGTGCCTGTGAGCACCAGACGGGTAAGACGCCTGACCTGAGGGAGGGGGACAGGCCCAGAGCCTCGGGGACTCGACCCCCTGGGGACAAGCTGGCGCCCGTGCATCCTGACGGTGGACGGGCGCAGCTGGGGTGGAGGCCGAGGTCTGCAGAGGGGAGCGGGCTGTTAGAGGTCACACAGGGCCTGGACGAGGCGGTAGGACAACCGGGGCTCAGCATCCTGCAATGCCTGCCGACGACACAGGGACGTGGCCTTGGCGCCCAGTGGACACCTGGGGACAGACAGGCCCCCTCTCCTCCCTGAGGACCCTGCTGGGCAGGCAATGTCTGCACGGAGAAGGTGCATCTCCCCTGACCAGGAAACAAACTTCCGAATAACTGTTCCTGTCGAGAGCACCGCCCTGCTGGGGGCAGGGGCGAGCCTGCCCCAGGTGCCCAGCCTGCATGTGGGCCCAGAGGCAGGGGTTGCCTAGGTCAGCAACCAAGCAGTTCCTTGCCCTGCACGGGTGGCAGGGGGCTCTGAGGCACCTGGCAGCTGCAGTCCAGAGAGAATCCGGGCAGCTCAGCCAGAAATGCCAATGCCAGAGGCCCCGAAACTGCCACTCACCCTCCAGTGCTCACGGGCCGGGTGAAGAGGGCCAGCCGTGCTGGGAGGGCCAGGCCTGCCGGGCAAGGAGCTGGCACCCTCGGAGCCACTGCAGGGGACGCGCCGGCGACTGCGGCCTGAGGCTGGCGACCTTCCTGCCAAGCCCTGGGCCAGGAGGGGCAGCTGCGCTTCCCCTCGAGCTATAAAAAGCCCAAGCCCAGCCCCGCGAGCAGAGGGCAGAGCGAGGGACAGGACGCACAGGACTCGGAGCTCGGAGCTCGGACTGGCAACATGAGGTTGGGCCCCGCCATCAGGCTGCTGCAAGCCCCCCTGAGGGCCTGCGTGGTCCCCAAGGCGCACATCTCCGCCAAGCCGGCCAAATCCCCCACTTCTGCCCCCGTGAGTACTGGGCCCAGCCCAGGGAGGGCTGGCAGCCCCAATCCCCAGGATGAGGCGGCTTTCAGGGGGGTCCCAAGAGCCAGGCTGGTCAAGAGAGAGGGGATGTCCTCCCAGGCCTGGCGCTGCCAGAGGGGACCCGGGAAAGGGGCCTGTCTAGGGCGGGCGGGGCTTTGTCCCAACTGCAGCTGTGGCCCGGCAGTCAGCTGTCCGCGGGCCTATTCTCAGGCTCCCACTGCCTCTGCCAAGGCAGGCGCCGGGGCTGAACTGGGAGGGGCCGAGGGGTCCTGCAGTCACCATGGGAGGGGAGGGCTCTCCGAGGGCCGGGGGAGCACAGGGGGAACTGACCTGGGCCAAGCCTAAGTAACCAAGGTTAGGAAGGTCACCAGCCCAAGGTCATGTGCTGGGAAGGGAGCCGGAGCTCCGCCTGAGGCCTCTGGGGTTGAAACTAAAAGGAGGGTTAGTGTGTCTCCCCACCCCTCCCCCCCACTTCCCCTGCAATCAGGCACCTGATCTAGGAAACCGGAGGGCCAGGCTGCTCCGGGAGGAACCAGGGGGAAGCAGAGCTGCCTCTTCAGAACCCGCCTTGACGGGAGAACACAGGGAGCCAGGCAGGCCCCATGCACGCACACACAGCCAGGAGCCCCCCGACCCCGGGCTCCGGACAGGCCCCCACTCCGAGGCCGTCCTTGTTTCAAGCAACCTAGAACCTGGGCGGTCTGCCGCCCGCAGGCCCTGACCAGCAGCACCTGTGCCCTGGGCAGGAGTCAAGGTCGAGGGAGCCGGGCGGGCTCAGGGGCCGGCCGGGCGGACACCTCCCGTGACCCGGGCCTGGTGCCTCCCATGTGTCTCCCCGCAGGAGCAGGCCGTGGCGCTCGTGGTGACCTTCTTCAGCTTCATGATCCCCTCGGGCTGGGTGCTGTCCCACCTGGAGAGCTACAAGAAGCGCTCCGGCGAGTGAGGATCCACCGAGGGAGGCTCCGGCAGTCCGCCCGAGAGGTCTGCCAGTGAGGCGGGCACGGGAGGGAGCTCTCATTAAACCCTCCCCACCGAACGCTCGCTGTGTCCATGCACGCGCCGCCTCCCGGGACTCAGCACAGGGCACGCAGGTCACAGGAGCCGCTGGCTTGGGGCAGGGGCAAACCTGTCAGAGGGCGTCCGGCCCTCGCCCCCGCTCCACCGGTCCCGCACGTGCAGGAGCGCTCTCCTCAGAGGGGTGGCCACGACCACGGCCACGGCCACTCCCCCCCAAACCCCATTCCCTCTGCTGCCTCGAGGCTCTGCAGACACAGGCGTGGCCTGGAGGGTGAGCCACGGAAACCACAGAGAGGACACGGCAGCGGCTTTTATTGCAGGGCCCTCGGGCCACCTGGGTCGCGCTCACACGGGTGGGGGGCAGATCGACCTGGAGCGGTGCCACACGCAGGGCCCACCCTCCAACCCGCGGGCCCCACCCTCACTGCGGTCAGGAGACGTCACGGGGCCTTTCCCAGGAAGAACGTCCTGCCCAGCAGAGCCCGCCTTGGCGGGGAGCCTGGGCGGGAGATGGCCGCGGGAGGCTCTAGGTGAGGACGTCGTGCGCCTGATGCTCCACCAGCATCTCCATGCTCTTGACGTCCGTGCACCAGGACTCCAGGCGCTCCTTCATGCCCTGGATCTGAGGGTGGAGGCAGAGTGAGACAGTGAGGCCCTAACGGAGGGATCCCGAGCTGGGATTGGGGGGAGGACACGGCACCCCACAACCATCTCCCACAAACACGTTTTCACAGGCTGGCAGGAAGCCAGCAGGCAAGAACAGGGGAAATCCACAGGATTAAGTTCCAGCCAATGTGAGGATGGATTTAAGCTCAAGTCACATAAGCAGGAAGGTGCCTGATCAGAGACCAATTTTAGGATTAAAGGGCATCACCACCTACCAGCACTGTTACCGCAATCGCTTTTAAACACAGGGTTCAGGTCCCAGGCGGCAGTGAACCCTGAAACCCTGCCCCAAGCAGGAGCCGCCCCGGAGCCCCCTCCTTCCCGATGGCCAGCGTCACCTGCTGCAGATCCAGCACGCGGGGCTGCACCCAGGTCATGTGGACCCGCGCGTCCACCTCGTCGATGCTGCCTTTCACCAGCCCCACCGACAGCGCCTTCATCACCAGCAGCTCCACCTGCGCAGAGGGCGGGTCAGGGGCGCGCTGCCCACACCGGGAAGGACGCCGCTCCTCTGTGGTTGAGGTCGGGGAGCAGGGGGCCCCCCCAGGAGCCCGGCCCCTCTGGGACAGCCCAGTCCAAATACTGTACCTCATTCACGCTGATCTTAGAACTTTTGGCAATTTCTTCAAAAGTGAGTTGTCTGTGATTGGCAGGTCGTGTGAAAGTCATCTGAAAAAAATTTTCCCAAATGAGAACTGTCAGAAAACTGAGTAAGGATCCTTTTATCAACACTTGCTCTGAAAATGCAGATACTAGTACCTCTACACTCCAGCTTTCTCAGTGCTAGCCCTGCATCGCATTAACCAGCTCTCAGTGCCCAGGGGGGACGGTGAGATCAGCCGCATGACGGCAGCTTTCTGCCCGTCACTGTTCAACCCTGAGCAAGTGCTGGAGCTGGGAACACTGCGCTGAGCCGAACACAGAATGCTTTTCTCAAAGGCTCAAACTCACCGGCCACCGGCTGAGCGCCGACCTAGGAACCAGGAGGTCACAGTTCGATTCCTGGTCAGGGCACAGGCCCAGGTTGTGGGCTCGATCCCCAGTGTGGGGCGTGCAGGAGGCAGCGATCCATGATTCTCTCATCATGGATATCCCTCCCTCCCTCTGTCTCTCTCTTTCCCTCTCCCTCCCTCCCCCTGCCTCTCTGAAAGCAATGAAAACATCTTTAAAAAGAAAAAGGCATCAAAAGGCTCAGACTCCAGCGGGAGTCAGAGGGGCTGTAGACAAGGAGCAGCAAGTGCCAGATGGCGGCAGCCATGTTAGCTCCGATGTCCGGCGGGCTCTCTGAGGAGGTCATGGACGCTGAGACCCAAATACAAACAAAACAGTGGGAGAGGAACGGGGGGAGGGGCGGGCAGGGCAGCACAGTTGTTCTACGGTAGCTGCTTCACTAGCTTCAGCTGCACCAGGGTTTAGGGTGGGCAGGACCGCGACACCTGCTGGCCTCTCAGCACAGAGGGTGCTGGCACTCGCTTACCTCCATGAGGCAGAGCAGCTGGATTTTCCTCAGAAGCTGAGCCTCGTTGGCGGCGAGATCAGGCTGTGAAGGAGAAAGACACGTCACCTGACCAGAGGTGGGACAGAAATAGGCACTTGCCCGAGGCTCCCAAAGGCATCAGGTGCCGGGGCTTCGCTTTCCTGGGAAATGACTAGAACAGCGCCCAGCTGGAGGCCGTTTCCCAGACCAGAACGTGGCCCGGCAGAGCTGTTCCGGTGTCAGACAGCAGGGGGCGGGCCTCAGTTCCAGGGCCTTGTCCTGAGGGGAGAGCACGTTACCAGCTTCCCTGGAGGCAGCTCCAGAGGACAGTTATCTGCTGAGCTCAGAGCCACACTCAAGACGGGTTCATGACCCCAACCCCGCTCCGCTCTGCGCACCCGGGGGACACATTCTGTCGGAGGCTGGAACCCTCCCCCAGCGCTGTCCGCAGGGCGGAGCAGGCCACTACACCTGAGCTGCCCAGGGTGCTGCCTGCCTGTCTCCCCGGCGATAGGGAGAGGCAGGGGCGGCCTGGACTGACCTGCTGGCCCCAGGCGGCCTTCAGAGTCTGGAACTGCTCCACGTTGCCGCTGTTGAAGGCATACAGGGTGTCGATCAGCCACTGCCGGTCAGTGCCCCTCAGCGACTCCAGCACGGGGTGCATGAGCTGCGGGACAGAGACGGTGAGCTGGCAGCACGCACTGCCCGCGGTGACACGTCTGTGCCCTGGGCCCACTTACCAGTTCTCCGAAGTTAAACACTCCCTCGCCTAGAAGTCCCGCCAGGCCCAGCGTGAAGGCTCTCTCCTGCTGCTCCGGCACTAGGACGACAACAGCCCTCGTCACACACGCCAGGAGCCCCGTCCCACTCGGCCTTCAAGGCCTCATGGGGAAGAGCGCGGCAGCACCCCGGGGGGTCACAGCAGAGCGCTAACAGGCGCCTGGTGACAGTGCTGGGTTCAGATCCTGCGGGCCCGCCTTCACGGGCTCTGTGGGAAGCGCACCCACCCACTCTCTCCCCCTAAACCACGTAACTCCCTACCTTTCTGCCTGTGCTCCCGGAGCCCTCGGGTGGGAGCGTGCCCCATTGAGCTCGCTTAGCCTCTTCCCACCCAGAATTAGCTCCTTTTCCCACAGCGAGTCCCCGCCACATCGGCTGCCTGCCCTGGGCCCTCCTGGAGATGCAGCCATGACACTCACTTCCAGGAGTTGCTGCTTCGGAGGCTTCAACAGTGAACTGTGAGGAACCTCTAAAATCTGCCCAAGTTTCCTTTGTAAACACATTCACCGCCCTCTCCCCGACTCAGGGTCACTTTTCTTTCCTCCCTCAGGTCCACTCGTCCCCGGGCTGGAGGCGCAGGCTCTGACAAAGCCCCAGGGGGTGGGGGGGAGAGTGCTCAGGCTCCTTCCCCCGAACAAGACACCAAAGACTCGTCCAGCGTGGAAGCTACTGCTTCAGCCACCCTTCCTGCTCCAGCACAGCTTCCTTCCCAAGGGGAGAGGCACCGAGGGCTGAGACCTGTTGCCTCCAGTCCCCCTTCTTCCCCCACCCAGCATCCGCAGGTGGGCCTCTCGAGGGGCACCGGCCAGTGCGGGTCTCACCTGGCAGGTCCTTGATGTCGACGCAGCCCAGGAAGCGCAGTGCGTCCTTGTAGTAGGAGGCGTGGTTGCCGATGGTCTGGTAGTACTTGCTGGAGAGGTCGTAGAAGCGGCTGTGCACCGACGTCACGCCTGGCAGGTTGTTGAGCATTTCTTCGACATCTTCGATGGTTTCCTGTTCCCGGGAAGCAAGACGGACCTCTCTGTAGCTTACAGCATTGTAAAGTAACACGTGACAAGACGGGAAGCAGCAGAACTTGGCGTGTTAGAGCAGAAACCTCAGCCCAGCTGAGGGGCTCGTGAGGCGTCCACCCGCGCACCAAGAAGCTGCCGGTTCGAATCGCGGTCAGGGCCCAGGCCCAGGCTGTGGGCTCAAGGCTCGACCCCGAGTAGGGAGTGTATAGGAGGTAGCCGATCAATGATTCTCCCTCTCCCTTCCTCTCTCTAAAATCAATAAAAAAAAAAAAGACCAAAAGGCTCCAGGACAGGAAACTCTGACATGAAAAGGATGCAGAAGAGGGGGGGGCAGCAGCATGGGACCTGACTGGCGGACCCTGGTCCACTAGGGCCCTCAGGCTGTGCCTGGCGGAGGCGGTGGCCCCTGCGGAGCCAACACGCTGGGTCCTGTTTGCAGGTAATAGCAACAACCAGCAACTTACCCTTAAGTGGTTTCTCAGGAAAAAGCCGGGCACACGGACGATGGGCAGGGGGATGGCAGCAGTGGGAGGAAAGGGCACAGGAGAGTACTTTGTGCTATTTCACAACTTTCCTGTAACTTATTTTAAAGTAAATAAAGAGGAAAAATAGGATTTCCCCAATAGTTTTTTCTCTTTTTTTTTTGTCATTGTTGCTAGCTCTCAGCTAAGGCTATTTTCTCCATGGATTTTTAGGAAGTGGGAGGGAGGGAGGGAGGAAAGATTGATGTGAGAGACACACACGGATTGGCTGTCTCTCCCACACACTGACCGGAGCCGAGCTGGAACCTACAGCACAGCAAGTGCCCTTGATTCAATCCCATGGCCCTTCGGTGCGCAGGCCAGCGCTCTAACCACTGAGAAAACTGGCCAGGGCTTAAACAGCCTATTAAACCAAAGACAAACCTGTGTAACGGCGACCTCACCTTTGTGACCTGTAGGTCCCCGATGTTCAACTTCAGGGCTCCGATGGCCGTTTTACACAGGATCACGGCCTCGTCGCTGCTCTTCACCTACAGACGTCGGAAACAGGAACCTCAGACGGGTGGGCAGTGGCCCACAGAGCAAGGCACCCGCATGCTGCGGGCTCCCACGGGCAGAGCCTGGTCTCCAGGGCCGTGGACAGTGAGCGAGCACAGACACAAACACGTATTTAAGAACTTCACGCGTACCTTCTCACGCGTCTTCTCCAGAAAAGTAAGAGCCACGTTAGGATCTAGAAAAGGAAGCAGAACCAGCTCAGAAGAACCACCAATGGTCTCTTTACAGACTGGTCTCTACCAACCAGCATGCTTTTACGTGGGGTAACCTTGAGATTTGGAACGTAAACAAAGATAAAAATGTTAGAACTGGATATTTTCTATCAAAATGCAATAAAGCTCCATTCCGTACGCTTCGAGGCCCCGGGACCAGCCCTGCCAGCAGCAGCCACTCACCCGTCATCTGTCTGACCACGTGGAGGATGATCTCCACCAGGGACAGGGGGTTCACCCTGAAACACAAGCACAGCCGTGAGCGCCAGGCCTCGGCACTTCCTTTCCAAAGTCGATAAGCAGAGGGCCTTACCTGTGCTCGAAGTCACTGATGAAGTTTTCGTAAAGCTGTGGAGCAAGAGTGGAGAGAAGTCAGACACCTGCATCTGCAGAGCCAGCCGGGACCTCGCATGGCGGGCACATTTCCCAGGACCCCCGCGTGTGGTTATTAGGTTCACACAGATGATCACCCACGGATACGACAGCAGGTGGGCTGTTCCTGGCTTGGGGCATTGTACCGGCCAGAAGGCTCTCCGAAGACCAAGTCCTATGGTCTCCTCCAAAGCACCGGGTGGAGAATTTAGAGCCCAGGACCAGCAGGTTAGAAGACTGCAGGCTCATTTAGTCCCATCTCCGGTCCCCAGCCACTCAGCAAGCACCGGGCGCTGCCCCGGGCTCCACGGGGGTCCAGGCTTCGTGGGGACTCGTGAAATAAACGGCATCGCCAAGAACTCAGGAGCAAGGGGAATGGAAGCACACAGGTGGAGCAGCCACAGGGAGAGGTTCCCCCGGCTGGTGTGGTTCAGTGGATAGAACATCGGACTGCACACTGAAAGGTCCCGGGTTTAAGTCCCGTCAAGGGCACATGCCAGGGTTGTAGGCCCCATCCCCAGCAGGAGGTGTGCAGGAGGCATGAATCCCTCTCATCACTTACATTTCTATTTCTCTCCCTTCCTCTCTGAAATCAATTAAAAAATATATATATGTATATATTTTAACGAACGAACAAACAAAAACAAAGGGAGAGGTTCCAAAGGTTATTCCAGAAATGGTGACGAGTTCTAGGGAAGGCAGAGGTGGCAAGTTTGGTGCGAGAGAGGGGCAGCTGGATAATCAGACACGCCAGGCAGGAGGGAGCATGTGCAGCAAGGGAGAAATCTCCCTGTGGTGTGGGGAGGGTTTCTGAAGGACAGACAGCGAGCGGGAGGTGGGTCTCTGTCCCGCTCAGGGCTGAGCCTCTGGTAGCACGTGATCACAAGCCTGTTCTGACAGTAAGATACAGGGGCATGCCACATGACTGCATCTTAGGACTTTAGATGCCAGAATGTGTCACTTATGCGCTGCGATCTAAGGCAAGCCACTCAACCTCTGGGCTCTGCTCCTACGGCACAGAGTCGGCCACAGCACGCCTGCCTCCCAGTGTTGCTGCCAAGAGTGAGTGAGTACACGTGTGAACAGTCCCTGGCACACAGTGACTGCTGACTTAGCGCAGCGTCTTGTCATTGCAAACCCCACCCGCCTTCTCCGAGTCCTGGAGCACATTTAGGCAACCTGACCCAGCATGACAAGGCAGTTACCTTAATAAGACCATCTCCTTGGGCAAAGCACGGATCCTGCACAAAGTCCAGCACCTGCAGTGTCAGCTGATGCCACAACCTAAAAAGCGTAAGACCAAGAAAGTAACGTCCAGTCACAGGCGCAGCCGGCCCTTGTGCGGGAGCAGGAACCTCTCCGCTGTGTGCAGGGAGGGTGCCACCGAGCCAAGTTCTTTTCTGGCTCCCCTCCTCCGAGGTAGGACCCCCGAGAGCGCCTCTCCTCTCCGAGACCCAGCGATAAACGGAGAACATCCCTCCAGACCACCTCACAGGAACCCTGGGAGGTGCGGTGGAGGCAAGAACTTTGGAATCGTACACATTCAAGTCCAAACCCTAGCTCTTCCGCCTGGCAGCCGAGCGCCTCAGGGAAGGAGCTTCCACTGAGCTCATTTCCCCTCAGTGACGGGGTGATTGACAGCGTGATTGACAGGAGTGCAGGGAACTCTCTGGAATGACAGCACATTTGAAACCAAAGGCTAGTTTTTAAGGATGCAAGTAAACTGCCTTGAAAAATACCAAGTGCTGCCCTGTGTGGCTCCGTGGTTGAGCGTCCAACTGTGAACCAGGAGATCACAGTTGACTCCTGGTCAGGGCACAAGCCCCAATTGCGGACTCCACCCCCAGAGTGGGGTGTGCAGGAGGCAGCCGATGCTTCTCCCCCATCATTGATGTGTTTATACCTCTCTCTTCCTTTCTTCAATAAAAACATTTACTTCTTTAAGTATATTCTGGTTTCGGAGAGGAAGGGAAAGGGAGCCTTTAACCAAATGCAGACTCAACGCGGAAAAGGCAGACCTGCGCCGGACTCTGGTCCCCCGGCTCCAGAGGACGAGGGCCTGGGTAGTCAGTAGGACGAGGCCGAGCGCAGGACGCCAGGGTCTGCTGTCCAAGCCCGGGCGCTGGCTTGTTGGGGTGGAACGAGGATATGCTACCGGCCAGAACAGAACCCTCTTCTGAGATCGCCAAGTTCAGAACCCCCGCACAGGAGGGCGAAGGCTGTGACCCCGGGGCCCCCAAACCCCCATCCACGTGGCTGCCACCCCGCCCCGCAGGTCGGGGCGCCCCCGGCCCGCCAGGCCCCGCCAGGCCCGGCCCCTCCGCGGTGCCCTCCCGCCCCCGGCCCCCCGCCCGCTCCCTCCGCTGCGCCCGCCTCAGCCTCACTTCTTCGTGTAGAGCTCCTCCAGGCGGTGCCACACGGCGGCCTCGCCGGGCCCCGAGCTCTGGCTCTGCTGGAGGAAGCCCGGCACATCCTTCATGACGGCGAGAGAAGCCAAAACGGCGCTGCCACCGAGAAGTCCGCACCGCGGGACGGCTGCCGGAAATGCTCACTCACTTCCGGCGCCTCGCCGCGCGCGGGGCACGCCGGGAGCGCTGTCCGCGGCACTGGGCGTCCCCCGGTTGTCAGGGTAACCGCGCCCCTGGTGCTCTGAAGCGTGAGGAGTGGGCGCCTGCGGTCAACCGCCTGCCTGTTGGCCTCGGCCCCCGTGGCCCGCAGGCTCCTCTCTCCAGGGCAGCGGCGGCAGGACGCTCCTCGCAGAGTCTCTGAGGACGGAGCGTGCGGGCGCGGCCTGCTCACAGTGGGCGCTCACCAAGCGTCCCCGCCCCCGGCTGGAAGAGGTGGGCGCGCCGGAGGGAGACTGGGCGGAACTTTGCGGGCTGGGAACTGCCTTCACCCGGCGTCTGCGGCTCCTGGGACGCGCGGGGCGGGGCCGGTGGGGAGACGCGGGGGCGGGGCGAGCGGGGGGCGGGGCGAGCGCGCGGGGGCGGGGACGTGACCGGGCGCCCGGACAGCAACGGGAGCGGGCTCCGGTGACCATGGCGCAGTGGGCTCGATCTGCTCTCCGCGCGCTCAGACTCTGGGGCCCGAGCGGTGAGCTGGCCTGGGCCCGCCGGCTTCGGTTCGTCCGGGTAGCAGCCGCGGGGCGGGCAGGGGGAGACGGGTGCCTCGGGGCTGCCGTCGTGGCCGGCGGCCGGGTGAAGGCCCGCAGGGGGCTCAGTGCCCGGCGAGGCGACCCTCGGGTCCCCTCGCGAGGTGGGCGGGGCGGCAGCAGAACCTGACCTGTCCGGAGTGTTCCCCGCTCAGGTCTCTGTTCTTCTCGCGGTTCCCGGGGGCGGGAACGGTGACACCCACGTGCCGGTTGTTGACATTGCCGCCCTTAGTTTGGTCTGTTTCTGCCCTTCTGCTTAGGTCCGTCTAGGACTTACTGCCCTGTCAGAACCCACGTTCTTGACTGGATAACTCCTAATCCTTAGTTATTACAGAGAACGCTGCGGTGAGTTACCTAGTTGGTAGCTCACCTTTTAAAAAAAATATATTTTTATTGATCTCAGAGGGGAAGGGAGAGGGAAAGATGTGAACATCAGTGAAGAGAGAATCATCCACCTGCAGCCTCCTGCAGGATTGAACCGCAGCTCCCCACCTCCCCACTCCACATGTGCCGGACCTGTAATCGACTCTGACCTCCTGGTCAGCGGTCAGTCACTGACCCAGGCGGGAGCTCACCCCTTGGGTGAATTCCTGGTCATGCCACTCCTGGGTCTAAAGCCGAGCGCACTTTTATCGTCCCCCGAGAGGTCGTGCAGATAGCACCCCACCTGTGTGTGCAGAGCCCTCCTCCGGTCGCTGCGGACTGGGGAACCGCTGTGTGGGAGCTGGGCCAGCATGCAAAACCCGTAAGGCCCACGGTGGTTAGGAAACTGATTTAACCGCCGGTATTGGACGAGCATTAGGTAGATGGTGACACATTCGCGTGGTGCCATCTCACACAGCTCCTAACATCGTGGTGGAAGGTGACGCAGTGATTCCGAGGAGACTCTGTTCACCTGAAACCTGTAAACCCTGGGTCTGTGAGGGCACAGCTGGCACCGGGCCGACCTCGCTCCCTGCAGCCTGCCCCTGTGCCAGGCTCTGCAGGCACCTGGAGGGGGTCGTAGCTGAAGAGTGACCTGAACTACCAGGGGCCGATAAGGACTGGGACTGCCATTAAGGGCCTGGCTACCCCTGTCCCAGAGCAGGGGGCACAGGGGCTGGGAGCAGCAGTGCGTTAGCACCAGCTTTCTGCTGTGCAATTTCTGCCCTTTGAGGTGTGTGTGTGTGTGTTTAATTATTGTATTCTTATTGATTTCAGAGAGAGGGAGAGAGAGAGAAACATCAATGAGGAGAGAACCATTGACTGTTGCTTCCTGCATACCGCACATTGGGGAGGGAGCCCACAACCCGAGCCTGTGCCTGACCAGGAATCCAGCTGTGACCGCCTGGCTCACAGGTGGATGCTCAGCCACCAAGCACACCTGCCGGGCTGCCCTTTGAGTTTTGATTTGGGGGCTCTTGTATGACATCATCCTTTGTTTCCCTCTCCCAGGCAGCACCCATGCTTGCTCCTCAGGGTCCCCTACACCCAGCAAATCTCACTCCCTGTACCGGGTACACTGTGTCACACATCAGGCATACTCTAGACATGTGGTAAGATTCTGGCCGTATGTTTCCCAGGTGAGCAATGCACGTGGGGTCCCCGAGTGGGGCCTTACTCTCAGCCACGCCCAGCTGTGGTGACCGCTCTCCGGTACATGCTTATTTGCAGCCTCACCGAGCAGTCGTCCCGTTTTCCACACACTTCACTCAGTCTGACACCAGCAGCTGGGGATAGCGCCGGACCCCACAGCTAAGGCTCAGTCTCACAAGCTGCTCCCCGCCTCAGGTGCCCGGCCAGGGGGGTCTGACCCACTGGCTGTCGGTCAGAGGTTCCTGTGATCCCCTCCTCAGCTTTGATTCGTTTGCTAGAGCAGCTCGCACAGTCTAGGGACCAGATTCCCGGCTTATTACATTAAAGGGCAGGCGCACAGAGTGGAGAGATACGGCCCGGGTCTGCAGGGGCCCGCACACGTGGCTCCAGGTGACGCGTGGGGCTGGGGGCTGGTGCAGGGCCGCTTCTGGTTCCCAGCGGAGTCCCTTTTGTTTTTTTAGGGAGGCTCCAGCCCTCCTGGGAGTCAACCCCCATCCTCAGGGGGTTTCCAGAAGTCCCTCCCTAACCTCAGCGCAGGCGGGTGGAAAGGGCTTCCTTTAACAACAAGGCCCATTTCACCTTATGGCTCCGAGTCGGCGTCTGAACTGAGCAGAGAAACCAAATGCTGCGAGAAAAGACGCTGCCCAGGCTCCTGTCACTTAGGAAACGCCACGTGTGGGGCTGTGAGCCTGGGGTGGGAGACGACCAAATGACTTATAAATCCCAGGCCCGCCACATCCCCCTGTCCCTTCTGTAGGCCTGTAGCTTTAGGTGGAGCTCAGGAAGGCTGGGTTTTCCTGCCTGACCATCTGACTGACTCTCAGCAACCCCCTTGGGAGGTGGCTTGACTTGCAGGCAGAGCTGCGGTCTGGGGGGCGGGAGCCCCACTTGGGAACGGGGATCTGCAGAAGCCGGGAAGGGAGCGCCTGAGCTGGGAGGCGGGCAGCTCTGTTTCTAAGGAAGACAGAATTGCAGCGGCCTTGCTTGGCTTCGGCAGCTGAGGCCCACGCGGTGCCCCCAGCCTTGCGTGTGCAGCCTGTGCCTCTCTCTCATCCATACGCGTCAGGCCAGAGTCACAGGTGACGCTTTGTGTGGCCAGAGAGGTGGCAACACAGGAGGTGCGTGTGGACTGAGTGGCAGGTCCCTGAACTGCCCGCCACTGAGCCAGAGCGGAGTGAGGCCGCCCGAGGGTCGCTGCGTGAGGGGCAGGGGCGGCCCTAAGGGAGCTGCGAGCGGGCCTGTCGCCTCCCGGAGGGCGGGCTTCTCCCGGGCTCAGCAGGGGCTCCGTTAGGAGCGGCCTGGCCTCTGGGAGCCGGGGGCTGGTGGAGGGGAGAAGCAGGGAGCCCCTGGGGCTGGGAGGAGGGTGGGAGGTGTCCCTGGACTGGGACTGTGGCTGAGGGGGTCCCGTGGGCGCGGAGCTGCGAGCCCTCAGGCCCTGCAGCAGGCAGCCCGCAGGGCCTGGTCCCGGCTGGTGAGGAGCAGACGGAGAGGGAGGGGGTCAGACCGGGAAGATGAGCCCCAGCTGTCCTGCCCAGAGTCTGAAGACGTGCTCTAGGGGCTTCTTCCTTTCGGGGTCATGGCGAGTTAAAGACTCACTTTCCGGTTTTGAGTCATCGTCTGGGGAGGTTGTCCGATCGATGGTTGCCTTTCTTTTCCCATCAGAGTGGAGGGGTCACACCTGGAGTGTGGGAAGGGCCGAGCGGCTGGCAGGCCTGCGCTCAGGGCGAGTGGCCAGCGCCGTGGTGGGGTGCCGCCGTAGTGGGGTGCCGCCGCAGTGGGGTGCCGGCGAGGCCCCACCCTCAGGCCTCGTGCTCCTTGGCAGCTTCTGTGTCTCCTCGGGGCTTTCCCGAGGCCTCTCCGAGCCCGCGGCTTGTTGGCTGCGGGTCTGGCCCCGTCCCCGTGGCAGACCCTCCCGCTCCCCAACAAGGAGCCGCCCATCGGGCTGTGCCTCCTCGGCATGGCGGGGATGCTGCCAGTGGCAGAGACGGCATTAGAACCCCTGTGCGATGCTGCTTTCTGGAAGGGTCTCTACAGCCCCCTTCCCATCCCGACAATAAGAAGTGTAACTTTCTTTAAACGCTACTGTGTGTGTGTGTCACATCCGTGCTGGTGTGGACGGCTCTGCAGAGCGGGCCGCAGCCCACAAAGGGGGGTGCCCTGGCTCACACACACATGGTTCCCAGTCATGGGAATGGCTTCGTCCCAGGACTCGTCCCTGCTGGGAAAGGTGGGCCCCGGGGGGCAGGAGGGTCGGAGGCCGGCTCAGCCGTGGGGCGGGGGAGGGGCGGGCTGTTCGCTCTGGACCACCTGCCTGGACTTGACAGCGGCTCCTTGGCCACTCCCTTTCCGTCAGTTCCGCGGGTGGACGGCCGCCCTCCTGTCCTTCTGCTGGTGTCTCGAGTGTCTCAGGAAACGGAGGCGACAGCGCGAAGGAGAAGCTCTCCCTGCAGGACGTGGCGGAGCTGATTCTAACGCGGGCCTGCAAGAGGGTGGTGGTCATGGTGGGGGCTGGCATCAGCACGCCCAGCGGCATCCCCGACTTCAGGTGCCGCCCTGCCCGTGCCCTTCCCCACTGCATCCCCTCCCCGCCAAGTGTCCCCCCCACTCCACTCCTGCCCCCACCCAACTGTCCCCCCATGGCCCACTCCCCACCCCCACTCCCCCTGCCGGTGCCCCACTCCCCCCTCTCCACCTGCACCCCCTCCCCTGGTACCCCCACCCCTGGCACCCCTCTTTCCTTCAGAGGCTCCGGTTGCTCTTTGAGAGAGAGATTTTTGAGAGAGAGATTCCGGCTGCTCTTGCAGGTCTCCAGGGACCGGCTTCTACAGCAGCTTCCAGCACTGCGATGTCCCGTACCCTGAGGCCATATTTGAACTCACCTTCTTCCTCCACAACCCCACGCCCTTCCTCATGTGGGCCAAGAAGATGTACCCGGGGAACTACAGGCCCAACGTGATCCACTACTTCCTGCGGCTGCTCCAGGACAAGGGGCTGCTCCTGCGGCTCTACACGCAGAACATCGACGGGCTGGAGCGAGGTTAGGCCTCCCGTCGGCTGTCCCACACCCTTCCTCCCTCCCTCCCATGCCTCTGACAGCGCCAGGTCCGGCCGCACAGGCGCCGTTCCAGCACCTGCTACTGGTTTCTGGGGACCTGACGCCCCCGGGCTCCTAGGCTGCTCTCTCCCTTCTCGGGGCTGGGATGGGGCCTGTGGAGTGTGTGAGAAGCAAATGCCTCGAGTTATACATGTAACCCACAAATCCCCCGTGGGCGCCCTCACAGATGGGGACTTTCACACCGTCATGCAGAGGCCTAGACACTCCGGTCAGCGGACTAACGTGACGGAGGGCTGTGTGCGCGGAGCGGGTGGCAGTGATTCGGCCGGTGCTGAGCACTGTGCTGGCCCCCACCTGTGAGGATCACGTGCTGGGCCCTTTCCCTCCCGCCGTGGCACCTACAGGTGCTGACCAGCGCTGACCGAGACACTGCCAGCCGCCCACCACGCAGCCGGGCAGCACCTCGACCTCGAGAATTGCTTCCTTGCTGGCAGGTCGTCCAGCAGGGGACACCCGGGCGGACTGTGCTCCCTGGCCGTGGGCTCTGTGGGGTGTGTGGCGTCAGGACGAACACGGACCGTGGGAGGCCACCTGCAGCTGGACCCTGTCTGTCCCCACAGCACTCAGAAGCCACTGCCGGAATAGCTGTGTCTGTCTGTCCAGTGCTGGAAATGGCCTGCGTCTCCTTTCCCCTCTCACCTTCGCTCTGTGTGTGTGGAGCAGAGGGATGTGAGGGAGCAGCAGAGGCTGCTTCCCGAGGCTGGCTACTCTGGGAGCCCCCTCTGAGGGAGCACTCCTCCTGGGCCTCCAAGCTGCCTGCCACCCCCCCCCCCCCAGCAGCCCTGAGCTGAGCTTTCCCTTCCAGCGGCCGGCATCCCTGCCTCGAAGCTGGTGGAAGCGCACGGCTCCTTTGCCTCTGCCACCTGCACCGTGTGCCGCAGGGCCGCCCAGATGGAGGGCTTCTGGGTGAGTGCCCCTGGCTCCGCTGCTGTGCCGGCTGCCCGCAGGCGGGGTTGTCTATGACTGTGTCCTGAGGACGGAGCGGGGGTAGCTGGGACCGTTTTTCTTTATTTAAAGGTAGACCTGTAATACGTGACAATGAAGGCAGCACAGAGTACATAGGGAAGGTCTGTGTAACGTGTTGATGCTTTTAAGAGATCTGTGCGCATCACACACACACACACACACACACACCTCCCACACGTGCCCGTGTGTCTGCAGGGGTGGACCATGTGCTTAACATGACACTTGCTGCCTCACGGAGCACAGCGCTGTGGGCAGGTGTCATGGGGCAGCTTGGAGGGGCAGAGCTTATTGTTGGCAGAGCAGTGAGGCCCCCCTCCCAGCCTCTCGGGGTTGGGGGGGCTCCTTCAGGCAGAGTGGGTGGAGCTGGCATCTTGGCGATGGCCGGGACCCTGCCTTTCACTTGTATGGAGGCAAAGGTCACATGACCTAAGGTGACCCGTGGTCCAGGCATTCCTACGTTCACCGTGGTGTGCCGCCCCCCTTCTAGTGGAAAGCACTTGCTTCGCCCCAAAAGGGAGCCGGGTCCACATCACTGAGCCCGTCCTGCCGCCCCCCCGCCTGCCACCGTGCCCGGAGTGGGAGTCAGTGTGGAGCCTCCCGCAGCTGGGGGCTCAGATGGAGGGGGGTAACGATAACGGTAACGGTGCTCCTGGCACAGGGGCTGCCTCACTGCTCCGCGGGAGGACCTCTCGCTTTGCCTTTGCCTGTCATGGTGCTGCTTCCTCACCCCTTCTGTGTCCCAGGAGGCGGTGATGGAGGACAAGGTCCCCCGCTGCGCAGTCTGCACCGGCCTCGTGAAGCCTGACATCGTGTTCTTCGGGGAAGCGCTGCCCCAGAGGTTCCTGCTGCATGTGGTGGACTTCCCCACCGCCGACCTGCTGCTCATCCTGGGCACCTCCCTGCAGGTTCGGCCTGGGAGGGGTACGGGAGAGTGCAGGGAGCAGGGAGTATTATAGGGGGGACCAGGGAGATTATAGGGGGACCAGGGAGAGTGAGGGGGGGAGTGGGAGAGCATATCCAGCCCCAGGAGCTAAGAGAGGAGGGATGTGGAGCCATGACACTGTTGTTTGTAAATCCTCACCCGGGGATGTGTTTTCCATTGGTTTTGAGGGGAAGGGAGGGAGGATAAAAAGAAACATCGATGTGAGAGAGACACATTGATTGGTTGCCTGCTGCATGCGCCCTTGACCGGGGCCAGGGAGGTACATGCCCTTGATGGAATCAAACCCGAGATGATGCTCTACCCACTGAGCGACACGGGCTGGGGCTGTCACACTGACTCTTGCTTGAGTCAGGCCTATCGGGGTCTGCACAGGGAGGGAAGAGAGGGTCACCCTCCCCCCACTTCCTTCCCTGGCGTGCAGGGCTGGGATGAACTCCACTGGTCACGGGAAAGGCCAAATCTCTCACACACACACACTCACATACTCACACACTCACACACACACACATACACACACACACACACACACACTCTGAGTGTGGGACCAGGTCCTTGCCTTCGGGGTGGAGTGAGGACAGACCAGCCTGCCAGGCTGTGCTGGGTGGGTGTGGCCTGGTGGGGAGGACAGGTGAGCCTGGCCAGGGAGACCCGCAGGGTGGGCAGTGGGAGACAGGACTGCCGGGACAGGTTGCAGCAGGAGGCCGGGCTCCTCTCCGGGGGCGCACACAGCCTCCAGAGGTCCAGGCTGGCCACAGCTCCTCACATTTGGCTGTTTTCCAGGTGGAGCCTTTTGCCAGCCTGTCGGAGGCCGTGCGGAGCTCGGTGCCCCGCGTGTTCATGAACCAGGAGGCGGCAGGATTCCTGGCCTGGCACTCTCGCAGAAAGGACGTGCTGCAGCTGGGGGAGCTGGTGGACAGCGTGGACAAGCTGGTGGCGCTGCTGGGCTGGACGGAGGAGCTGAAGGACCTGGTCCAGCGGGAGACGGGGCAGGTACAGGCTGAGGCGCTAACACTGGCTGCCAGTCCTGGTCCAGCGGGAGACGGGGCAGGTACAGGCTGAGGCGCTAACACTGGCTGCCAGTCCTGGTCCAGCAGAGACGGGGCAGGTCCAGGCTGGGGGCGGTAACACTGGCTGCCAGTCCTGGTCCAGCAGAGACGGGGCAGGTCCAGGCTGGGGGCGCTAACACTGGCTGCCAGTCCTGGTCCAGCAGAGACGGGGCAGGTCCAGGCTGAGGCGCTAACACTGGCTGCCAGTCCTGGTCCAGCAGAGACGGGGCAGGTACAGGCTGAGGCGCTAACACTGGCTGCCAGTCCTGGTCCAGCAGAGACGGGGCAGGTACAGGCTGAGGCGCTAACACTGGCTGCCAGTCCTGGTCCAGCAGAGACGGGGCAGGTCCAGGCTGAGGCGCTAACACTGGCTGCCAGTCCTGGTCCAGCAGAGACGGGGCAGGTCCAGGCTGGGGGCGGTAACACTGGCTGCCAGGCCTGGTCCAGCAGAGACGGGGCAGGTCCAGGCTGAGGCGCTAACACTGGCTGCCAGTCCTGATCCAGCAGAGACGGGGCAGGTACAGGCTGAGGCGCTAACACTGGCTGCCAGTCCTGGTCCAGCAGAGACGGGGCAGGTACAGGCTGGGGGCGGTAACACTGGCTGCCAGTCCTGGTCCAGCAGAGACGGGGCAGGTACAGGCTGAGGCGCTAACACTGGCTGCCAGTCCTGGTCCAGCAGAGACGGGGCAGGTCCAGGCTGGGGGCGCTAACACTGGCTGCCAGGCCTGGTCCAGCAGAGACGGGGCAGGTCCAGGCTGGGGGCGCTAACACTGGCTGCCAGGCCTGGTCCAGCAGAGACGGGGCAGGTACAGGCTGAGGCGCTAACACTGGCTGCCAGTCCTGGTCCAGCAGAGACGGGGCAGGTCCAGGCTGGGGGCGGTAACACTGGCTGCCAGGCCTGGTCCAGCAGAGACGGGGCAGGTCCAGGCTGGGGGCGCTAACACTGGCTGCCAGTCCTGGTCCAGCAGAGACGGGGCAGGTCCAGGCTGGGGGCGCTAACACTGGCTGCCAGTCCTGGTCCAGCAGAGACGGGGCAGGTCCAGGCTGGGGGCGCTAACACTGGCTGCCAGGCCTGGTCCAGCAGAGACGGGGCAGGTCCAGGCTGAGGCGCTAACACTGGCTGCCAGTCCTGGTCCAGCAGAGACGGGGCAGGTCCAGGCTGGGGGCGCTAACACTGGCTGCCAGTCCTGGTCCAGCAGAGACGGGGCAGGTACAGGCTGGGGGCGCTAACACTGGCTGCCAGGCCTGGTCCAGCAGAGACGGGGCAGGTCCAGGCTGAGGCGCTAACACTGGCTGCCAGGCCTGGTCCAGCAGAGACGGGGCAGGTACAGGCTGGGGGCGCTAACACTGGCTGCCAGTCCTGGTCCAGCAGAGACGGGGCAGGTCCAGGCTGGGGGCGCTAACACTGGCTGCCAGTCCTGGTCCAGCAGAGACGGGGCAGGTACAGGCTGAGGCGCTAACACTGGCTGCCAGTCCTGGTCCAGCAGAGACGGGGCAGGTCCAGGCTGAGGCGCTAACACTGGCTGCCAGGCCTGGTCCAGCAGAGACGGGGCAGGTCCAGGCTGAGGCGCTAACACTGGCTGCCAGGCCTGGTCCAGCAGAGACGGGGCAGGTACAGGCTGAGGCGCTAACACTGGCTGCCAGGCCTGGTCCAGCAGAGACGGGGCAGGTCCAGGCTGAGGCGCTAACACTGGCTGCCAGGCCTGGTCCAGCAGAGACGGGGCAGGTCCAGGCTGAGGCGCTAACACTGGCTGCCAGTCCTGGTCAAACCCACAGACAAGCGGCTACAGAGGATGGGGTTTCCCAGGGACCCGCCTGTCGCCGTGCTGGCTGACTTCCCCAGGAGGGGCCTGGGCACCTGGGCTAGCTCTGGAGGGCACCCTGCAGGCAGGGAGACCCCCGCGCCCCAGGGGAGTTACCAGGTTGTGCTGATCTGGTTCCTGTGGGAACCCCACCCTCCAGCTGCGCTGTCACCCTCTGGCCGCAGCCTCATCTCCTGCCAAGTGGGGCCGAGAGAGCTGAGGCTCGGGGTGAGACTGCCCTTAGGTCTCTGTCGTCATTCCAGGCCTTTCGTTCGTTTGGTCTCAGGGCTGAGACGTAGGCTGGTGCCAGGTGTCAGGAGGAGGCGGGGAGTGAAGACCATCCAGGCCTTGGCAAAGGGGCAGAGGCGCGGAGGCACAGCCTGGCATGGTCACCAGCAGTGTCTGGGGCTCCCACTCAGGCTGACCGCGCCCACCACAACAAGCTGCCAGGAGCCCTGTGGGCTTGGGAGCTGGTCCCTAAGATCTGCCCCGTGGTGCCTCCCGGTCTCACAAGGGGTGTCGGGCGGGTTATGGTTTTAGGGGTTGAGCTGCTGTCCAGGAGGAAGTGTGGGTACACTGTGACCGGCTGCTTCCCCGCCCTGCTGCCATCAGCCAACTTGGCTCCACAGCGGCATTTGTGGACAGAAAGCTTCGCCTTAGAAAGAGTTTGTGCCGCTGGCGTTGCCTGTCCAGGTGACCGGCTGCCCTCTCCTCTGTTCCAGCTCAGTGGCCAGGACAGATAGGGCACGGCTGTCCCCCACCAGCACTGGGTGCCTGGAGTCACCACCCGTTTCCGGGCAGACCTCGTGCCTGGACAGCTGAGGCAGGCGTACAAACTGCTGGCCCAGAACCTGGACCGGGGGGTGGAGCGTGGTCCGCTGGTGCCATGTCCACAGTCCCCGCTGCGCTGCCGTCGGTGGCACAGCCCGTCGCCCTGCAGGTCCCTCTCCATGTGCGGAGGCTGTACTGCGAGGCTTCCTTCTGACCCGGGCCGAGGACCGCGGCCCACGCAGGCCACACCCCGTGCCCAGGCCTCTGCCTGCAGGGCAGCTCGGCTTCTGTCTGTCAGAGGCCTGGCCCAGGCGGAGGGGCCCAGCCACCTCCTGAGTGGGGCCTGGCTCCCACGCCGTGCCCTGGGCTCTGCTGGCACGCCAGTCTCCTTAGGAGGGTGCTGTCCTTCACTTCCGGCATGAAATAAACTTTAGTAGACATCAGGCGTCCTTTCCTTCTTGTCCCTCAAAAGGGACAGTGCGTGTGGAAAGGGACGTGGGGCTCCAAGGACAGAACATTGGTCCCCGTTTCACCCCTCACGTCCTGTTCACCCGATGCCTGCCTTTGACATTAGCCTCCCCAGACAGCCATCTGGCCCAGACCCTGCGACTCCCCATGCAGGCACGCCACTAGGATTAGCCTCAGAGCAGACGGCGCCCCACCCTCCCCAGCCGCTGCCCCACCTGCTCCTTCCTGCGGCGTGCTGCCTGCCGGACCCTGGGCGGGAGCTCAGGAGCAGGTTAAGGATTCGACTCCTGGTGGCCTCATTCCTCAACAAGAAAAGACGAGTGTCACCCGGCAGATTTGGCTCAGTGGATAGAGCGTTGGTCTGTGGACTGAAGGGTCCCAGGTTCGATTCCCTCCTGGTCAGGGCACATGCCCAGGTTGTGGGCTCAGTCCCCAGTAAGGAGCATTCAGGAGGCAGCCAATCCATGATTCTCTCTCATCATTGATGTTTCTCTCTCTCCCCCTCCCTCTCTGAAATCAGTAAAAAAAAAAAAAAAAAAAAAGACTTCCACATCAGCCTTGGAAAAGAGTTCGATTATGGAAAGAACAAGACTAGCTTCTTTCTCTTTAACGCGCCTTTACTGGGAGTTTGACACATGTTCACACACACACACACACACTCTTGCCCGAAACTCCGGGACGTTTCTGTGATGCTTGGGGGACATGGGTATGAAACAGGGTACCGGCAAGGTCCTCGTGTGTATGAACCACGCCAGGGGTGGACAGAGTCAGCTGTGAAACCGGTGGGAGCTCGGTGCCGTGGACAGCCGAGCCGCTGAGCCAGGACCCGGAGGTGCTCCCTGGGGACGGGGACACACACAGCCCTTGGAGTGTTCCTGACATCAGCACGTGTTCTAGCAGGTTCTTCCCCCCCTCAAAGGCAGCACCTGCCCGACCGCCTGGCTCTGGGCTTCCTTCCGGCCGCCTTCGGAGCAGCCGCCGCACACCCACTCCTGGCTCACGAGGCCACGTCACCTGTGGGAGCCGGTGATAGCAGGACAAGGCCTCCCGGTCCCAGAGAGGAGAGGCGGGAACAAGACTGAGGGAGTGACGAGGGGGGTGGGGGGCCCGAGGACACGGCTGGCAGCAGCACCGGTTCTGACGGGCGGGGCGGCCGCCCTCAGTCGGGGTCCGAGTCTGCGTCCGAGGAGAGCTGGCCCTCCATGCTCTCGCACACGGCGTCCTGCAGGGTGGTGAGCTGGCCCCGGGGACTCACCCCCATGGGCTGGATGACGCGGTGCCTGCAGGGAGAGGGGTGGTGGGCGGGCGTCCTGCCCCGGTGGCGCCTTTGCCCCCCAGGCTGCCTGCTCACAGCCAGCCAGGCCCGAACCCTCACTGCTGCCAGTGGCCTGGACGCCTGAGGCAGGCTTAGTTTTCTCCCTAATGTGGCCCTGGCCGGTGTGGCTCAGTGGATAGAGCGTCAGTCTACGAACTGAAGGGTCCTGGGTTCGATTCCAGTCAAGAGCAGGTGCCCAGGTTGAGGGTTCCATCCCCAGTGTGGGGCTTGCAGGAGGCAGCCGATCGATGATTCTCTTTGATTGTTGATGTTTCTCTCTCTCCCTCTCCCTTTTTCTCTAAAGTCAATAAAAACATATAAAAAAGACAATGTTGACCACAACTCTAATCACTGATCCAGAATAGGTGATTGCAAACACGAGTAACACAGACTCACCAGGACCCTAGGCCGCCCCTGGCCCCGCCTCTGGCCCCACCTCCTGCCTCGGGACAGGATGTGGCCCTCCTGCCGGACCCCCACCTCCCCCTCTCCGCTGGGACCCCACCTGGAGAGCCGGTCGAACATGGTCACCAGCTTCATGGCCTCGTGCTCCTTCTGCTCCTCCGTCATGCCCTCCATGGGGTTGGGCGGCTTCTCCTCCACCCTCCCGGTCACCGGGTTGATGCTGCTTCCGGGAAGGGGGCGTGGGGGATGCACTGAGGCCCAGGCCCTGAGGGCTGCGGTCAAGCAGCTCCTCCCTCGGGCTGGTCCCCCAGATGCCCGGCCCCTTTCCTCTGTTCTCAGTGAAACACTGGGCGTCAGGACCCGTGTCACCCAGGGACAGGGCCGGGCTCAGAGTCCACCCCATCCCCGCCCCCAGGGCCCAGATGGTGGGGAGCCTGACCGAGGGTGCGCAGACACACCTGGCCTTGGCCTCCTTGTACTCCTCTGTGTCCGTGTCCTCGTCCTCCGAGTACTGGCCCTCAGGCCGGCCCCCGGCCATGAGGCCCCGGGCGGCCAGGAGGCCGGCGGCGTTCCCGTAGCCCGTGTACTTGATGAAGCGGGGCACTGCGGAGGCAGAGGCGGGCAGGGTCAGCGTGTGCACAGGGCTGGGGGCTGGGGGTTGGGGGCAGGGTGCCGCCACACTCACCGCTCTCCGAGCACAGGACGAACAGGAACTCGGCGGCCACCCTCTTCACGTCCGTGTCCAGGTGCGTCATGAGGCGGACCAGCTTGTTCCGCAGCAGCTCCCCCACCTCGGGCCGCGTCTTCACGTCCCTCAGCGGCGGCAGCACCTGGGGGCACAGCCGTCAGCCTGGCCCGCAGGGCGGGGGGGAACAGGGCCGCCCGGCCCCTGCCATACCTGGGCCTTCAGGAACTTGCGGGCAGGGCGGTGCAGGCGGGCACACTCGGTCAGCACGCTCAGCACGGGGGCCACGCCCTCCTTCAGCCGGTGCGTCTGCAGAGGAGCGGCGGTGAGGCGGTGCCCGACGCCAGGCCGGGCCACCCGCACCCACACCTGCACCTGGCAGGAGGCGCTCGGGAGGGTGCCCTGAATCCAACCACCTCGCCCACAAGCCAGGTTGTGGGGAAACACCTTTCACGCTGTTAGGACATCACTGGCCTCAAGTCGCCCTCAGAAGATAGTGGCCAGGGAGCAAGAACAAACCCCTACTCTGCAGGGAATCCCCGCAGCCCCTGCACCGCTGCCTGGGTACCTCCCTGGACCCCAACACCAGCAGCGGTAGCGACCGGAACAGGTGTCACGGCCATGTCCAATGCCAGGAGTGTGACCCAGCTCTCCGTGCATGTAGGTGACGTGGATTCTGAGAGACCCACTGACCCTCTGTCTGGCTCTGCGGCCCCACAGCGCCTGGTAGCTCCCAGGGGGCCCGTGAGAGCCCGCCGGCCGGTGTCGGGCAGCTGAGGCCTCAGGAGCCTCTGGCACGGGGTTCCTGTGGGTCAGGGACAGCTGGTGCTGGTCCCCAAGGGAAGTCTGTGCGCAGTGACACTGAGCCCGAGGCCCAGCCCCTCAGACTCTAGAGCACAGGGCCCCGCGCCGACCTCCCCAGCCAGCGGGAAGCAGGCCCCGGGCAGCCCGCAGGCAGGTCCCCGCCCACCTGGTGCAGGCGCTTCTCCAGGAAGCCGAGGAGGGCGCCCATCACATCCATGTTCACGCCCAGGAACTCCAGGGAGCCTTTGCGCGGCTCCAGGGCCAGCAGGACATCCAGACACTTGACGGGCAGGTTCCCCAGCAGGTTCACTGCGTGGCTGGGGACAGAGGGAGGGGAGTGGGTAAGTCCAGCAGCTCAGCTCTCGGTGCAGCCGCTGGGGCTACATGTGACACGAGCCAGCAACCATGGGAGCGACACGGGCCGGAGCTGAAGGGGGACTGGTCTCAGGGGAGCGCTTGGGGTGGGAAGGGCGCCCCGCCTGCCACCCAGTTTGGGCTGAGGCACCCCAGGCGATCTCCAGAAAGCCACACCTGCCTGAGCTCTGGTCACGGAGAAAAGGGGCGAGGAAGCACAGCCCTCAGACACCTGCCTTCCGCTGCCCGCCCTGCCCCGCCCGCCCCTCCCCCGGCTCCTGGCCCAGCGCTTCTGGCGACACCTGATGCTGGTCCCACCCAGAGGGATGTGGGCGCTCCCTCCAGCACGAGGGGCTGCCTCACCCGTGGAGCTCCTCTGTGCGGTCCCCTGCAGCCGCCATCACACAGTGCCGCAGCAGCGTCCCCAGCCGCCGGTACAGAGCAGCGTCGTCCTGGCAGAGAGAAGGGCTCCTGTGGCAGAGCCGACCTGCCCCTGCCGCCAGCGAGTCCTGCTGCCTGACGCCTGCTGACTACCCGTCTCCTCTGATGCCCCCCCCACCCCATTAGGAACGGCAACTGGTCCCTTGGGTGACACCACACTGTGTAGGGAAGTTGCCCTCAGTCTCTCACCACCCAGCCTCCACCGCCCTCAGGACCCTCCCTTGCTGCCGCTGCCCAGAATGGACGCCCCCTTGAGCGTCCTACCCTACCCTGACGCCCGACACATTAGGGTGCCCCTCAGCGAGGCAGGACCAGGAGGCACCAGCCACGGGTGCGGGGCAGCCCTCACCTCGTCCACTTCCCTTCGGACGGAGTCGAAAGTGATGTTGAAGAGCACCTTGAGGGCCTCCATGGCCCGCTCGGTCTGCTGGGGAGGAAGGCGCTCTGGGGGGCTCTGTCCCGGGGCCACCCCCAGGGTCCGCTGCAGGGCCTCCGTGAGCAGGGGCACGCCCTGCAGCTCCTGGAACAGCTGCCGGCGCACCTCCGGCCGCAGGGCGGTGAGCAAGAACAGGAGGCGCAGGTCAAAGAGCTGGACCTCGTGGGGGAAGCCGCTCTCCCCGTGCAGCCCCACGCGCTGGGCGAGCCTCACCACCAGGCGCGCCTCTGCCGCCAGCGCCTGGGCCTGGGGGCTGCTGAGCACCAGGTTGCACAGGCACTTGAGGGACTCGAGGACAACGTCCATATCCAGGGGCCCGGGGGCCGCCCCCTCGGAGACGCCGGCATAGCCCGCAAGGGCCTGCAGGCTCTGGCGGCCGGTGAAGGCGTCCAGGCAGCTGCGGTCCCTGGACAGGATGCGGATGCTCTGCAGCCAGGTGGCCCGGCGGGAGGGGGGCAAGCCCTGCTCCATGACCGAAACCAGCAGCTCCGCCAGTCTCTGCGGGGAGAGGACAGCGGCTCCACCAAGCCCTCCCCACCCCCGGGAGCCGCCCGGCCTGTTCCCCACCCCACCCCACCCCCGCCTCGCGGTCAGCACGCACCTGCCTGTCCGCCTGCTGGGCAGCATCGAACGTGAAGCTCTGGGAGTTCTGCGGAGGGACGGCGGCTCAGGGCACAGGCCGCAGGCACCGCTCGGAGGTGGGGCCCCACCTCACACACCTGCGCCAGGTGCGCAGCGGCCTGGCCCCGCAGCCGAGCCCGTCCGCCGCGCTCGCTCCCAGTCCCACTCCCGCATTCCGCCGATCACGCGCGAGCCCCACCCTGTCCTCTCCGCCTCGCACGCCCCACGTCCACGGCCCGCTCACCTCGCGGTTGTACACGCGCAGAGCCTCCATGACCACGTCCTCCTTCCCCGTCTCCAGGGCATCCGCAACCGCTCGGGGCTCCATGACAGCCGGGGCAGCCGGAGCCGGGAAGGCGGGAGGGGCTGGCTCCGCGGTTCCGGGCCCCAGTCCGCCCGCCCCGCCCAGGTCCCGCGGGGCGGCGCCGCGGGGCGGGGCCTGGGCCGCTCGCGGGCGGGGGCGGGGCGTGCGCGCACCCTAAGGTGGGGAGGCTTGGGGGCGGAAAGCTTTGCCGTGGGGTCCGCCCGGGGCCTCAAGATCAGACTCGGTGACTGTGACTCGGGGCCGGAGTCGCTCTTGGGCTGGACGGTGTGACTGCTCCGGGGGTTGCGGGCCGGACCCGCGCGGGCTCAGAGGGTGGGCGGAGGGCGTGGCAGCCTGGCCGAGGGGGGGGCAGCGCGGAGGCAGACCGCGTTGGGGGGGACACAGGCCTGTGCAGTCCACCCTCTGGACGGATAGAGGCGATAGAACGTCCCGTTCCAACGGGTGGGCCGAGGGCTGACGACACAGCCAGTGCCCCACCGCGGTGCGCGGGGACCCACAACAGGTCGTGCCGGTCCCAAGGCCCGCACTGAGCACAGCACCCCCAAGCTGAGCGCAGGCGCACTGAGCACCCCCAGCATCACCAGCTGAGCGCAGGCGCACTGAGCACCCCTCCCCCCCAAGCTGAGCGCAGGCGCACTGAGCACCCCCACCACCACCAGCTGAGCGCAGGCGCACTGAGTACACACCCCATCCCCACCACTTTCCCTCCCCCGCTGAGCGCAGGCGCGCACCGCCCTCCCCGTCTGGTCACTTCCTTTCCCGGCGCCGCCCCACCCTTCAGGCGGAAGTTGACAGTCGGGGCCGGAAGGGGCGTGCCGGAAGCGCACTCGCGTGACGGTGCCACGTCGCGGGAGGCAGCGGCGGGTCGGGTCGGGGTCGGGGTCGGGACCAGGTGCGGGCCGGGCGGCACGATGGCGGACTGGACTCGCGGTGAGTGTGGGGAGCGGGGCCGGTGGCGCGGGTCAGCCAGACGGACGCCACCGCCCGGAGCCGCCCTGGGTGGCCTCGCGGGGGGTCTGGGGGGCGGGCGGAGGGGCGGGCGGAGGGGCGGGCGGGCGGGGCGGGGCCGGGTCCTCTGCTCGGGGCCCTGGAGGCGGCGTGCTGGGAGGGCCGAAGCCGGCCTCATAGCGAATGGGGTCCGGGCACCCCATTTCCTCCGGGAACCCTGTTCGCACCTGCGCAGTGGGATGTCGCTGAGCTGCCTTGACCAGAGTGGGTTCGTGACCGTGAGTGGCAGCAGGACGCGTACACGCCTCCCTGGGGCGTGGACACATGGCCGGTTCCAGGCCGCGCCCCCGCAGCTGGGTCACGTTGAGGCGTTTGAGGCGCCGTGCTCATCCGGGACCCTGCGTGGGCTGCGGGGCAAGCACCGAGGCCTTGCCCTCAGGCAGACTTCGCCCCCCTTTGTTGTTGGGGGGCATCGCTGAGTGATTTCCTCCCTGTTACTCCTAGTTTCTTCAGGATCAATTCACAGGTGGTCCCTGCAGAGGCCCTCCCGCTGGCCCTGGCGCTCCTCTTGCCTTCCTACCCCACACAGGCGGTTACTGTGCACCCAGAACCGGACCCACGCCCACGGAGGGTGGTGCCCGAGCAGCCGGCACAGACCTCTGCGTCCGACCGTTTGGGCTTGTACACTGCGGGGTGCCTGCCTACCCCGGCCTGGATGTGTAGGTGGGACAGGTGCTCACGCCGCCTTTCCCGGGGTGTGAAGTCCAGGCACCAGGCCCTGGGTTAGGGCTGGACCTGTTCAACCCACAGGAGCGGGCACAGGCCCCCCAGTTGTCAGACCTGGACAGATGGGATTGTAGCGAAGCTCCGAGGCCACACAGGGCCGCCACGCAGGGGGGCCAAGGCCGTGGGCGTGCCCCCTTAGCCTCTCTCTTCCTGCAGCTCAGAGCTCCGGGGCCGTGGAGGAGATTCTAGACCATGAGAACATGCGGATGGCTGACAGCCTGGCCTCCAAGGTCACCCGGCTCAAAGCGGTCAGTGGTGGTCCCCTGGAGCGGGGGCCAGAGCGGGGAGAGGCCTCGAAGGGTTTCATGGGCACCTGGACCTGACCCTGGTGGTAGCCGGGTCTGTCGGTCTTGTGGGAGGTCAGGTCCTGTGCAGTGGGCGTGCCCTGGCCTGACCCTGTTCCCTCTGTGTCCTCACCAGCTGGCCCTGGACATTGATAGGGACACGGAGGACCAGAACCGGTACCTGGATGGCATGGTAAGGGTCAGCCCTGCTCTCTGCTGCTGGGCAGCCCTGGGGGCTGGGGGCTCTGCCTGTGTGACCGGGCCGTTTCCCCCCTCAGGGCTCGGACTTTATGAGCACCACAGGCCTGCTCACGGGCAGCGTGAAGCGCTTCTCCACCATGGCGAGGTCTGGGCGAGACAACCGGAAGCTGCTGTGTGGCGTGGCCGGGGGCCTGATCGTGGTCTTCTTCATCCTCTCCTACCTCCTGTCCAGAGCAAGGACGTGAGCCAGCGGAGCTGGCGGTGCGGGTGCCCGGGCCAACCAGGGTCCCCTGCCCGGTGTCTGGCTGCAGAGGACCTGCTACCAAATACTGCTCTGAAACGGTGACCACGGCTTAGATTTCCTCCCGTGTGGCTGGGAGACCGCTGCCTCCGATCTGAGCTGTGTGGCCGGCGCCGGGGCCCTCGCTGCTCGCCGCACTGGCAGCCTCATGGGGGCAGAGCAGCCGGGAGCCCTGGACGTGGCTGCCTGTGGCCCGCAGCCTTTTCCCAGCCCTCGGCTCCGACATCTCAAGGCTCCTCTGCCCCCGCCTTGCCTGGGAAAGGCCGCGTCTGCTCTCCCAGGGCTGGAGCTGACGTGAGGCTGCAAACCTCAGATCAGCACCATCTTCCCCACGTGGGCTCCAGCCAGGGTGGTATTGCCTGCTGCCCCGGTTGCCGAGCACGGGGCGGGGGGGGAGAGGGGGGTGGCGGTGCCGAGGGCCCCCGCTCGGCCTGGACCTCGACCTCGGCCTGCCCTCCCGTCCCAAGGCTGGCGGAAGAGCAGTTGGTGTGAAGAAGTGGAATGCAGTCCTAGCTGGGAGCCCTGCACCCCAGGCCCGAGCCTTCTGGATCTCTTAGCCATGTATTCAAAAGTAGAACCCGCATTTTCTCAGGATTGAGGACCCACCCAAGATGCGTTTCTGGAGATCAGGGCTCTAGAAGCAGGGCCCTTTGGCAATTCGGAGTCGGGCAGCGTGTGCATGTGCGGACACGAGTGTGTACACGTGATCGAGGACTTCCTAGGACCTGTGTCATTTCTTAAAGGTCCCTGGGTAATTACCTCACCACCAAGCCAGCCCTTCCTCCCCCAGGGCTTTGCCCGTGCTGTGAGGGAGCTCTGAGCCAGCCCTCGTCCCCCTGACGGCCTGTCCCTGGGCCCTAACTGCCCACTTGGCCGGCCCTGTGTCCACACAAACCAAACCCCAGCCTGGCCAGGCCCGCGGCTTCTCACTCCAGGAAGATCCCAGAGCCCTGTCTCACATAGAACCAGTTATTGACTCTGTCCTTCCCTGCTGTTGTCCCCACCTCTGCCTTCCGGTCACTCCCATTACTGCCGGCAGACTGCTGGCCACTGGCCACCTGCCTGCACGGTCACCTCACAGGGCCTGTTGGCTCCTGCCCTGCTCTGATCTCCAGCCTTTACACCTGCCTTCCGCTGCTCCTCCCCTCCCCCAGCAGGCCTAGCCTGTCCTCCCGGTCACCATAGTGTCCTCTCCTCCAGTGCACCTGGCTGGGCCCCTCAGCCTCCAGGAAGGGGGGTCCCAGGGGCTCTGCTCTGCCTTCTATACCCTCCAGCGCATGCTCTCGAACCCCCTCTGTCTCGGGCAGCTTCCCCTCCTGATGGCCCAGCCCTGTGGTCCTGCCTGAGACCCTGGGCGCCGCAGCTCTGGCTCAGCCGCTGCTCCTTTCCGGTGATCCCTCGTGGGGGCTTATGCACGTCACCACGCTGCCTGCCAAGCCTCCTGGCCCTGCAGACACTGAGCCCATGCTCCTGGGCCCCTCACAGCTTCAGCCACCCTGGGCTTCTTGTTCTTGTGTGAGGATGGGTTCCATGTAGGTGGCTTGTGGGTGTGCTGTGTGCATAGCACCTAACGCTGTGCTTGCGTTGGGGGTGCCAACACAGCCCTGAGAGCAGCCGGTGTCACGTGAGGACGAACTGCCAGGCTCCCCCCACAACTGCAGGACAAGACAATAAAAATGTGGAGTAAACGGCCTCGTTTCCTGGGCTTGAGAGGGCGCTGTGGACTGACCTCGTACACTGTGGGCACTTAGGGCTGGACCACAGCTTCTCCTGGGGTGCTCCCAGGCCCCTGGCCTCCCTCAGACATGCTCTGTCCAGGGATCTGGAACTCAGCCCGGGGCGAGGCTGTCTCGCCTCTTAGGAGCCAGTGAGCTTGACCCCTGCCCTATCCCGTGCTTCCTGCCTAGAGGGGAGGCGACATGGCACCCTGCCAAATCACTCAGCCAAGGCCCGATTGCTTGGTGGCTTGGAGTGTAACCCTATACACCAGGAGGTCACGGGTTCGGTTCCCAGTCAGCATGCAAACAGAAGATAGCTGGTGCGGTTTCTCCCTCTGAAGTTAATAACATCCTCCTGTGAGGTCTGAAAAAAACCAGAAATGTAGTCACTCAAATCGCCGTGAGCCCATCTGTATAGCTCAGTGGTTGAGTGTCGGCCTGTGAACCAGGAAGTAGGTGATTCCTGATCAGGTCACGTGCCCTGGTTGTGGGCTGGATCCCCAGTGGGGGCGTGCAGGAGGCAACTGGTCAGTGATTATCATTGATATCTCTCTCTTCCTCTCCCTCTGTGAAGTCGGTAAGAATATAATTTCTAGCCGAAACCGGTTTGGCTCAATGGATAGAGCATCGGCTTGGGGACTGAAAGGTCTGGAGTTCGATTCCGGTCAAGGGCATGTACCTTGGTTGCAGGCATATCCCCGGTAGGGGGTATGCAAGAGGCAGCTGATCGATGACTCTCATCGATGTTTCTAACTATCTCTCTCCCTCTCTGTACAAAATCAATAAAATATATTTAAAATATATATATATATATAATTTCTAAAAATCAAAGTAACCTTTGCCCACAGCGGCTGGGACAGGACAGGCCGTCTGCTCCAGGTTGCCAGGGCCTCACCTGGACACAGGCCGGCTGCGTCACCGGGTGGGGGGTTGGTCCCACAGCTGCAGGGCAGCGCTGGGTGAGCGGAGGGTCTGATGGGCCAGCTGCCCAGCGGCTGTGCCCCGACAACCTGGTGCTGTTGCTGAGGGGAGCAAGGTGGGATGGGGTGTCCAGGCAGGTGTGTGTCCCTGTGCTGTGGCCCAAGCAGCATTTCGGGAGGTCGCTGCAGATTTGAGGGACGGAACAGATCCCTTCTCCAGGGTGGGGAGGATATGCGGGAGAGGCGCAGGTGTGCCCCCAGCCCTCCTGTCTGCCCAGACCGCAGCCTGCCCCTACCCCAAGACAAGTCCATAACAAGTCCATGATTTATTATATATGTGGGCACACAATTAGCAAAGGGGGATGCATAGAAAAATGTCATAATTGTCCAAACAAGCATGCTTCACACCGCGGGCCAGGCGGGGTGCGTGGGTTCTCCCAATCCCTGCCCTCCCGGGCTAGTCCACCTGCAGGATCAGGGGGGTCATGTAGTCGGAATGTTTGATGCCGAAGGTGACGATGGGGGCGCAGGGCTTGGTCACTGTCACCTGGGGGAGGTGGAGCTGTGAGGGGCCGGCACCCCAGCCCCCACCCCACAGGCCCATCTCCCGCCTCAGCCAGTCTGGTCCGGGTCTCCTGCCCCCCCCCCCCTTCCCTGCACCCCTCGGCCGCCCAGACCTTCTCAGGGCTGTGGGCTCCTGGTCCTGGCTTGAGGGTCTTGTCCCCCGGGAGCACCACTCGGGCCGCAATGGTGTACTGCGGAGCCTTGAACTTGGTCACCTGCACATCGGTCTGGTGGTAGGCCGCAGGACCTGGGGTCTGGGAGGCGAGAGGCTCAGACAGGCTTGGCTGCCAAGGCAGGCGCCCCAGAGGGCCAGGGCCAGTGCTGGGGGGCTTCTGGCCTCGAGTCACTGTGCATGTGGGTCAGGGGCCCTCCTGTCTCCACAGCGTTCCCCGTGGCGGTGAAACCCCAGTGCTGTGGGTCCCCCCGCCCACCCCCTTCCCCCCGTTTCCTTCCCCCTTCTTCTCCCCACCCCCATTTCAGTCTCTTGGTGGCAGTGACCCCCCAGCTTGTGGCAGCCCTGGCTCATCCCCTCTGTGAGCGTGAGAAGCCACTTCCCGCTGGGACCTGTCCGGTGGGCGGGCTGGAAGCAGGGCCCCAATGACTCACAGCTCAGTGCCCTCCCCGTCTCCTGCCAGCTGTCTGCTCCCTCCACGGCCCCGGAGACCCCCTGGCTGCTCAGCCCCCCTCTGCCCTTGAAGGCAGCCGAGGCTGGTGGCCGTGGCCGATGCCCCAGGGATGCAGAGATGAGGCGCCTCAGGAGGGTGGGGTCAAGGGGGTCCTGGGTCCTGGGGGAGGGTCAGACGGCCCCGGGCACCCCTTGCCTTATGCAGGTCGTCGCTGAAGCCGCCCAGCTTGCTGCGGCCCTTGATGGAGTAGGAGGGCTGGGAGGCCTTGCCAACCGTTTGGGGCCCCATCACCATGGGCAGCATGTAGGCGGCAGGGCCTGGGGGAGGGGGTGCGCCGTGCTGAGTCTCGGCTGGCTCCGCCCTGGACTGCCCACCTCCCTCCCCACCGGGCCGCCATCCGCTCGGCCGGACCTGGGGTGCTGTCCACGCGGAAGGTCCTGGTCCGGGCAGAAATGGAGTGGCTGGGCGCCGAGTCGAACACATACTTGGTAGATTTCTCTGGGAAGTAGTCGCCTGTGGGGGGACAGGAGCAGGGGGTGTTTGGAGGGTTAGGATGACCCCCGACCTTGTAGGCACTGGGCCCTCGGGCCCCCACACGGATGGTGACAGGTGTCCTGAGTGCAAAGGGGGCTTGGCGGTGGGGCAGGGGCCCAGGAGGCCCGGGTCAGCGCTGGGCCAGGCGGACAGGGCTGCCCAGGGGTCAGCAGCAGCTCCGAGGAGAAGGCACACAGGCTGCCAGGATGGGGTGCTCCCTCCCCGGCTCCGGCTCCAGCTCCAGTTCCGGCTCCGGCTCCAGGTGCAGTGGCTGCTGCAGGGCTGGACCGGCCTGGGCCCGTCACTCACCGGGGCCAGGGGTCATCGTGGTCTTGGTGTGGTAGCGCCCCAGGATGGAGAAGGCGGGGCCGAGGTCCTTGCCAGTCCTCAGTACCTTGGAGTTCACGCTGTAGCGAGGCCCCGGGGAGCAGTTCTCGGCCAGGAGCAGGGGGGCCCCGCGGAAGCTGTAGGCGGGTGCACGCAGCTTGGTGGGCGTGTGCTTCACGAAGCCTGTGGGTGGGGACGCTGAGTGCCTGGAGCCCACCCAGCCCCCACCCTACCAACCCAGAGGGGTTGATGCTGGGAGTCAGGGGGAGCCCCAGGCCCTTCCCAGACCCTCCCCATTTCTCCCCAGGCCCTTCCCCATCCCTTCCATCCCTCCCCAGGCCCACCCCACACTGGCTGGTCCTCCCACCCCTCCCGGGCCCGGCACCTGCCTGTGGTGGGTGGAATCAGGTACTTGGGGCCGGGGCTGCTGTAGAGGGCCATGATGGGCCCCCGGGGACGATGGGGCCGCCAGCTTCCCACCCATACTTCTTCCGTCATCATGGCCGGCTCTGACAGGAGGAGGGAGAGCACAGCTGGGAGGCCGCGCCCCGTGCCTGCCTGTGCCCCACGGTGGGCGACTGCAGGCCGCCCCCAACCACCCCCCAATCCTCAGCAGGGCGGGGCCGGGGCCCATGCCTGGGACAGTGGACACTTCTGGGTTTGCTCTGCCTCGGGGCCCAGGGCAGCCAGCAGCTCGGGGACACCTCAGGCCTCCCCGCCACCCTCCCCGCTCCAGGGTCTGGCCAGCCTCCTCCCGCTCACAGCTCACAGGGTGCTGGGCGTGCCGGCCGGCCGGGCAGGGTGAGGGGGCTCCTGGCGGAGGCTGGGCTGGGGGAGCCGGCCCGGGAGGCCCTCACCTGGGCCAGGCGCGGCGCTCCGAGAACCTATGGACGGCGCCGCCTCAGAGGCGGTCCCACTGCATCGCGCTCCACGTCAGGGAGGTCCCAAAAGAGGGACATGTGGAGGGAGGCTAACGCCTCTCCCACCGGGGGCTTTGAGAGTCGGGGGCCCCGGGCTCTAGAATGGGGTTCTGTGGGATGGCGGGTTCTGATGGTGGCTCTGTGATGCAGACAATGGCTTCTGTTACAGGAACCCCGCCCGCCCGCCCGGCCCGGCGGTGCTCCCCGCCAAGGAGCACTCGCTGAGCAGGCGCAGGCCGGGGGGCTGGGTCCCCCCGTGAGGTGGCTGTGCTGCAGGGTGCACAAGGGCTGGAGGGAGCTCTGTGCCGGAGCTCTGCTGGCCAGCGGTCCCTCAGGGTCCTCACCCCATCCCCGGGCCTGCCTTCATCCCTCAGGTCCTCCTGGGGCTCCGGTGGGGTGTCTGCCAGGCCCTTCCCTTGGGCAACTTCGGGGACTGATTGCTCTCAGCCCCTTGGACCCGGGCCTGTGCTCACCGTGTGCTTATTGGCTCAGAACGAGTTCCCCCCCCAGCCGGCCCCCAGCCCGGCCACCTCCCCTCACTGTCCACTGGCCCCCCCAAGCCTGGCCACCTCCCCTCGCCACCCCCCCAGCCCGGCCACCTCCCCTCACCTCCCCCCCAGCCTGGCCACCTCCCCTCACCTCCCCTCGCCACCCCCCCAGCTCGGCCCCCTCCCTTGCCGCCCGCCCGTCCCCCAGCCCGGCCCTAGCCCCCCCAGCTGGCCCCCAGCCTGTCACCTCCCTTCCCTGCCTGCCGGCCCCCCAGCCTGCCTCCCAGCCTGGCCACTTCCCCTCGCCAAGCCCCTGTTCCCGCCCCACCGCCGGCTGCACACCTTCTCCTGCCCATGGCCTCCCTGCCTTCCATCTTGCTTGGTCCTTCGGCCTCCACGGGCCTCAGACTAGATTTCCCTGGGGGTGAGGGGGGTGGGATCTGCTGTCTGTGTGGAGCACTTACAGGTACATGCTTCATGCGTGCAACCCATGTATGAGCAGCTGCGTGGGCGTGTGTGTGTGTGTGTGTGTGTGTGTGTGAACCTGAGTGTGGGCAGAGACAGGAAGGAGCCAGGGCCTGGGCTGCAGGAGGTTTATTGATTGAGCCGGGGGGGGGGGGGCAGATAAAATCACTCTGGGAAGTGGCAGTGGGTGGCGTGGCCACAGCTGCTCATGTAGCTGGTCCCGTGGCTGCTCATGGCCACGTCGGGTCCCGAGGCGCCATCCTCAGCCCAGCACAGCCACCTGCAAGGCAGACACGGGTGGGTGCCATCCCAGTGACCAGTCACTGGAGAGCCGCTGGGAAAACGGGCGCAGGCCACCCTGTGGGGGCGGAGGGCTCGGGCACCCTGCAGCTGGGGCCCTGCTAGCCGCTGGGGAGTGGGGTGTGTGGGGTGTGGGCAGTGAGCAGGCTGGGGTGCGGCTGCAGGCTGGGGACAAGGGCCCGGCCACAGTACCAGCAGCTTGATGAGCTCCGCCTTGTGCGCGGGCTGCAGGTTGTCTATGCAGGACTTGAGCTTGGTCAGCGCCTCCTTGCAGGCCGGGTTCACGTCGTACTGGCTCAGGGGCCCCGAGTACAGCTCCTCCGGGTCCCCCACCAGCAGCGTTTGCAGGAAGTCCATGAAGAACGCGTTGTCCTCCTCCTCCGAGGCCAGCCCTGCACGTGGGGGCAGGCCGCCCTCACCTCAGGTCTCCGCCTCCTGCCCCGTGTCCCCCACAGTGACCCTGCCTCACCCCCCACCCCCGTCTTCCTCCACAATATCCCATCACCCTAGCCTCAGCTTTCTTCGCTCCGGGCGTCTGGGGCCGAGGGGGGGTGATTGAGGCCCAGACGTGGAAATCCCCTCCGTGCGAGCTTGGTGGGCCTGGGGCTGGGGGGCGAGGTTCAGGCTGGGCTGGGAGGGTACGGAGTTGGCAGGGCCCGGTAGTTGCCCACGTCTGTTCAGTGATGGAGAAGGGGTTGAGGTCCTGGGAAGGTGGGCGCCGTCCATGGTGAGGGCCCAGCGCCTGGGTTTCTAGCTTCCTAGCCACCCCCCACCCCCACCCCCAATGTGCTGAGGCCCCGGGCAGCACACTCACCGCAGGTGCAGAGCAGGGCGGCGGCCGCCAGCAGGAGGGTGCTGCTCCCCTTCATGGCGCCGGCACAGGTGCCTCCGGAGCGGCCGGGCCGGCTTTATGTGTCCGGGCAGGGCACCGCAGGGGCGGGCCGACCTGCCCGTCAGGGCCCGGCCAGTGAGAGCCCAGGGGGGGCAGGGGAGTGCCCTCCCCCCTCAGTGGGTCCTGAGCGGCGGACTGGGTGCTGTGCCAGGGCTGGGTGGCAAACGGTTTGGGGCAGGTGGATGGGCGAGGGGGCGAGGGGAGCCCGGAGGGTGAGGCGGGCCGGGGGCCAGGGTGCTGGGCCTCTGGCCCGGGCGGGCTTGAGTGGGATCCGGGTCTTTCTTTGGGGTGGGAGTCCCCTCCACTCGCCCATTCTGGGCCTCAGGCCGGCAGCCCCCCTGCAGCAGGTGTGGCAGCAGGGGGACGCACTTCCAGCTCTGGGTGTGGGGCCTGAGCGGGCACCAGCGACCAGGGGGTGGGAGGGGGCCCGAGGGGACCTGGGTGAGGAGAGGCCACCCTGAGGCCTTCCCGGCAGGAAGGAGGGACCCCAGGGGAGACACACTTTCCTCTGTGCCCCATCCGGCCTGGGAGGCCTAGGATATGGGGGAGGCCACCTCAGCCCCCAGCTCCCAGCCCCCAGGCCCCAGCCCCCAGCCAGATGTGCGGAGCAGCCAGGCCTGGTCTCAGGAGCCCTGCTGCCCCCTGGTGGCTGGTGGTGTCAGCGGGGCCGGCGCTCTCAGGATGAACTTGGGGGAGACAGAGGACCCAGCTTTGCAGTTTGTGTGCACCTGGGTTTGAGCGGGTGGCTAAGAAAAGGCAGTGAGAGAGAACTTGCCGCGCTCCCCGCTTCTTACCGAGCGATGCCACGGGGACCTGGTTTCGGGAAGGGAACGTGGCACAACCGCCTCACTTTCCATACGGAGCCCCAAGCGGGGCTGTGGCATCCCCACCCCCTCCTACCCCACACGTGAGGCCTGTGGGGTTGCCTTTCAGAAAATCACTTGCCGAGTGACCTGCCCATCCCCCTCCCCCATTTTCACCATCGGCGCGGAGCTGATCACCTGATCTGGGGGTAGGGAGTGGGGTCCCACTTGAGTGCGTGTTTGAAATGTCCACAGTGAATGAGGTCTTTCCCAAGGCCCTTCTCTGCTCCGGGAAGAACCCCCCCAACCCCCTAACCCCTCCCTGCCTGCTCTGTGAACGGGCTGAATTGCCAGCATTCAACTTGCCACAGGCAACCTGTTAGGCCAGTGGTCGGCAAACGGCGGCTCGAGAGCACATGAGGCTCTTTGGCCCCTTGGGTGTGGCTCTTCCACAAAATACCACAGCCTGGTATTTTGAAGAAGTGGTGTTAGACGTTTAAGTGTAAAAAAAATGTGGCTCTCAAAAGAAATGTCAATCCTTGTGCTGTTGACATTTGGCTCTGTGGACTAATGAGTTTGCCGATCACTGTGCTAGGGCTCTCACCCGCCTGGGTCTGGGGGAGCAGGAACGTGGGCAGCTCACACCGCTGGGCTGAAGCAGGAGGTGTGGCCGGAGGGCAAAGAGCCAAAGTCTAAGGTTATAAGGAGCCGCCAAGCCTCCGCGGCTCCGTGGCCAGGTGGAGCCCGGCGCAGAGGGCCCGGAGCTCGGAGGAGCTTGGCGGTGAGTGGTGACCGGGCGGTGCATGGTGACCGGGTGGTGAGTGGTGACCGGGCGGTGAGTGGTGACCGGGCGGTGAGTGGTGACCGGGCCGTGCGTGGTGACCGGGCCGTGCGTGGTGACCGGGCCGTGCGTGGTGACCGGGCGGTGAGTGGTGACCGGGCGGTGAGTGGTGACCGGGCCGTGCGTGGTGACCGGGCGGTGCGTGGTGACCGGGCGGTGAGTGGTGACCAGGGGTGCGTGGTGACCGGGCCGTGCGTGGTGACCGGGCGGTGTGTGGTGACCGGGCGGTGAGTGGTGGCCGGGCGGTGAGTGGTGACCGGGCCGTGCGTGGTGACCGGGCGGTGAGTGGTGACCGGGCCGTGCGTGGTGACCGGGCGGTGAGTGGTGACCGGGCGGTGAGTGGTGACCGGGCCGTGCGTGGTGACCGGGCGGTGAGTGGTGACCCGGCCGTGCGTGGTGACCGGGCCGTGCGTGGTGGCCGGGCGGTGAGTGGTGACCAGGGGTGCGTGGTGACCGGGCCGTGCGTGGTGACCGGGCGGTGAGTGGTGACCGGGCCGTGCGTGGTGACCGGGCCGTGCGTGGTGACCGGGCGGTGAGTTGTGACCGGGCCGTGCGTGGTGACCGGGCGGTGAGTGGTGACCGGGCGGTGAGTGGTGACCGGGCGGTGAGTGGTGACCGGGCGGTGAGTGGTGACCGGGCCGTGCGTGGTGACCGGACCGTGCGTGGTGACCGGGCCGTGCGTGGTGACCGGGCCGTGCGTGGCTGGCCCCGCAGCGGGAAGTAGCGGTCTTGGCCAGCTTTCTAGAAGCAGAGCCTGCGACAAGGACTTTGTCCCTGGGTGAGAGGGAGCGCTCCCGAGAGAAGCAGGCCCGGCGGAGACAGGAGCCAGGCCAGGTGTGGTCCCAGCGCCCCCGCGCCAGGTGGGTCCCTTGAGGTGGGGGCCGCACGGACTCGCGCCCACCGTGAAGCCAGGAGGCGGGGTTTCGTGGGCCAAGGTGCAGGGCTTGGGAAAGGAAGGGTATGACTGACACGCCCCACAGGGGCAGCTGTGAGCCCTTAGCACTAGCAGCCACAGCGGCCGGAAATGGGTGTCCACCCAGGAAGAGGACCAGGGAGGCTGGGGAGGGGGGTGGGACCGGAGGGGCACGGACAGCGTGTGCCCCATGGTGAATTCCCACCTAGAGCCCCGCCCTGCTGGCAGCTGCTCCTTGCAGCCGGTGGGAGTGGGGGTGGGGTGGGGTGAGGTGGGGTGGAGTGCGGTGGGGTGGGGTGGGGAGGGGAGAGCCTCAGCCATTCCAGTCCAGGCCCACACTCCACGCACAGGCAGGTTTGAGGGAGCAGAGCCCCAGAGAGGGGCTGGGTTGTGCCCAGCGTTCAGATCCTCTGGGCCTCTTGCCCAGAGGGGAGGCCTCCATTTCCCGCAGGGCCCTGCATCTGCAGGCGAACCCCTCTTTGCACCAGCACCCCGTCCTGAAGCTCCGGAGGCTGGCCTTGGCCCACTCACAGCTAGTTTCTAACGAGCATCTCCTGAACCCCGACCCCCTGAGGGGTCCCTGGTCCCCCACTCGTCCCTCCGTCACACGGTGTGAATTGGTACCTCCCAACTCCTGCCTCTCTGCTAGACCTGCACGCACACGTGTGCACACATGGGCTTCCTCACGCAGGCGTGGGCACTGTCTCCCTGTCCTCCATCTGGCTAGGTCACGGCTCCTCTGCCAGGCTTTCTAAGGGTGCGGAGTCGGCCTCCACCACTGGCTCTCCACACTCCGCACCCGCCTCCCTCTGCGCCCTCCCCGGCATCCGGGGCCAGGAGCCCCCACACCCCTCCCCCGTGGTCACCCCTCCGGAGGATGACAACCCGACAAAGACTGGCCTGGCTGGCAGGACTCCAGGCCGGCGGCAGGCGGTGGCGATGCTGGCTAAAGGTTACTGAGCATCGGCACTGTGCCCGGCCCTGCCATAGGGCAGACATATCCCGGTCAGTCCTCACAGCCACTGCCCCACCCACCCAGCGCGGCACCAGCGCCCCAGGGGGCAGCGAGGAGCCCGCGATGCTGAGATGCCACCGCCCAAGAGCCAGGCTTCACGGAGCAGAGCCAGGGCCTGGCCCGGCCTGCCCACCCCGTGCTCACGGCCCAGGCCACTCCGTGGGCCTGGCTGGTGGTCTCGGTGGCGCCCGGGGCTGGGCCTGTGGTCCTGAGCAGGCTGAAGGGACCAGGGAGGATCAAGGCTAAAGGTTCCCCCACGGAGCCCCGGGCCCACCGAGGCATAAGCCTCCTCAGGACTCGGAGTTCGCGGCTCCTCCACGGCCGGCAGACTTTCCCCTCTGCTTATCTAGACCCTGCCCTCATCACACGCACACACACCCCATGTGTAGCAGCTCGCTCTCCCCGGAGGGAATCACAGACTTGGAAGTGACCCTAGAGGTCACAGTCCAGTCCCTGCCCGCTCCGAGACAGGCACGAGAGAAAACGAAAAGGGCTCCAACTCCTCCCCCTCTCCCCCCAAAAAACAAACAAACAAACAAAACCCACAGCAAGATGTCTGCAAGTTCCAGCCAAACGTGATCCCCACAGATTCCCGAGGAGAGGCTCACTGGACAGTGAGGAAAAGGGTCCGGGCTATGGAAGTCTGGGAAATCCCCTTATTGATACAGAGTCTCCACTGCAGGAACTCTCAGGGCCTTTAATATGTTAACGAGGGGGAAGAGGGTATCCAGGGTTTCCCAAACTTATTTGACCAGGGAACCCTTTGGCAGTTGATCTGTCAGGACCAGTGTTCCGTGGAACACACTTTGAGAAAGGGCTTCTTGGCTCTTATTCCCTGGTGGACATTTGAACCATTCCTGCTGCGGCAATGCCCGGACGCGAATGGCAGGCAGAGGCACACCTCCGTGCCCGGCACACATTGTGCCACCCGAGACCCCGCGGCCCAGAAGTCTGCCTCCCCTCTACGTCCCGTCGCATCCAGGCCGAGGGCCGGCTCTCCCCCGCAGGCCCCTGACGTCTGGGCGTAGCCGTGGTAACTGATGCGGGTCTCTGCCACCAGCTCCCTCCCTCGGTCCCAGCCGAGTCCGAGGACCGGAGAGCTGGGGCATGAGAGGGGACGCATTGCCAGGCACCACGGTCAGGCACCGCGCCTCGCCGGCCACGGTCCCTTCCTTCCCAGCCTGGTCAGGGTTTCGTCCTCCAGGCGGCCTGCCCTTCGGCCTCCCAAAGTTCCTACCCGCCCACCGTCACCTCCACGGCAGGAGCAGGCCCAGCGTGGCTGCTCACACAGGACCTTCGCCCACGCTCACGCCCACGGAGGGGACTGAAACCTGGGGGAATGTGCCCCTCCCTCCTTTCTCTTTATCAGCAAGAAAGAACAGCCGGTCCCAGCAGCCGGTCTCCTCCTCAGTCCCGCCCCATGAGAATCAGCTCCCGCCCAGAGCCCACAGCCAGGCCCTCTCCTTCCCCCGGCCCTCACCCACTCCCCTGTCCGGCCCTCACCCACTCCCCTGTCCGGAGAGAGAGTTCAGCTTCTTACATTCTTTTTTTTTTTTTTTTTTTTTTTTTTTTTGATATTTTACAGAGAGGAGGAAGGGAGAGAGAGAGAGAGCTAGAAATGTCGATGAGAGAGAAACATGGACCAGCTGCCTCTTGCACACCCCCTACTGGGGATATGTCCGCAACCAATGTATATGCCTTTGACCGGAATCGAACCCGGGACCTTTCAGTCCACAGACCGATGCGTACCGCTGAACCAAACCGGTTTCGGCCAGCTTCTTACATTCTGATGCACACCCGTCATCAACATACAACACAGCCCTGGCCTGTGTTGCTCAGTGGATAGAGCATCGGCCTGCGGATTCTTCGATTCAGGTCAAGGGCACATACCTCGGTTGCAGGCTCCTCCCCGGCCAGGGCCCTGTTAGGGGCGCATGCAGGAGGCAACCAATCGATGTTTTTCTTACATTGATGTTTCTCTGTCTTTCCCTTTCTCTCCCACTCTCTAAAAATCAACGGAAAAATATCCTCTGGTGAGGATTAACAAACAAACAAAAAACACTATAAAAACCCAAAACAAACAATAAAACATACAACGTAATGACCAGGCCCCTCAGCAAGTGTGGCTTCCAGCCTCCTGCAGAGTTCTCCCTCTTTCTCATGCCCCTGAAATGTCCAGAACATCCATGTTCACTCATGGAGGCAACAGTACATGAATGATTTAAGCCCACGAGCTCTGGAGCTGGTCTGCCAGGCTTTAAGTCCCAGCCTAGTCATTTACTCGCTGTGTGACCTTGGGCAGGTGGCTTAACCTCTGAGCATCGCTTATAAAAGGGGAGCAGGGGTCAGGATAACGTCCGATAATGAATGTAAAATGCTGATCACACTACCGGCAGCCGAGAAGGCACTTTTTTTTAAAAAAAGAATTTTTGTGTTTATTTGAGCGAAACTGTCGACATATGATGGGAAGAACCTCAAGGAATTGAGATGATGCTCCGGAGAATGGCGGGTTACATTTCTATTTATACATGGCAATCAAGGGAGGGACATAGGTGGGTTAAATGAAATTCATTGGTGATGGATTAAGGAGGCGGGAGAAAGCAAAGCTGGGAACCCCCTGGGTTGGATAAAAAGTGAAATGATGGACATGTACTTAGGTGAGTGCAGGAACAATTAACATGATAATGAAGGAATTTGGGGTATTGGGTGAAGGAAGGAATTGGTTGTGTCCCAAGGGGAGAAGGCACATTTTTAAATACTGGCTTATTGTCTGGGTTAAACACTGACTTCCCAGCTCTGGGTCGGCTCAGAGCTGGTCCTCGACAGGAGCGTCTGTCCTTGCTCTCCCCAAATCCAGGAGGCACAAGGATTCGACCCCACCGCCCTTCTTTGCCTGATCGGGCCCAGCAGGCAGGGACGATTTACAGAGTTTCCCAGCTCGGGCAGACGGGTGAGTTCCCCGGCTCAGGCAGAGGGGTGAGGCCTGCCTTTGGGGGGGAGGAGGGGTCTGTTTGCCCCTGAAGTAGCTGTGTCCTTGCAAACCTCGCCCCCAGGGGCCAGATTATTCCAGGTCAAATCAAGCCTAGGGGCTGCTGGGCGGGGCAGCCACAGTTCTGGCAGTTGGAGGTGACAGGCACGGACCGACCCTGACTCTGCCTGTCTCCCTGGCCGGCAGTGGGCCCCTCTCCGGAGTCATGGGAGCAGAAGCCCCCCGAGCTGGCCAGCCCAGCCCAAGCCCGAAGGCCACCAAGCTCTGCCAACTGGCTCCGCACTGGAACCGGAGGGGCATCTTTCTCACACTGGGCGTGAGTGTCCGTTTCCTGGGCCCTGGAGCGGGAAGGGGTGGGGGTGGGGGGGGTGGGAGGGGTGGGTGGGTACAGGGGAGGGTGCTGGGAGCCCCAGGGTGGAGGAAGGCCCTTCCCAGCGTAACATCCTACGATTGGATACGCTGAGAGCTGGTGAGAGGCTGTCACGTTCATCAGCCTGGCTTGGGGCTCACTGGAAGCCCCTTCAACAGGAGACGTTTCCTCTCTCCCCTTCTCCCCCCACCCCCAAGCCCGGGCTGGGCGGGCACCGGCGTGGCCGCAGGTGGGAGGACAGTAGGTTGAACCCCACCTGTGCCGAGCCGGCACAGCCATGGCACACTCAGCCCCACGCAGGGTGCTGTAAACGCCACGCCGACTCAGCCAGGTTCGGTGGCCTGAGAGGGGGCGGGGAAGGATGGAGAAGAGGCAGACAGAGAAGAAAGCTGGGTCTGGGTGGGATGCTATCCTCTCTGATGGAGAGCTAGCGACAGCGCCATGGCCTGCCAGCCGAGTCTTTATTTTACAGCCGATGCCACCAGGCAAAGGAAGGGCATGGTCAAGACGTTTACTGCGTTCTCTCGGGTTTTGAATCTATGCTGTTACAGGCGCCGGAACCCTATCAAGCCCACGAGGGGCTACAGGTTCGGACCACAAGGTCAAGCTGACAGCTACGGCTGCTGGCTATAATGTGCTGGGAGGCTCTGTCCTCCAGGCTGGCACTTGCACGTGCCCTCTCATCAGTCCGAGGCCCGAGTCTGTCCAAACGCTGTGGCCGCCTCCACACCCACCCGCCTCCCCAAGGAGTGGGCCTTCCCCGCAGACCCAGGGCCCTCAGGCGGAGGGGTGCGGCGGGGCCAGGCACGGATGGCCTCTCCAGGGCGGGCCCCTGACCGAGGCTCCCCGTCCGGGCCAGGCCTCCCACATTGCCGTCGGGGTGCTGCACGCGGTCCTCGGGGGCTACCTGGCCTTTTCAGTCAAGAACCTCCACCTGGTGACGCTGAAGTCGTGGTACCCGTTCTGGGGACCTGCCTCCGTGAGTAGGAGCCACGCTTGGCCGGCTCTGGCATCTGGGACAGGGATGTGGGTGGGGCCGAGAGCTCAGAAAGGAGCATCCGCTGGAGGCCTCATGGTCCCTCTCTGCTCTGCCCTCCTCACTCCTGAATAGCCATTCCCAGCAGGCTCTGCTCTCTGTCCTCCGTTAACTCGGCCTCCAGTGGAGAAGGGGGTGAGGGGTGAGCATGCACCCAGCGCCCCACCACCTCCCAAAGGCCTCCAGGCGGCCAGGCTGCTTTCAGATGCAGCCATGCTCTCTGGAGCCCCAGTTTCTGTCGGGTGGGTCTGCAGGAGCCCAAGGGTGTGCCTGAGGCGGGTAGGGGAGGCCGGACTGAAGAGAGGAGAGCAGCGCTCACTGTCCCTGGCTCCAGGGAGTCCTTGGGTGGAGTCCCAGGTGGAGTCCTGCTCAGTGTCCCAGCCCCCACCCCCTGCCACTTGGGACCACGGTGCTACTCTGCTCAAGGCTTCAGAGATGGGACTGCCTCCGTGCGCAGGGCCCATTCGCCCCTAGGCCCTGGGTGGGCACGCAGTAGGTGCCTAGCGAACATTTAAAAGTATAATTGCAGAAATACACCAGAGACTGCAGAGAGGGCACCTCCTCCCGCCGCAGACCCAGGGAGGGAGAGGTTCCGAGGGGAGGGGCTGGAGGAGCTGCCCCACAGGGAAGGTTGGGGAGCGGAGAGGCGGAGGCGGCTGGAGAGCAGGGCACAGCTGGACCCCCGTGCGGAGGGCAGAGCTGCTGGCTGGCGCGGCCTGGGACAGCACGTGGCCGTAGCCAGCAGGGCGAGCTCCCGGAGTCGGAGAGATGGTGCTCTCTGTACTGCTGGCCGCCCGCCACACGTGGGTTTCCTAGAGAATAGTAGTGAGAAGGGAAGGAATTTGTGGGTTTCAAGGAACCCCAGCTTCTCTCTTATGACTGTTTCAAATCTGGCCTGCAGTTCCTCATTTCAGGGATCTTGGCGATAGCAGTGGCGGAGGTTTCGAAAACCTCTCTGGTAAGTGGGAGCACTGAGCCCTTCCCTCCACCCCCAGCCTGGGGCCCTGTGAGTGAGGGACCCCGGGGCAGAGGCCAGGATCTGCCAGGAGCAGGCAAAAGCTCCCTGCCCCCCTCCCTCCACCTCCCCTCCACCGAGGTGCCTGAGCATCTTTCTAGCCTGGGGGGGTGCGGGGGGGGGGGAGTCCAGGCACAGAGCAGACACCAGCTCAGGACTGGCCGAGGGATGGGGAGGACAGCAGGACCGGTCCTCCCACCCCTACTCTATAGCCGCAGTCCACCCCAACCCCCCAAAGCCCGGCTGATCCACTGTGAGCCCTCAGCCCGGCCTGGGCTGTGGCTGCCCCATCCCACGGGGTGCGGGGAGCAGAGGGTGGGGTGCAGTTTACCTGACTACGATGGGGGAGAGCAGAGGCGTGAGGGGCCCTCCAAGCCCCGCCCCTTCCTGGGCTGGGAACCTCAGGACCAAAGGCCTGCGCTTCTTATACCCCAGCCAGGGAGCCCGGAGCCGGAGACCTCCCTTCTGCACAGGAGGTTGGGGTCCCCGTGTTCATGCGCTTCCTTGTGACAGGCCTTTGCTCTGGGAACAGCGCTTCCCAAGACGGTGATGAGCAGCGGACCTCAGGGACCATGTGGGGGCGAGGGGGTGCGGGTGAGGACCCCTCCAGCCCTTCCCTGTGGGGAGGAGGCTGGCTGTTGAGCCCCTGATCGGTGAGCAGAGCTGAGGCCAGGCTGGGGGGCTGGGCTGTGCGAGGGAGACGCAGCGGGAACTTCTTTATGCCTAAGCCCGGGCCCCAGGCCTGGCCCCAAGAAGGTGGGAGCCAGAGGCTCCGGGAGAGGGGGGGGACGTAGAGGAGGGTGCTGAGGAAGCCGTGAGGCTGGCAGTCTTTAGCCCACAGACAGCCACAGCGCCAGCCGCCCAGGCCCGGCCCCTCGTCACGCTGTCACCGTGCTTCCCGCCACAGAAGGCGCCGTGCCTGATCGCCAACCTCCTCAGCTTCCTCTGCGGGCTGGCCGGCCTCTGGGTCCTGGCCAAGGACCTCTTCCTGGAGAAACCGAATCCGGGTGGGCTCCTGATCTACCCCAACAGCACAGTGAGTGCCCCGCCCCAGGTCCTCAGGCACCCAGGAAGGCGCTGCCTGGGGTGCGGCTGGGAGGGGGGGAGGGTGGGGGACCTTGGCCAACCTGTTCCCCCCCCGCCAGCACCACGCCCACCACCGAGGCCACCCCATTCAGATGGGGGCCCTGTAAGCTTCACCTCCTCTCAGCCCTGAGCTCCCCTCTAAGTGGGGTGCAATAAGGTCATGCCCAAGGCCCCGAAGTCCTCCGGGGAGGGGCCAGGAGGTCCCCCCCGCTCACACACGTTAGGCACACTCCACCAGGACCCCTGGGCACCGGGCACTGGGCGCAGAGCAGGGACTGACCCCCTCCCCAGGCCCACCTTGCTGGCTCCGGCCTGCCCCTGCTGGCTGGGTGACCCTGCCCTGCCTGTGCTGGATGGGGCACCCAGTGAGGCCTCTTCCCCCCCCACCCCCCCCAGGCGCACATCCAGAGGCTGCAGCAGGTCCTGTTCAGCCTCACCTGGCTGGAGCTCTTACTGCCCGGGGTCACGGCCGCCTTCTCCGCCGTGGACGAGTCTGCGGAGGTGAGGGCCTCACGGACGGGACCCCAGGAGGCATCGGGCCGGGAGGTGTGTGAGAGCGTGTCTCTCACTCTCAGCCAGGCATCCGCTCAGCGGGGCCCCAGAGGCGAGGAGATGGCCCGGGGTGGAGCATGCCAGCTGGAGGCGGGAGAGCCAGGGGCTCCAGAACAGCAGGCCGCGGTGCTCCCCACGCGGGAGGCTGCCTGGGGGAGGCCTTGGGGCAGGAATGGGCCACGATGCCAGAGGGACCTGCAGCGTAGAACAGCTTGTGCGAGGGCCTGGCTCTGCAGGGGAGGTCTGGGAGAGCTGGGCGGGCGTGGGGGGAGGTCTGGGAGAGCTGGGCGGGCGTGGGGGGAGGTCTGGAGAGCTGGGCGGGGGGGGGAGGTCTGGAGAGCTGGGCGGGCGTGGGGGGAGGTCTGGGAGAGCTGGGCGGGCGTGGGGGGAGGTCTGGAGAGCTGGGCGGGCGTGGGGGGAGGTCTGGAGAGCTGGGCGGGCGTGGGGGGAGGTCTGGGAGAGCTGGGCGGGCGTGGGGGGAGGTCTGGAGAGCTGGGCGGGTGGGGGAGGTCTGGAGAGCTGGGCGGGTGAGGGGGGAGGTCTGGAGAGCTGGGCGGGCGAGGGGGGAGGTCTGGAGAGCTGGGCGGGTGTGGGGGGAGGTCTGGAGAGCTGGGCAGGTGTGGGGGGAGGTCTGGAGAGCTGGGCGGGTGTGGGGGGAGGTCTGGAGAGCTGGGAGGGCGTGGGGGGAGGTCTGGTGAGCTGGGCGGATGTGGGGGGAGGTCTGGAGAGCTGGGCAGGCGTGGGGGGAGGTCTGGAGAGCTGGGCGGATGTGGGGGGAGGTCTGGAGAGCTGGGCAGGCGTGGGGGGAGGTCTGGAGAGCTGGGCGGGTGTGGGGCTTGGCCGTGGAGCTCACGGGGTGGAGCACTTTACATCAACGTAACTTCAGCCGAATTCCTCAGCCTCCCTGCTCCCCCATCCTACAGATGAGGAAGCTGAGGCTTAGAGGGGCCGGCGGCTCCCCAAGGTCAAGCCGCTGGGGAGGAAGTCCAGGCCTCGCCGCGGGCGAGTGCAGCCCACAGCCAAGCCCCGAGCACACGTGTGAGGGGCAGCACGGCAGGCTGGGAAGTGGGGCCCGCTCCGCCCCATGGCCCTGAGCTAAAGGACGCGCTGGGCTCATTCTATTAGAGAAAAAGCGCCCTGTGACCAGCCGAGCTCAGAACACGGTAAACGTGTGTCCTGGATCCCAGTGGTCCCGCAGACGGAACCCGGCTGAGTCCTGTCTGTGCCTCCGTCCCCCGGGCTTTCTTGTGACGCAGACAGGAGGTGGCGGGCTCTGTGGACGCCCAGCGGACACGTGTCCCTCCCGTCACTGCCCGCGCCCGGCGGGGAGCCTGCTCCTCAGGGCATCGGGGGCGGGCGCCACGGGGATTAGGGGGATGGGTCCTACGTAAGGCACTCGCCTCGCCAGGGTCTGTGCTGGGCGCTGCGGACCCGCACCGGCTCCAGCGGCTGCCGGCCCGGCCACCAGCCCGCAGCACCCGGGACAGCTGCTTCCCCACGCGTCTGGCGTCGGCAGTTTGAAGGGGTCTCCCGGGGCTGGGAGCAGGGTGGCCCTCCTTCCGACGCTCTCAGCATTAGACATGCCCCTAGAAAGGCCGCCAGGAGGGACCTTGAGGTGTCGCCGGCCCCGCTGGGGAAGCAAATACAGTGCGTGGCTTGCGTGGAGTCGCCTGCACGCGGGAGCCGGCCAGCCCGCTCTCTTCTTAAGAACGGGGGTGGGGGGAGAGAGAGAGCCATGGGCCACCTCCACGGAAGTCCCTTGTCCCCTTCTTCCCGGGAACCTCCAGCAAGCGGGCCGGCGGGAGGGGCGCCGTGGGGGCCGCTCACCCGCGGTGTGTGGTGACAGTGGCTTCCTCGTGCAGAGCGATGACTTGCCCCCGGTGCCCGCCGTGGAGGTGGTGATCCGGGAGCCGCCCCCATCCTATGAGGAGGTGATAGGAGGAGGCACACGGGACGGGCGGAGCAGCCGTGAAGAGGCCTGAGCCCAGCAGTAGCAGCAGCAGCAGCAGAATCACTGGGTCCTCCCCCAGGGCACCCCCGAGGCCAACGTGCTGTTTGGAGAACTGGGTGGCCTGTCCTGGTGGCCGAGGTGGTTGGTGGTCCCATCCCCTCGGGCACAGAAGGGCCTCCGGGCCCCCACCCCTCCCACACCCCAGCATCTGGTTGGTCAGGGCACAGCTAGGCCCTTCCCAGCCGCCCTGCCAGCTCAGGAGCAGCCCCTGGGCCCAGCCGCCCTGACGCCTTCCCCATCACCAGGCTGGCCCACGTGGGCTGCGAGGAGCCAGGGAGGGTGCCTGGCTTTGCTAGACTCAACCTGTGCAAGTGGGCCCTGGGTCCCTGGGTGCCGGGGAGGGTCGGGGTGGGGTGGGGGGCAGCAGCGGCGCCTGGTCAGGCAGGGATGCTGTGGCGTCCTGGCCAGTGGGTCGCTGGGAGACAGCACCCTCCCCCCCATTCCACAGCAGCTGGTGCTGAGCAGCAGGCAGGGGGACGCCTTCCTTCCGTCCCCCCGCCCCCCCCCCACCTCCCTCCGCCTTGTTCTGGGCTCAAACACCGCACAGCTCCTCCGCTGCCTGGAGCAGGGTGACCTGGTCCGAGGGAGGTGGAGCGGGTCACTGAACAATGGTCGGTCGGAGTTTGGAGGGAGGTAGAGGTTCACGCTCCGGCCAAGCATGCCCTGGCGTCGCACCTGTGCCCCGAGTTCCTTGGAAACGGCTACAATAGCGTTTGTAGCCTCGGGGTTGTCCTGGTAACTGTCCTGACCCCCGCTTGTGGATTCTGAGTGTAAATCTGCTGTGACACCTGAGGCCGGCACTGCAGTCGGCCTTGACCGCGGTCACTGGCCAGCTTATTAAAGGCTCGTGAATTTTCATCGCTGGTGGTTGTCTCTTGCGGGTCGCCCCATAACAGCCACGCCTGTTTGTGGGCCCGTAACATGCCCTCGGCGTGCCCTTGCATCAAGTTTTTCTCCTGTGACATCACGTGAGGGGCACTTGGCATCGGCCACAAACAGTCCGTGTCTCCCCACGGGAAGCTGACCACGGGCAGTGTGAACGGGAGGCTGACCACAGGTCAGTGTGAACGGGAGGCTGACCACGGGCAGTGTGAATGGGAGGCTGACCACAGGACAGTGTGAACAGGAGGGTGACCACAGTGTGAAGGGGAGGCTGACCACAGACAGTGTGAAGGGGAGGCTGACCACAGAAGTGTGAACGGGAGGCTGACCACAGGACAGTGTGAAGGGGAGGCTGACCACGGGCAGTGTGAACCGGAGGCTGACCACAGGACAGTGTGAACAGGAGGCTGACCACAGGACAGTGTGAACAGGAGGCTGACCATGGGCAGTGTGAACGGGAGGCTGACCACGGGCAGTGTGAACGGGAGGCTGACCACAGGACAGTGTGAACAGGAGGCTGACCATGGGCAGTGTGAACGGGAGGCTGACCACGGGCAGTGTGAAGGGGAGGCTGACCACAGGACAGTGTGAAGGGGAGGCTGACCACAGACAGAGTGAACGGGAGGCTGACCACAGACAGTGTGAACGGGAGGCTGACCACGGGCAGTGTGAATGGGAGGCTGACCACAGGACAGTGTGAACGGGAGGGTGACCACAGGTCAGTGTGAAGGGGAGGCTGACCACAGACAGAGTGAACGGGAGGCTGACCACAGACAGTGTGAAGGGGAGGCTGACCACAGACAGAGTGAACGGGAGGCTGACCAGACAGTGTGAACGGGAGGCTGACCACGGGCAGTGTGAATGGGAGGCTGACCACAGGACAGTGTGAACGGGAGGGTGACCACAGGTCAGTGTGAACGGGAGGCTGACCACAGACAGTGTGAACGGGAGGCTGACCACGGGCAGTGTGAATGGGAGGCTGACCACAGGACAGTGTGAACAGGAGGGTGACCACAGTGTGAAGGGGAGGCTGACTACAGACAGTGTGAACGGGAGGCTGACCACGGGCAGTGTGAACGGGAGGCTGACCACAGTGTGAAGGGGAGGCTGACCACAGACAGTGTGAACGGGAGGCTGACCACAGGACAGTGTGAACGGGAGGCTGACCACGGGCAGTGTGAACGGGAGGCTGACCACAGGACAGTGTGAACAGGAGGCTGACCACAGGACAGTGTGAACAGGAGGCTGACCACGGGCAGTGTGAACGTGAGGCTGACCATGGGCAGTGTGAACGGGAGGCTGACCACGGGCAGTGTGAACGGGAGGCTGACCACAGGACAGTGTGGACGGGAGGCTGACCACAGACAGAGTGAACGGGAGGGTGACCACAGTGTGAATGGGAGGCTGACCACAGGACAGTGTGAACGGGAGGCTGACCACATAAAGTGTGAACAAGATAGAAATAAAGCAAAGTGGATGCCCGTCTCTGACTCGCCCGGTCCTCTGCCTCCCGCCCCGGCCCCGCTGTGCTGAGCTGCCGGCTTCCTCGCGAGGCCACGGGCACCGGACTCCTGCCCCTGAGCCGCCCTCCGGCCCCCCCGCCGGGCCCTCCGGGCATGGGCAGAGCCGCCACGTTTGGGAGGAGGAAACGGAGGCTCAGGATGTCCGCTGACTTGGTCTGATGTGGGCGTCGGGGTCCGTGCAGGGCTCCCCGCCAGGAGGGCACCCCTTCCCTCCACCAAGTCAGCGGGGCCGGAGGGTAGGAGGGGCCGGTGTCACCTGGGGTGGCCTGGAGGGTGGGGGGTGCTCTACAGAGACTTAGGGACCCTGTTCCTGCCCTAGGCCCTTGGGGGGAAGTTAAGTCTGCACGTGGCGTGCAGAGCCGTTCTGAGCGGGAGGGGAACGGGGCCCTCGCCCCTGTGCTCACCAGGCGGAGGGGAGGCTGCGGGAGGGGGAGGGGAGGAGGAGGGGGTTCAGCGCGGCTGGGCAGGGCAGTGCCTGGGCAGGGCAGGAGGAAATAGAAAACGCCCGCCCAGCCGGTTCAGGGGGAGGAAGGAGGAAAGCGTCTCCCCACACGGTGGCACTCGAGTCCAGAAATGCAGCCACTGCCACAGAGCCTGTCCCTGTCCCGCTCAGAGGCACAGGCTGGTGCCCAGCCAGGCCGCCCCTCCCCGCCCCTCAGCCGCCGCTGCTCCTTCTCCAGGGCCAGGCCGGCCCCTCCTGTGTGCCCCCGGGACCAGCCTGGCATCACCGGGACCTGATGGAGACGCGGCCAGGCCCACGCTCAGCTCACAGGGTGCCCGGGCGACGTATCCCTCCGCGGCCCGGGAGGTGCCGGGCGGGCACCGGGGAGTCTCAGCGGTGTTTCTGGAATTCGGTCCGCACGCTCTGCAGAGCCCGGGGGAGACCTGGCCCCCCCAAGCCCTGCTGCCCCCGTCCTGCAGCCACACTGGGATGGACACAGATGCCCCCCTGGGGTACGTCCGTCCCACCCAGCAAAGGGCAGCACGAGGGTCATGGGGAGGCCGGCTCCCCCCGGGGCTCTGGGATCGGGGCCCCTTGCCTCCCTGGGCAGTTCTTCCTGCGGGAGCCACCCCAAGGGTCGAGGGTCGAGGGGCGCAGCCAAAACGCACGTTTCCTGGGGTGAGTTTCTCAGCCATCGCCTCCACCTCTGCCTCCAGCCAAGGCTGCCACCCAGGCCCACCCAGGCTCAGGGTGAGGGGGTGATAAGCCGAGGCACGGGGACAGGAGAGGGTGTTGCAACCACATTTGGGAAATGCAGCCCCCACACCTGCCTCTCTCACAACCCGGGCAGCCGCCTCTGCCATCACTCCTCAGAGGGACGCCATCTGGGCGTGAGCAGCGTTCATTCTGAGCGGAAAACGAACGCTGGATGCGCAGACGGAGCCTTTGGTGGACCTGTCCCTCTGCCTGGAGGCGCTCCCATGGCCTGAAACGCTGCCGGGCGCCTCCTGCTCAGATCGTGGCTTCGTCCTGACGGGGCAGGAGGGTGGGCAGGAGCCCCGCGGAGGCAGAGTCCTGGACTCGGGTCTCTCTCGGCCCCAACAAGCTCCTTCGTCCCTAAAAACCGGGCTGCATGATGGTGAAATGGCTCCCACAGGCACCCTCCATGCTCGCTGCCCCTCAGGGCAGAAGTTCCGCGTCTCAGCTTCGACTTGTCTTTGGACGCACACGCAGGGGCCGTGGTTGGCATACTGCGGCTCTTTGGCCCCTGGAGTGTGGCTCTTCCACGAAATACCATGGCCTGGGTGAGTCTGTTTTGAAGAAGTTGCATTATAAGAAGTTTAAGTTTAGAAAATGTGGCTCTCAAAAGGAATTTCAGACCTGTTGACATTTGGCTCTGTGGACTAAAGAGTTTGCCGACCACTGGCTTAGGGGACACGGCCTGTCTGCTCTCTGGAGCAGCCTTGGGCATGGGGTCGGCAGGGAGGGCCTGCTGGTCTGGGGATGGGCGGCTGCCCTGGCCTGCAGCTGGGACTGAGGGTCCCGAGGCCCCACACGGAGAACCAAGAAGGAATGCGTTGGATCAGAGGAAAACCCATCTCAGTGCTCAGTCGGATGTGGGGCCAGCCCCCCGCTCCCCGGAGCATGAGGCGGAGAGAACAGGGCGCCCTGTCCCCGGGCAGCAGAGGCTACCCCGACCCGTGGCCTCCTCACCCCGCTGAGCTGCAGGCCAGCGGCTCCTCCCAGTTCCAGCTCCCAGAGGCCGTCTCCAGGGGCTGCCATGGAGAGGATGGTGCCACCCTGCCCCTGGAGGGGCCCGGCGGGGAAGAGCCAGGTGCCAGGTAGGGCAGGGCAGGGCAGAGGGGCCCGGCGGGGAAGAGCCAGGTGCCAGGGAGGGCAGGGCAGGGCAGGGCGGAGGGGCCCGATGGTGAAGAGCCAGGTGCCAGGGAGGGCAGGGCAGGGCAGAGGGGCCCGGCGGGGAAGAGCCAGATGCCAGGGAGGGCAGGGCAGGGCAGAGGGGCCCGATGGTGAAGAGCCAGGTGCCAGGGAGGGCAGGGCAGGGCGGAGGGGCCGCAGAGGAAGGGAGAGGCCACCTCAGGAACTGAAAGTGGTGTGTGGACGTGGGCGGAGGGCGGTGCCTGCTGACCTGTCTGTCAAGAGCTGCTTCCTGGCCCAGGATGGAGCTCCAGCTGTCACCACGGACTGTGTCCAGGGAGGTAGCTCTGCCACCTAAACCCACGCCCCGGAGCCAGCTGCGCACAGCCAGGGCTGGCGGCAGAGTTCACGGTGGGATGTCCTGAGTTCCCTTGGCTTTTGTGGGCCTGCAGCCGGGGAGCCGGAGGGTCCTGAGGCCCCGTGAGAAGACCCTCAGCAAGCCAGGCCGCCTCTCCACCCCTCTCCCGCCTGCAGGACAGAGGACATGATTCCCGCTCAGCTCAGCATCCTCCAGGGACAGTGTAGAGCCGCCGAGGCGGGGCCCGTACCGCCAGGTCCCTGCTGGGCTCCAGAGCCTCTCGGGACAAACAGCCGATAAACACTCGGTGGATAAATGAGCGAGAGCGAGCTGGGCCGCTGTGCAGCGTGGGCGCCACACACGGCGCCTGCAGGTGTGGGCCGCGGGCCAGCATCCCCCGGAGGCTGGTCAGCACAGAGCGTCCGGGCCCAGCCACACCCTGAGCCCGCACTCGGGCCGGGCCCGGGATCTGTTTCAGTGGCTCCCCGAATGCTGATGCTTAACGAAGTTTGGGATACTTGGTTCTTGCCAGGCCGGCGTGGCTCCGCAGTTGAGAGTCGGCCTGTGACCCAGGAGGTCATGATTCAATTCCCAGTCAGGGCAGTGCCAGGGTTGCTGGCTTGGTCCCCAGTGTGGGGCGTGCAGGAGGCCGACGTCCATGATTCTCTCACGTCGTTGATGTTCCGTGTTCTCTCTCTCTCTCTCCCTCTTCCTTCCTCTCTGAAATAAATAAATATATATGAGGAACATTCACTCCCGGTCCACCCACCCCTTCCCTGGCCTGCCTGAGCGGGGGACACAGCGGAGGGAGACCTCGGAGGCCCCAGGACGGGGGAGATCTTGTCGGGAGAGGAGGAGGAAGGCCGGTTTGGCCCTTTCCTGTGTCAGCAAAGCCTGCAGCTGCCCGAGGGGTCAGGGGATGGGCTCAGCAGGTGCACAGCTGCCAGCTTCCCTGTTCCCTGGCCACGCCCTGGACAGCGGGAACTTCGGGCTCACCCAGGCCTGAGCTGAGGTCTCCGCCCCCCTCTGTGGAATCCGAGACCTCTAAGCGCTGGGAGCATGAAGGAAAGGGGAACCTTCCAGATCAGGGTGCGATAAGACCCAGGTGATGACCCGCAGGTTCTGGCAGGCCTGCCTGCCGCTAGGCCCCTGAAGGAGGTACTCACTCACGCCTGGGGGGAGGGGGGTGTTCACACAGAAGGAGGAAACTGGGACCCCAAAGAGGCCAGGACAACACGCAGGGGGCAGGTGACAACACGCGCTTCCAGAAAGACCCACAGCTCAGGGCTGGGGGGTGGGGCTGGGACCAGGCCAAGGGTTTCTATTGGCTTGGGGTCGGGCCACATGGATACGAAAGGAATCATGGAGTAGAGCCTGCCCAGTGGTTGAGCGTGGACTTATGAACCAGGAGGTCCAGGTTCGATTCCCGGTCGGGGCACAGGCCGGGTTGTGGGCCCCATCCCCAGTGGGGGGCGTGCAGGAGGCAGCCTGTCAATGATTCGCTCTCATCATGGATGCTTCTCTCCCCCTCTCCCTCTCCCTTCCTCTCTGAAATCAATTAAAAAGAAGAAAAAAAAAAAGTCGTGGCTCTGCAGGCAGGCGCCCAGGTGTGGATCCTAATCTACCATCTGTTTGCTGTGTGACCTTTACAAGGGCCCCCCGCCTCTCTGTGCCTCCATTTCTTTAGTGTGAAATGGGAGGAATAACAATAGCACCCATTGACATCTGGCTCTGTCGACTACAGAGGGAAAACGGCCTGTTTGCTCCCCCAGCCTCTCCACTGGTGTAGTGAGGTCAGCAGGAAGGGCCCAGGCTGACCTGGGGGTGGGGCAGCTGCTCTGGCCTGCAGCTGGGGAGCTGCGGGTCCCTCCAGGCAGGGCTGAGACCAGGATTGAAGTGCAAACAGTCTGCTCACAGAATGACCCCGGCAGCACCTACTGTGAGCAGTGAGGCAGGAACAGGAGGAAGCTAAGGCACAGGAGTGGCAGGTGAGCTCGCAGGCAGGCAGGGCTCTCGGGGGTCTCAGTGGGGACCCCCAGGGGCCGGAAACCGATCCTGGTCTCACTAATAGAAGGATGTGGAAGGCTGGTCAACCTTGAAGCTCTAAAGCAGTGTTTCCCAAACTTCTCTCATGATGAGAATCACCTGGTGGAGTTGTTAAACATACAACTAGAATTTTGGGGAACATATAGGTAAAATTGTATACGTAACTAGTGCTCTAAGAGAAGTTTGGGAAACACTGCTAAAAGTCAGAGCCAGCTGAAACAGGTTTGGCTCAGTGGATAGAGCGTCGCCCTGTGGACTGAAAGGTCCCAGGTTCAATTCCGGTCAAGGGCATGTACCTTGGTTGCAGGCATATCCCCAGTAAGGGGTGTGCAAGAGGCAGCTGATCAATGATTCTCTCTCGTCGATGTTTCAAACTCTCTGTCCCTCTCTCTTCCTCTCTGTAAAAAATCAATAAAATATATTTTTAAAAATAAAAATAAAATAAAAGTCAGAGTCAACCACTCCTTATCTAATTGAGAAAATGGCATCAGAGTCAACTTCCCCATCAAATAATCATGTAAATCCTTTCTGATATGATAACCCGCCTATTACTTGCCTAAGGGCTATGGGTGTATCCCAAACCTGCTTAAGGGTAATGGGTGGATCCCATAACAGCCTCAATAAAAGCGGTAGCAAGGCCAGAGCCTGGCGGTAGTCCTCCCCCTAGAGGTGGACTCCCACCTGGCTCCCCACTTTCCCAAATTAACTCTTTTCCAGTCTCTTTTAATTTGTGTGCGGCCTTCTCCAGAAACCGGACTCTGAACAGGAATCCTGAACCACGTGGGATGTGATAAGGGATCCCACACTCTGGACCCTTCCTAGGAGGGCGGGGTGCTCATGTGGACAGCAAAGGAGGGGAGGGAAGGGCGGGTGGCCAGAGTCCCAGCAGCGACCGCCAAGCCGGACTTCCTGAGGTGGTCAGCGGTCAGCGTCTCCCAGGCCTGCACACAGCTCGGGCCAGAGTCGAGCGTCCTGGGCCGGAGGTCACCGGTGCCTGGGTTGACAGTGGGGCTCCACCGGATGCGAGGGACACCAAGGGCCCCGTCTGTGAGACACCTCCCTTCACAGCCCTGGAAGGCGCCCGGATTGCCCTCTAAGGTGCTTGAGCAGGGCTGGGGCTGGGACAGTGAAGGAGCCCAGCAGCAGGGAGCGGGGCCTGATGTGGGCAGAGGCCGTGTGGGTGGATGGGGGTGGTGTCCAGTCCGGTCACACGTGCTGGGCGTGGCTGGCCTTTGGGGTCTCCGGCAGGTGCAGGACTGTAAGGAACCGAGAGCTGGGGCTGGAGGAGCTGGGCAAGGACCCGCCAGGCTGTTCTGCAGCGGGCACGGGAGCGCCCGGCGGGGCGGGGGCTAGGCAAAGCCTCCCTGCGGGGCCCGCCCCGCTCAGGATCCGGAGGGCACGGAGTCCACAGAGGAGCCAGGGAGCCAGGGACTAGCCGAGCAGCTCAGCTCGGGCGCAGTCACTCCGATGGCAGGAAGGGGCGCTGGAGAGACCTGCCCCCCTTACCCTTAGGAGGTGACTTCATGGGGTGCCCTGCTGGGGAGAGTGGGGGGAGGGGGTGGTTTAGGGATTCCCAGTCTACTTCCTCCTCCTCAGGACCCTTCCCTGAGCCTCCTCATCTCCTTGACCAGCTGTCAGGACGGGCTGGGCTCCCTCAGCCCCTGCAGATAACCCGGCAGGTGGGAGCTGTGCTGGGCCCTGTCCTTTGCCTCTGCGGGGAGGTGGGAGGTGGGAGCGCATCCTTGGGTATCTTCCCAGGCCCCCTCCCAGCTCTCCTGAGGCGAAACAATGGTTTCTGAAAGAAGCCGCGGGCCGGGGCCAGGAGCCCTGGGTCCCAGAAGCCATGCCCAGGCGGCCAAGGGAAGAGCTGGAATACGGTGGGCAACTTCCGAATGTTCTTCCGCAGCAAGACTTCGCTGCCAATGGGGAGGAGCAGGTCTGACCCTGGGCAAGGCCGCTGGCTGAGAGGAAGCTCAGCGGCCATCCACCCCATGGCTGGAAGGCCCAGGCGAGCCAGGGCAAAGGGGTGCATCTTACCAACCCCACCCAGAGATGTTGCAAATGCTGAAAAGGGAGAGCCATAAGTTTTAGTTATTTTTTAAAATATATTTGTATTGATTTCAGAGAGGAAGGGAGAGGGAAACATTCATGATGAGAATCATGGGTGGGCTGCCTCCTGCACGTCCCCTACTGGGGATGCCACCCAACAGGGCACATGCCCTTTACTAGAATCAACCCAGGACCCTTCAGTCCGCAGGCGGATGTTCTAACTACTTAGCCAGACCAGTCAGGGCGAGAGGCATACATTGTATACTTCAGCTCAGGGCGGGAGAAGAGAAGGCAAGGCATGCACATTTATTTTTAAAAATATATTTTATTGATTTTTTACAGAGAGGAAGAGAGAGGAATAGAGTTAGAAACATCGATGAGAGAGAATCATCGATCAGCTGCCTCTTGCACACCCCCTAGTGGGGATGTGCCCGCAACCAAGGTACATGCCCTTGATTGGAATCGAACCTGGGACCTTTCAGTCCGCAGGCCGACGCTAATTTATGCACTGAGCCAAACCGGTTTCGGCAAGGCATGCACATTTAACCCATAACTCAAGAGTAAGAGAGCTTAGCCGGTTTGGCTCAGTGGACAGAGCGTTGGCCTGCAAACTGAAAGGTCCCAGGTCAAGGGCACATGCCCGGGTTGTGGGCTTGATCCCCAGTGGGGGTTGTGCAGGAGGCAGCCGATCCATGATTCTCTTTCATCATTGATGTTTCTTTCTGTCCCTCTCCCTTCCTCTCTGAAATCAATAAAAATATATTAAAAATAATTTTTTTTAAAAAGAGATCTCCCGCCTCCAGGACCTGCCAGGTTCCCGTCACTCGGGTGGGGAGGAGGGCTCCGACAGGGTCCGTTTAGATTAAGGTGACCAGACGTCCCTATTTTCAGTCCGCAGACCAACGCTCTACCACTGGGCCAAACTGGCTTCAGCTGGACGTCCCTATTTTCAACAATCTGTCCCGCCAAAAGCGGACGTCTGGTCACCTTAGTTTAGATGCACTAAACCAGGGAAAGACCACCCACACGAAAAACTGAGGCCCAGGGAGGGTGGGGCCCCTACCCAGTTGCCCAGGAGTGGGTGAGCAGCAACGTGTCCACCTAGCTGTGCCTAGGCTCCCTGGATCCTTTCCGGTTCTCTTCTCTCCAGGAAAGGGGTCTTCCTGCCCGTCCCTGCCTGCGCTCTCCCTTCCCTTCTGCAGACAGCAGGTGACCTCAAGCTGGAGCTCCATCACAGCCAGGCGCGCCCAACGCTCGGCGCATGCGCCTAGTAAGCCCCGCCCCCCGCCGACAACCAACATGGCCGCCCTGGCTACGGACGCTTCTGCCCAGCACGAACGTGGCGGCTCCTGACGTCATAGGACGGCGCCGGCCGCCCCGGAGCCCGCACGTGCGCTCCGGTTGGGGAGGTTTCCGGGCCGGGCCATGGACACCCCGCGGAGGCGCAGCCGGCGGCTGGGAGGCCTGAAGGCGGAGTCTCCCGGGAGCCCCACCGCGGTTCAGCGGGCGAGGCGAGCGCTTGCGGGATTCGAGTCGAACCCAGAGGAACTGAGGGAGCCCGCGTCTCTGCGGCCGCCCGGCCTGGATTCCTCCGGACTCCAGCCGGAGACACACCCGGGATCACCCAGGCTGGGGCAAGGGGTAGGCCCGAGGTCCCCCCAGGGTCAGCAAGAGCCAGGCTTGGGGTCCTCCAGGAGGGAGCCGGGTTCGGACCCGGGGTCCCCCCAGGGTCAGCAAGAGCCAGGCCTGGAGTCTCCCCGAAGACAGCCAGTGTCGAGTCCGGAGCGCCCCCGACGTGAGCCCCGGCCAGGAGGGGGGGCCCCGCAGGCCGTCCAGAGCCGCGGAGAGCCGGGCGCGAAGTTGGCCCCGACTGCGGAGGATCTGGCCCAGCCGCCGGGCCCGGGGTCACCCGAACCCCACCCCGGACAGCCAGCGCCGGGCCCGGAGCCCTCGCCGCCGCTGCAGGAGCCCGCACCCCCGCCACCCGGCTCCGCCCCGGGCCCGCACCTGCCGAGCCAGCCGCCTCCGGCCCGGGAGCCGGCGAGAGGTGGCCTTTGCCCAAAGAAGCGAAAAGGGTCTCCACCACGGGCCCCGGCGCCCAAGAAGCTGGAGGAGGAGGTGGCGGTTCCGTTAATCCCGAAGGGAAAGCCCAAGTCGGGGCGGGTGTGGAAGGACCGCGCCAAGAAGAGGTAAAGGGGGAGGGGCGGCCGGGCTTGGCGGGGTCTCGGGGGGCGGGCCCCGGCGCAGCCTGCAGACAGCCTCCGGGTTGGACAGAGCTCATACTAACGGGTGATTATCACCCGGAGGTGGTAGGTGCTCTAGGACCCCGGGAGAGTGACAGCTCGGCTGTTCCATGCTGCTTTCCCGGGTCCCTGTGGACCTCCCTACAGCACCCCACTGTGAGTGCATTTACCCGTCTGCCCGCCCCATGAGCAAGGGGAAGCAGGTCAGCAGCACTACAGCTGGAGCGGTGAGGTCTGTGTTCACCCAGTTATCTGTGACATGATCTGTCTCTGTGAGACAGTGTTACCAGCACAGGACATTGGACAGGCTAAGCATTGGCCAGGGTGAGCCTTCAAACAGGGACCAGCATGCACCCGGGTTCGCTCTACACATGAGCCCTGGGAGGCAGCCGATTTAGCCTCATGTTGCATGTGAGGAAACGGGGCTCTGCGGAGAAACCGGGGGTGCGCAGACCGCAGGCAGTCTGGGTGAAAGAGAACCCGTCAGGAGGCTGTGGCTCCAGCGTTAAAACACCTTCAGGGGCTGCAGGCAGATCTGGGGGTGAGGGCCAAAGGTCACAGAGTTGATGTTGGGGGCCTTGGAGGAAGCAGCTCAGGGGGCTGGCCAGTGAGCCCAGGAAGCAGACAGCACCGGCTCCAGGTGTCAGCTAACGGGGTGTGGGGGCAGCAGTGGCTGCTGGAGACCTGGCTCCCTGCTCCCGTGCCAAATGCCGCCTTCTGCATAGTGCTCCATGGACGGGCCCTGTGCCTCTTCTGAAGGGTGGTGTTTATTGAGCACCTACTATGTACAGAGCCCTGTGCTGAGGACTTCTGCAGCTCTGTCTCAGGGAACCTCCCGCCAGCCTTCGGGATGGGAACAGTTCTCATCTCCATTTACTGAAGCCCAGCTGCCTTGTGCGTTATCACACAGGGCGGATTTAGGTCTCAAAACCCAGGCAGCCCTCCCATCTCCAGGCAGAGCGATGCTCTGGAACTGCACTGCCCAGGCCTTAGCCATTTAAACTTAAGTGGATTAAAGTTAAAGTTAAAAATTAATTCCCTCGGTCACACCAAGCACAGGTCAGGTGCTCGGCCACCAGTGTGAGTGCTGGTGTCGGGTTGAACAGCGTGAACGTGGAGCATGGCTACCGCGGCGGGAAGTTCTTTTTGAGCGCTGCTCTGGCTGCGCCCAGGTCCCTGCCTGGCGGAGGGAGAAGGAGCAGTGGGGGGCATGCTGGGGTCAGAGGCAGGCCCGGGGATTGGGCGGGAGGAGGGAGCAGGACAGAACCAGGCGGAGGCGGGCGGGTGTGGGTGAAGGTACAGACTGGGTGCCGGACTCCCGGGGAGCAAGGCGGGAGGAGATGGCCCAGAAGAGCTGTGCTGACCCTCCCCGGGGCAGCTCTCAGCTCCGGGCAGGACCCCGACCTGTGTGTCCTGGCACCTGTGTGAGCCTTGGCCCAGAGGCGATCTCTCCTCCTGTGTTCACCTCCAGCCGCCGCGCTGTAATTTCTCCTGGAGAGGGGTTCCGGAGCCTGACAACGCGCCCTCCAGGCCGCCCCGGGAGGGATGAGCCCTCCCTCGCGTTCCTGCCCGTCTGGCCGCTGTGGTTGGGGAGAGCAGCAGGGCTTCGTGGCGGAGGCTGGTGCCTGGTCTCTGGGGCCACCAGCAGGGATTCGGGAATGGGGGGTGGGGGTTGGGCTTGCTGCTCTGGAACAGACAGAACAGGAGCCCCACCTCAGAGGCTTAGGACACGGCAGGCAGTGGAGGGGAGCCCGGGTCTCTGACCTGGGGGGTGACTGCCCACACGCAGGCAGTGGGAGGTGGTTCTGACCGGGTTGGAGAAAAGAGCTGGAGCTGGGGGAGAAGCCGGGTGCAGCACAGGACCCCACAAGCCGCCCCCCCCCCCCAGGTTCTCCCAGATGGTGCAGGACAAGCCCCTGCGCACCTCCTGGCAGCGGAAGATGAAGGAGAGGCAGGAGAGGAAGCTGGCCCGGGACTTCGCACGGCATCTGGAGGAGGAAAAGGAGCGGCGCCGGCAGGTGAGGGCGGAGCCGGCATCTGCTGGGAGGGGTGTCTGCTGGGGGGGGGGGGTGTCTGCTGGGGGGGTGTCTGCTGGAGGGGGTGTTTGCTGGGGGGGGTGTCTGCTGGGGGGGGGTGTCTGCTGGGGGGGTGTCTGCTTGGGGGGCGGTATCTGCTGGAGGGGGTGTCTGCTGGGAGGGGGTGTCTGCTGGGGGGGGTCTCCTGGGGGGGATGTCTGCTGGGGGCGGGTATCTGCTGGAAGGAGGGGGCGGAGGCTGGCCGGGAGCAGTGCAGTCTGGGACCATGGGGCAGGGAAGGTGGAGGGAGGTCCAGTGTAGCCCTGGCTCTGCGGCCCGGGGAGGGGGGAGCCCCAGCGGCCTCGCAGAGAAAGTGAGGCCGTGGCGTGGGCCAGTGACGCTCAGGGGACCCGGGCTGCCCAGGGACCCGCCACCTGGTGATCCCAGGGCCCCTGAGGAATGAATGCCTGACCCAGGCTCTGGACCCGCCTGCCTGGGGGGTGAGGGGGTGGAGCCCATCACTCGGGGCCCATCGGTCCTCTGTCCCCGGATTCGGGCGCCCCAGTGCCGAGGTCCTTAGGAGGAGGGGCTGTCGTCTGCGTGGAGGCCTTATCTCACTTCCTAGCAGCTGCTCTTTGTTGGGCAAGAGGCCTCCTGCCTGGGAGCCCAGGTCTCACTTCCCATTTCTTACCGGGCCCAGGCCACGCCTGCCGCTCAGTTCCCAAAGCCAGGGGGGCCCTGGCCGTGCAGCAGCCTGGATGCCCCCGCGCCCCCCCCCCCCTCCGCCTAGCAGGGACGGCACCCAGCAAAGCTGGAAATGGGCTTCGCTCCCAGCAGTCCCCCTCCATCCCTCTGGGCATTCCCATGGCCCAGTAACACAGGCCAACTCTGTGCCTCTCCTCGTTCCTCCGAACAAGCTTGGGGGGCGTTCTCATTGTAAAGATGGGGTGAAGCACAGAGGTGAACTCCTTGGCCAAGGTCACCCCTTAAGAAGTAGCCGAGCCAGGATTCGAACCAGAGCCTCTTTGCTGTAGCCTCCATCCTTCCCAGCTCCGCACCTGGGCACCTGGACTTCCGGGCAGAGGGTGGGGGTGAGGGGCCTCTGTCTACATGTGGCTGCGTCCCCGCAGCTCCGCCCAAGCCTCTGTCCTCAGCTGCTTCCCAGGTGCCCACCTTCTCAGGCGGAGCCAGGACCTTCCCCCACGGTGGTCCTCCACCTGCCCCCACCAGGGCCCGGGAGGCGAGGCCCTGCCCTCCTCCCCAGGAACTGCCAGCGCTCCCTTGGGGGCCTGAGAGACGGGGCTGCCTCACCCAGCCCCGTGTCCGTGTGTGTGTGTGTGTGTGTGTGTGTGTGTGTCCCCCCCGTGCACCCAGGAGAGGAAGCAGCGCCGCGCCGAGAACCTGAGACGCCGCCTGGAGAACGAGCGCAAGGCCGAGGTTGTCCAAGTGGTGAGTGCTGGGCCCTGCCTCCTGCCCGCCCTGCCGCCACCCCAGGCCTCCCTCTTCCCGGGGAGCAGGGGAGACGCCAGCCTCATCGCTGCTCTGCCTTTTCACCCCCAGATCCGAAACCCTGCCAAGCTGAAGCGGGCAAAGAAGAAGCAGCTGCGCTCCATCCAGAAGCGGGACACGCTGGCCCTGCTGCAGCAGCTGCCCCGGCCGGCGGCCCAGGACTGAGCCGGACGGACTGAGCCGGACAGCGAGCCTGGAGCGAGCACGTGCCATCACACACCCCGCCGGGCCGCACTCCTGCTCTGGCCCGGGAGAGGAAGCCGCTCCCGTGGGCCCTGAGTTCCGGGCTCGGGCATGTCTCTGGGAGACAGTCTGGAGGGAGCCAGGCCCTGGCAGAGGTTGGGGGCTGGTCCAGGAGAGGATCAGCTTCCCAGTGGCCCCCCTTCTCCCCCCCCCCCCTCCCCGCTCCTTCCCCAAGTGCCTTCAAGCTCAGGAGAGCCATTCTCCTGCCTCCTGAGGGAGCTGAAGGGTGACCCCCCAAATGTGCATGTTCTGTGTCAAGGTCCGGGCCCCCCCAGACCAGGAGGCCGCAGGGAGAGCCCAGCTCCCCATCCCTTCCCGAGCCGCTCTGGGCACCTCTGCACCCACTGAGCCCAGCTCCACCCACTTTCAACACTGAAGGGTGAAAATGGGAGGTGGCGGGGTCCCCCTCCAGCCCCTCTCCTGTACCAGCCTCTGCAGAAGCCCCAAAGATGTGCCGAACTCATGCCCATCCAGGCTACAAGCGTATTTATTGAGCACCTGCTGTATACAGGCAGAGACAGGTGCCGGGAGGGGGTGGGGGAGGGTGGGGGGTGCAGGGCCTCACTGCCCGAGGAGCCCTCGCTCCATGGAGGAGACAATAAACGAGTGGATCACGCGGTGGTGGCAGCAGTGCGGTGATTACAGGGGGGCTTGGGCGAGGGGTTCTATGGCTGGCTGCTGCTCAGCTTCCAGCGGCTGCAGTTTGCTGGGCGCCGGCTGTGGGCTGCCCTGCCTGGTCCTGGGCAGCACGCCTGTCTGCCCAACTCCAGGGACCCGCCGGGTGGCCCAGGGAGCACTGGCCCTTCCACGAACCCTTCGCCCACCAAACACCGGCACCAGCTCTGCCAGGTGCAGAGCTGAACGCGCAGTCTCCCCTCGAGTCCTCGGCAGGCAGAGGAGGGAGACCTGCTATCCCCCCACCCCCCTGGGGCACGAGAGCCCCTGAGTGGTCAGAGGTGGGCACTGCAAGGATCTTGGGGTGACCAGCATTGCCGTGCAGTGTGCCATAGGACACTGGGCACCCAAAGGTGTCGCACTACCTAGGAAATAACGGCTGTGACCCCGGCAGCTGCTGTCCCCATGGAGACTCGGAAGACTGACACCCACTCCACTATGGCTAGCTAGCCTCGTTTCCCAAACACTTGACTGTGGCACCCCTTTGCTCTCGCACCTGTAAATGCTCGGTGCTGGGCCAGCGCGGGGAGAGGGGCACCACCACACAGTAACCGAGCGGTGATGCTCCGCGGTCAGCGGGCAGACCCTGCTCTGGGCCTGTCGCTGACCTCCCTGCACCTCCATTTGTGCATCTGTAGCAACGGCCTAAAAGGACCTGTGCCTCCCGAATGTGGGCAGAGCGTCCGGCTCAATCACCATTGGCCTGGACTGGAACAGTGCTCCCCAACCTTCCTCACTTCAAAAACCACATCACTAGTTTCTGTAAAAAAAACCATTTCTCATCCCCAACCCCCCGCGCCCCAATCTGGTAAAGTTGGGCTCCAAGGAGATGCGTCCTGTGTGCCTTAGGGCGCCGCTGCCCCAGTATGAGGGCTTGGGTCTTACCTATGTGGTGGGTGGCTCAGCGGCGCCGGGTGGACATGGCTTCCTGGGGCAGGGCTTAGCCATGCAGGTCCCGGCTCCCCGCCCGCCGCTGGCAGACTGCACGGAGGCCCCCGGCGGCGCGCCCAGGGAGGTGTGCGGTGGCTTTAACTTGCGGAAAGGGCTTCACTGGGTCGGCGGGCACTTTAAAATGCAGATTCCCGGGCTTGTCCCTGGGACCCGCTCTCCGAGGCCGCGCCGGGGATCTACATTTTAACACGGTGCCTGCGCTGGGGGGACGGCGGTGCCGGCCGCGCCTCTAGCCGGAGGTGTTGCTCAGCGCCCGGTTCAGGGGCCCCTCCTCCTCCCGGGACCCCCGGCCCTTGGCGGGCGGCGCCGCGCGGCCCCCCCGCAGCCAGCCCAGCAGGCGCGCGGGCCGGGGCGCGGGGGCGGCGGCGGCGGCGGCGGCGGCGGAGGAGGCGCGGCGCAGGCTGCCGGCCAGCTCGTCCTCCACCAGCACACTCTCCAGCACGCTCCGCAGCGAGCGCCGCAGCTTGCGCAGCATGTCGGGGCAGGTGAGCACGTAGAGCAGCGGGTTGAGCACGCTGTTGAAGAAGGCCAGGCTGGTGACGAAGGGCAGCCCGCGCCACACGAGCGGCCGCAGCGCGGGCTGGCCGTGCGCGCGCACCTCCAGGAGGCTGAAGACGTGGTAGGGCCCCCAGCAGAGCGCGAAGGCCGCCACCACGGCCGCCACGAGGCGCACGAAGCGGCCGGAGCGTGGGCGGCCGCGGTGGCGCAGGCGCGCGCTCACGGCCAGGTGGCTGGCAGCGATGACGGCCAGCGGCGCCAGGAAGGCCAGCAGGAACTTGCTGACCGCCAGCCCCACCTGGCGCGCGTGGCACGTGGCGTCGCGGTCGGGCCCGGGGCTCAGCAGCAGCAGGTTGTAGTAGCACATGATGCGGCCGTCCCGCCGCGGGATGGTGTCCCGGAACACGTAGTAAGGCACCGTGTTGAGCACTGCCAGCGCCCAGAGCGCCAGGCACACCTTGTGGGCGGCCGCCACGGTGCGGTGGTTCTGCGCCCACACGGGCCGCAGCGCCTGCAGGCAGCGGTCCAGGCTGATGGCGCTGAGCAGGAAGCCGCTGGCGAACATGTTGAGGAAGAAGACGGACGAGTGCAGCTTGCAGAAGGTGGTGCCCAGCTCCCACGAGTGGCCCACGGCCAGGAAGTAGGTGAAGAAGGGCAGGCTGGCGGCGGCCAGCAGGTCGGACAGCGCCAGGTGCAGCACCCAGGTGGTGACCACGGTCTGGCGCATGCGGCAGCCCACCAGGAAGAGCACCAGCCCGTTCTCCGCCAGGCCCAGCAGCGCGGCCAGCCCGTGCAGCACCACGGACGCATGGTCCATGTAGCGGATGCTCGCGTTGCCGTGGCCCTGCAGGCGGCTCATGTGCTCCACGATCGGGCACAGCGGCCTCACCGTCACGTTGGCCGACATGCTGGGCACCGCCCTGGGGAGAAGCAGGCACAGAGGTGGGCAGGGCTGGGCGACAGGGGGCCCCGGCCAGGAGACTCAGAATGGGATTGGCGAGGCCCCTGGGAATCGGAAGTGACCAGTGACTTCCCAGCTCCCTACGCTGACTGCACAGCCTGGGGCGAGCCCTCCACCTCCCTCCGTGCAACATGCATGCCAGGCTTAATGTGACCTCGCTCAGGGGGTGGGAGTGGATGAGCTCACATACAGAAGCGTGTGGAACGGGGCAGCGTGGTCGTCGTTAAGCAGCTGGCCCAAGCTCACACGGAGACCTGGGAACAAGGTCCGGCTCGCAGGACCCCTTTCCCTGGCAGCCCCTCAGGGCAGGGGGGTTCCGCGGGCCTGGGGGACCGAGCCTGTGCCTTTAAGGGATGCCGTCCCCCCACCCACAGCAGCCTCTGACCTTGCCTCTGCAGATCTCCTTGGGGCCCTCTGCCCCCACAGTGGCAGCCGGTTGGGTGTGTTGACAGTAAATAAAGGAGCCAGCACCTCCTCCGATGGCTGAAGAGGAACTAAGATAAGAGAGGGGAGGACTAAGCAGGAGGAACTGCCTGCCTGCTGGGCCTCCAGTAGAAGCCCCCCCACATCCCCGTGGGCCCACGCCCCCCCCCCCCAGCCCTCCTCCCCCCATCCTGTGGGAGCTGCAGCAGCACCTTCGGCCCCAGGAAACCCCGCCTGCTCTCATTCATTCACTGGGCGGTGCGCGGTGCGCTCAGGCCACAGATGCTGGAGAAGCCGGCCTCCGCGGATGAGACCAGACCATCTGAGGGCGGAGGAGGCGGGGCCAGAGGCAGGGGGCGGGGGACTCGGGCTGCCAGGGCCCCCAGGCACGCCAGGACTCTTGTAGGTTTCCTACACGGATGGACGCTCTCTTGCTTCTCCCCGTCCCATTGTACAGATGAGAAAACTGAGGCTGGAGTGTTTAACGTGCCCCAAAGCCACCCAAACAGTACAGACGAGAAGAGAAGTGACAGGCTAGCGCTCAGCCCGATTTCTTTCCTATCCCTCGGCTCTGGCTCCGAGTGAGAGAGGAGGGAGGAGGAAGTGGGGGAAGGGTATCCCTCCTCCCAGGGGAAATCCCATTGGCCGGGATGAGAAGATCCACCCGTTTCGCCAGGGACCAGGTTCCTTTGCCGGGTGAGGTCCTGGGAGATGGATCTAGAATGTTCCTGGAGGTGAGCCCCTGGCGCTGGGATGAGGAGGTGGTGGGGAGCTGTGGGCCGTGCTCCCTGTGAGAATTCACGCTTCCTGAGGGGCAGTTTGTGGAGCAATCACACAGCTACCTGTGCGGCCCACTCCTCAGAAGAGGAACTGAGGCTCGGAGAAGCAGTTTGCCCCGGGCCAGTGCGGCGCCGGGCTCTCTCGGCCGGCGGGCGGGCGGGCGGTGTGCCATCCCCTCTGCGCCGCGGCATCTCGCGCCGCCCAGCAGCTGCGGGTCCTTGGGGGTGCAGAGCCTCGGCCGGGAGCAGCCAGGTGGGCCCGCTGGCTGTGCATTCAGCCCCGCCTCCGGCCCCTGAGGGAGCCCAGCATGGACCCTGCCTTGTTAGGGGCTGGAGCAGAGAACACGAGCTTTGGGGTCAGAGACCTGGGTCTCATCCGACGCCCCGACATTCTGGCGGGTGAATGGGTCTGCTACTCCAACACTGCTGTGCTCCCGGTTAATGCTGGAGAGACGCGACCCCTCCTCTGAGCAGCAAGCCCCCTCCCGTCTTTGCAAACCCAGCCCTCTGCCCTCCTGGCGGGGACAGCCTCCCCCCGAGAAACTCCTCTCGGGGCCCAGAGAGGACACTCACTGCCCGGCCCGCCTCCGCCTCTTACCTGGCACAGAGGAGCGGGGAGGGGGGCACGGCCCCAGCCCTGAGGCAGGCAGTCCTGGAGGCAGCCAGCCGAGCGAGCGCTGTTCGGAGACGGCAGCGAGTGAGGCTGAGGGAGGAAATCCTCTCAGCCCGAGCGTGTGTGTGTGTGTGTGTGTGTGTGTGTGTGTGTGCGCGCGTGCGCCCGTGCGTGCGTGTGTGTGTGTGTGTGTGTGTGTCTGTGTGTGTTTAGGGGTGGGGTCGGGGAAGGCTGGGATCTCGGAGAGTGGTTGTCACAGGTGTTTCAGGAACGTTCATCTGCTCAATGGGGAAGGGACCTGACTGCTGGCAGCTCCGCCGCACCCCCCCCCCCCCCCGGTCTCTCCCCGCTCCCCTCCGTTCCCCCACCCCCACCCTCACCCCCCCCCCCCCCCCGTCCCCGGACAAAGGAGACGCTACAGAAGCCAGTGCACATGCCCGTGGAGACAGGTGTGTGGCTGGGCCCACGTGCAGAGGCAGGTGCTTGTTAAACAGCTTTTACTGATGGATTTCAGAGAGGGAGAGAGAGACTGTTGTTCCACTTATTGGTGCGTTCACTGTTTGCTGCTTGGATGTGCCCTGGCCGGAGATCGAATCTGAAACCTTGGCGCATCGGGAGGAAGCTCTAACCTCCTGAGCCGCCCGGCGGGCCCAGGGGGCGCTGTGGAGAGTGGCCGGCATGGAGCAGGGCAGGAGGAAGGAGTGTCTTGTCCACCCCACCGCCCTGGGCAGCCCTCTCGGACCCGGGCATCCTCGGAGAGCCCCTGCTCCTCTGAGGGGTCCGGCAGCTCCAGTGCGGCTCAGGAGGGGCCCCCAGGGCTCTGGGGCCAGGAAGGCAGGGCGGGGCAGTGGGAAGTGCAGGGCCTGGCTGCCTGCCCCACCCCTGCAGCACTGCCCCGAGGTGAGCGCGCCCCTTGCTGGGCCCCATTTTGGCATTTGTGAACAGAGCGACAGTGTCTGCCTCCGGGGCTGTGCCAGGAGGTGCCCTCATTAAGCGCTGGCACACAGTAGGCGCTTATACAAGTCCTTTATTTCCCTCTGGAGGAGCAGTGGGCACAGGCATAGGGCGAGGACAATATAGCTTTTATTTAGAATGCCCTCAGATTGATTTTTTTTTATTTTATTTATTTTTATTTTTTTAAAAATATATTTTATTGATTTTATACAGAGAGGAAGGGAGAGAGATAGAGAGCTAGAAACATCAATGAGAGAGAGTCATCGACCAGCTGCCTCCTGCACACCCCCTACTAGGGATATGCCCGCAACCAAGGTACATGCCCTTGACCAGAATCAAACTCGGGACCCTTCAGTCCCCAAGCCAACGCTCTATCCATTGAGCCAAACCGGTCCCGGCTCAGATTGATTTTTAAAAAATAAAGTAACATGCCCTAGGATGTGAGGACTGGACTATGACGTGTGCATTGAAGGGTCCTCGGTCTTTATTCCCCGGGGCTGATGAAGCTTCGGGGCCACGGGCCCTACTTTCAGTGCCCGGAGATACAGGGACACAGGCTAAGCCCTGGCCGGCGGCCCAGTGGCTAGAGCCCTGGCCCGTGCACCAAGGAGTCCTGGGTTCCGTTCCCAGTCAAGGGCACGTACCTGGGTTGCAAGTTCGATCCCTGGCCCCAGTGGGGGCCTGAGGGGGAGGCAACCAATCAATGTGTCTCTCTTTCCCCCTCTCCCCTCCCTTCCACTCTCTAAGAAAACCACCACCAACAGCAGAAACATGCTGAGAATTCAGCACCCCCACATCAGGGCTAAGGGGTGCGCCCCTGTGGGCCCGACTCAGCAAGCTGAGCCCACAGCTGGAGCCCGCGGTCCCGAAGGAAGTGTGAATGACAGGACCTGTGCTGGGGCCTCCTCCCGGGAGCTGCGAGGGCCGACGGGGAAGAGGCTGATGGTCCCAGTCCTCGGCCTGGGTCTGTCCTCCTCCATCAAGGGGCTCTGCCTCCCACAGGCCCTGCCTGTAGCCCCTCCCTCCCCCCGCCTGCCGACCCCGGGCATCCCCTGCGGCCAGGGCAGGGGGGAGCTGCCAGCACCGATCGGGCACTGCCCGCCCGGCCAGGAGACCTCGGCAACTCCCTCCCCGGCCCCGAAGCACGGCTCCTCCCTCGACAGCCCCCGCCCAAGTGCGGGGTGGTGTGCAGACTGCCCTCCGGACTAAGAAGGACCCCCTTCCCACGGAGAACCAGCCAGGGCGAGTCCTGGCTGGGCAGGCACAGCCTCCCTCCTCCCCCGGGGACCCTCCCTACCAAGGCCCTCTGCCTCTGAGCCCCCTCCTCTGTCCCTCCTTCAGCTCTCCCAGTGGCACCCCTTTTGGTGGGGAGACCCTCACTGCTGGCCCTCCTCCAGCCCGTTTCCGGTCCTCCCATCGCTGGTGAACGTGACTGAACGGGAGCACGCACTCCAGATGTGAGGCCCCAGGGCTTTCCGAAGAAGCAGCGTGGTATTTATTTTTGTGGGCTCCCACCGTGGGAACCGGCCGCCCCAGCATGCACCGCAGCCAGCGGGAGCCCACTGTCGCCACGTGGAGGACGGACGGATGGACGGACGCCAGGAGGGCCGGACGCGCCTCTCCTCGGAGCTCCGGACCCAGAGCGGGTGGGGGTGGTGGGGTGAGGGGGCCTTCCCTCCGGAGCAGTGAGCAGCGTGGACTCCAGGTCTCTCAGCTCCCCTGGCCACCGGCCTCCCTGTCCCCCACAGCCCACCCCCTGCCCCCCACCAACGCCCATCTGGGTCCGGGGAAGCCCTGGTCCCAGGGGAGAGGGACGCACACAGGAGGAATGACAGGTGTGAGGAGCAGTGGCAATGCCCCCCACCAAGTCCTGTGTCCACTGAGAGAAATGGGGCCCCCGGTGGAAGCCTGGTGGCCTACCTCACCCCAGGCGCCACTCCCGTCAGCGGCCGCAGGACAGCCCCGTGGGAAGTGCTGAGGCCAACATGTCGCCGTCGCCACCCCCAACCCCCAGCCCCTGCAGCCCGCCTGTGCAGGTCTGACCAGTGCCCCCGCCCCCACCCCGGCCCCCCATGCACATGCGGAAGCCCTGAGCCCGGCCTCAGGCTGCAGCCTCCTGCAGACGGGCGCTCAGCGGAGATGGAGCTCACACGAGGCCGAGCTCACACGAGGCCCCTCCGACCGACGGGGTTCAGGTAAGAAGCGGAAATTTGGACGCTCGAGGACGTGCCTCTCAGCGTCCAGAACTCTGGCGACGGCATCCGTTCCAGCCCCCGTTTCCATCCGGCGTCCTGTCGTGGCAGCCCGGCGGCGGGGCCGCGGCCGCCCAGGCCCCACCTGCCTCTCACCAGGAGGAAGCGTCAGAGGAGCCGAGCGCGCCCGGCCTGCACGCCCCCGAGGTGTCTGTCCAGCGGGTGCCCGGGGGAGAGGGACGGGGACCCTCCCAGTCCCTGACCTCGGATGGGACCCGGTCTAGGAAACAGACACGCGCGAGAACATGCCCTCCTCCTGGCTATAAAGTCCTCGTTCCCGCAGTGGACGAACCGAGGGCGTGAGGTTTGCAGATTACACAACTGGGTACAGAGTGCTGATCCCCTGATTTTTATCGGTGACTGTGGTTGCTTGTTTTTAAGAAATAGGCATTAGAGGCCGTACGGGGCGGGAGGGATCAGCTGTGACTACGGACCAGCTCTCTGACGGCACGTGAGTGAGTGAGTGTGTGTGTGTGTGTGTGTGTGTACCGAGAGGCAGAACACCAGCTCCAGCTGGAGGAATCTGGGCGGAGGGTATATGGCAGTGGCCGGCAAACTCTTAGTCAGCAGAGCCAAACGTCAAGAGGACAACGATTGAAATTTCTTTTTGAAAGCCACATTTTTTTTAAACGTAAACTTCTAACGCCACTTCTTCAACACAGACTCGCCCAGGCCGTGGTATTTTGTGGAAGATCCACACTCAAAGGGCCAAAGAACCGCATGTGGCTCAAGAGCTGCGGTTTGCTGACCACAGGATAAGGGAATTCTTTGCAGTGAGTCTGAAATTCTTTTTTTCAAACATATATATATATATATGTATATATTTAAAATATATTTTATTGATTTTTGTACAGAGAGGAAGGGAGAGAGAGAGTTAGAAACATCAATGAGAGAAAGTCATCAATCAGTTGCCTCTTGCATACCCCCTACTGGGGATATGCCCGCAACCAAGGTACATGCCCTTGACTGGAATCGAACCCGGGGCCCTTCAGTCCCCAAGCTGACGCTCTATCCATTGAGCCAAACCGGTTCCAGCTCAAATATATTTTTATTGATGTCAGGAAACATCATTGAGGAGAGAGAATCATGGATCCGAGGCCTCCTGCCGGCCCCACACTGGGGATCGGTCCCACAGCCCGGGCCTGTGCCCTGACCGGGGATCAAACCACTCTGCCTCCTGGTTCACAGGCCAATGCTCAGTCACTGAGCCGCACGGCTGGATAAAGAAAAATTATTTTAGATTGGGGTCGGAGGTGAGAGCGGGAAACGTCTATGTGAGAGAGAAAAACATCGGTTGCCTCCACCACACACCCTGGACCCCACCTCTGGGTGCACCAATGACACCCCAACCTCAAGGATTTAAAAAAAAACAAACAGGCAACCCCGATTCCGGACTGTTCAGTCAGGGGCTCTGGCTTCTTTCCCCTTCGATCGCAAAACAGACAACAGCCGACACAACCAACGGCAGCTGCCCGGCGTGAATTAATCAAAATGATACTTTTATTTTTTTTTGTCAGATCAGCCAAAAATCTGTGATTGGGGTGTGCCACGCGGTGACAGAGGTTGAAAATCACTGCATCGCCACAGATGCCACCCAGCGAGCATTATCAGCCCCGGCTCGCACACAGGAAACCAAAGCTCAGGCGAGCGAGGGCCTCACCGCCTGCAGGGGCCGGGCGGACCCACCCCTGAGCACTGGCACCTGCTGGGCCACGGGTGGCGGGGAGCCAGGGGGCGACATCCTCCGAGGATGACCGTCAGGAGCGGCCCCCCGCCCTGGGCTGGGCCCCGCCTGCAGGCGGCCGGGCGCCGGGCTGTTCTGAAGGGGCCGGTTCTTAGGATGGCGCCGGGCAGACAGCACACGGGGCGGCACAGGGCTCCCAGCCACCCGCGGCCAGGCTGCGGGGTGAGGCATGGTGTTGGGCTAAGGAGCCGCGGCCGTCCGTCGTGAGCAGCAGGAGTCGATGCCCTGCTTTCCCCGACGTCCCTCTCCTGCCCAGGACCACCGGGAGGCCGTGCCACCAAGTCCCTCCTTCCCGTTGGCTTTTGTGAGCAGGAGCCGTGGTCAGAGTGGCCTCAGCTCTCGGAGAGCGCTGCAAGGCGCTCCTTGCTCACCTGAGGCCCGTCCAGCTGCAAGCTTTTAGTGCCTCCCCCGCGGCTGCAAGCTTTTAGGGCCAGGCCAGGACTCGGGCTGGTCTCGGGGCCTGAGGAATGGGGTGTAAACTAACCCAGCTGCTGCCCGCCGCCCCCTGCAGCTCAGCCCCAGGCCTGAGAGTCTGGCTGGGCAGGGAGGGGACCTGAGGGCAGTGGGTGATCCCCCAGAGCCTCTGCCTGCTCCCCCCCCCAGCCATGGACCCGCCCCACAGCCCACCTGCAGCTCATCTGCCCTCAGCTGCCCTCAGTGCCCCTCCCCAGCGGGCTCACCCACCTGAGCCGCGTGAGCCCAGCTGCCGGGCAGAAAGTGAGGGGCCTCTCGCTGACAGGGCCCGGCTGGCAGGCACCTCCCGGCTTCAGGGCAGGAGTTTCACCAGAGCCCCGAGCCGGCCGGCGCCCCAGGTGGGGCCCTTTGCCTTGAGAGCGCCCACTTGCCACCGCCCCCATATAAGGCCTGGCCTCCGCGGCCTCAGCTGGGAGGCTTCCTGGGATCGCGGCTCTGATGGCGGGAGCTTTGGCCATGGGCTGGGCCTGCGGGCTGGCGCTGCTGCTGCTGCTGCTGCTGGAGGAGGCCACGCCTGGCGCCCCGGGCCTGCGGCACAGCTACGACTGCGGGGTGGAGGGCATGCAGCTGCTGGTGCTGCCCCCGGAGGGCCGCACCGTCCGGTTCAAGGTGATGGGTGAGTGCCAGCCGACTCGGGACCCCATGCCCTGGCGGCAGGGGGGCTGGGGTCCTCTCCTTTCGCAGGGATGGGAAGAGGAGCCCCCACCCCTCCCCGCCGCCGCCTGAGGGTGGCAGCTCCCACCCTGCACCCCCCCCTCACCCCATTGGAGGCTGGGGGGAAGGCTGGCTCCCCAGACAGTGTCGCCATGTTGGTCAGTGCACAAGCCACCTGGCCCCTGTGAGAGAGCGGCAGGCCCAGGCTCTGAGGCCAGCGGGCCACCCGCTGCTCTCAGAAGCCAGGTACGGCTTTCGGAAGCAGGGTGCAGCCTGTGGGACAAGGCTGGTGGGTCTCCATCAGTTTCCACCTCTGCGAGTGCCGGGCTTCGGCTCCTTCTGGCTCCTAAGCCGTGACCTTAAGCCTCCCCCTGGCCCTCAGCCCCGTTCCTCACCCCCCCTCCCCGGATGGGAGAGGTGTGCCCCGTGGTCCGAGCCCGGGGCATGCCCCCCACAGGGTGCCTGGCTGTGCCCGGCTGGCCAGCAGTTGGGCGCGGAGCAGGAGACCCAGGTAAAGTGGCTGCAAACCCTCAGCACTCCCCTCGGCGCCGCCCAGGTGCCCGCTCGGGCCCCAGCTGCCCCCGCCCAGCACGGGGAGGAGCGGACACACAGCCTGGGCCCTGCTCATTTCTCCGCACTTCCGCCCCCACCTGCTGCTGTCAGGGGCCCCAGGCCAGACAGGGCCTAAGACCAGAGAGGCCGAGGGGCCTGCCCAAGGCCACACAGCAGTTAGCAAAGCTGAGGCTGGAACCTGGTGTGCTCCTGAACCGAGGGAGTCTTCTCAGCAGACTGTCCCCCCACCCCCACTCTGGCTTCACCTTCAGCCTCCCCTCCCTCTGGTCCCCAGCCTCCCCCACCCCAGCCTCTGCCCCTCCCTCAGCCTCCCCACCTCTCCCCCTCTCCCGCTGCAGACGAATTTGGGAACCAATTTGAGGTGAACAACTGCTCCAGCTGCTACCATTGGGTTACGGCCAAGCCCCAGGGCCAGGCCGTCTTCTCTGCGGATTACAAAGGCTGCCACGTGCTGGAGAAGGTGGGCCCCCTCCCTCCCTCCCTCCCTCTCGGGGATCCCCGGGCTGGGGACCAGCGTGGCCTCACACGGTGCCAGGCTGGGAGGCTCCTCATGGACCAGGGAGGCACGGGCACCCCCATCACTCAGTGAGCTGGCGGACGAGGGGACTGAGTCCTGGGCTGCCGCTCACAAACCGCCCCCCCTGCCTGCCACCCAGCTGGGTGCTCCCCCCCTGCCTGCCACCCAGCTGGGTGCTCCCCTTCCCCCCCACCTGCCACCCAGCCGGGCGCTCCCCGCCCTCCCCCCCGCCCCCGCCTGCCACCCAGCCGGGAGCTCCCTGGCCATCAGCCTGCAGGGAGCGGCCCCCAGCTGCTCCCACTCGCCTTCTCACCTGCAGGCCGGGCGCTCCCACCTGAGCGTGTTCATCGAGGCTCTGCTGCCCGACGGCCGTGTGGACGCGGCTCGGAACCTCACCCTAGTCTGTCCCAAACCCGCCCACCGCCCGACAGCGCCGGACCGGCTGGTCCCATCCACCAGCTCCTCACTCTCCACCCGGACGACGCCGGACCGGCTGGTCCCATCCACCAGCTCCTCACTCTCCACCCGGACGACGCCGGACCGGCTGGTCCCATCCACCAGCTCCTCACTCTCCACCCGGACGACGCCGGACCGGCTGGTCCCATCCACCAGCTCCTCACTCTCCACCCGGACGACGCCGGACCGGCTGGTCCCATCCACCAGCTCCTCACTCTCCACCTGGATGATGCCGGACCGGCTGGTCCCATCCACCAGCTCCTCACTCTCCACCCCACACACCCCCACGCTCCGTCCCACCGCAGAGCCCAGCGTCGACCCCCCGGCCCCGGCCTCCTCCCTGACCCCGGCCTCCCCCTCGGCCTTTGGGCCGGGCCCTACCCACCCCACGTGGGCCGGCACCCAGGGGGGCACCGTGGAGATCTGGGGAGCTGACGAGCGGGAGGACACCGGTGCGTAGGACCCCCTGTGCTTACCCGGGACCTATGGCGGGAGGGGGAGGAGTGAGGGCAGGGAGGGCTGGCCGCCCTTTACTGGGCGCAGGAAGCTGCTCCCTCCACTTCCTGCTGGTGGCTGCCCTGGCTCCTCATGTCCTCGCTCTGCCCCAGCCATAGGCACCCGCCCGAGCCCGGAGCAGTGCCGGGGGGACTCGGGCCGCATCCCCTGCGTGGCGAGAGGAAGCTCAAAGGAAGCCTGTCAGCAAGCTGGCTGCTGCTATGACAACACCAGGGAGGTTCCCTGTTACTATGGCAACACAGGTACCAGTCCCATGCCCAGCCGGGTCCCCTCCTCCGGATCCTGAAGCCATAGGGGGGCCTTCTCCTCCCCGTTCCTCGGAGAGCCGGCCCCGCGGAGACTGCAGAGCAGGCTCCTCCGACGGGCCCCGTGGTGCCGGGAACCGCCCGCACTAACAGCTCCACTGTGCGTGCTCCCTTCCTCCATTTGTTAAATTATCTTTTATTTTTAACTGATTTCAGAGAGGAAAGGGTAGGGAGAAGGAGAGGGAAATAGAAACATCCACGATGAGAGAATCACTGACCGGCTGCCTCCTGCACGCCCCACACTGGGGATGGAGCCCGCACCCCCAGGCCTGTGCCCTGACCGGGAATCGAACCGTAACCTCAGGTCCACGCTCCGCCCCTGAGCCGGCCGGCTGCTCCCCAGCTCCAGGTCTAGAGCCTCCCGGTGGGGGAGGAGTGAGACGGCGTTCTGCTCTGATGGTGGGGTGACTGTTCACGCGTGAGACGCGAGTGTGGGGAGGCTGGCTCGGCGGGCACGGCCCCAGGAGCGGGGAACCCGGGTCCTGGCTCCTCGCCAGCACCGCCGGGCAGCAGCCGCCTGTCCGAGGCCCTGACCAGCCTGACCCTCTGTCCAGCGACGGTGCAGTGCTTCAGGGACGGCCACTTCGTCCTGGCGGTGTCCCGGGAGGCGGCCCTGGCGCACAGGGTCACGCTGGCCAGCATCCACCTGGCCTACGCCCCTCACTGCAAACCCGCCCGGAAGACGGCGTCCTTCGTGGTCTTCCGCTTCCCGTTCACCCACTGCGGCACCACCGTCCAGGCAGGCTGGGGGCGGGGCAGGGGGCGGGGGCGGGGGGGGGGCCCGGCGGGCTGCGGGGCTCACCCCGCGGTCTCCCCACAGGTGGTTGGCAACCAGCTCATCTATGAGAACCAGCTGGAGTCGGAGGTCCATGTCCAAGTAGGACCACAGGGCGCCATCACCCGGGACGGCAGCTTCCGGTGAGCCAGCCTTCCATCGGGGGCTGGACGTGGGCTCGGGGTGAAGGGAGCGTGAGGGAGAGAACAAGATTGGGGGGGGCCTTGGGGTTCAGCCCCCCTTGAGGCCCTCGGAGCCCCACCTTCACCCCTCCTAGGACCCAGCGCAGGGACTGGGCACCCCAGCGGCTGTGGCTGCTCCTGGCTGAGTCTGTGCTGGAGGAGGCGGGGCCTGGGGCCGGGCTCTTGGGGTGATGGGGAGAGGAGCGGAGGGCGAGGGACCCTAGACCCAGCACGGACCAGCGACACGATGGGGCCGGGACCACACTGGGCGTCCCGTCACCTCCCTGATCCTGCTCCAGCCCTCGGGGGGAAGCGGCTACTGCCATCTTAACAACAAACTTGGAAACTGAGGCTTAGGGTAAGCCATTTGCTTGGTGTCCCATGGCCAGTGCATGCTAAGTGCATGGCTAAGAAGATTCAAACCCAAGTCTGCCCGCCAGGCTTGACTGGCGGAATGAGGTGAGCGCCCCGGCCCTGAGCCCCAGGCCCCGGCCCCCATCCGGCGGGCCCTGCGCTGAGAGGGCAGCCCGGCGTGCAGGCCTAAGCTGTCCCCGGAGGGCGAGGAGGGCAGAGGCGAGGCGGGGTGCACGTCACCCCAGCGTCCCCAGGTGCCACCCGCCGGGGCCCTGTGTGTCACGTCCGCGGCGTGGACCTGGGTGCTGACCCGGGCCCTCCTCTCGCCCCCTCAGGCTGCAGGCTCGCTGCGTCTTCAATGGCAGCGGGTTCCTGCCCCTCCAGGCGGCTGTCTTTCCGCTCGCGGCGCCCGCCTCCGTGGCCCAGCCTGGCCCCCTGCGGCTCCAGCTGCGGATCGCCAAGGGTACGGCGTCCCCCCGGGGAGGGGGGGGGCCCTTTCTCCTCCAGCCCCCTCCCCCCCCCTCGGACTCGCAGCCCGAGGCTCACGCGCCCTCTGCCCGCAGACGAGACTTTCGGCTCCTACTACGAGGCCGGGGACTACCCGCTGGTGCGGCTGCTCCTGGAGCCGGTGCCCGTGGAGGTCCGGCTGCTGCAGAGGGCGGACCCCCGCCTGGCGCTGGTGCTGCACCGCTGCTGGGCCGCCCCCGGCGCCAGCCCCTTCCAGCGGCCGCAGTGGCCCCTCCTGTCCGACGGGTGAGAGGCGGCGGCTGCCGGCTCCCCCAGGCTCCCCCGCCTCCCCCACAGCCTCCCCCGCTCAGCAGTGCCTCCTGCCTCCCCTCCCAGGTGTCCGTTCGAGGGCGACAGCTACAGGACCCGCCTGGTGGCGCTGGACGGGGCCGCGCTGCCTTTCCCGGCGCATTACCGGCGCTTCACCGTGGCCACCTTCGCCTTCCTGAACGCCAGCTCCGGCAGCGCCCTCAGGGGACCGGTGAGCAGCCCGCGCCCCGTTCTGAGCGCCCCGGGCCCCATGCCTGTCACCGCACCCCTCAGTGCCCGGCCCGCGGATGCCGACACAGGCCCCCCAGACGGCTCGCCGCACCTGGTGTCCTGGAGGCCCGGCCTCAGGGTGCCGCAGTGAACGGTACACAACTGGGGGGAGGGGGACGCCACCCACCGGAGCCTGAGCCCCTCAGCCTGACGCTGCAGCGCGTCCGACCTGCCCCGCAGCTTCTCCCGAAGGTGCCCGGTGACCGCGGGGTCCTCGGGGCTCCCGCACGCCATGCAGACGGCATGGTGGCCACACCCCGATGCGTAGCTTCTGTTCTCGGAGCAACACGTCCCTTTCCTGTCACACACAGACCTCTGTCTTATTTTTTAAAATGTCTTTATTGATCTCAGAGAGGCAGGGAGAGGGGGAGATAGAATCGTCAGCGATGAGAGAGAAAACATCAATGATGAGAATCATCCACCAGTAGAGGCTGCAGTCTCCGTCCTGGGTCCGCGGTCCCTGCTCGGTGCTTCTTCCAGGGCCCGAGCCAGCCCGGCCTCGGCCTTTCCCCTCTTTCCTCCCGCAGGTCTACTTCTTCTGCAGCGCCTCCGCCTGCTCCCCGACGGGGCTGGAGCCCTGCTCCCCGCCCTGCGGCTCCGGGACTGCCCGTGCGTCTGGGCGGGGGTGGGCGGGGGTGTCTGTATTCTTGCATCCATCTGTCCTGGCTTCTGGGCTACTAGGGCCCGGACACCAGCCCAGATGCGGCTCCTCCCCCGCAGGACGGCGCCGGGCGGCCAGGGGCCTCGGGGACCCCGCCGAGCCGCAGGACGTGGTCAGCTCTCCGGGGCCCGTGGGCTTTGTGGATTCCTTCAGGCAGGAGCCCGCGCCGGGGTCCGCAGGTACCGGCCTGTGGGCGCCCCTCGGCCTCGGCCGCCGGGGCTGGGGGCGAGGCGGACGCTCCGCGGAGAGGGCAAAAGATGTCCATCTTGTGGAGCCCAGGGCCGCCCCCTGACGGCCTCCCCCTCTCTCCACAGGCGCCGCCGGGAACTCGGACCCCAGGCTTCTCCTGGGGGTGGCCCTGCTGGTGGCGGCTGCGGCCCTGGTCCTGGGGGTGGGGGTGTTTGTGGGCCTGAGCCGGGCCCCGGCCCCCGGGCTCCCGGCGGGCAGCAGGGGCTGAACGCTCAATAAACCGTGCTCTGGAGCTCCTGGTGCCGAGCTTTCTTCCCGACCTGGGACCTGGTCCTCAGGTGGCGCCGCCCTCTGGCCGTCGCCCCTCACGCGCGCGGGGCCGGTGGGGTTCCCCACGTCTGGGCTCGGGAGGCTCAGCCTCTCGGGAGGAAAGGTGGCTTTCTGAGCGGGTGGTGGTGGGGGACACATTGAGGAAGAGGAAGCTGAGGTTATGGCAGTCGGGGGCCTCTCTCTCTCTCTCTTTCTCTCTCTCTCTCTCTCTTTCTCTCTCTCTCTCTCTCTCTCTCTCTCTCTCTCTCTCTCTCTCTCGGTGCGCCCCGAGCCTCGAACGCACGGCAGGAAGGGGCCGCTATCAATGGCATCGGCCTGCGAACCGAGAGCGACTCTAGATCAGAATCACATTGTAACCAGCTTGTTCACACAGGCCGTGTCATCTTATTCTGCGTGTAGCTTCCTCCGTGGTGTGGTTAGCCGGTGTATCTGATGGAGACCAAACCTATTGTTGAGGAGAGCAAGTGCTGCATACAATCAGCATGTGACTCTCTGTACCCCGCTTTCCTGGAAGAGCTTAGACCTGCTGGGCCCAGGGCCACGCCTTCTGATGCCCGGGCTCTGGGGGTTGGGGGGGGAGCACAGCCTGGGGTCCCAAACCTTCGCTTGGCGATCGCAAATGGCGTTGCTGACTGAAAGGGGCATCTGGCCAGTAGCCCAGCATCTCCTGGCCACACGAGGTGCCTCTTCTGGTCTGCTGCCTGCACCACCGAGCGCCTCTCCTCTATAGAGAGCGTCTCTCGTCACTCACTGAGGGTGGACGTCCTCATTGGACACGCCCCTGGGGCTGGCCACTGGGTTACCTCGGGGGAGGGACCGTCTGCATGGAGGAGAGCTACGTAATGACCCTCTCCCCCCCCCGCCCTGCACTCGCACAAGTGCCCACTTCTCTCAGCACTCCTGTGACGGTGGGTGTGTCTCCCTCTGGTCCAGTGTATTGATGTGCAAGATTTTTTTTATTGATTTTTTTTTTTTCTTCAGAGAGAAAGGGACAGGGATAGTTAGAAACATCTATAGTTGCATCCTACACACTCCCCACTGGGGATGTGCCTGCAACCAAGGTACATGCCCTTGACCGGAATCGAACCTGGGACCCTTGAGTCCACAGGCCGACGCCCTATCCACTGAGCCAAACCGGTTAGGGCGAGGTGCAGGATTTTTAAGAACCATGTTTTTATTTCAGAGGGGAGGGAGAGAAACATCAGTGATGAGAGAATCATGGGTCGGCTGCCTCCTGCACGCCCCACACTGGGGATGGGTGTGTGCCGCGACCGGGAATCGAACCGTGACCGCCTGGTTCCTAGGTGGACGCTCCACCCCTGAGGCACGCCGGCCGGGCAGGTAGCTGTGCACGGGTTTCTCGGGCCTTCCATCGAAGGGTTCTGTTTGCACCGTGAGCAGTGGAGGTTCCCGGCTTCGCCCAGAGGCAGGGCAAGCTCCGCGCTCCTGACACGGAGACCTCGCCCGGTCCTGCCACCTTCCACCTCCCCTCCCCCAGCCGCCTCCCAGCGCAGCAGGCACCTGAGCCTGAGAACCTGAGAACCTGAGAACCTGAGAACCTGAGTCAGACGGATGGGGCGATAACAAACCACTGCTGACCTGTGACAGGAAGCAGAGCCGGGCGGCCTGTCAGGCCTCCCTTCCTGCCCCTTTCGGGGTGGGGCATGGGCAGTGGCTGCAGGAGGCGAGACCACGGGCTCCCGCCTGCGCCCCAGGCCGCTTCCTACCGCGCTGGCTGAGCAAAGGGATGCGGTGCCCCAGGACACAGGCGGGAGACGGCTCCGGCTCCAGCAAACGCAGCTCCCATCACAGGCTCTGCGCAGGCATGTCTGGGGGCACGTGTCACACACAGGAGCCACGGCTGGGCCCGCAGCGGGAGAGGCAGACACGGCCAGCCTGTGTGAGGAAGGGGGCAGGCTGTGGTACCTTTAAAACACATGTTGTCATCATCGCTGAGACAACATGGGAAAGGAAAAGGCTTACCCTGAGGACCGGAATGAGAGCACAGACTGGGAGTAAAAGCAGCTTTGGCCGCAGCCTGTTTGGTTCAGCGGACTCCAGGGTCCGGGTGCGATTCTGGCGGAGGGCACACGCCCAGGTTGCAGGCTCAGCCTGGCGGTGTCCCTGGTGCGGGACGGCAGAAGCGGGGGGGAGGCGGTGCCTGCTCACGGTCTGGATCTGCCTGGAGCAGGCGCCTCGATGCGGTTTCAGATGGTGACAGCGGGAGGAGCCTGCGGGGCGGGGACCCCTGCGGGGCTTGCCTCCCAGAGCCCCCAGCTGGCACGCGTCCTGGAAAGAGCAGCTCCTCAGCTTCCGTCCCCGTCCCAGAGGACAGGGGTGGTCCGCGGGGTCTCCATTCAGACACTTAAAATCTCAGCCTCACTCCTCTGATGCCTCCTGAGGCAGATCTGGCCCTGGCAGGGCTGAGCTGGGCGCTGAGCTCAGCCTGGGGCGAAGTGGGGCGACAGGCAGGCTGTGTAACTAGTGCCCCCAGGTGGCCGCTCTGGGCAGTGCGCCAAGGCTGACAGCAATGTGGCCAAGCCCCCCCCCGACCCCCCCCCTTTCAACAGTGGGGAATCAGGCAGGGCTGGGGGCTGGGGCTGATGCTGGGCGCTCGGATTCACGTGGGATGCAATGAGCACCGGTCACACCCCCAATTCCCTGTCACGTGCTGGGACCACAGCTGCTCCTGGGCCCGGAATACAGCCTCAGGCCGACCACCGGGCCCAGGGCAGGTTCTGAGGCAGCGGAGTTCCAGCCTGGAGCCCTGACAGGCGGCAGCTCTGGGCACCCGGGCTGAGGCCACCGCCTGCCGCCTCCCTGCTCCAGGCATGGAGAGGGCTGCAGCATGGATGTTTGAGCACCCGGCTAGAAGGGCAGGGCTGCTGACCTGGCAGGTCCAGGTTTTCCCAGCTGGTAAGCGTGCCGCCTGCAGGGGCCCGGCACCCCCGCTGTGTGACCAGCAGCACTGGCCGGTGACAGACACGGGCTGCTGCATCACATGACCGCTGTGGCCGGCAGCCCTCTGAGCTCCCTTCCCGCACCACCCCTCACCACAGCACCCACTCCCCTTTCCACCCCAGGGGTTTCTCCCATGCTGCCCTGGGCCTGCTGGTCAAGTACTAACGACCACCCTGCCAGGCCGGTGGTCACACTGGCCCCCTTCCTGCCCCTCCACACCCCACCCCACCCCCAGGCGCCCCTCTGCCCTGCACTCTGGCTTCAGCATGACCATTGGCACCTCGGCAAGGCCCTTCCGGAACCCCAGCTCAGGCAGCTCCAGGCCTGCATGCTCGTCTCCTGGTCTTTTTTTAAAAAAAAATATTTTATTGATTTTGTACAGAGAGGAAGGGCGATAGTTAGAAACATTGATGAGAGTCATCGATCAGCTGCCTGCAACCAAGGTACATGCCCCTGACCGGAATCAAACCTGGGACCGCTCAGTCCCCAAGCTGACGCTCTATCCATTGAGCCAAACCAGTTTCAGCTTGTCTCCTGGTCTTTACTGTTTACTACAGTATCCCCTGGAACTGGCCCTACTTGGGATTTTAACTGCCAGTTACAAGACCTTCTGCCTAAGCCAGCGGGGACAGGTCTCCATCACAAGGGAAGGCCTTACTCACTGCTCAGATCCTCGCCAGCAAAAGGCCACCTTCTTAAAAAACCTATCCTTATTGATCTCAGAGAGGAAGGGGGGTGGGAGAGAAACATCAACGATGAGAGAATCATGGACAGGCTGCCTCCTGCACAGCCTGGCAGGTACTGACGGGGAATCGCACCGTGACCTTCTGGTTCATAGGTTGATGCTCAACCCATGGGCCACACCGGCTGGGCAGGGAAAGGCCACTTGCCCGCACTTCTCCCTGCCTGGCTGGGGCAGGTGGGAGCACGAGCGACATGAGACCAAGGAGACAAGACCAGGCCTGCGGGACCTGGACACATCCTGGCAGATGGCCTGTAGGTTGGTGTTTCCTTTGATTTCCTTAAAGGGTGGGTGTGTGGTGGGAGGGGTGTGTGTAAGAGTGATGAAAGCAAAGAGGTGCCAGCTTCCTGAGGGGCCCCACCCCCAGTTCCCACCCACTCCCACTCCGCGTGCTCGGCACATACCACTCCAGGTACCTGTCCCCCCCCCCCCACACACACACACATACACACACGCACACACCAGGAGATGGCGGCTTTATTGTTTCCTTTTTTAATGAAATCAGGTCGCTGCTTACAAAATCCTGCGCCAGCCCCTGTACCTATCCCTTCCGCTGCCCGGCTCAGCCTGTGCGTTGGACTGAAGCCTGGGCGCTCCGAGGTGACAGCGCCCTCCCTCTGCTCTGGGCCTGGGAGCTGCGCTGAGGCTGGTGCAGGCCGCCAGGGTTCTCAGCCACCGCCCAGACCAGTGAATGATGAGAATGTCCCCCCCCGGGTCCCCCGCCCCCCAGTAGTCTCTCCCCTGCCTCCCCCCTCCCCCCTAGCTCTACCCCGTCAGGAGGGACAGGGCCTACACGCTGTAGAACTTGAGGCTCCTGTCCATGCCGGTGGAAGCGATGAACTTGGCGTGCTGCCCGAAGGCCACCCCGGTGGTCAGGCCGCTGTGCTCTGAAAGAGACGAGGCACCGTGAGGCCCTCCCCAGGCCTGAGGCTGACCCGACGACCCCGTGACTGCTCGACTGGTCCTGACTTTACACTCTGAGGGCAGGGCTGGGCTCTGACGGGACTGCATTTCCGACTACCAGCCCCCACCCCGGCCCCGAGCTTTGGGGGCAGCTGTGGTCCCGCTCCCGTCGTGGTCCCAGAACGCCGAGAAGCTCCTAACCCACCGAGACCCCCACTTGGCCCGGTCGGCCCCGGCCCCGACCCTGGAGGCCTCGGGCCCAGCCCACCTGTGAAGTGCAGGATCTCCGTCCACTGCTTGCAGATGTAGATCTGGACGTCGGTGCCCCCCAGCGCCAGGTAGGTGCCGCTCTGGTCGAAGATCAGGGACTTCACCTGCAGAGCCAGAACAGAGGTCACACGAGGGAGGGGAGGGATCGGCCATCGGGGCAGGCAAAGCTCTTCAGTGTTTCGGTGAATAACTGACAGAGGAGGAGAGTGAGATTGGGGGGGGGGGGGGAGGTGCGCACCTCAAAGTTGTTATCCAGCTGCAGCGTCTTGAAGTTCTTGAGCTTGCGCAGGTCCCAGAGCTTGACGGAGGAGTCGTCGGCCGCCGTGGCCAAGTAGTAGCCGTTCTCGGAGAAGGCGATGCTGGTGATGGGGCCCGAGTGGCCAGGGAAGTTGGCCACGTTGGTGCGCTCCTGCAGGTGGGGGTGGGTGGGAGGGCACCAGGGTCAGGAGGAACGGAGCTCATGAACCCTCCCTCTGGGACGTCCCGTCTCTCAGGGAAGGACAGGAGCGGGAAGAGCAGGGGTGGGGCCCAGGCAAGGGACTCCGACCATCTGCTCCGTCACAGACAGCCTCTCCACCCTCGGGCCCCGGGCACCCAGCACCCGAGCAGCACGACTCTGGCCGCGGCTCTCACCTTCAGGTCCCAGATCTTGATCTGCGAGTCCATGGTTCCCGTCCCAAAGATGAGCCCATCGGGGTGGAACTGCGCACAGGTGAGAGCTGGGGAGGGAGGGGAGGTCAGAGGGGATGGAACTGCGCACAGGTGAGAGCTGGGGAGGGAGGGGAGGTCAGAGGGGGTGGAACTGCGCACAGGTGAGAGCTGGGGAGGGAGGGGGAAGTCAGAGGGGGTGGAACTGCACACAGATGAGAGCTGGGGAGGGAGGGGAGGTCAGAGGGGGTGGAACTGCGCACAGGTGAGAGCTGGGGAGGGAGGGGCGGTCAGAGGGGAGGGAACTGCGCACAGGTGAGAGCTGGGGAGGGAGGGGAGGTCAGAGGGGAGGGAACTGCGCACAGGTGAGAGCTGGGGAGGGAGAGGGAGGTCAGAGGGGGTGGAACTGCGCACAGGTGAGAGCTGGGGAGGGAGGGGAGGTCAGAGGGGGTGGAACTGCGCACAGGTGAGAGCTGGGGAGGGAGGGGAGGTCAGGGGATGGAACTGTACACAGGTGAGAGCTGGGGAGGGAAGGGAGGTCAGAGCCCCCGGGGGACAAGCACAGCAGGAGGCGCCCCCGTGCCCGGCACTCAGCACTTTATAACAAGTGAGCAAATGAAACGAGGATAAACAGCGAATGCAGGCAGACCACTCACCGCAGCCGGAGGTCTCGTCCGTCACCTTGGTGAGCACGCGCCCGGTCTGGATGTCAGAGAAGGCCCAGTACTGCAACAGACACAGGCAGTCAGAAAGGGGGTGCCCCTCAGGGAGCGGGGACCATCCTGGTGAAGCCAGCCTCCCCCCCCCAGCTGCCCCTCCTCGCGCTGCTCGGCCCTCGGGGCGCGGCCGCACCTGGTCGTCCGAGGAGCTCAGGAGATAGTCGCCGGTGGCGTGGAGGCTGAGGCCCGTCACGGAGCTCTCGTGGGCCCGCACCACCTGCACGCAGGAGGAGCTCGGGACCGACCAGATCCTGATGGTGGCGTCAGGGGAGGCAGAGAACACCAGCTCCTAGGAGAGAGGGGGGCATCAGGGAGAGGTGCATCCTCTAACGGTTCCCAGGCTGTGGATGCCCCCCACCCCTCCTGGCTTCTCCTTGGGCCCTGCCCTGCCTGGAACCTCCCGCCCACCCAGAATGCCTACAGGGCCAGGGGGACACTAAGAGGCTAAATCAGCCAGCATTTGGCCGTGGAGGCCCCGCCACCTAGTGGTGATTGGAGAACTGCGCAGAGGCAGCACCCAGGACCCAGAAGCTGGCTGGGCGCCGGCATGGCTGCGCCCACAGCCAGGCCAGTGCCTCCAGGGGGATGGCAGGTGGGGCCTCAGCACCGGCCCTGAAGGGTGTGAGGGCATGCCCCCTGCATCTCAGGCTCCTAGGAAAGTCTGGGGCCGGGAGAGAGCTTCCGTAACGCCACCAACCAACCACTGCGGTTAGAACATCGAAAACCAACCACCACCTTTGTCAATGTGATTTCATAGAGAAATGTTAATCCCAGTAAGAAAGGAGGGCTTTCATTCTCCACCCCCCCACCTCCGCCCCAGCCCCCAGCCCCAGGCCTGAGCTGCCACCCCCCAATGCCAGGGCTCTGCCTGGAGCTGCTCTCCTGGCCCCACGGCCCGTCTCTCCCACCCCACCCGCTGCGACAGGCCACAGGTTCCCCTGAGGACGGGTCCTGGCTGCCGGGACCCTCGGTCCTGCGTCTGTGCTGTAAACACAGGAGGCCTGGCCCTCCTCCTAGTGACACGGTGCCAACGAAGATGCCTTGGTAAGCGACGCGTCAAAGGCGCCCTGTGGGCCCCACAGAGAGGGGACCGACGCCAAGCAGAGCCCTGACTGTCCCCTCGGAGACCTGAGCGCGAACTCAGGAGGCAGAGGGGCGGGTGATTCTGGGCCCTGAGCGCGGACATGGGGCTCAGAGATGGGGGGGCTGGGATGAGGGGGAGGAATGTACCTGGGAGGGGTGGAACACCACGCTGGTGACCTTCTTGGTGTGGCCCTTGAGGGTGGCCAGGATCTGCTCGGAACTCTTGTCGAAGACGACGACGTTCTTATCCGCCCCGCCTGGAAGGACGCGCGTGAGACCGGGAGCCGACCCTTCAGGCCCCTTTGTCCCGCAGCCCCCGCACCGGACAGAGAGCACCGCAGCCCCCGCCCCTGCACCCCTCCCACCCCCAGCCCCGGGCCGGGCCAGCGCTCACCGGTGAGGACCTTGTTGGTGTCGGCGGGACAGAGGTCCAGGGCGAGGATCCCAGGGATGCTGGCGCTGTGCAGGCCCTGTCACAGAAACTCGTCAGGCCCAGCTCGGTGGCCAGAGCCCCCCACTCCCCCGCTCCCCACACTCTCCTGTAATCCCCCCACCCCCCACATGCCCAGCCAACAGCGGCTGGTGCTCCGCCCTCTGCCCTGGCCTCTGCCTGGACTACCACCTCCCTCACCACATCACTGGAAGCCAGAGGGGGCAGGAAGCGCTAGAGACGGGCCAGAGGTGCCCTGTCCCACCCAGGAACAGCCCTGAGACCCAGGCCCGGCCACTCACCACGTGGGAGGCCACCTGCCGGTACTTGCTGAGCTCCTCCGGCTTCACCAGCTCCTCCGGCACCGTCTTCCCTCTCTGAGGAAGGGAAGGGCCGAGAAGGGCTGTGAGCCCAGGACCCCGCCGCCCCGGCCCCCCGGCCCCCGCCCGGCCCGGGGAGAGCCCACACCTTCTTACGCTCCGTGGTCAGCACGGTGGCCTTGTCTTGCAGCTGGGGGCGAGAGGGGCAGACTCCGTGTGAGACGGCGGGGTGCTGGGCGGGCACGGCCCTGTCTCACAGGCGTCAGCGGAAAGCGTATCTGCCCAGTCTGTGCCCGGACCGGGCGCTGAGGAAACGGCCTCGGGGAAGTGCAGTCACTCGCCCGAGGCACCGAGGTGCGAGCTGCCGCCCTGGGCTGCTTTAGACACAACCCAGCACGCCCGGGGGGAGGCCCAGGCTCCGCCGCCCGGACCCGCCAGCTCTGCGTCTGTGTGAGCTGCGCCCTCGGTCCTTCTCCTAGCCCCTCCCTGCCCTCTCCCACTCCACAAGGTGAAGGCTGTAACCAAGCCCCCTGGCGAGAGGCAGGAGGCCCGGTCTGTGAGGCGCTGTTGTCTTTAGGAGAAGGGACACGCACCGGAGCGTGGATGAGCCGCCCACGGTCATAAAGCTCGTAAGGGAACACACAGCTGGGCACCTGCGAGTCTGTGCTCTACCTCACGGCCGGGTCCCACGCCTACTGGCCTCCAGGGAGAACCCAGGCCCCACCCCCACCCCCACCCCGAGAGCACTTACCTTCTGGATAATCTCGGGGGTCATTCCCACCAGCTCGCCCAGCTCCATCGGCTCGCCTGCCCCCTGTGGGAAGACGTGAAGATGAGGGAGGCAGGCGCATGTGGGGGCAGGGGGCTTCCACACCAAAGGGCTGGACAGGGGGCAGGGGACAGGGCGGGACACTCACCACAACGCTGGGCTGGGAGCTGGGCACGGCCTGTGGCACAATGAGGCCGGCCTGCGGTTTCAGCGTCGCCAGAGCTGAGAGAGAGAGAGAGAGGGAGAGAGATGCATTAGAAACGGGCATGATGGAGGAGACCAGCTGGGGGTGGGGGTGAGGGTTGGGGGGGCGAGGCTGTACCTTCTCGGGCAGCGGTGACCTCCTTGGTGAGGCGGGCGATGACCCGGCAGGCGGCGTCGTGCTGGTACAGCGCGTGGGACAGCTCCTGGCGGGTGGTCTGCAGCTGCTGGCGCAGAGTGAAGCTGTGCAGCATGACCGCGTCCTGGGGGGGCCACAGCGTGAGCCGGGCGCCTCGGCCCGTGATGGCGGCCCAGGAGCTATGTGTGTGGCCCCCCAGGGCCTGGGCTGCCGGACCTGGGCCCACAGGAGCGGGAGCCACTCTCTCCCTCCCAGCCCCCCCCCCCAATCACCTCCCCGAGAGGGACCAGGATTGGCACATACCGACCCCCCAGCGCCAGGCGCATCTGAGAGCACCCAGCTCAGGCCGCCGGCTCCTGGTGCTGGTGGTGCACCGACAGGTGAAACCAGCCCCGAAGCCATGGATTCGACTCTAGTTCTCCCCCCGCCCCGAGCGGAAGGCGAGGAGAATTAGCTTGAAGGCAAGCGGCTCACATGGAGTGAAGGTGGAGCCCAGACCTGCGGGACTCCAGCACCTGCCCGCCACCCCCTAGGCCAGCCTGCCCTCCAATGAGACTCCCCCCGGTCTAGGCCAGTGAGGCCTTCCAGGGGGAGCACCCTTCTCCCCAGGGACTCACCCATTCATCCTGCAGGGCTTTCAGAATGGCTGGGATGCTGGTGGCCGAGGGAGGCTTGGGCCGGATTGGGTGAGCCACTGCCAAGGGTGGGGAAGCGGCATTAAGAACCGTCCTGGGACCCCCCTCCCCTACCTCTCTCCTCTGCTCGCTCCACCCGCTCGCTCCACCCTTGCGCTCTGAGCAGGGACAGCCCAGCCGGTGGGCTCCGCACCTTTGATGTCCACCAGCTGCTCCTCGGACAGCGGCTGGTTGTTGATGGGGTCGGTGCCGTTCTCGGCGATGTACTTCTCAATGAGGCGCCGCTCGTAGATGTGGTTGGAGACGGGGGACACGCACGGGTGCTCGGGCACCTCATTGGAGACTGCGGAGAGAGCGGCAGGGGCCTTGGTGAGGGGGGACCTCGGGGCAAGGGGACGCCCCCTCTGTTGCTGGCCCCAACACGACCACATCCCTCCAACAAACAGTAAAAACATGACACCACGCCAGCGTCCTGGCCCCTGAATGCTTCCCTGCGACATAACCAGCTTCTCCACCACCTCCTGATGGTCAGAAGCGCGAGCCCGCGCGCGCACACACACACACACACACACACACACACGGCCTGCGCACCGATCTGAGCAGGCACCTGAGAGCACCCCCCCTTGCCGCAGGCCCCCCCCCCCCCAACAGACAGATGCCGGGACTCCGGCGCACGCCAGGACACGCAGGCGCACACAAGACCACTGGAGCCTCAGTCCAGAGCAGCGCCTGTCACCCTCACCTCCCGGCACTGACTCATTGCTGCCACCCCGCGGCACACCAATGTACCTTCCGCCGGCCTGACACAAAAAGGTACCCATCACCGATTCCCTCACCGAGGCCAAGCATCGCGCTGGCGCGCGGCCATTTTTCTATTTGACAACCTAAGGGGAAGGGCCAGTGCCCCTGGCCGAATAGCCAGGTATTGCTTGTTTTTAAAATTCCTGCAAGACAAAGCTGCAAACTGCCCGCCCGGAGCCTGGATGGAGTAGCAGACAAAGAAACGCCACAGCAATGTGACAGGTGCTGCAATGATACAAAACGGCCACATTTGTTTCCTAGTTGCCAAGCCAGACCATCGACACTTTGCATCCATTAATTCATCCGCACGACCAGCCCCGACAGGGGCGTCATTCCCGAGCTGCTGCAGCCTGCGCATCCCTTGGGGACAAGCCTGCAGCTGGACCCGCAGCCCAGCGGGCGCTCGGTAAACAGCCGCAGAGGAGGGAAGGGGCGGGGGAGGGAAGGGGCGGGAGGATGCTGGGGATGCGGGAACGCGCTTCCTCCAGACGGAAGGGGAACAATAAAGGTGAAATCGCCTGCAAAGCGCGACTTCTTCAAGGCGAAGGCTTCCTTTTGCAAATCACCATTGCCCTTTCTCTTTGCGGGGCGCGGGGGGGGGGGGGTAATGGTAAGATTCTAAGAGCCAAGAGCTTGAGAGTCAGGCAGCAAATAGCGAAAGGGATCAGAAAACCGTAACCTGTTGACATAGCGATGGACACCTTTAGGCCGCGATGCAAGATAAATACCAAGGGGGAGGGCGGCGCATGCATGAGGAAAGCACGGGTTCGGGGTCGGACAGCCTCGCTGCAGCATCCAGCTCTGCCGCCACCGTGCTGCGCAGCACCAGAAAAGCCATCATCTCCCCGGACCTGCTCTCTCATCGGAAAAACCAACAACGGGTCTTTATTCCCGCTCCGGAGGGTTCTTGCGAGGATGCAACCAGACCCCCGAGCGCCAATGAAGGCGACGTCAACGCCCGCGGCCTTTGCACAGGGTGAGGCGGGGAGCTACCCACCCGGCCTCCAGCCCCGCCGCCGCCGCCCCGCGTGACCCGCGCGCACTGCAGCTCTGCCCACCCGAGCGCGACCCCAGCGACATCCAGCGCAATACTCGCCTTCCGCAGGGGAAACGGAGGCCCGGGGCCGCGCACCAGCTCCCCAGGCGGACCGTGCACACGCCCTCGGGACCCTGCAGCCTACGCCGCGCAGGCTCCTGCACCAGCCCCCTCCCTCCGCTCAGACCCCGACGATGCGTGCGACAACCAACGCGCGGCGTTACGTAAACGGCGAGGCGCTGCGCAAATGCATCCCACGCAGAGGGGGAGGACCCCCGCGCTGACAGGCGGCCCCCCTGCCTCCCCCGCGCCCCGCTGTCACCCCCACCCAGCCCCCGCGCCGCAGCGGCCGCGGACCCTCCCGCTCGGCTCTCCCGCCTCCTCCTGCGACCCGCGATCGGCCGCAGCGTGTACTCACTAGAGCAGATCAAGGACATGGCGCCGCCGCTGTGCTCCCAGGCGCCACACGCCGGGCTCCGGGCTTAGCTTCGGAGCGGCCGCGGGACAGTTCCTGCTCCCCGCTGCTTCCGGGACGCTCCGCGGCGAGCGGAGAGCCACCTGCCCGGGCGGCGACTGCGCAGCCCTTCACGTGCGACTGCGGCGGATCGCGCGCCTCTGCCTGTACTTAACGGAAACTGCCCTTTCCCAGGATGCAACAGGGCAGGAAAGGGCGCGCCAGGGAACACTCGGCTATTTCCGGGAGCAACTCGGCTCCTTCCGTAAAATGCTCCCTGCGGCAGGGAGAGGAGAGATCCGGGACTACATTTCCCATGATGCAGCGGGAATTTTAAAACCAATGCATTTTCCCAACCTATTTAAAAAAACAAAAAAAAACCCAAAAAAACCAAGTTAATCCGACGGTTGTGGGTTATAAACTGTTAAGCTGATTAAAAACCCAAACCATATTATTATTGATTTCACAGAGGGAGAGGACGAGAGAGATAGAAACGTCAATGACGAGAAGGAATCATTGATTGGCTGCTTCCAACACGCCCCCCTCCCTCCTTCCCCCCTCCCCCCCAACGGGTCCCGCAGTCCAGGCTTGTGCCCTTGATCTGAATTAAACACAGGATCCTTGAGCCCGCAGTTCCACGCTCTATCCACTGAACCAAACAGGCCAGGGCTTTTTGCACCGTTTTTGAGACCCGTGCGTGCTGGGCCGTGGGGCCACCATCTTGCAAACTCTTAAGTGTACATGAGAATTTCCTAACCAGCTTGGTAAAATGCATATTCCTGAGGTGTGCCTTAGAGTCAGCATTTTCGGTGTGTGCCTCACGGGATCCTGAGGTTTGAGAGACACGTCTAGATGACCCGCTGAAGAAAGCAGCCACAGGCCGAGAGAGAACCCTCGCCGGTCCTGCCTCGACTCCCAATTTGCTCTGCGATCTTGGGCAAGTCATCAGCTCCTCCGCCCCTTCCCTTCTGTTTCCCTTCCAACTCAGATCATGTAGGGCCTTGGTGGATACCTATAAAATGTGAGACTCCCAGAAATCATGTACGGAACATGTGTGAGCTGTGAGGGTCCAGACCAAGCAGCAAGACAGACAGGGGTGTCTCCTTCCCCCAAGAGGTGTGACTGATGCTGACAGGTGGGCAAGATGCAGGTGGAAGAGAAGCAGCACAGAGGGCACCCCAAAGGAGGGGCAGCAAAAACAAGGGCGGGGAGAAGAACAGATGCTGCAGGAATGAAGGGTCAGTATGACATGGTGCCCAGGAGCGAGGACTCTGACGTTGGGTTGTGTGTGCTCCATCCCAGCTCCACCAGCTGGTAAGCCGAGTCACCGTCTCTGCCTTAATCCCCTCGTCTGTGAAATTGGGCGGTGACAACAAGGGTTGACCTAACGCAGAGGGTTGAAGTGAGGACCTAATATTCAAATAGCGCTTTGAATAAACGGCGCAATTGTTAGAAAGGCTTCTGGAAGGCGAGGCCCAGGATGCCACAGAGCCTGTTGGGAAGAGAGACCCTTGGCTGAGGGTCCAGAGCACGATGGATGCTCCAGCCAACATCAGAGGGAAAGAAACACCTGGACGAGGAGACAGGCTGGTTAACTTGTGGTCAGGGCAGAAGACGGAATCAGAAGGCTGAGTCCGGTAGGGGAAGGGAGCGCTGAGCTCGGGGAAATGCTTTAACATCAAAGGCGAGCTCTCCCAGGGCCACCAATGAGATCTACGCATTAAAATGGCAACTGGGATATTTTTAAAAATGAGATCAACTTTGTGTGACTTTACTGTTTTTGTTTTGTTTTAATCCTCACCCGAGGGTATTTTCCCATTGATTTTCAGAGAGTGGAAGAGGGAGGGAAAGACGGAGAAACACACCGATTGGTTGCTTCCTGCACGTGTCCCCACCGAGGTACAGGCCCCAAGTACGTGCCCTTGACAGACTGGAACCCGGGGCGCAGGCCAATGCTCTATCCACTGAGGCAAACCGGCTAAGGCAGTGGTCGGCAAACTCAGTCAACAGAGCCAAGTATCAACAGTCCAATGATTGAAATTTCTTTTGAGAGCCACATTTTAAAAAAATATACCGTATATTTTATTGATTTTTTAGAGAGGAAGAGAGAGGGATAGAGAGTTAGAAACATCTATGAGAGAGAATCATCAATCAGCTGCCTCTTGCATCACCCCCACTGGGGATGTGCCCGCAACCAAGGTACATGCCCTTGACAGGAATCAAACCCGGGACCTTTCAGTTTGCAGGCCGATGCTCTATCCACTGAGCCAAACCGGTCTGAGAGCCACATTTTTTAAACTTACACTATATAGGTAGGTCCATTGTTATTAACTTAATTCGGGTACTCCTAAGCTGGCCTTTGCTAAAAACTCAAGGGGCCAAAGAGCCGCATGTGGCTCGAGAGTCACAGTTTGCTGACCACTGGGCTAAGGCAACTGGGATGCTCAGTGTTCAGTTCCCCCATTGAATTCCCATACCTACTGCGCGGTCCTTTTACAGTCAAGCGGAAACAACTGAGACTCATAGAGATGAAACCGGCAAGGGGTCACCTCCTTCCAAATCCACCCCCCCATCATTCCCCCATGTTGCCTGTGTTTAGCAGAGCTGGGGGCCTGAGAGTTGGCGCCCCTCCTTCTCTGCAACGGAACGGCCGGGCGCCCCCTGCAGCCTGGCCGTGGGACTGCTCCTGGAGGGAACGGGCGCGTTGCCCGGCGCCGGGCGGCTGTAACTGCTCCAACCCTCTTCCCTCTGCGCCTTCTTAGCGAGAAAAGGTCCTCAAAACACCAAGGGCTCCGGAGGGCCCCTTCCTCAGAACGCGGCCCAGCAGGCACCGCGGCTCAGGCATCACATCGTCCCAAATGCCGGGGCGCTGGCGGGCGGGGGGTGATCGGACCTCGAGCTCAGAGATGCAGTTACCCTCCCTGCAGCCCAGATGGGGTCACGTCTTTCCCCTTTCCCGCCACACTTCCGCTCCCAGCTCCAGCCGCCCACCCCGCGGCCGGCGCTCCGGTGGGAAAAGCTCCGGGAAAACAACGCCGGGCGTGGGCGCATGCGCACAGCGGGCGGGCGGGAGCGGCGGGGCCCGGGCGTCCGCCTCGCGCGTGCGCAGACGATAAACCAACGCCCGGGGATCGAGGCGCGGGTTCGGTGGCGCGTTTGGCCAAGTCGCACGTGAAGGGCAGCCTTGGCCGGAGGCGGGTGAGTGTGAGCTGAAGCCGGGGCTCGGGGGCCGGCCGGCCGGCGGGGCCAGGGAGGCGGCGGCCACGCAGGCGGGGCCGGGGCGGAGCCGCGAGGCTGGGCGAGCTAGACTGGGGAGGGGTCCAGCTGGGGACCCGGATCCTTGTTGCTATGCAACAGGGGGCGTCGTTACTAGGCAACGGGAGGCACGCGTTTCCTGGGAGCCAAGGGTTCCGAGGCTGCTAGGAGATCGGCTGAGGCGAGGCGCGGTCAGGCTGGAGGACAAGGCCAGTGCCGAGCGCCTCGCCCCAGACCCCCGCCCCCTGCCCCCCCAGCCCAGCCTCGGGCGGCCTCGCTCCGAGCCCTTTGGGGTACCCTGAACCCATGGGCCGTGCCGGGTCCCTTGCCAGAGACGCCGCCCAGCAAGGGCTTGGCAGGGGACACGCTGTTGGAAATAGCACATGCCGCTGACACCCTGTCTCGGGTAGGCTGGGCCCTGGGGAGGGCTCCGTTGGGCTGGGAAGCTGCCCCTTTGCCTGTCGCCCTGCCCCCCAACAGGGGCTGGGAAGCAGCTGTCGGGGTTGGCGGGGCTGCCCCCACCTGCCGGGATGCTGACTTCATTCCCCTCCGTCTGGGAGCCTCCTTCCCACACCGGCTGTCCTTGGGCAGCCGCTGCCTGTTTGGATCAACTTTAAAATAAGCATCCCCCACCCCCCACCTGTCTGCATGGCTCCCGTGGCTGCCCTCACGGCACCCTCCAGCTTCTGGCCGGGCTTCTAACGTTCCCAACAAGCTCGGATGAGCCATGCTGTGCCGGGCGCTGGGGAGTCCGGGAAAAGTTAGTTGTGGGGTCTGGACCAGGGGCTGCTCAGAGCCTAAAGCGGAGGCAGGCATGGAGTCCGGGAAGCTCGGGGCAGTGCAGGGGTCAGTCTAAGGCCACCCACAGGGTTTGGGCACTGCATATCCCTTTGTGTTCTTTTTCCTATTTCTTGTCTTTTTGTGCTGCGCCTGCCGTTTCTCTCGGTGCGTGCAGTGTGCCGGGTTCCAGCAGAGCCAGGCCAGCTTACCCCCGTAGTCCATTGGAGGAGACTGGGCCTCAGTAAGTCACAGGCAGGAGATAGCGGCTTCCAGTTTGTGGTAGAATTGAGCCTGGGACCAAAATGGAGGTACACGTTCAGGGCTTTGCCTGGAGTACACTTTTGCCTCACCTGCCCATCCAGCCGTGGTTCTGCATCAGAAGTTCTCGAGGAGCTCTGAAAACACATGTTGGATCCCTCTCGGGGAGAGCCAGAGAGAGTGGGCCCCGGGGGACAGACCCCCTTGCTGTGACAGGGTCCACCGGCCACGCTGATGGGCGAACAGAGCTGAGAATCAGTGCTGCCCCAGGATTAGGAAGTCGGGGCCCAAAGAGGCACCAAGTCGGCCGCCCTCCTGCCCGTGGTGATTCATAGCGGGGAAAGTATGCCAGCAGAGGAAGCCTGCCGCTCAGCAAGCCACACCTCACACTGAGCTTCCCGCTGCCAAGGCTAGAGGAAGCCGTTCCCCTCCGGGGGCTCCCCCGGCCCTGCCCGAGCCAGAGTGCCCCCCGCCAGCCCTGCCCGAGCCAGAGTGCCCCCCCAGCCCTGCCCGAGCCAGAGTGCCCCCCCGGCCCTGCCCGAGCCAGAGTGCCCTCCCCCCGGCCCTGCCCGAGCCAGAGTGCCCCCCCCCTCGGCCCTGCCCGAGCCAGAGTGCCCCCCCCGGCCCTGCCCGAGCCAGAGTGCCCCCCCGGCCCTGCCCGAGCACAGAGTGCCCCCCCCTGGCCCTCCCCGAGCCAGAGTGGCCCCCCGGCCCTGCCCGAGCACAGAGTGCCCCCCCCCGGCCCTGCCCGAGCCAGAGTGCCCCCCCGGCCCTGCCCGAGCCAGAGTGCCTCGGCCTGAGCGGCAGGGGCAGGTCTGGTCCCCGCTTTCTGCTGTCCTCATCCCTTGCTTGTATACACACCAGGACCTGTGAGCCCAGCAGGCGGGCCCCTGTGGGTGGCCTTGTCCTGGGGTCTGGGTGTCCACTCACTTAGGCCTTGTTGATATTGGGGAGAACGTTCAGTGCCTCGAGGGCAGGGACCAGGTCTCACCGGTGCCAAGAGAGGGTGTGGAATGAGCGAAAGGGCGAGATGTAGGCTTTGGGTTCTGGATCAAGTCCCAGTTCTGCTTGGTGGACGTGAGCAGGTGGCCTGACCTCTCTGAGCCATAGTTCTGGGTAAGATGCGGAGATCCAATACCTCGTAACACAGCTTTCAGCGCTGAGTGAAGGGGTGGGACAGCAAGCACCGTGTGAACCATAAAGTGACACACACAGTAGAGCCAACACACAGCTGTGACAGTGGCTGCGAGAGGCTGCCGCTGCAGGGGGTGAATCCACTGCGGGAGGTGAAGCCGCGTCAGACAGGCTTCCCCTCGGCGCCGGGGCTGCTCCTGCCGTGACCTCCGCGGCTCCTTAGTGAGAAAGTGTGCGGCAGAGCGGCCAGGGGTCAGGCTCTTGCTGGCTGGGACTCACTCGGAAGAACAGAGATTCCTGTTCAAGAAAACAGAGGAGGCCCTGACCAGTTTGGTTCAGTGGATAGAGCGTTGGTCTGCGGACTGAAGGATCCCGGGTTCGATTCTGGTCAAGGGCATGTACCTTGGTTGCGGGCACATCCCCAGAAAGGGGTATGCAGGAGGCAGCTGATCGATGTTTCTCTCTCATCGATGTTTCTGACTCTCTATCCTTCTTCCTTCTTCTCTGTAAAAAAAAACAATAAAATATATATTAAAAGAAAAAGAAAAGAAAACAGGGGAGATGCAGCTGCCAGCCGCCTGCACTGTTCTCTGCTCAGAACTCCTCCAGAATGCTGTTCAGGCTCCAGCGCCCCCGGAGGCCAGCCGCAGGGCCACGGCCTCGCTGCGGAGGGCTGATTTAAGGGTCCGCAGCTCCCCTCAGCTGGGGCAGGTGGCCGCCTCACAGTGGAGACCAGCAGGCTGCGTAGGGGGAGCAGCTCATGTCATGCTGACTTAGGAGGTGACATGTGACTCCTGCTGGGGGAGTTCCTTGGACATAGGATCGCACCGAGAGAGCAGGCCTGCCTGCCCTGTCAGTCCCGGGCGCCTGTGACCCAGAGGGCCCAGGAGCCCCGGCTTCCCTCGCCTCGGACCGGGGCTGGCAGGAGCCATCTGCTGCTTGATTTGTGCCAAGAAGAGTAGAAGGCGTTCCAGCCTGGGTGGTCCCTCGGGAATTGCTTGGTCCCACAGGCCTCAGGGGAGACTCCAGCAGCTGTTTCAGGGCCAGGAAGTGCCCGAATTCGATATTTTAAAAGATAACCCTTTCTTAAACCCTTCTCTTTCCCACAAAGCAAGACAGGGAACACCCTCTCTCCCCTCTCCTCCATCCTGAGGGCTCTGGTTTCTGGCCAGCTCTCTGCCTGCCCTGGTAGGGGGAAACTTCACGTCCCTGGCTATTCCTCCCTCCCTGGCTTAGCCTCTGAGTCCGGGAATGCCCTGGAACTGCAGGTTCATCTGGGGGCGGCGCCTGGAAGGGCTGATTGACATCTCTGGAGCATGGAGGCCCTGAGCTGTTCATACTGAAAACGGTTCTTGGCTGATCCTCCCCGCTTCACTGAGTCAGCGCCGGCTGGGTCCTGACTTGCCTGTCGCATCACGGAACACAGAACCCGAAGGGGTGGACTGAATTGTCACCGCTAAGTCATTGATAGGTGCCTACTTCCTTTTTGCTTCCGGATAATCTGTGCGGCTTTCCGTGCCACCTCAGAAACGCACATTGGCGGCCGTGTGGCCGGAGCTGTGTGCAAGGGGTCTGCTGTCCAATGCTCCTGGGTTCAAGTCCTGGTTTTTCTATTGATTTCAGGGAGGAAGGGTGAGGGAGAGAGAGAGAGAAACATCAATGATGAGAGAGAATCATGGATCGGCTGCCTGCTGCAGCTCAATTGGGGATTGAACCAGAAAGCCAGGCTTGTGCCCTGACTAGAATTGAAACCAGGACCCTTCAGTCCGTAGGCGACACTATCCACTGAGCCACACTGGCGAGGACAGCTTAAAAAAAAAAATATATATATATATATATATCTATGTGTGTGTGTGTGTGTGTGTGTGTATATATGTATATATATATTATAGATTTTTTACAGAGAGAAAGGGAGAGGGATAGAGAGTCAGAAACATCGATGAAAGAGAAACACTGATTAGCTGGGGATGTGCTCATAACCAAGGTACATACCCCTTGACTGGAATCGAACCTCGGATCCCTCAGTCCGTAGGCCGACTCTCTATCCACTGAGCCAAACCGGTTTTAGCAAGGGCAGCTTTTTTTTATTAAGAATAATATCCTTCGCCAAAACCAGTTTGGCTCAGTGGATAGAGCATTGGCCTTCAGACTGAAAGGTCCCAGGTTCGATTCTGGTCAAGGGGCATGTACCTTGGCTGCGGACACATCCCCAGTGGAGGGTGTGCAGGAGGCAGCTGGTCGGTGTTTTTCTCTCATCGATGTTTCTAGCTTTCTATCCCACTCCCTTCCTCTCTGTAAGAAATCAATAAAATATATTAAAAAAAGAAAGAAAGAATATCCTTTCTTAAAGGTGGTGCTCTCAGCTTTTGCCTCCTTTGGTGGCGGGGAGCAGAGGGCCTTCTGAGAATGTGGGTCTCGCCTCCGCACAGTGGAGTCCCCCCCGGGAGCTTGTGGTCTAAACCTGGGCACCTCTGGGCAGTGCCAACACCCCTGGGTGTGGGGCGCAGCACCAGCCCTGGCGAAGCTCCCGGGACAGGGAGCAGGCGCATCGGAATCCGCTGCGGCCCTGCACCCCGTGCGCCTATGCCTGAGAGCAGAGGCTTAGGCTCCGTCCGCCTCTGCTCTGCAGGGACGGGGCTGGCCCGCCCTCCGTCTTCCTGCACCAGCCCGGCACTGCGCGTGTTCCTGCTGGAGCAGTGGCCGGGCGCCTTCTGGATGACGTTATACTCGGACAATCCCATTTGGGCGCTATTTTTAAGTTTTTTAAAAATTTTATTAGCTTTATCTTAAGCAGATTATAATCTCCTTGGGAACCAAGCCTTATAGACTTATTATTTCTTATGCCCAAAGCACCGAAGACACAGACAGGCTTTGGGTGCTTAGAGCGGGAGTGAGGGTTAGACCGCGCTCGCCCGCTGAGGCGCTGAGCGGTGCTCCTGGCTGGCTGGCTGGCATGCGGGGTGAAGTATAAGAGAGGAGCCTGGGAGTGGGCGGCTGTGCCCACCTGGAGTGGGAAGTGCCGGTCCCGCCTTCTTCCCTGCCGGGCAGGTAGAGGGGAGCCGTGGCGGAGGCATCGCGTTTCCCTGCTCACCCTGTGCCTCTCTCCCTGCAGACCAGTCATGGCCGGTTCAGGCAGCGCGTGGCCATTGCGCAGCCATCTGTCCCAAGTCGTCCTGCTGGTCCTCGTGGCCCTCCTCCTCCACTCAGCATCGCCCGAGCCCTCCCGAGACTTCGTGCCGCCCAACAGGCAGAAGAGGGAGGTGCCCGTTGACTTCCTGAGCCAGATGGGCCGGTCTGTGCGGGGGACCCTGGATGACTGGATCGGGCCGGAGACCATGCACCTGGCCTCCGAGGTGAGGGCGTGGTGCCTGCTGGGACCGCACACTGAGGAGGACAGAGGAGGAGGCTCTGCATCCTCTGTGTGTCACAACCCCCCCTCTGTGTGTCACAACCCCCGGTGGCCCCCAGTTCCACACGATGAAGCAGGCACACCTGCCTCTCGCGCTCCCATTGGTTGAATTCCACCAGCAGGCCCTGAGCTCCCCTCCTCCCCCCCAATTCCTGCCCTTCTGGCCAGAAAGGCTGGGGAAGGAGCCATCTGTACAAACCATGTCACTGGCCTCTGTAGAGTCAGGCTTTGTCTGCATGTGACCTAATGTGACCTAATAGCCAGCCGTGCCCCACTTCTTTGCCTGTAGAGGTGGGGGTGGGGCTCTCTCCCCCACCTAATGGGATCTGGTGATTCCCACCCACATAAACCCACTGCCACCCGCACAGTGTGCCAGCAGATCCTCTGCGTTAGGGCCCAGGTGTCCTGGGTTCTGCCCAGGAAGGAGGAGCAGCCTGTTGTCCGTGCCCGTGCACTGGCGGGGCTGGGGAGGGGCCCTCCGAGGCCTGGGCGGGCCAGCGCTGGCTGAGAAGTGGGGGAGCCGGTCCTGCGGGCTGGCTGGGCCTGGCTGGAGGCTTGGCGGGGAGCCTCTCTGTCATGGGTGCATCTCTCTGCAGACCACGTCCCAGGTGCTGGGGGCCGTCTCCTCCTGCATCTCCGTGGGCTTCTTCGCTCTGTCGGGCATCGCCGCCCAGCTGCTGAGCGCCTTGGGGCTGGATGGTGAGTGGCAGGGAGTTGGTGGGGCGGCTGGGGCTTAGCCAGTCACTTCCTGTTTGTGGGAGTCTGCCTTGCTAGGATCTAAACTTCCCCTAGCCTCCTGCCCCCTCCCAGGGCTCCCCAGAGGCCAGCTCAATAGCAGGCCAGAAACGCCGGCCCTGCCAGTCAGCCTTCCGTCGTCGGAGGAGCATCACGCTCAGCCGTAGCCTCACGTGGAGCTCCCACAGCCGGGAATTACTTCCCTTTTGTAGATGAAACTGGCTCAGCCAAGGCGGGCACCTAACCAGGCTCATATCCCTACAGCTGTGTGACCCCGTGGGAGGGGGTTTCTTTCCCTTTGCAGGGGGTGTAAGTCCTCCCTCTCATTGGGTTTGAACGACCCCATGACACCTCCCCACCCCACCCCCGCTGGCCCATCACCTCTGCAGACTGGCTGATTCTGACTCTTCCCCCGCAGGAGACCACCTCACCCAGGTCCTGCAGCTGAGCCCCGGGCAGGTGCAGACCTTCCTGCTGTGGGGCGCGGGCGCCCTGGTCGCCTACTGGCTGCTGTCCCTGCTGCTCGGCCTGGTCCTGGCCTTGCTGGGCCGCATCCTGTGGGGCCTGAAGCTCGTCTTCTTCCTGGTCGGCTTCGTGGCCCTGGTGCGCTCGGTGCCCGACCCTTCCACCCGGGCCTTGCTCCTCCTGGGCTTGCTGACCCTCTACGCTCTGCTGAGCCGGCTCACGGGCAGCCGGGCCTCGGGGGTGCAGCTGGAGGCCAAGGTCCGAGCGCTGGAGCGCCAGGTGGAGGAGATGCGCTGGCGGCAGAGGCGCGCGGCCAAGGCCGCCCGGGGCCTGGACGAGGAGTGAGGCCGCACGCACCTCCGTCGTCTCCGAACCAAAGACCTGAGCTGCTTCCGGGCGCTGGCCCTCCTTCCAGCCCTGCCCCTCGCTTGCCCCCTCTGGACCTTCAGGACTCTTACCTCTGCCCCAGCTCCCCAGCTGAGAGGGCGGGAGACCCGTCCCTGCTCATCCTTGGACCCCTTTTTCTGCCCCCAGCCGTCTCCGCCCCCAGCTCATGCCTCTGCTCTCTGAGCATCACTGCCATCGGCCTGCGACCCTGCGGTCACCGCCTTCCTGCTGCTGCTCTCCTGTCCTTTTCGCCTTTGCCGAGTCCCAGCTCCCTCCCTGTGTCCCCTCCCCGCTCTGCGCTCCAACCCAACCACTGTCCCTCCAGGCCCGCTCCTTCCCTTCCTGCCCGGGTGGGAGAGCAGGGCCGGCGGGACCTGAGGGGAAGGGAGGGGGACATTGCCTTGTGAGGCTGCGGGCGGGATGGACATTGAGTCTGTTACAAGTGCCTTAACCCGAGTCAGCGGGTCCTGCGCTCGCCTGCGGCCCTGTGTGTGGCCTGGGCCCTGTGTGTGCCTGGGCCCTGTGTGTGCCTGGGCCCTGTGTGTGCCGTGTGGCCTGGGCCCTGTGTGTGCCTGGGCCCTGTGTGTGCCCTGGGCCCTGTGTGTGCCCTGGGCCCCGTGTGTGCCTGGGCCCTGTGTGTGCCTGGGCCCTGTGTGTGCCTGGGCCCCGTGTGTGCCTGGGCCCTGTGTGTGCCTGGGCCCTGTGTGTGCCCTGGGCCCTGTGTGTGCCCTGGGCCCTGTGTGTGCCTGGGCCCTGAGCTTGCCGGCTGTCCTACTGTGTGTAGGAAAGTGTGCTGTGTCTGCTTTGTGTCGTGATTTCCCTTCAGCCCAAGCAGAGGCTGGCTGCTCCAGAGGGTGCTTGCGAGCAGGCCCAGCAGTGGCTCGGTCCCGTGGTGGTTCAGGGACCGAGGACGAAGGACTCGTCCTGTCTGCGGAGCTGCAGGCGGCCTCCATCTCTCCACTCCCTCCGCCGAGGAGCTGTGACCAGGCCACCCCATGGCCTGGGGGGTGTCACGGAGCAGACACACCGAGATGGCACCCCCTTCCCTTCACATGCTCTGCGGGGAGCAGGGGGAGTCTGCAGACCCCTCTGCACCCGGCGCTCCTCCCCTGGAGGCTCCAGTGGGCTGGCACCCTCTGCCCGCCGGCATGTGACACGTGAGGTGGAGAGTGACTAGTGCCCAGTTCTCACTGTCAAGGCTGATGCGGAGTCACAGCTGGCGTGATGTGCGTTTTACCAGCGCCTGGTGGTGTTAAATAAAGTGCACGCTGTTCCATTGTCTGTGCTGCATACGTCACTCCGCAGCGTCCGCAAGGCTTCTATTTCCCAATGCAGCCACACCCACCTCTAGCCCACCTGTCCCCCAGTGCCGAGCCAGGCTGGTGGGAAGGGAAGGCGGGAGGGGAGGGGAAGGAAGAAAGACTGGTACCAGGTACCCTTCCCTCCAGGAGCTGAGGAATGAGGAAGACCTGCCCTGTTATTAGCTTTCTAGGAGCTGACTGCACCCCACACCTTCCCCCCCTCCCCGCCCCCCATCATGCAGGGGTCAAAGGCTGGCCCTGAGCCAGGAGACTAGCGCCGCCTCCTTGCCCACAGAGGGTGTCCCGCCCTGGGGTTCCTGACCCAGCCCGCAGGCTGTGCTGCTGGTGGAGGGCCGGGAGGTTCTTTTGTCAGCTTCCCTGGAGACCTCACTGTTAGTGTCCGCTCTGGACCCTCCCAGCGGCCTAGCAGGCTGCCTGGCCCGGAGGCTGCCGGGACCTGGGAGGCAAGAACCTGGGAGGCCGGCCTTCACGGGGAGCAGAGACAAGTCCTCACACTTCCCACGCCCACGGGCCTGTCCCAGGAATGGGGCTGGGCGTGAAACCAGCTGCCTGCGCTGGAGTCCTCTCTTCCCGCCCGAGTCCTCCCTTCCGGGCAGGAGCCCGGGCCTCGGTCAGGGCGGGCCACGTGCTTGTCACCGGCCCTGTGGACCCCTTTCTCCCTTTTTCACCCCGTGCTGCGGGTCCCCCCTTGTCCTTGAATTCCGGTTGGATTCCAGGGTTACACGCCTTTCCAGGGGAGCTGCGTGTAAAGGGGGAGGGGAGGCCGAGGGGGTGGCCTCCTCCTCAGTCCGGAGCATCTGAGACCGAGCTCACGGCGCGTCCTGTCCCTCTGGGCAGCAGCGGGTCCGGCCCTGCGGGCCGCCTCCAGGGCGGGGGCCTCGGTCCCGCTCGGCCCCCGGGGCGCCCGGGAGGGGACGCGGAGGGCACTAGGACCCGGCGGGCGGGCGGAGGGACAGCCCGCGTGCCCCGCGCTCCCGCCCACGGCCCCTCCGCTCCGCGCGCTCCGCTCCATTGTCTGGAGCTGCCGCCGCGGCCGGGCTGTGCGGCCGGGACTCCGCGCGGGGCCGGGGCCGGGGTCGGGGTCGGGGCCCGGGTCGGGATCGGGATCGGATCGGCGGGCGCGGAGATGCCGGGCGGCCCGCGGCCTGGACCGCCCGCCTAGACCCGCCTTCTGCGGAGGACGCGCCCGGATGGAGGGGCGCGCGGCGGCGGCCCCTCGGGGACCCCGCGCCCCCGCGCTCTGCCTCCTGGCGGCCCTCGCCCTGCGCTTCCTCAGAGGTCAGCGGAGGGGGTGGGGGGCGGCCGGCCCGGGCCGAGCCCGAGCTCCAGGGATGCCCGGGCGCCGGGAGCCTGCGGTGCCCGGACTGAGCCCAGGGCGCCGGGGCGCTGGGGAGCCCTCACCCCGGGGACCTGCCCCGTGGCTGCCTTCACCCGCACCACCCGGCACCCCTATCCGACCAGCACAGCGGGCAGGCCACACCCCACAGCCTCCCTCCAGCCCGGCTCTGCCCCGGCCCCGCGCCGGCTCCCTGCTCTGCCTCGGAGCTGCACCCCGGTGGCTGCTAGCCTGTCCCCCCACATCAACCCGCCCCGGGGCGGGGAGCTGCCCCTCTGCAGGGACCTCGGAGGTGGATAGGCAGCCGCTCTCCCTGCCCCAGGGAGTTCCCTGACCTCGGAGTCCCAAGAGATCGCCCCATCTGTGCCTTCCTGGCGCTCAGGGAACCCCATCCCTGGAGGGGCAGAGGGCTCCCCTGGCATGGGCCGTAGGTAGATGATGCCACGGGAGAATGGGGCACAGAGAGGCGTTCTCCACCCCTCTCCCCCGAAAAGCTGAGATCTGGATCTGGATGCGGGAAGTCCGTGGGAGTCAGGCCTCCCAGCATGTTGTCATTACCCAGGAGGAGGAGGGGGCCAGGGACTGCCCCCGGGAGCCATAGGCATCACCTGTTACACTGGGGCGGGGAGGGGGGGGTTAAGTGTCTCAGACACATGATCGATGATGGGGAAGCATCATGAAGGAGGTTGAAACCATCAAGACCCCAGCCCAGCAGTGGGGCTGGGAGGGGGCGGCTCTGGGCTGCTTTCAGCCACCTGCCCCCTCCCCGGGGACCCGCGGGAGCCCCGGACCCTCTCTCAGCGAGGAGCGCCTGTCACGTCCATTAGCAGCGGCAGCCACCCCGCTCCACACGCCACAGCCCTCTCCCGCCTCCGGGTCACAGCGCCCGGCACGTCCTACAGGTGCCGGGGCAGAGGCTCCCAGAGTTAAAGGGCTGGCCCAGCCTTCCCCCAGGCCGAGCTAGGGCGTAAATCCCTGTCTCCAAGCTCCTAGGACTTCTGCTCCAGGGAGAGCCGCCCAGCGTGTGATCCGGGATCAGTCACACAGGCCCCGGGTGATAAACAGGAAAATAACCAATTCAGAGGAGGCAGCCAGAGCTGCACATAGTGGAGGGGATGGGTGAGAGTGCAAGCAATCAAGGAGGGCTTCCTGGAGGAGGCGGTGTTCTCTTGCCCTGAAGGATGGGGGGAGAGACCCAGAGTCTAGGAAGTGAGCACTGCTGCAAGCAGCACAGGGTGGGGAGAGAGGCAGAGCATGGAGGCAGGGTGGCTTGGTGATTGATGCCACCATGCACCAACTGTGGGACCCCAGCAAGCACTTATCCTCTCCAGCCGTAAAATGGGATGAGCCGGGCCGGGTGTGGCTCAGTGGTTGAGCGTCGACCTGTGAACCAGGAGGTCACAGCTCATTCCCGGTCAGGGCACATGCCCAGGTTGTGGGCTCGATCCCCAGTGGAGGGTGTCCAGGAGGCAGCCGATCCATGATTCTTTCTCATCGATGTTTCTATCTCTCTCCCTCTCTGAAATCAATAAAAGAATTAGAAAAAGAAGTGAACATAAAATGAGATTAATAGTCATAGAACCTAGTTCTCAGTTGTTTCAAAAACGGAAAGTTAGCACATGCGTGTAACGTGTTTTAAATGGTAGCCTGCGCATAGCTAGTATTCTAAAATGTGAATTATTATTGTTAGGCCTGACCGATAGTCAGTGGGATACACCTCGAGTATGGTGTTTGGGGGCCTTTGTCCTGGTTACTCAATACCAGACTCTCTTCCCAGCTCCTGTTCCCACCCCCACCCCCTGCACTCGGTACCTGATTGGGATGGGGTAGAAGGGAGCACATTTGGGAAACGGGTGCAGAGTTGCCATGGTGATGACGGAGGAGGAGGGGTCGCCCAGCCACGTCTGGCCAGGGCCTGGGGGCAGAGGAAGGGTCTCTGCTTCTGCAAACTCACCTGTTACCTGCTGGGCCCTGTCCAGAGAGCGCTGCCCGCAGATGCCTTGGTGCCAGGGGCAGTTACGTAAGGCTCTGCTGGAGGGAGAAGGGCAGGAAGAGGGATGGCATGGGGCTGGCCTCGGTCCTGGGCTCTGATCCTCATCCTGGCCGTCACCTGCTGCCTGCGATCTCTTCGGGCCTCAGTTTCCTCGTCTGTGTGCGGTGGGGCCCCCATGCCGTGGGCTGGGCTGTGTACCCCCCCTTCCCCCTGCCCAGGCGCGGCCCGCCGGCTCTGCAGCTCGCCCTCTCTCCCCCGCCCCGCAGTGGGCTGTGAGCAGGGCCCCCCGGACCCCGTGTACCTGCCGGCGGTCCTGGAGCTCCTGGACGCCCCCGAGCACTTCCGCGTGCAGCAGCTGGGCCGCTACCCGCCCGCCAACGCCTCCCTGGCCGCCCGCTCCGAGACCTTCCTGCTGCTGCAGCCCTGGCCCCGGGCCCAGCCGCTGCTCCGCGCCTCCTACCCGCCCTTTGCCACCCAGCAGGTGAGGGGCCGGGGCCCCCCCCGGGCTGACGGGACCGGGGCCGCGGTCTGCCGTGGGCGGCTCGGGCCTGCCCAGCCCCGTTTCCAGAGGGGGAGGCTGAGGCCCATGAGGCTCTCTCCTGCGGGGCTGGACCTGGAGCCTGGCGTCCCATCTCCCCACACCTCATCCTCCCCTCCCCGCCACGCCGTGCTGAGCACCCCATTCTCCCTGCAGGTTGTCCCCCCTCGGCTCGCCGAGCCCCACCAAAGGCCGGTCCCGTGGGACGTGCGGGCCGTGTCGGTGGAAGCGGTGGCGACGCCCGCAGAGCCCCACGCCCGCGTGCTCTTCCACCTCAAAGGGCAGGACTGGCCGCCGGGGCCGGGCAGCCTGCCGTGTGCCCGGCTCCACGCCACACACCCCGCGGGCACGGCTCACCGCGCCTGCCGCTTCCAGGTGAGCGCTGGGCCCCGCCCGGGCTGGCCCTGCTGCTGTGCCTGTCCTGGGGTGGGGTGGTGGGGGGTGTCCCTAGGAGAAAGAGGGCTCGCCACTCCTGGGAAGTGGGGGGTCCCGGACCACCTGACTGCAATCTTCTCTGCTGGCTTTCCCCGGACCCCGCGGAGGTTACCCAGGGTCCCTTACGCGGTCAGTCCAGTGTGTGTGCTTTTGGACAAATAACTTATCTGGGACTCAGTCTCCTCCTCTGTAGAATGGGGGAGTAGTAACCCCAGCTCATGGGGGTGGGATAGGGATTGAGGGGGAGGAGTGCCAGGCCTGCGCAGAGACCTCCCCCTCCCCCGCTCCCCGCACGGCGGGCGGGCATCGGGCCAGGGTGGCGGTCAGCACCGCGGCCCCGCTGTTGTGGCGTCTACTCGGGAAGACTTGGGGACTTGGGGATTCTGAGGAAGCTGCAATCAGGGCGGCGGGGCCTGGGTAGGGGGAGGCATTCGGTTCGGCTCCCGTGGCCGCCTTCCGAGACCTCGCCCGGCCCCGGCCCTGGTTGGCCGTGTCACCGGGGAGCGTCTCTGGCCCACGCCGGCCTTGGGCGTCGGCTTGGGGCTCCGGACCCGCCCCCACGGCCGCCCTGTCCTTGCAGCCGTCCCTGGGCGCCTGCGTGGTGCAGCTGGAGTTCCCCGCCCACTGGTTCCGCCCGGGCCCCACGCGGGCCGCGCTGGCCTACACGCTGGAGCCCGCCGCCGAGGGCCCCGGGGGCTGCGGCCCCGGCGGGGAGGACCCCGGGGAGCGGGCCCTGCCGGTGGGCAGTGTGGAGCTGCGCCCGGCAGACCCCCCTCGGTACCAGGAGGTGCCCTTGGATGAGGCGGTGACTCTGCGGGTGCCCGATGTGCCCGTGCGGCCCGGCCAGCGCTTCAGTGCCAGCCTCCTGCTCCGCCACAACTTCACCGCCGGCGTCCTGACCCTGCGGTGAGTCCCGGGCCCAAGGCGGGGCCTCCGCAGCCGCCTGGGCAGGAGCTCCTCTGGGGTCCTCACTGGGGTCTCTGACTGTAAACCATGGGCCCACCCACCCCTCCAGGCCGAGCACCGTGATTGCCGGCAGTGGGCACAGCCCTGGACTTGAAGTCAGAAGCAGGACGCTCTCCTCTCCTGGGTCCTGGGTCTAGTGGGGCGGACTCACAGGCAGCTGGGAGGCTCCGGGGAGGGAACAGGAGAGCGACTTGGAAACTGGCAAGTGCAGTGCCTGGGGGTAGTGAATGCTCTGACCTCAGGAGGGGTATTTGCATGTTCTCCCGCTTGCCGCCCTTCCCACAGGTCCCTCCTCTTTGCTCCGAGCCCACACGGCTCTGCAGAGAGAACCTCCCCTAAAACGGCCCCCGCCTCACCCCAGTGACAAGGGCTGGCCGCCCGCTGCTGGCCTCTTCCCTATTTGGGTTTGTGTGTGCCTTTCCCTCTGTGCCTCCGAGTGCCTGTCCCGTCCCCATCTCCCACGTCCTCCTGTGCTCACTAGATCTTTCCTGGACGTAAACTACCCCCAGCCCCGTGTCTCCACTCTGGAGGGAGGAGCCAGGCCCAGGGGTCCCCAGGGCTGGGGAAGGAGCTGGATGGGCGTGAGCTGGGTGCATGCTCTGCTGAAGCAGAGTGCGGCGAGGGCTGGGGTGAGGGCGTGAGGAAGGGACCCTCATCCTGCCAGCGAGGCAGCTTCCTGAGGGACATGGCGTCTGAGCTGCTGGAGGTTGGAGGAGGAGCAGGTGGAGAAAGGAGGAGGGGCGGGCGGAAGGCCCAGCCGGAGCCAAAGCGTGGAGGCATGGCCGGCGTTGTGTGTGTGGGAAGCAGTTGGGTGTAGGGAAAGCAGAATGATGGAGAGCTGTCCCAGCTGGAGATGACATGGACCAGGCCCGGGAGGCCTGACTGCTGGGCTTGGCCGTGACCTGTGTCCAGTGGGGTCGTACGTGGCCCGGGGGGCCGGGGGAAGAGCTACGTGGCTGGCCTGCCCCGAGGCTGCGTCCTTCTGGCTTGGAGACAGCGAGGAGGACAGTCAGACCTGAACTCGGGGTGCCCGACGGGAGGCTTAGCCCCTTCCTCCTGCCGGACCGTCCACAGCATGGCACCCACCTTGACAAACGGCACCCGCTTGTCCTCCCCAGCATCAAGGTGAAGAAGGGGCTGCACGTGACGGCTGCCCGCCCGGCCCAGCCCACCCTCTGGGCTGCCAAGCTTGACCGCCTCAAGGGCTCCAAGCACCACACCACCCTCATCACCTGCCACCGTGCTGGGCCCACAGCCCCCGACGCCAGGTGGGTGGGTGGTTGGTTCCCTGGTGTGGGCAGTGGGGGCTGCGGGCTGATGACGGGCTCCAGGGCACAGGCTGAGCTCTGCATCGTCTCCCATGTGAGCAGGTGAAGGAACAGACTCCTTCAAAGAAGCAGTGTTCGAAGATAGAGCAGCCATCTATCCATCCATTCATTCATTCATTCACCCATCCATTCATTCACCATTTATTCACTCATCATTCACTCATTTATCCATCCATCCATCCATCCATCCACTCATCCATCCATCCACTCATCCATCCATCCATCCACTCATCCATGCATCCACCCACTCATCTATCCATCCACTCATCCATCCATCCATCCATCCACTCATCCATTCACTCATTCATTCACTCATCCATTCATTCACTCATTCATCATCCATCCATTCACTCATCCATTCATTCATCCATTCACTCATCCATTCATTCAGCTACTCTTTATCCACCCCCAGCCACGTGCCAAGTGCCAGTGAGTGTCTGTGAGTCTCATACCAGGTGATGCCCAGCCCCTCAGTGACAGTCCTCACGGCCACCACCCTACCTCCCCCCAGCACCCTTTGGGGGGCTATTACTATGCCCAAAGCCCAGCTGCACTTCTTAACATTTACACGCTTCTTCCTTATGCCCTGAGCCTGGGTCAAGGCCATGGGTTTTGAAGCTCCTGTTTGAATCCTGGTTTTGACACTTACTTGGGCAAACCAGTTCATTCTCCCTGCCACCCCCCACCACCCCCACACACATCAGAGCCTCAGTTTCCCCACGTGTAAAATGGGGATAATACTGCATCCCTTAGGGTTTATGAAAATGAAGTAAGATGCTGTGTAGCCAACATTATGTGGCACCTAGCGGGCACTTGGTCAAGGAAGCTGTGAGGGCTATTCAGGGGGTCGTGTGCCAGTTGTGGGGCTTGGAAGTGAATCTTCCTTTTTTAACTTTTAAAAAAATATATTTTAATGATATTTTTACAGAGAGGAAGGGAGAGGGATAGAGAGTTAGAAACTTCGATGGGAGAGAAACATTGATCAGCTGCCTCCTGTACACCTACTGGGGATGTGCCCACAACCAAGGTACATGCCCTTGACTGGAATCGAACCTGGGACCCCCAATTTGTAGGCCGACGCTCTATCCACTGAGCCAAACCAGTTAGGGCATGAATCTTCCTTCTTGATAGAAGTCAGGTGCTTTATGCTACCTGATGGCTATGGAAGGCAGAGGGTCCTGCAGGGGCCAGGACTGGAGGAGAGCTTGGGCACTGGGCCAGGAAGCGTGGGTTTCATGCCAGCCCTGCCTGCCATTTTCCCCAAGTGATCTCAGGCAAGTGATGTATCCTCTGAACCTCGGTTTCCTCATCTGTAAAATGGGGTGATCACAGCCCCTCCCTCTCGGTTTCTCCCTCCTCTGCCAGCAGCCCCGGCGAGCTGTCCGAGTTCCTGTGGGTGGACTTCCTGGTTGACAACGGCACGAGTGGGGGCCTGGCCGTCACGCGCCCCGTCACGTGGCAGCTGGAGTACGCAGGCCAGGCTCCGGAGGCAGAGAAGGACAAAATGGTGTGGGAGGTCCCGGTGTCGGAGCGGGACATACGCGCCCTCGTCCCGCTGGCCAAGGTGAGGGGTGCCCCCTCTGCCCAGCTAGGTGGGGGGCCACGTGGGGCAAAGAGCTGGGGGCTGAGCTCCTCCCGCACCGCCAGGCCGAGGAGCTGGTGAACACAGCACCGCTGACCGGAGTGCCCCGGCGGGTCCCCGTGCGCCTCGTCACCGTGGACAGCGGGGGCGCTCTGGAGGAGGTGACGGAGCACGTTGGCTGCGAGTCGGCCAATGCCCAGGTCCTGCAGGTGAGCGGCACGTGCCCGCCCCACGTGAGTCCACGGTGTGTGCACAGCTTTCCTCCTTCCCCATCCCGGTCCCCACGAGACAGCTTCGTGACCCCGGGAACCTGTTGGGGGTGCCAGCTTCACCTTATCTTGTTCCCACCACCTCTCCCCAGAGTCCCGTGGGAGATCAGTGACCCCCCAACCCCCGCTCAGGCCCTGTCACGTTCATCGCCGTGCTGGCAAGTGAACTGCCATGGGCGGGGTCAGGGTGGGCTCTGGTACTCCCCGGCTTCGCCCACGCCCTGCCCTCCCACAGGTGTCCGAGGCCTGTGACGCCGTGTTTGTGACGGGCAAGGAGAGCCGGGGCGCCCGCGGGCTGCGGGTGGACTTCTGGTGGCGCCGGCTGCGGGCCTCGCTGCGGCTGACCGTGTGGGCCCCGCTGCTGCCCCTGCGCATCGAGCTGACGGACACCACGCTGGAGCAGGTCCGCGGCTGGAGGGTGCCCAGCCCGGCTGAAGGGTGCGTGGAGGCCTGGAGAAGCTGCTGGCCTTGGCAGAGTCGCTGGGGACACAGCCAGGGCTCAGGGACTGAGAGAGAGCCGGGACACAGCCAGGGCTCAGGGACTGAGAGGGCTGGGGACAGAGCCAGGGGCTTGGGGGCTGAGAGAGGGCCTGGGGTCTGAAAGCCCAGTTGCTTGTGGCTCCTTCCCCCATCCCGGCCTTCATGGCCCAGCGTTGGCCCATCATTGCTGACTTCACACTCTCCTCCTTCCTCACCTTCCCACACTTGGACGGTACAGGCCCTTCTATGTCATCTGACCCGTCATGTTGGGGGCGGTCTGCCCCTGCACGCCCCTCCCCTAGAAGGCAAACCCTGGAAGGTAGCTCACTGCTGTGTCCTCAGAGCCTAGATCAGTCAAGATGGAGGCTGCCCCACCAGAGGCCAAGGGTGCGTGGCCTCAGGAACCTGAGCCCCGGGACCCTGCAGAGAGGGACCCTGTTTGCGCCATGGAGGGGTCGCTCCTCCAAGTCCCAGTTAGAAAAAGGAGGGAAAGGGGGCGGGGAGAGCAGCTTGATAGATAGGTACAGGCGCCAATCAGGAATGAGGCCGGCCCTCAGCGCCTGCAGGTGGAGGCCTGGCCCAATAGGGCGTGCCTGTGGGCGGGGCTTTAAGAACAGGGCGGGGCCTCGCCATGGGAGGCGTGGCCTGCACTGACGCCCCGCCCCTGGCCCCCTCCCTCGCCTGCAGGGCGCCGTGGCCCGAGGCGGCGGCCGGGGAGGAGGCGGAGCGGCGGGCGCGGGGCTGCCGGCTGCAGTACCAGCGCGCCGGCGTGCGCTTCCTCGCGCCCTTCGCGGCCCACCCGCTGGACGGCGGCCGCCGCCTGGAGCACCTGCTCGGCCCCGATTGGCTGCTGGACGTGTCCCGCCTCGTGGCGCCTCACGCCCGCGTGCAGGACCCCCGCGTGGCCTCGCTGGAGGGCGGCCGAGTCCTGGTGGGCCTGGAGCCCGGGGTCACCGCCATCGAGGTGAGCGCCCCTCCGAGAAAGGCGAAGGGCCCCGGCATGTTCGCCGGTGGCTGGGGGGTGCTCTTGAGGGGGCCTAGCCCAGCGGGATCGGGGTTGTGGGGGATGGATGGGTTGGGTGTGGGGGGACCAGGTCTGGAGGGAGGAGGGAACTGCCCCCCCACGGGTAGGATTGGGGTGCAGGCATGTGTAGGGTCTGGTGTCAGGGCAGGGAGGGTGGGGAGCAGGCACCGGAGCCCTTGGTGGGGTGCCGGGGTCGCAGAGGGCAGAGGCTGTCTGTAAGAGGACCCCACCGCCGGCCCCTCGTCGCCCCCAGGTGCGGTCCCCCCTGTCGGACTCCATCCTGGGGGAGCAGGCGCTGGCCGTGACGGATGACAAGGTCTCGGTGCTGGAGCTGCGGGTGCAGCCGGTCATGGGCTTGGGCCTGGCCCTGAGCCGGGGCACCGCCCACCCCGGGGAGGTCACTGCCACGTGCTGGGCGCAGGCAGCCGTTCCCGCCCCGAAGCAGGTGACGGCTGGGGGTCAGGGGCCACGGTCAGGCTCCCCGGGCGGGGGTTGATGATGGGGGCGTGGGAGGGACCTGGGTTTTTGGATTAAGGACTGACTGCCCGGGAGGCAGTGAGCTCTCCGTGGCCAGAGCATGTCCGTGGGAGGTGGATTAGGCTCTAGCTGAGGACCCTCCCGGTGGCTCGGACCCGGGGGCCGAGTGGCCGACAGGTGATTGACGCCCATCCCCTCTCTCCCCGTGTCTGTCCATCTGCCTGTCTGTCTCCTCTCTGGTCCCTCCCCTCCGTGTGGCCTGTCTCTGTGGGAGTGTCGTGTGCATGCGTGCCTGCCCTCGCGTGTCTGCCCGTGTGTGCCCCGCAGGAGGTGGCCCTGTCCCTGTGGCTGTCCTTCTCCGACCACACCCTGGCCCCCGCCGAGCTCTACCCCCGCCAGGACCTGGGGCTCTCCGTCTCGGCCGAGGAGCCCAGCGCCGTCCTGCCGGCCGAGGGCCGGGGTGCCCGGCTTGGGGTGGTGGTGAGTGGGGCGGGCGCCGAGGCGCTGCCTCTGCACGTGTCGCTGCACCCGCCCGAGCCCTGCCGCCGGGGCCGCCACCGCGTGCCCCTGGCCTCGGGCACTACGTGGCTCGGGCTGCCTCCGGCCCCCACCCCGGCCCCCGCCCTGCCGTCCAGCCCTGCCGGGAGCCCCCCGGCCACGGAGGCCAGCGTGGGTGGCGGAGGGCGGGCGGCGGGCAGTGTGGGGGGCGGCGGGGGTGTGAGGGGCAAGTTTGAGCGGACAGAAGAGGCCGGGCAGGAGCGGGAGGACGAGGCGGAGGGGGGGGAGGAGGAGGAGGGGGAGGAGGAGGAGATGGTCCCCGCCCCTCGGCGGGTCACCAACCTAGAGCTGGGCATGTACGCGCTGCTGGGCATCTTCTGCCTGGCCATCCTCATCTTCCTGGTCAACGGGGTGGTCTTCGTGCTGCGCTACCAGCGCAAGGAGCCCCCCGACAGCGCCCCGGACCCCGCCTCCCCGCAGCCCCACAATTGGGTGTGGCTGGGCACCGACCAGGAGGACCTGAGCCGCCAGCTCGACCGGCAGCCCCCCGGCCCCCTGGAGGCGGAGAGGGGGTGCCCCTGCGAGAGCGGGGCCGGGGAGGCCCTGACCCTGGCCCCCGCGCCCCCTGCCGGCCCCCCGGCCCCCGGCCCCCCGGCCCGCAAAGAAGCCGGGGGCCGCCGGAAGCGCGTGGAGTTCGTGACGTTCGCGCCGGCACCCCCGGCCCAGCCGCCCGAGGAGCCCGCGGGGGCGCCCGCCGTGCAGTCCATCCTGGTGGCGGGCGAGGAGGACATCCGCTGGGTATGCGAGGACATGGGGCTGAAGGACCCCGAGGAGCTGCGCAGCTACATGGAGCGGATCCGGGGCAGCTCCTGACCCGGCCGCCCCCAGGCCCCTCCGCCACAGGCCCGCCCAGGCCTCTGCCGGCTCCCGGCCGGAGGAAGGGCTCAGCCCCTTATTTATGGGAACGTCCGACGTGGGCACAGAATAAAGGAGGGGCGCCCGCAGGCCGCGCTGTCCGTGTCCGTGTCTGTGTCTGGGGAGGCGGCGGGTGGGGGTGTCAGCCCCGGCCCGCGTCGGGGCCGCTCTGGGCGTCCGGGCCGCGCGCTGCCCTCTCGTAGCGGCGGGAGATCCACGCGAACAGCAGCGCGGCGGCCACCTGGATGCCGGCCAGCAGGAAGAAGTAGCGGTCCATCCGGCAGTTGTTGATGTTCCCTGGGGAGAGGGGGGCGGGCATTGGGGCGGGCGGCGTGGCCAGGGGGCGGCTGGCCTCCCGCATCTGGCCGCCTGCTCTTTCCGGGGCTGAGAGCAGCAGCTCGGGGTACGCGGCCCGGCCACTGAGCGGCCAAGTTCCAGCGGCAGGAAGGCACCGGGAGGCCCCCGAGTTCCCTGCTTCCCTTTGACAGTTGGGGAAACTGAGGCCCGAGGGGGGCAGGCCATTCTGGGGTGGTTGGCCAACTTCAGCGAGAGTCCTGTTCTCCGGGTCAGCCCTTGGCCCGTCACCTCCTTCCCAAGCCTCCCTCCGCCCCCGCTCCCAGCGGGCCCACTCACCCTGGTCCTCCGGGCAGTGCAGCCAGCCCCTGGGCAGGGACAGCAGAGCCACCAGGCCGGAGCCCAGCAGCGAGCCCACCCCCGACAGGGAGAAGAAGATGCCCATGATGGCGCCCTGCATGGAGCGCGGGGCCTCCGAGTAGGCGAACTCCAGGCCTGCAGAGGAGAGAGGGCTGAGGGAGGTGGCCAGGCCTGCCCACCGGACCCCCACCCCCAGCCGGCCCACCCTGGCTTTCCCTAGGTGCCCAGCACAAACACCCCGAGGTCACTTCCACAGCACCCCCTGGGCTCGCTGCCCCCCACCCCCGTGCCACAGCGAGTCCCGCCCGCCTCCCCCTGCGCCTGCCACTGAGTGCGCCTGCCCTGAGCGCTCAGCTCCCTGCCCCGCCTGGGGGAGGCAGACATAATGGCAATGTTACAGCCCCTGCCCTGTGCAGGATGGGTGACTGTGACCAGAGGGAGGGCCCGTGCCTTGGACGGGGCACCGGAGAGGGAGGGAGATGGCACTTAGGCTCAAAATTGAAGGGGAGACACGAGTTCGCTTTCAGTCTGAGGGAACAGCTGTGGGGACATGCGGAAAGTCCAAATGGGAAGTGCCTTATTCACCTCAAATCCCTGTGAACCCCCACTGGGTGCACGCAGGGAAGGGGCCGGGGTACCTGGGATGCTGGCAAACATCTCGCTGATGCCGATGAGCAGGTACTGAGGAGTCTGCCACCAGATAGACAGGGGTGCCGCGTAGTACACGCTGTCCCCGATCTGCTGGGACACCGTCTGGTTGTGGTGGATGTATTCTAAACGCTTCATCTCCAGGAATCCTGGGTGAGAGAGAGGGGGACTCCAGCCAGGCCCATCCAGGCTGCCTAGCCCCTGGCAGAGCGTGGCCAGAGACTGACTGGGCAGCAGGCGGGGGAGAGAAGACTGGCCTAGGGGGTGTGTGTGTGTATCAAGATTTGGGTTCCAGCTCTTCCCCTTTTTGCCTTGGCTGCTAGGAAGCTCAGAGCTAGGTTTGGCACTGAATCAGAGGAACAGCTCTTGTTCATCATCGAGAGCCCCTTGTGTGCGAGGCATTTAATACACATCCTAGCAAGTGAGGACAGACAGATTTGGGTTAAGCCACCCGCCCAGAGGCACACAGCTGATAAGACATGGGGCTGGATCTGAGCCTCCGGGTGCAGTTTCAAAGCTGGCCCACTTTCGGGGCTATCGCGTGTCTCCCCTCCCGCAGTCTCCTTCCCCTTCGCGGCTCAGGAGGCAGCGTGTGGAGTTGGTTCCCGTTCTGGCCCCACCACCGACTAGGGTGTAACCGGGCCAGTCCCTTCACCTGGCGGACAGCCAGCTCCCCGACGCAGCGGGCAGGGCTGAGGTGCCCGTGTGCCTGCGAGGCAGACAGGACCAAGTGCTCCAAGCACAGGGCTCGCAGGAGCCCATCCCGTTCATGGATCGCTCTGGCTCCCCGTGTGAGCCCGGCAGGGCCCGGCGCTCTGCGGACTCCCTGTCCTCTGACCTGCACACGCTCCCGCGCGGCCGCACCCCGGGCAGAGCCTGGCCCCGCCCCCCGGCTCGGGGTGGATGACTGTTTTAAAGAAGCTCAGAGGCTCTGAGACACCTGGAGGTCGTTAGGTGACTAGTGGCGCCAGCATGGAAGGCTGCCTTAACCGGAGCCTTTTGAATAAGAGGCTTCAAATTCTTTTGAAATGGAAGAAGGAAGAGAATAAATAAACACTTAAAAAAACAAACACGGTCCCCGGTGCTGCTAAGAGGCTGCGTGTCTGGAAATCCCACCATGTGATCAGCGCCCAGTGCAGGCGCAGCTGTGAGCGAGAAAGGGGAGGTCCGTGCCCCGGGAAGATCTGCTTCCTCTCCTATCGCTTCCTCAGTGTCGAGCGAGGGGTGCCGGGCGCCGCCCTCTGCGAGGGGACCTCGGTGGGTGGACCCCTGGCCCAGGCCCGGCTTCAGCGTCAGCCACAGGGAGCCGGCCGCGCCCCGCCCCCGCCCAGGCCGCCGCCCTCACCCCCCTGCCCACAGGCTGCACACCTGCCACAAGCACCGAGGCAAAGCTGAAGCACATGCCCAGCGCCATCTTCTGCAGGGCCGAGGGCAGCAGCTGGCGCCGCAGCAGCCAGGGGTCCAGCAAGCGGTCCTTCACGGGCACCAGGACCAGCAGCACCACCACGTTGGCCAGGAGGAGCCAGGCCTCTGGGATCTGGGCATGAGGGAGCCAAGAGAGGCAGCTGGCAGGCCGAGACCAGGACCCCAGACCAACCCATTTCCAGCGCCTCTACCCGCCCCCTGCTCCGGGAGGCACACTCCTCAGCTGTGTAACTAGGGGTGGGGTTGGGTCACGGTGACAAACAGGTTTCCTCTAACTGCTACCCATTGGTAGCAGCTGCCTGCAACAGTTACCAGCTCAGTATAAAGAATGCCAGGATTGATTAGTGATGTCTGCCACCTGCAACATTCACAGCTCAGCATAAAGACTGTGAGGATTGCCGAAACCAGTTTGGCTCAGTGGATAGAGCATCAGCCTGTGGACTGAAGGGTCCCAGGTTCGATTCCGGGCAAGGGCACATACATTGGTTGTGGGCACATTCCCAGTGGGAGGTGTGCAGGAGGCAGCTGTTCGATGTTTCTCTCTCATCGATGTTTCTAGCTCTCTATCCCTCTCCCTTCCGCTCTATAAGAAAGCAATAAAAAATATAAAAAAAGAAAAAGAAAAAAAAGAATGTGATGATTGATTAGTGATGTCTGGCACAAGCAGCCAATGGGATAGGGTGGCTGATATGCCATTCCCCTGCCAGCTCTGCAGGCCTTTTGTTTTTGGTCTGAGATGCCATGGGCTGGTTAGGAAAATCCTAGTGACAGGCAGGGTTCCGGGAGGGAGAGGAGGAGCTGAGGGGGGGATGAACCGGGCAGTGAGCCGGCTCAGGGCAGCGGGGGAGGGGGCGGGGAGGGTGCACTGGCCTGAATTCTTTGGAGCAGTGGGGCATCCTGGCAGGGTGGCCGGGCTGTGGCACAATCCGCCCACCTTCCAGGTGCCTTTCCCGTGCCCCGAGGGCACCCTGCCGTGGGGAGAGGGGAGTGCAGAGGCCCATTCACTCCCTCCTCTTTAGGGGGAGCAGGGCCTGGCCTGCCCCGGGCAGCACCCACCACGCCCTCACCTTGTAGCCGCCGGCTGGGGCTCCCAGCGCCGCCGAGCTGTTGCTGGGGTAGTTTGGGAAAATGTTCGGGATGTGGAGGTGAAGACCTTGGAGGACATATGTGGATTGCATCTGCGAGAGAGACAGAGGTGGAGCAGTCAGAGTGGCCGCTTCACCCAGCTGGACGCCCGGCTCCGGGGCAGACGCAGCAGCTGGCACGGCGCCAGGCAGGGTCCCACCCGCCGCGGGGACAGTGACCTCCGCCGCCTGTTCCTCAGGAGCAGGCTTGGCCCGGGCGCCGCGGGGCGGCTCCTTCGCAAAGCGGAACATACACGTGCTCACGCACACACATGCCACCTTTGCCGGGTGGCGAGGCGAGAGGCAGAGGCCAGTGCCCTCTGAGCGGCTGATTTCGGGAGGCTCTCCCCCCGCAGCCCCTCTCATGGTCTGGGGTGGGACTCGGGGGTCTGTATTTTTTATTTATTTATTTATTTTGGGGTCTGTATATTTTGTTTATTTTTATTTCTTGGGGGAGGGTCTGTATTTTTTATTTATGTTTGTTTGGGGGGTCTGTATATATATATTTTTGGGGATCTGTGTATTTTGTTTATTTTTATTTCTTGGGGGATTTTTATTTCTTGGGGGGGGTCTGTATTTTTTATTTATGTTTTTTTGGGGGGTCTGTATATATATATTTTTGGGGGTCTGTGTATTTTGTTTATTTTTATTTCTGGGGGGGGTCTGTATTTTTTAAAAACCCTGTGGGGACACTGAGGCGCAGCCAGGAAGGAACCACACTCTGCACTGAGCTCGCCCCTCGCTGGCTGTGGGGTCTGGGCCTCCGACGCCCAGTCTGGGGAAGCTGACAGCGAGCCCTCAGCCTCTGTCTGCGCTCTCATTCGCCAGAGAGACGGTCAGTCTCCGGGCGCCTCGTGTCCCCCGGGGGAGGGGCTGGCTGAGGACCCACGCCCGCTGCTCACTCCGCTGCCCCGGGCTGCCCCGGTGAGAGGGGAACCGCGAGGGGCCTGGGAGCCGTCCCCGGAGCGAGGGCCGTGCTCACCTGGAAGTACACCATCCAGTAGGGCACCAGGGTCACCATGACGGGCAGGAGCCTCACCAGCCTCCGGAAGTTGGCGATGTCCTGCTCAGGGGAGGCGCCAGGCTGGGGCGGCCTCTGCTCAGGGTCTCTGTGGGCAGCGGACAAGATGGGGGTGTCATGCCTGCACCGTGGTCCCGGCTTCCCCTCCTAACTTATCCCTCCCCCCGTCCTCGGTGACCACAGCCCCCTTCTGGCGCCACCCCACTCAGCTCCACCATTAGTGCGTCACCAGCCCCGAGGCGGCCCGGCCCCTGGAGATCGGTCCCCCTAAAGGGCTGCCAGGACGTGTTGCAGCCGGGCCAGGACATGCCGGGACCAGCAGGGCGATTCTCCAGGCTCGACGGACCCTCCGCCAGAGCCCCCTCACCTGGCAGAGTGTGGGCGCCACAGCCGGGGGCAGCAGTGCTGGAGAGCGAGCCTGAGCATGGAGGACACCTGGCTGCCCTCGGGGGGCTTGGTGACGAAGACGGGGGTGGCGAAGAGGAAGACGAAGAAGGCCAGGCCCACGCAGCCCACGGGGAGGCTGTACCCCAGCAGGAAGCCCATGTTCTGCTGCACGAAGGCCACCACCAGCAGCGCCAGCACCGCGCCCGCGTTGATGCTCCAGTAGAACCAGTTAAAGAAGCGGCGGCTGGCATGGCGGCCAAGTCCCAGCACCTGCCGGGCGGGGGTGAGGGCGTGAGGGCCCCTGAGGGCCGGGCACCCGCCGCAGCCCGATCCCTGGGCCCGCACACCCTCTCCCCGAGTGTGTGGGTGGCAGCCGGTTTCGGCGGCCACGTGGCTTTCTTACTGCTGCCGCCCAGCGCCCAGAGCAGATGTCCCTCTGCCACCTGCTCCTCTCTGGGCGACACGTCCCTTTGTCTCTGGCTGAGCACCCCAGACTAGCGCCCACTTTATACCCAGAAAAAAATGCCTACCTGGACCTCAGCCTGCCCACGTGCTGAAACGTGATGCACGCGTGTTACTGCGGGGCGGGCAGGGGGCTCCCCGAGCGCCCCCCTCGCCGCTGGCGGTGGCGGAGTTTTCACGGTGTTCCGTCCCCCCATCCCGCCTCGCCCCCCGCTGGTCCGTGCCCAGCCGGACGGGGCGGCACCTCAGGAGGCAGACACAGCCCCCAGGTCGAAATGAGGCCCCCAGCCCGGCAGAGGGCTGCGACTCTTCAGCCAGGATTCCAATCGATCCCACAGTCAGGCCCAGGCCCCCGGGCTGCGGGCCCGGTCCCCGCACTGGAGCCCCCGCCCGCCCAGACCCTGGTCCCAGATGCCAGCTCAGCAGGTCTGGGCACGGCCTGGGCACCTCCATTTCTAAGAGCAGTGAGGCCCGGAGGCCTCCCTCTGGATAAACGGTTCTGTTCGCTGTTAACCCCTCACCGGCTCAGGGACCCCCACCTCCGACGCTGTTGCTCTCCTGTCATGCTTTGCTGTCTGCAGCCGCACGGGGGGTGGGGGGCACAGAGAGGGAGGGGAGAGAAGGGAGAATGGGGGAGGGAGAAGGGAGGAAGGAGGAGAGGGGAGGGAAGGAAGAGGGAGGAGGGAGGAGGGAGGAGGGAAGGAGGATGGGGAAGGAGGGAAACAGGATGGCTGAGGCCCTCTGGAGGCTGACAAGGGAAGCGCACAGGTTAGCCACACCTGGGGGTCTGGGAAGCCAATGAGAATTAAGGGAAGAGGATTCCTATCGCCGGGCTCAGAAAAGGTCAGGGCTGCTCTGGGGGCACCGAGTCCCCTCGTCAGAGGAATGCCAGGCTGATGGGCACGCCCGTGGCAAGGCCCTGGGGACGGCTGCGGGATGGGGTGCCGCTGGATGTGGGATTCCCTAAGAGAGGCCCCCTTCTATTGCAGATGCGCAGTTGAAGGCGGTGGAGAGGGGGCAGCATGACCAGCCGTCAGCGCTGTGACGGTCTAAACCCAGGGCCATCGGCCCGTTGTCCCCTCGGTTGAGGCCGAGTCTTTGTCGGGCGGCGGCGTCACATTCTGCCCGCGTCCTGCGCCTGCGTTCGCTCGAGAACGCCTGTGGCTGTTCCAGTCGAGCTCCACGTTATTTAAGTCATCGCCCAACACCCGCTGAGCAGAGCGATTAAAACAGGGCCCCGCGGAGGGCACCTCGGGTCTGGGGAGCCAGTGTTCCCCGGTGTCTCCTCGCCCGCTCTGTCCGTCCGGAGGCCCAGGGAAGGCTCGGAGCGGAGACACCTGCCCGAGGGGCCTGGCGAGGGAGTGGCAGCGCTGGGGTCGCACCAGCTGGCCCCGCTCCACCTCGGGCACAGCTGGCGGGAGGGCCCTGACCCCGAGACCCTGTGCCACAGGAAGGCGGGGCTCACGGGAGGCCTGGCGTCCACCACCCCGCCCGCTTCTGGGCCTGCCCTGTCTGTGACCTGTTCAGGGCGATGAATGTCCGGAGACCTCACTGTCCCCATCTGTAAAATGGGCACAACAGCACCACCCGCTGCCTGGCTGGTTAAGAGGGTGAGCTGAGCCGAAACATCGAGAGGCACCGAGAGAAAGACGGACAACTGCGGGCTAAGGGCCGCTGTCGGGGTGCGCAGTTAGAGTGAGCTCCCCCAACCCCAGTTCTTTCAAACAAGGAAACTGGGCCCGGACTGGGGAAGTGGTTTGTTTGCTGGAGGTCACCCCAGGGGCCAGGCCTCCCGACCCCTGGGTCTCTGCCCAGGGCCCCGGCGTTCCCTCCCGTTGCCCAGCCCCCCCGGGAGCCCCCTGCGGCCACTCACCTGGTCGGCCCCGAAGGAGGTGAGGTTGCTGCGGACGGAGCTGGCGGCCAGGGCGAGCAGCAGCAGGCACGCGTACAGGGTGGGCGCGCAGTACGGGGCGGGCACGGGGCGCGGGCAGCCGGGCACGGGGCAGGCGGGCGTGACGGGCGCCTGGGGCACCTCCCCGCAGAAGGAGCGGCGGCCGTCGGGCAGGGCGGTGGCGGCCAGCAGGCCGCCGGCCGCCAGGTAGAGCAGCAGGCTGAGCGCCACGGCGCGGAAGCGGCCCAGGTACACGTCGGCCAGCCAGCCGCCCACGGGCGCCAGCAGGTAGGAGGCGCCCAGGAAGACCAGCGCCGCCCGGGACGCCTGCTCGCCCGCCCAGAGGAGGCTGCCGTTGAGGTAGAGCACCAGGTTGCCCGCCACGCCGAAGAAGGCCGCCCGCTCCAGCGCCTGCACCAGCAGCACCGCGCCCGCCGCCGTCCGCCGCCGCCGCCCGGGCCTCGGCCCGCCGGCCAGCAGCGCCTGGCGCTCCCCGCGCCCCCGCGGCTCCCCGGGCATCCCGCTGCCTCTGCCCCGCCCCCGAGATCCCGTTCCCTTCCTCCCCCGCCGGCCCCCTCTGATCTCTCCCCTGGCTGCTCGCTCCCCCACCTGCACCCCTCCGCGGCCCCCCCCCGCCCCCCCGTCCGCTCTCCCTGCCTCTGCTGCCCCGTGTCCTCTCCCCTCTCCTCCCCCTCCCCCCCATCCTCCTTCTCGCTCCCCTTCCTCCCGCCCTCCCACCTCCCCTTCCTCCTCCTTAGTGGGTCTCTCTGCTCGGCTGCCCTTCTCAGCTGTGCCCCGTCCCTTGGGACTGAGGCCTGGCCCCGCTCTGGGGAGGGCCTTCCCCCAGGGCCCCCTCTGCCGTCCCCTCAGCTGCCTCGACCTCCCCCCCGGCCTCTGTCCAGCCTCTGCACCCGCCCAAGGACCCGTCCCCTCGCTCCTTCCCCTTCCCTGAGGTGGCGGCTGCGTCACGCGGTCTGCGGGCGGGCGCCAGGAGAAGTGAAAGCCTGGGTCCGGGTCCCAGCCGCCAGCTTTCTAAAAATTTCCCTCTGGCCCTGCCTGCCCCGCCCCCCCAGCTGGGAGGACCGCGGCCCATTTTCAGTTTCAGTTTCCGGGCCCCACTCGATCGCATCCTCTGGCAGCCGCCGTCCCTGTCCCGTCCCTGTCCCCGCTGGAATGAGGGACTGAGCAGCCCTGGGCTGGGGTCCCACCCCCCACTCCGCGAACCGGAGAGGGCGGCCTGCGAGGGGGGGAGGAGGAGGGTTTTGGGAACTGAACTAGGGGAACCCTTGCCCGCCCCGAGGGACAGGGAAGCTCTCAAGATGCAGTTCGGATTGTGCAAGTGCCCGGCCAGGAAGGAAGTCGCCAACCCCAGGGCGAGGGTGACGCCATCAGTGCCCACAGACGGGTTGAGATTGAATTGAGAGGGGCCGGACCTCAGATGGAATCAGAGCCAGGCCTCACACTGCCCTGCTCCGAGCCTGCACTGCCCCCGGGGTCAGAGCCAGCCCTCCCCCACCCCCGAGACTGACCGCTGCCCTCCTCCAGCCTCCCTGCAGCCCTGGCCCCCCAGGTCCAGCCACACTGCCTTCTCTCTGCCATCCCCGCCCCCCGAGACTGACCGCTGCCCTCCTCCAGCCTCCCTGCAGCCCTGGCCCCCCAGGTCCAGCCGCACTGCCTTCTCTCTGCCCTGTCACCAACGGGCTGCGCTGCTTCCTGCCTCAGGGCCTTTGCACGGCGGCTGCTGCTCTGTATTTAGGTTTCAGCTGAGATGCCTGGTTTTCAGAGACCCGCCCCCCCCGCCCCCATCCCCATCCTAAGCAGCTCTGGATGGATTCTGGCACCTCCTCTCTGCCCAGTTGTCCTGATTTCATGGCTCCAGGGCGCACAGGGGTCCTCCAGTGGCTGGCTTCCTTCCTCCCAGCAGGGCAGACCCACGTTCTGTGGGGTCTTGTCACACCTTTCTCTTTGGGACTTTATCTTTTTAGAGCAGTTTTCCATTTACACCAACACTGAGAGGAAGACACCAGGATTTCCCACGCACCCCTGCACCCACACGCGCTCAGCCTCCCCCTGTCAGCGTCCCTCCCCGGGGGTGCAGCTTCTCCTCCCATCATCCCTCACCACATCACGCCTGATGCGGGCATTGGACAGAGTTGTGGTGACCGTATCCATGGTAACGTCATACCGGCACCTCCACCGCCCCAGTGACCCTCTGCTCTGCTGGTCTTCCCCACCCTGACCCCCGACCCCCAGCCTCCCCCGTCCCCACCGCAGCCCCCGGCCCGGCCACCGTCTCGCTGGCTTTGCCTTTTCGGGAGCGGCTCCAGTGGAGTGGCCCTGTGCGTCCTGCGTCCTCCACGTCTTCCTGGCCTGAGAGCTCCTTTCTTTCTTTCTTTCTTTCTTTCTTTCTTTCTTTCTTTCTTTCTTTCTTTCTTTCTTCTTTCTTTTTAAAAACATATTTTTATGGATTTCACGGAGGAAGGGAGGAGGGAGAGAGAGATAGAAACATCGATGAGAGAGAATCACGGATCGGCTGCCTCCTGCACACCCCCCACTGGGGAATCGAGCCCACAACCCAAGCAGGTGCCCTTGAGCGGAATCGAACCCGGGACCCTTCAGTCCGCAGGCCGACGCTCTGACCACTGAACCACACCAGCCAGGGCTGTTACCCTTTTAGAGGGGGTAAGAAGCCCCGTGGTGACCAATGGGACAAGCCCCTGCAGGGTCAGGCGTCATGCAGGTGACCGAGAAGGCAGAGCTGTCCGGAGCCTCTGGGTCAGCTGCTGCCGACAGGGCTGGGCTCTGGAGGAGGGGGGCGGGCCGGCCCCCAGCTCGCCTGCCGGTCCAGCCCCGCCGATGCGGCCCCTCTGCGGAGGAAGCTCGGGGTGGCCAGGGCGTGGTGACAGAGCGCACATCACATCGGACACGGGCCCAGCCACTCCCTGCCACTCCGGGACCCGGGCCTGGCCAATGAGAGCTCAGCGGCCGCGGGAGGGAAAGCCCGGAGGACAGCGTGGGCAGCAGAGGAAAGCACGGGGAGGGGAGCAGGGCTGCACCCAGGCTCGCTGTGACTTGGCAGGCCAGTGCGGGGGCCGGAGAGCGGGGAGGGGCGGGGAGGCCCTGACCACAGCCCACAGACACGGGCCCAGACTGCGTTGGCGACACGGGGTGAAGTGCGTGTTCTCGTTTCCGTTCTTGTTTTTAATTAAAAGATACACGTGTACGGTAGGACAGTAGGCTCTCGGGTTCGTCGGAGACCCGCTTCTTCAGCCAACGTAATGCTGTTTCCCATCGTCAGAACACCCTCCACAGCACCTCCGTCCCTCACACGGGGCAGACACAGCAGGAATGAAGTGACACAGTAAAAAAAATTTAAAAGAAAGATAATTCCTGACCTTTACTGTGGCAAATAAATAGGAAAAAACATACAGCACATACATAGACAGACATGGAAATGACGGAACTTTTTTATTTATTTATAAATAAATGGGAGATGGCGACGTAACCACAAAACAACTCATGTCGGGTCTGACATAACCCGAGGACGGCCTGTGTATGTATTTACTGATTGCAGAGAGGAAGGGAGAGGGACAGAGAGCTAGAAACATCAGTGATGAGAGAGGATCATGGATCCGCTGCCTCCTGCACGCCCCCCAATGGGGATCAATCCCGTAACCCGGGCATGTGCCCTGACCGGGAATCGAACCCTGACCTCCTGCTACAGAGCTACACCATCCGGGCTGTTTTTTTAATTTAAAAAATGGTTTAAATTTAGTGATCTCCTTGTAAGTTCAGACACAGTCACATAAAAATTTAGATTTCTGGCTGCTCTTGAACTTGGGAGGGGGCACGGGGGCTGCCAGGCACTGTTTCTTAGTCACATCCCTGCCCCATCGCCCGGCCATGCGGTCAACGTCGGCGTCGAACACGCACAGACGCCTGGCAGTTCCACCAGGGGCGGCCCCCGCGTGCGGCCGAGCTGTGTCCCGGGCCCCCTAAGGCCCGCTCACACCATCGGGGTTTCTCTCACACCTGCCCCCCCACCCCGCACCTGTTGGGGTCCTGGCCTGGGAACAGGTGGAAACCACAAGGTGGAGCCGCCTGGATGGAAGCATCACGGCCCCTGTGCCAGGAGGACGGAGCCCTGGCCGCTCGGGGCGGCTGCGCAGGCCCACCCACGGCTTTCTGCGCGGGGCCTCCAGACCCACCCGGGAGGGACCAGCAGGCCCTGGCTGGGCAGCAGTGGCGGGCCGAACAAGCTGGGGGTTTCAGGATGGGCCGCCCGGACCACAGCGTTACAGTGGTTGCCAAGGCGATGAGATGACGGTGTCGTGGTTCCTCTAATGTGGCTGAGGCGCCCATGACCACATGAAGGTCAAGGGTGGTGGCGGCTATCGCTGCTCGACTCTGGCCCCGGGGAGGGCTGGGTTCAGCGGGGACGATGCTTAAAGGCCCCACGGGGAGCGGCCAGGCCGGGGAGAGGCCCTGGACGCCCACCTGTGGGAGAAGGGAGTGACCGGGCATCCCGGCGGTCCGATCCCCAGAGCCCCCGGAGGAGGGTCTGCGTCTCGGGCAGCGCGTGGGGGAAGAGCAGGCACCGAGATGCCGGGGTCAGCCCGGACGCCGTGGCCCCCCCCTCGGGACCGCCGTGCTCACCTGCGGTCCACGGCCTTCCACCACGACACCGAAGGAAGACGAAGCCTGCCTGGAGCAGAGCAGCGGCGGTGAGATGCAGGGCCTGAGCCGAGGGGGCGCGCTGGCACCATATACTGCCGGAGGCCACCCTCCCCTCGCCCCCAGCCCCGTGCGAACCGGAGAGCCAGCCGCTGGCCGGTTTCGCACTGACGTGGGAGTCGCAGTCCTCGCGGGCCAGCCCCGAGGAGCCCACGGGACGGGGCGAGAGCCCCTGTGGTGCCTGGCCTGGGCGGGCGGGCCCTCCGGGAAGGGCGCTGGTGCATTTGGTCCGAGCAGAACGCGCTGCTGTTGGGTGTTTGTTCCTCCGTTTATTTTATTTTATTTTCGTAAATTGTGCTGTATTGATTTTTACAGAGAGGAAGGGAGAGAGATAGAGAGCTAGAAACGTCGATGAGAGAGAAACATTGACCAGCTGCCTCTTGCACGCCCCCCACTGGGGATGTGCCCACAACCAAGGTACATGCCCTTGACCGGAATCGAACCCGGGACCCTTCAGTCCGCAGACCGATGCTCTATCCACCGAACCAAACCGGTTTCGGCTGTTCCTCCGTTTATGTTTCTCCACGGACGCCTTCGGCGCCATCTTTCCTTGGCAGCCAGGCTGGGGCCGCTTGAGGCGCTCACGTCGGGTCCCCAGGGTGCTCTCCGCACACCGCCTGCTCCGAGTACCCTGTGCCCTCCGCCTGCGCCCAACGCCCCCTCCACCTGCCCGAACCCGCCCGTCCTGCTGTGGTCCCGCCTCTGCTGCCACTTCTTTTTTTAATGTATTTTATTGATTTTTTTTTTTACAGAGAGGAAGAGAAAGGGATAGAGAGTTAGAAACATCAGTGAGAGAGAACCATCTATCATCTGCCTCCTGCAGACCTCCTACTGGGGAAGTGCCTGTAACCAGGGTACATGCCCTTGACTGGAATCGAACCTGGGACCTTTCAGTCCGCAGGCCGACGCTCTATCCACTGAGCCAAACCAGTTTTGGCTCTCCTGCCACTTCTGTTCCTCTCCCCTTCATCTCCTGCATCAGAGCGGCTCTCCCCACATCCCCTTTTACCGATCTGCTGGTTTAACAGATGCCCTGCATACCACACAGCCCACCGGCAGCCACTGCTCGTGCTCCCGCCCAATAAGACCCTCCATACCCACCACTCCTCTCAGTGGGCTCGTTATGGTTTCCTGGTTCTTCTTCTTCTTCTTCTTCTTCTTCTTTTTAAAAAAATATATTTTATTGATTTTTTTTACAGATAGGAAGGGAGAGGGATAGAGAGCTAGAAACATGGATGAGAGAGCTGCCTCCTGGTCTGGGTTTCATGGTGTTTGTCCCTTTGCTCGGGACGCTAGGCCTCGTCCGGTCACGCGGAAGCTCCTGCCCCCCCTGGGTCAGCAGAGCCTCGGGGTCGCTCGGCTTCTGCTCTCTGAGACGCCTTCGGATCTGCGCTCTCCTGTCGTCTTTGGTCTCTGAAAACGTCCGCACTGTCTTCCCACATCAGCGATGCGTTTCTACATGTACCTTTGCATGTCTCTGCTCAGCTTGTTTGTGTGTGTTTTGTAGGGAGCGGCTATAGGGGTTAAGCCTCGGACTGACCTGCTGGCAAAGCCGCAAACAGGTCCCAGCCTGGAGGGCACAGTCCTCTAAGCATAATGAAGCTTGATCGTGTGACTGCTTCCTAGATCCTTCCTGGGTAGCTAGTGGGCAGTGGGAGGGGCAGCAAGTGCTGCCAAAGAAAGTGAGACTCACAAGAACATTGTAGACTACCTTGTTTGTTCCTGACTATACGTAAAGCATCAACTTTGCAGTCTGGATCTTTTCTCTGTGGCCTCAGCCAGGCACAGAAGATCCACCTAGACCCAGCTTATTCTCTGTGTCTGTCTTTTCTTCATCCTTCGCTGGCCCTCCCACAGGCTCACTGAACCCTTGGCTGTGTCTCTCCAGACCCTGCCCATCAGCAGACACCCTTCTCCCCCTAACGCCCCGCCCCCCAGCACGTTCCCTGCACCCTGGCCTGCGTCCACCCCCTTGTGAGGAGCCTGCATGCTCCCTGAGGGCAGGCCGTGGCCCCCACCTTCCACAGAGCCCCTGCCTGAGCTCTTCCCCCCATAGATCTCCAAGTGTCAGTTGAATGAAATGCAGCCTGGAGGCTGAGGCACCCATCTCCCCCTGCGCTTCCAGGACCTCCCACCAGGGGGCGGCCTCAGCCAGTGCTGGAGCCTTTTCTCCCGCAGGCGGGAGGGTCCAGGGGGGAGGAGCCTGGCCTCCTGGGGCTCCACAATCTGCAGCATCTCATGCCCTCTTGGCGGGACCCCAGGAGAAGCCTCCAGAACCTGCCACCACAGGGCATTTACGTGAGAGCGCACAGAGCAGTGAGTGGGAGGCTGGCGGGGACATGAGGACGCACAGGCAGGGGAGGGCCGGGCGGACCTGAGATGGGGGTGACCAGGGCCGGCCGGGCCGGAACCCGGAACCCAGCTCCTCACCCGTCACGGGTCTGCTCGGAGAACCCCTGTGCGGCCTGTGCCTCCCTCAGCCGTTCACTCAGCCCCATGGGGAGCGCGATGGGCACTGACACACGTGCCTCCTCCCCCGTGTCCAGTGCGGGCCCCTGTTCCTGGTCCCGCCCCCCTCGCAGCCCTCCCCCCGCACTCTCCCACCGGCTGGGGAGACTCCTGCCACCCCTACCTGTTGGGATCCGGCTCAGCCTCTGGGCCCAGCTCCTCACGGGAAGGATGCCACGCTGGGGCCCAGGCTGTGGGGGCACCGGCCTCTCCTGGGCCAGCACAGGGGGTGCTGCAGCCGCACCGGGGAGGGGCCAAACCGCCTCTCAGGCCTCCCGGTGTACGGCTCCCCCCCAGGTGCCGCCACACCTGCCTCCTCGCCCCCGATCCCCAGCCATCGCCGCCCCCGGGGACGAGGCCACGTGTGGGACGGGACCCCAGGAGAGCCCGGTCCCCGCGGAACGGGACAGGCAGCGGGTCCCTCGTTCACCGTTCCACTCAGACCAACGGCACACCTACTGTGTGTCTGGCCTCCAGAAAGGAGGCGTGCCCGGCCCACTTTCCATTTCCTCAGTGTGTGTGGGCGTGCGTGCATGTGTGAGCACACACGTGTTTGTGTGTGTGTGTGTGTGTGAGACTGTGACTCCGGGGTGCACCCGGCTCAGGGCGCAGAGTGCAGGCCGCGGGCGCCCCCTCCCCGCCGCCGTGGCCCCGGCCCCGCTTCCTGAGAACAAACCACAGCGGAGGCAGAGCCGGGCTCCCAGGCAGCGCCGGGCTCCCAGGCAGAGCCGGGCTCACAGGCCGTGGTGCGGCTCCCGGAGGAGGCAGGGACCCGGTGCAGCGCAGGCCGAGCGGCGTGAGGGCATCGCGCCCGCCCGCCTCCTGCCCTGGGACGCGGAGCCGGAGAGATGGCCCCGCGGTGGCTCTTCCTCGCCGTCGCCGGATTGCTGGCGGCAGGCCTCTCAGGTACCCCCTCCCCCGCCGCCCGCCGGAGGACGGCTCTGGACTCCTGGCCGCTTCCTGGCCGTTCCCTCCACCCGCCTTTCTGGGGCCCGCCGCCCCCGGGCTGTGCTCGGCACCAGGGAGGCCCCGTTGTGCCCACAGTCCTGGGGCCTGGGGAGGGGAGGCCCCCCGGAGGGCTGGGCTGTGCCTGGACGGAGCCGAGAGGCCTCCTGAGCCGAGGTCAGGAACGGGTGCTCTTGCCAGCGGCTCCCAGGCTCCGGGGGAGACGCCTCCCCTCACAGGGTCAGCAACCCCCACCCCCACCCTAGTCCAGAGAGGACCGACCAGGGCCGAGGGTGGGCTCCCCGCTTGCACTCACAGCACAGCCGTCGGGCGGGCTCTGGCAGCGGGGAGGTGGGGGCAGCCGGTCGGGGGGCTCAGCACAGCCGTTGGGGGCGGTTTAGGGCACAAAGCAACAGGCACGTTCTCGGTGGCACCTCCCTTTCCTCCTGGGCTTGCCGGTGCCAGGGCCCTCCTGACCGGGCCGGGCGCCGGGTTTGGGCGCTGGGCTGTGGTCCTTGGAGGCTGGTGGGGGTTTCGGGTGTGAACACGGAATTCCGGGCCCAGGGAGTCTGGGTCCGCCTGCGGCGGGACACGGGTGCTGCCTGTGGTGCGAGGGAGGCCCAGGAAGGCCAGGGAGGGCGTCTGAGGCAGATGGAGGCCGGAGGCCTGGGCGTGCTCGGAGGGAGCTCTTCCCTCCGCCTCCCCGAGCCCCTGACCTCACGCCGGGTCCGGGAAAGCCGGTCAGCTCCGGGCTCGGGCTCGTGAGTGCCTCCAGCCGTGGGGGTCAGCCCGGCCCTCCCGCCGACCGGGCGCCCCTGGAGCTCAGCGCCTTCCGCCCCGAGCTGAGGCGGACGGCCCGAGCGGCCGCTTCCTCCCCACTCTCCGGTCTCCTCCGCTCCGCCCGGCCACCGCCTCGGCCCGGCATGCAGTCCGGTCTGAAGGTCCGTGGCTCGGTGCTCGGGCCCGGGGAACCGGCCTTGGCCGGTGCCTGGCGGGAAGCAGGAACCCCCGCCTGGGCAGGGCTCGGAGCCATGGTCCCTCCACTCCTGGCTCACCCTGCACACAGACGGGGCTCACGGTGTGTTTTTGGAACCGTATTTGGGGCCCGGGCTCAGCGTTGGGAGGAAGCGAGGTCCCTGTGCGAAGGAAAAGCCGGCACCGGCGCCGTGGGTGCGGCCGGCCGGGAGCAGGCAGTGGGGAAGCCCAGTTCCCGCCGTGAACGTGGGAAGGACGGGAAAGCGCGAGCCCGCAGCCCACCGCCCTGGCGCCTGCTTCCGGGCAGCTGAGGGGAATGGCAGAGGCCTCGCCACAAACCGTTAGCTTTTCCCGTCTTTGTGGGGGGACTGAGCCCCTGTAAGCAGGGAACCCTTTGCTCGCTGTTAGGTTTGATGGCATTCCATCTGCGCCCTGACCCTCCGCGGCCCAGGGGGTCTTCCCGCCGCTGGGACACATGGGGTGGGGGGCCTCCCGGGAAGAGGGAGCTGGGCCTCGGCCCCCAGGAGAGGGGTCAGCAGCGGAGCCCCTGGGGCGGCCAGAGCCAGCTGACGTGGGGGGGACGTGACCGGCTGCCTGGGCGGCTCCCCCTCCGCCTGGCCCAGCAGGCCGGGACTCCCCGACGGCGCCAGGCCGGCCTGTGGTCCTCCCTGGTCACCGGGCGGGAGCAGGAGGCCGGACGTCCAGGGGGAGAGAAAAGAAGGAAACGAGCAGAGGAGAGCGAGGAGAGGGGGCGGGAGCCACCAGCGGCCTGGTGGGGTCACCAGGCTGCGCCCTGGGTGGCAGGCGGCAGGGCCTGGCCGTTGGGGCCCTGGCAGACCCGGCCGTGGCCGTGGGTGCCCAGGGGCTCCTCGGTCCTGCGCCCCGTCCCAGGCCCAGTGCCCGGCTCCGTGGAGCCTCACCCGCTGTGTCTCTGCCCACCGGGCCTGGGCTCCGGGCCGGCCTCTCGTCAGGCCGGGTTTGTGCTGTTGGATGAGAGACCAGGGCGGAGCCTGGGGCCCAGAGAGCCACTGCCCAGCCCTCGGCTGGTGCTCCCCGGAGGCCCGGGCCCACCGTCCCTCCAGCTCCGTGCCTCAGTGTCCTTTCCGTGCGCCTCTGCTTTCTGACCAGCCACCGGGGGACGAGGCAGAGGAAGGAGCGAGGAGCCCATGACTGGGAGGACGGGGTGGGGTTCACCGTGTGCCCCTTCTCCTCTCTGGATCTCAGGGTTCCTGTGGGGGATAGGGTGCTTTGGTTAGACCTGTGGTCGGCAAACTCATTAGTCTGCAGAGACAAATAGCAACAATACAACGATTGACATTTCTTTGGAGAGCCAAATTCTTTAAACTTAAACTTCTTCTAAGGCCACTTCTTCAACACAGACTCGCCCAGGCCGTGGTATTTAGTGAAAGAGCTACACTCAAGGGGCCAAAGAGCCGCATGTGGCTCCAGAGCTGTGGTTTGCCGTCCATGGGGCCAGACAATCCCCGAGGACTCGGTCAGATCTGACCTCTGCGTGCGGCGCGGTAGCAGAGCCGGCCGCTGGTGCCGGGTGGGGGTGGGTCGGGCCCCGGGGCCTCTGGACTGTGGTCGCTGAGGTCCCCAGGGCTGCTGTGTGCCCGGCCAGGACGAGCTGTGGTTTCTTTAAAAAGTAATTGTGGTTTCTTAGCAATAAAAAAAAAAAAAAAAAATCACCGAAACCGGCTTGGCTCAGTGGCTAGACAGTCTGCCTGCAGACTGAAAGGTCCCAGGTTTGATTCCGGTCAAGGGCATGTACCTTGGTTGCGGGCACATCCCCAGTGGGGAGTGTGCAGGAGACAGCTGATTGATGTTTCTCTCTCATCAATGTTTCTAGCTCTCTATCCCTCTCCCTTCCTCTTTGTGAAAAATCAATAAGATATATTTTTAAAAAATCTATTTTCCTTAACGTGGAAGTTCACTAGGCCAATCTCACTGCGTTCTCCGCCCGGCAGTTTCCGGCAGTGACTCTCAGGGCCCCGTGCCGTGTCCAGACGCCGCCAGTGAGTCAGGCCTCGGCCCCGTGAGGTCTGTGTGTGCGCCCAGCGGCCCCGAGGGCGTGCAGTGAGCCCGAGGAGGGCCGAGCGGGGACTGCACCGAAGGCTTTGGTTCAGATCCACGTAAAGCCTGTCCGTGGCTTCCGTGTGAATTGCAGGCTGAAGTGATAGAGTTTGGGTCTGTGGGGTCAGCAGAGTTTGCCCCGTGGTCTGACTGTCCCTGGGTAAAGCGGGGCTCCTAGAAAACCAAAAGTGAGGCCCGTACAGGGCAGAAGGAGGTTGCAGCTGCCCCCACAGAAAACAGCACAGTGATTGTAAATAACGACACCAGATGAACGCTGGGGGCCTGGACTCACAGCTGTGACCGTTTGGCCCGCCCCGCTGTGCCCGGAGGGACCCGCGGGCCCGGACGCACGCAGCTGCGCCTGCAGATGGGACACACGGGATTTTCTTACCAATGCTCCCAACGCCGCTAAGAAACCAGCCCCCCAAGGGCGCCCGAGGATGCTCTCCATCCAGGGAGCTGACGCCTCCACCCCGTGAGCACGAGGCTCTCGTAAACATGCTAATACTGGGCACGGACGCTCTCACATTTTCTGAAAAGTTCCAGTTACATTTCAGCTAACAGCCATGAACTGACCGGCCCCGGGGAGACACGCTAGAGGCAGAATGTTCTTACACATCAACTAGACAGGACGTTTGCCCTGACCAGTGTGGCTCAGTGGATAGAGTGTTTGTCTGCGGACTCAAGGGTTCCAGGTTCGATTCCGGTCAAGGGCAGGTACCTGGGTTGGAGGCACATTCCTGGTAGGGGGTGTGCAGGAGGCAGCTGATCGATGTTTCTCTCTCCCCGATGTTTCTAACTCTCTATTCCTCTCCCTTCCTCTCTGTAAAAAATCAATAAAATATTTTAAAAACAAAACAAAACAAAACAAAACAAATAAAAAAGACAGGACTTTACACATGAACACACCAAACTGGACCCAATCGGCACCTCACAGAATTACGAATGCGTCGGGCTTTTGGTCATCTCATCTCTATTTATATATATATATTTTTGTTTTGTTTTGTTAACCCTCACCTTAGGATATGTTCCTATTGATTTTTAGAGAGAGTGGAAAGGAAGGGGAGCGAGAGAGAGAAACATCGATGTGAGACAGACACAGTGAATGGCCGCCTCTCCCACCCTGACTAGGGCTGGGGATCGAGCCTGCCGTTGAGGCACGTGACCTTGCCTGGAATCGAACCGGGGACCCCTCAGGCTGCGGGCTGACGCTCTATCCACCGAGCCAAACCGGCTGGGGCTCATCTCTGTTTTTAAATTCGAGTCTTTGAGGGCTTACCGTCGGGGAGACCTGGGGTTGTTTGGATCTGAGTGGAATTTCCATCTCAGGGGACAGAGGCAAGGTCAGCCCTTTGGTTATTTTTGTCAAAAATATAAGGCATCACTGTTCCTGCCGTGTGGCTGGCGGACCTGCCGTGCCCTTAGAGAGCCCATGTCCCCCTCCGATTGGGCTGCTCTCTGACCCATGACTCTGGATCCAAGGCATGCGACCTCATTCTCTCGGTCTGCCCCCCACTGGGCGGGGTTAAGTTAAAGCCGTGTGTCCACGATCCCAGTCCCGTTTCTTCATGTTCTCCCTGTGCGATGTCCCTACGGACGCCCACTTGTCTGCTCACTTCTCCTGAGCCGGGCTCTCGGGTCAGAGGTCACAGGTCAGCGATGGGTGGGGATGGACAGCCGGCTGCCTGTGGTGATGGGGCCTGGGCAGCTGGCATGGGGGCTGGATGTGAAGACCACAGGAATCTGATGGCCTTTTCCTGGTGAGCCTGGACATTGGAGGCGGGGTCCCCCCTCATGTCCCCGATTCAGCTCCGGGAAACGGAGCCCCCGCTGCTGGGAGGTAGGCGCCCGAGGAGCTGGGCTCTCCGGCTGCAGCTTGCGGAGTGATCTCGGGCCAGTTCCTTTCTTTCCCTTTGGGCCCTGGTTTCCTCGCCGCAGAAATGAGCCGGTTGAACAGGGAGCTGGCCTGGGGGTCCTGTCCTTGGGGTCTCCTCCGGACCTGTGGGCGGGGAGCAGAGCTGTTAGAGCCAGGGGGTGGGCGTGACACGGAAACCCCGGCACCAGGCCGCTGGGGCCCCCAGCCCAGCTCGGGGGGCCAGGCCACGTGGCAGGACCAGGGCGCCCGGGGCGCGGGCCTGGTGGTTAACAGAACGCCTCTGCACGTTGAGCTCATTGGCCCACATGACAGCCCATTGTACAGATGAGGAAACTGAGGGCTGGCGAGGCTGAGAGGCCTGCCCAGGGCCTGGACGTGAGCTCAGGCCTCCTGACTGGCAGCTCAGTGCTCTTACCGCGTGTCCACAGCAGGCCTCAGTTTCCCCAGCTCTGAGTGGGGCTGATGGCCAACTCCAGGGCCCAGGCTGGGATGGGGCGCCATGAGCCCTGGGCTGTGAGGTCCGTGGGGAAGCACAGGGCCTTGTGGTCACCACTGCCGCCGGGCGGGGCCGGGCGGGAGCTCACAGGGACAGCAGAAGGGGAAGTGGGAGAAGCCAGTCCCATCCCCATGCCGTAGGCCCGGCTGCCGCCTGCCCGCAGATGCCCGGGAGGCCTCTGGGAACCCGGCCTGGGCAGCAGGCAGGGCCCTGGAGAGAGGAGGAAGCTGTGAGGTGCCAGCCTGGGGTCCCCTAATGCGAAGCACCCCTGGGTCCCCGCCGTGTGCTGGAGGGGGCCAGCAGCAGGTCCAGCCTGTAAGTGTCCAGGCCACAATCACTACGTCGGACCCGACCGGACTGGGCGGGGCTGGTGGATGCCCAGGGGGGTCTGGGCAGCGCTGGTGGCCAGGGCCCCAAGGGGACACAGGCCGTGAGAGAGGAGGAACCTCGGAGCTTCTCCAGGGGTCCTGGGGTTCCCATCTGAGCACCCCACTTCCAACTCGGGAGTCCCCTCCGGAGCCTGGGCCGGGGCTCACAGTTATGCACCCAGCAGCCCTGTCCGCGTTACAGAAGCGCCGGCGGCCGCTGCTGACAGCAGGGCCAGCGGCTTCGGCCCCGGAGCCGCCCCACCAGCACCTCTTTCTAAGTGGGGTTCGCTTCAGGATACGTGATGTTTCCCCTCCGGCCAGGGGCCCGGGAGCAAGCCTGGGACGGGCAGGAGGACCACTCTGTATGGCAAAGCCGCCTCCCCTCCTTCCCTCGCTGACGTGAAGCCGGCGCGCTCCCCGAATGAGCCCCGCTCCTTGGTCCAGGTAGAATTCTGGAAACTTCATGAGGACTCGTGAGCTGGGAGACGCCCAGGTGTGGTGTGTAAGCCTCCTGCTTCTCACAGGAGGACGCTGAGGTGCAGGGAGCGGCGTGCCCGCGGCCCCGCAGGGGAGAGGCGGGCCAGCAGGTGGTCCTCAACGCCCCCTCGATGGGGGACCGAGGGACACAGCGGGGGCTCGCCCCACGTGGCCTCCCTCTCAGCAGCTTCCCCGCCACTCTCCCATCCTCTGCCTTCTTTTCTTTAACTTTTAAAAATATATATTTTTATTGATCTCAGAGAGGAAGGGAGAGGGAGAGAGAGACAGAAACATCCCTGATGAGAGAGAATCACTGACCGGCTGCCGCCTGCACGCCCCACACTGGGGGTCAAACCCACAATGCGGGCATATGCTCTTGGCCGGAATCGAACCCGGGACCCTTCAGCCTGCAGGCCGACGCTCTCTCCACTGAGCCACACCACCCAGGGCTCTTTTAACTCTTTATTTCAGCACGGTTTCTCACGTAGAAACTGTGAATTCCGTGTGTGTTTCACTCCGTTCCCCAGCTGCGAGCAGCTTGCCACCATCAGCGACACCATTTCCTCTGCTTTTCTGCACCGTGAGCGAGTAGGTTCTAGTAGGTTCCTTGCTCGTAACTACGCCAACGTGCCTTAAAGTGACCTCACACAGCGCAGCGCCCTGCGCAAAGGCGGGGGATTGGCGTGATGAACTCTACGGGACTGTCCACAGGCCTTCTCCGGGTTTTCCCGTTGTCCCGGCAGCCCCGCGAAGGCCGAGGAAAACCCCGCTGGACGTGCCGCGTGCCGTGTGCCAGCCGTGTCTCTCCACGGCCCTGTGCCCTGGGCCCCTCAGACTTCCTTCTCTCCCGTCGGCGTCGCTCCTTCCGCAGGGGACAGGCAGCGACTGGCCAAACGCCCCACACCCGGGCGTGTCCGCTGACGCCGCGCGGTCAGATGGGAGCCGGGCCTCCGGCAGGAACTTCTACCAGGGCCTCCGGCCTTCGCCTCCCACACGGGACCCGCTTTCTTTCTGAATTCGTGCTTCCTGAGTGGCTCTTCTTTGGATCTCAAATAAATGCCCGTGGCCTCTCGCTCTGCCACTTAGTTATTCCTTTATTTATAGTTTTATTGATTTCAGAGAGAAAGGGAGAGAGAAACATCTACGGTGGGAGAGAACCACTGATTGGCTGCCTCCTGCACGCCCTCCACTAGGGATGGAGCCCACAACCTGGCATGTGCCCTGACCGGGAATGGAACCGTGACCTCCCGGTTCAAGGTCGATGCTCAGCCACGGGCCGCAGTGTCCCCGGGACATCAGATGCAGAGGTGCTGGGACCAGCTGGGAAACTCCCTTAAAAAGAAAAGGCCACCCCGGCCGGCGGGCTCTGTGGCTGAGCATCGACCTAGGAACCAGGAGGTCACGGTTCCATTCCCGGTCAAGGCACATGCCAGGGTTGTGGGCTCCATCCCTAGTGGGGGGGCGTGCAGGAGACAGCCGATCAGTGATTCTCATCACTGAAGCTTCTCTCTCTCTCTCTTCCTCTCTGAAATCAATAAAACTATAGACGAATAACTAAATGGCCAGAGTGAGGGCCTCGGGCATTTATTTGAGATCCAAAGAAGAGCCACTCGGGAAGCACGAATTCAGAGAGAAACCGGATCCTGTGTGGGAGGCGAAGGCCGGGGCCCTCGTAGAGGGAAGGGGTTCCGGGGTGCAGAGAAGCTAACTCAGCCGTCCTGGTTCTGACGCGAGCTTTCGCCCCCCACCCCCCGCCCGGCGGCCCACACATCTGCCCTCCTGGGAGCTGCACAGACGCCGTCCGGGAGAGCCGGGCCGGCTGGGCCGAGGCCTCCGCTCAGCGCTGAGGTTGCAGAGGGTTGAGGAGGGGGACCGCCAGGCGGCCCTCCGGGAGGCAGCACCGGCTCCGGGGAAGTGGCCTGGCTCCTGTGGTTTCTAACCTGCGGGTCCCGTCGCTGGTCGTCCGGCTGGGACGGCCTGGCCAAGGTCCTGGCCGCTCGGCACGGTCACTCTGCTCTCCTGTACATGAGCGTGTAACGTGTGGACAGGCTCCCGGGGAACATGTAAGCACAGTGAGCGTATATCCTGGGCAGACACCGGGCAGGCACCTCCGGGAAGTCCTAGCATTTCGGAGGAACATGGGCAACAAGGAAAACAGCCAAGCGAGGAAGACGGAGCGTGCCTGGGGGGCCGGGGGGGGCACAGTGAGTCCTCGGAGGGCGTGTGAGGTCAGGTGGGTGAGATCAGCAGGGAGGAACAGGCTATTCAGGGCCGCAGGAACAGCAGGTGCAAAGGCTCTGGGGCAGGGCTGAGGCTGGCCCCCTGGGGGAGATTACAGAGGGAGGGATGGGGGCAGAGAGGTTGGCAGGAGTCAGGGGCCACAGGTCACATCAGGGCTTGGCCCAGAGGCAGCGGGAATGGGGACTCCTTGATGTGTAGAAGAATATGATCTGATTTGCCTTCAGGTGTACCCTATTATTTAGCATATATATATATATATATATTTTTTTTTTTTTTTTACCAAATCTTCATTTTAACATACGTTTATTTAAACCTGGAAACCTTCCATCACCTCCCCAGCCCTCAAGCCAGCGTGACTCTAGCTACTAGAATAGATTCTACGAGACAAGTAAGATCCGAGGACCGTGTCACCAACCAGCCCGCCCACCACGCCCGAGCAGGTGCCCTTGTTAACGGGGTCAGGGGTCAAAGGCCGAGCGGCAACGCCAAGGCCCCTGAGCTCGGGGACCGAAGAACTGGGAAAGGAGTAACGTGCTAACTCTGCGATCCAGCGCGGGGTAGCCTGGGCCATAACGGGACGCCGATGCCGAGAGAGGAGTCCGGGGTGTGTGTGCGTGTGCGTGTGCGTGTGTGTGTGTGTGTGTGTGTGTGTGTGTGCTGTCTGGCCGGCAGCTTACCGTCAGAGGCCCCCGCCCCCCGCAGTCAGACCCCCACTGATCCCCTCTCCCACGCACCCGGGAGAAACTGAGGCCCTGAAACGGCAGGGACTTGCCCAGGGTCATAGTGAGAGCTGGTCTCGGCGCCGCCACCCCTCGGGGCTACTCCCACCCGCTCCCGCCGAAAGTGAGAGGTGACGGGCACGTGAGTCATCCCGCTGTGAAGACGGTGAGAACCGCCGAGAAGCCGCCCGGCCCGCACAGCACACGCCTCTCCTCCAGAAGGAGGGGGGGCGGGAGGTTCTGGAGGGCGGCTCGCGGCACAGACAGAGTCCCCGGTGAACGGGCTCAGAGCGGCGCCCCGTGTCCAGGGCGTGGGCGTGCGCACCGTCGCGTTTGCATTGAGCAGCTCAGGCCCTCTGAGCCTGGCCGGCCACCGGAGGCCTGGCAGCCTGAAAGAAGGGCTAGTTCCGGGCGGGAACCACGGAGCCTGTGCTCTGGGAGGAACTCCTGTTTCCATGGCAACTGCCGTCCACCTCTCGTCTCCTGGACCGCAGGGCTCGGTGCAGAGCCAGGGAAGGGAGCGGCGGGTTGGGGGTGGGGGCAGCGCTGCGGAGGCTCCCGGAAGGACGGGGCGGGGCAGGCGTGGTCCCGAGCCCGCCGAGGACGGACGTGTGTGCCTCGGGTGGGAGGAAGGTGCCTGTGGCCCTGGAGCCGTTGGGGTTTGCGCTGCGTGGGGCCACTCCTGCGTGGATTTTAAAAAGCAAACCCCATGCATTTGTCTCGTCTCCCTCACATTTACCGGATGCCAGTGACCGTTCTCCTGTGAGGGCCCGGGAGGGGACACACAGCCCACGGCACGCGTCCGCACGGGCTGGGCGTGTGGCAGCGAGCAGGAGGGAGGCTATCGGTGGTTAAGTTGGGGGGAGTCCAAAGTTCTGCGTAGACCTGCGACCGCGTGTGGGGGGTGTGCACCTCTGACCCCGCGTGGCTCCGGAGTCAGCTGTGTGGCCAGTGGCCAGTGGCTTCTCTTCCACTCGGGCCTGGGCAGCAGAGCAGGCAGCGCCTCGGCGTGGGGGCAGCCGCCGGGGCCCGTGAGCTGCGTGTTTCGCAGACGGTGTCCACGCGCCCCCGTCGCGGCCCGTCCCCGCCCGGCGCCGGCGCAAGCCGCAGTCTCTCGCTCCGCTCGGCCGGCCACACGGCAGAGGCGGCTGCGGGCACGCTCCTTCCCGCGTCTCCGTTCTCAGCCGTGAGAGAGGAATTTCCCGGGCGCAGCCGTGGGCAGATGCCCCGGTGCCTGGCAGGCTGTGGGCGCCCGACTCCCGGACCCTCCCGACGACACTCACCCCCCATCCCCTCCCCCGCCCAGTGCCGGCTCAGCCAACGCTCATGGGCCACCTGGAAGCAGCCTGGCGCCCACTGCTCAGCCCAGGGCACGGCCCCTCGGGGCTGCTACAGACGCCCAGACACATTTCCAGCCCAACATCCTTCCTAAGAATAGCGCCGTTTTCAAGCTGCTTCTTTTTCTTTTTTTTTTTTTTAAATCCTCACCTGAGGATACGTTCCATTGATTTTTAGGGAGCGTGGAGGAGAGAGGGAGAGACAGAGAGAGACATCGGTGAGAGAAGCACAGCGATGGCTGCCTGCTGCACGTGGAGGAGCCGTAACCGGGGTCCATGCCCTGGACCGAATCGAACCCGGACTGTTTGCAGGCCGACGCTCTGCCCACACCTCGTCTGCCGGGTGTTTCACAGGGCTTGTACCCGCTTAGCCACAACAGCCTCTGAGCTTCTGGCAGGGAGAGGGACCGGCTGGGGAGGATCATGGGGCAGGTGCGTGGCCTGGCCCCACCCCGGCCCTTCCTCTCGGCTCTGCTGCGGCTCCAAAGTGTGAGACTTGCCCTCCCCGGTGGCGGGGGAGGCAGGCGAAGGCACCCAGGCCAGGCCCTGTCTCTCCGCGGCCGCGTCAGCCGCAGCGGCTCCAGCGCGTGCCCCTGCCCCTCGCTCGCCGGCCCCTGTGCCCTCGTGCCCGGCTCACTCACCCACCGCGGCTGCTGCTGGTTGGTTTCAGGTCACCCGTCGCCAGCCCCCTCCGGCCCGCCCAGCCCCGGCCGAGCCGAGAGCCAGCCCCCGGAGCCAGGTGAGGACACGGCCGCCTGGCCTGGTCAGCGTCCCGAGGCCCAGCAGGCGTGTCTGGGTGCCGGGAGGGGACGTGGGCCTGCCAGGGGGGCTCCCTAACTCCAGACCACACCCCCGCCCACGCCCCGTGCGTGCAGGCCTCCTCAGGCCCTCAGGGTCTGAACCCCCATCCGAGAGGCCCTGGGGCGTCCCAGGCAGGTGGCCAGGGCGCGGGGCGCGTCTTAGGGGACCGCTGAGCAGAAGCTGAAAAGCCTTGATGGGGGGAGGGGAGGGGGCCCTAGGTGAGCTCCACAGACATTTGTAAAGGACTGAGTGTGCCAAGCTGAGCGCCCACCCTGGGGGGTGCCATGCTGGGGAGGCTCCCCAAGAAGGGGTCTGGGGAAGGAAACCACCTCACAGCCGGCATCCCGTCATCCCATCACCCTGTCACCCTGTCACCCGGTCATCCCCCCGCCCCCCCCCGTCTGCCCCGAGGGTTCCAGGTCACAGGGGCCTCCCCTGCGGTCAACCCTCAGGACAGAGAGCAGCCTGGGGGGACCCCTGGCCCCGCAATACCAGGGGCGCCTGAGCCCAGGTCCCTGCCCCCTTACACAAGTGCCCGTGAGGCAGGGCGAGAGGGGAGGGTCTCTGGGGACTGGACCCCGGGGCCCCAGAGTCCCCCTCCGGCCCCCTCCCGACTAAGGAGGAGCAGGTCCAGGCCAAGGGGAGCTTGGGGATGGCCCGTCCCGCCCCGAGGCCGGAGCCGGTGGGTGCTGTCCGTCAGGAGGAGGGCGGGTGGGGCCTCCAGCGCGGCTCAGCCGGGCCTGTGCTTGCAGGGCCGCGGCTGGAAGTCCGCCTGGTGAACGGGAGCAGCCGCTGCAGCGGGGCCGTGCAGGTGTGGGCAGGGGCATCCTGGGAGACCCCGTGCGGGCTGCACTGGGACCGCAGCGCCTCCGAGGCCGCCTGCCGCGCGCTGGGCTGCGGCGGGGCGGGGCGGGGGCCGGCCCAGCCCACCCCGCTGCCCCCGGACCGCGCCCCGGGGAACGCCAGCGGGACCCCGGACGCCAGCGGGACCCCGAACGCCACGTGGGTCCTGGCGCCCGCGGTCCAGTGCAGCAGCAGCGAGTGGCGGCTCTGCCGGGTGGAGCAGCACCTGTGCCCCCAGGACGGGCTGCCCGCCCAGGTCACCTGTGCAGGTACCTTGCCCGCCCCGCCCCGCCCTGCCCCGCCCCGCCCCTGAGCCAGCCTGGGCCCACCTCCCGGCTCCCCACTGCAGCCCCGGGCACTGGGTCCAAGCTGCCCTCCCCATGTCCCCCACCCACCACCATGGAAACACAGCTGGTGCCCACACCCAGGACACAGCCTGGTCTCACTTCCAGCTTTGAGCCTATCCCCCTATTCCTACTCCCCCCTCACCCCAACTCCATCTGGCCAGCTTGGTCCTCAGCCGACCCCGGAAGCCCCCAGTCCTCATGGGGTCTGCAGGCTTTACGTGCTGGTCCCATCCCTCATCCCTCTCTGACCTCTGTCTCCTTTATCCCCCGCCCTCTGACCCCCCAAATACATAAATACGCCAGGTTCCTAGCCCCTCCCACCCGCTCCACAGCCCTGCCCACAGCCACCTGGCCCAGTCCCTACCACCCGGCCACCCCTCCCTTCCTCACCCCCTTCCCTGCCCTCCCCGTAACCCCTTCTCCCCTCACCCCCCAGAGCCCCGTGACCTGCGGCTGGCGGACGGCGGCAGCCGGTGCGCGGGCCGCGTGGAGATGCTGGAGCGCGGGCAGTGGGGGTCCCTGTGCGACGACACGTGGGACCTGCAGGACGCCCACGTGGTGTGCGGGCAGCTGAGCTGCGGCTGGGCCGTCCGGGCCGTTCCGGGCCTGCACTTCGCCGCCGGCCGGGGGCCCATCCACCGGGACCAGGTGAACTGCTCGGGCACCGAGGCCTACCTGTGGGACTGCCCGGGGCGGCCCGGAGAGGGCTACTGCGGGCACAAGGAGGACGCCGGCGTGGTGTGCTCAGGTGAGTGCGTGCCGCCCCCGGCCCCGGTCCTCCGCCAACCCCACTGTGGGCCTACGGCGCCGGGCCCAGAGTGCCGCGGGAGAGGTTCCCCTGTCCTCGCACGTCCCTGTCCGGGAGGGAAGAGGAGACCAGACCAGATCACCCCAGGCAATGGTGGCCCAAGCCCCCAGAGAGAGAGCGGAGGCAGCTGGGGGGCAGCGGGCAGCCCGGAGCCTGAGGGGTGCACCCACCACGTTAGGGCGAGGCTCTTCCTGGGTGGGGGGTAGCCACCTGTTCGGAGCAGCACGGGAGAACGGAGGCAGGAAGCTGCTGGCGGTCCAGACGAGGCCATGACGTCTGGTCCAGCCAACGCTTCTCTGTAACGGGCATAGGAACCGGGGTGGGGGTGGGGGTGGGTAGGGATGGAGGGTCTTGTTAAATGCAGATTCTGACTCTGGGGTTCTGGGACATGACTTGAGATTCCGCATTTAAAAAAAATTTAAATATTTTATTGATTTTTTTACAGAGAGGGAGGGAGAGGGATAGAGAGTTAGAAACATCGACCAGCTGCCTCTTGCACACCCCCTACTGGGGATGTGCCCGCAACCAAGGTACATGCCCTTGACCAGAATCGAACCTGTTCACAGGCCGAGGCTCTATCCACTGAGCCAAGCCGGTTAGGGCGAGATTCTGCATTTTTAACCAGACTCTGTAACCAAACCCAGCTGCCCGTTTCCACAAAAGCCAAACTCATGAGACAGGTTTGGGTGAGAAGGAAATGGGTTTATTCAAGTGCCGGCCACCCGAGGAGATGGGGGACTCTTGTCCCAGAGCCCATCCTGGCATCTTAGCGGGGCAGAGGGTTTGTCAGGAGGGAGAGGGGAAGCCCAGGAGGAGAGCAAGAGGGGCGGGGCTGCGGACAGGCAGGCAGGTCCTTGCTGGTCCCAGCATGGATGTTCAGGACCAGCTTCCTTGAGCTGGCCTCTGGCTCTCTGAGGCCTTGAGGTCCGATGGCTCCGTGGGTTCCTCCAGGAACGGAAGCCGCTGACCGGCAAATTGTACCGGAAAAGCGTTAACATGCAGACGCGAGTGCTGATGGGAAAACCAGGTTAGAGCCACCGCCGGGTTAGCATTTACCGGGACGATGGAAGGAGGCGAACTCGGGGCCCATGGCAATGCAGGCAGCACTGGTGCTCGGTCCATGGAGCAGACTCAGAGCAGCAAGGACAGGAGCTGGAGCAGACGGGCGAGGAGCGGGGTCGCAGGGGCCGGAGGGCGAGCACGCGGAGACGGGCCGGCTCCTGCGGCGGTTTCGGCTGTGGGTCTGAGCTGGTGGGGCTTTGGGCCCCACGGATCCTGACCTGATTCTCCCCCTCACTCCCCACAGAGCACCAGACCCTGCGCCTGACCGGGGGTGTGGACGGCTGCGAGGGGCAGGTGGAGGTGCACTACCAAGGGGTCTGGAGCACGGTGTGCGACAGCGAGTGGTACCGGTCGGAGGCCCGGGTGCTCTGCCGCGCCCTGGGCTGCGGCACCGTGGCCCACATACCCCGGGGGCCGCCCCACGCCCTGCCCGGCCGGATGTACTACTCGTGCCAGGGGAACGAGGCCGCGCTCTCCGACTGCTGGTGGCGGTTCAACAACTCCAACCTGTGCAGCCAGTCCAAGGCAGCCAGGGTCGTCTGCTCAGGTACCCCCCCCCCCCACTCAATACACACACACACACTCAATACATGCACACACACACTCAACACACACACACACACACATACACACTCAACACACACACAATACACACACACACTCAACACACACACACACACATACACACTCAACACACACACACAATACACACACACACTCAACACACACACACACACACATACACACTCAACACACACACAATACACACACACACTCAACACACACACAATACACACACACACTCAACACACACACACACACAATACACACACATACACACTCAACACACACACACAATACACACACACTCAATACACACACACATTCAACACACACACACACTCAATACACGCACACACACACTCAACACACACACAATACACACACACACTCAACACACACACAATACACACACACTCAACACACACATAATACACACACATACACACTCAACACACACACACACACACACACACACACACTCAACACACACACAATACACACACACTCAACACACACACACAATACACACACACTCAATACACGCACACACAATACACACACATACACACTCAACACACACACACAATACACACACACTCAATACACACACACATTCAACACACACACACACTCAATACACGCGCACACACACTCAACACACACTCAATACACACGCACGCACACACGCACACACAGGTGTGGACCGGGAACATACACACACACACACACACACACACACTCAACACACACACAATACACACACACACTCAACACACACACACAATACACACACACTCAATACACGCACACACAATACACACACATACACACTCAACACACACACACAATACACACACACTCAATACACACACACATTCAACACACACACACACTCAATACACGCACACACACACTCAACACACACACAATACACACACACACTCAACACACACACAATACACACACACTCAACACACACACATAATACACACACATACACACTCAACACACACACACAATACACACACACATTCAATACACACACACACTCAATACACACGCACACACACTCAATACACACGCACGCACACACGCACACACAGGTGTGGACCGGGAACATACACACACACACACACACACACACACGCACGCACACACGCACGCCCACACACAGGTGTGGACCGGGAATTCCACCTGAGTCCGCAGCCTGAGACTTTCTGCGGAGCCGGCAGCGGGGACGGGTGGGGAAGGACAGGCCCGGGCAGTAGAGGGACCCCGCCCCTCAGGCCCGCAGACGCTCCAGGCGGCCAGGGCGGCTCCTCCCCACCCCCCCACGCAGCCTCAGGGAGTGAACCGGACCTCACCACGCCCTCTCTGTGCTGGCCGGCGGTTCCCGTGGGCTGGGGGTGGCTCAGGAGGTGACAGCGACGTACCACCCTGGGCTGGTGATCTCGGAAAAACCCCACGCGGACACCGGCCGGAGCCCTGACCCTGGGCGGCCTCTCCACGCCCTGGGTTCGTCTTATTTTGGCGCAAAGCCTCGCACCCACGCAGGACGTGGGTTCCACTGACCTTCAGCACCCCGGGGCGGCGCTGAGAGGCCGTGCTGGAGATGTTGTAGGCGCCTGGACGGACACAGCGCTGCCCATACGCCCCTGACGTGCCGTCAGTTGTGGTGATGGTGCCCCCCCCTCCCCCCGGTTTCAGGGGTGTTAAGAGCACTACACGGGAAGAAACATGGTCTGACCGTGTCTGCGGCTTCAGTCTCTGCCAGGTGGATCGGACGCTAGCCACGCCGGGCAGCGGGGAAATCCCGGAGCACGCTGGGACTTTGGGGTCCCGCCCCCCTTACCTGCCAAGTGCTTATGAGAATGACGCATGCCAGCGTCCCCCTCCCCCGGAGGCCCCCGCCCCCGGAGCAAACCCGCCCGAATGGGAAAGGGCTGTGGTCTGCAGCAGGTGCACAGAGAGGAGGGCGCATTCTGTTATCAGCCCCCGTTCTCACCACGGGACGCGGCCGGCATGGAGCCCGTGATGTTCTCCTTAGTGTGTGTGTGCGTGTGTGCGTGCGTGCATGTGTGTGTGCCCTGTTCCGGGTCACCTGTGGGCCGTGGCACACAGTAGGTGCTCAGGAACGCGTGCCCAGTGACTGCGTGGTGCTTCCCGGCAGGTTCCCGGAAGCTGCTCAACGGGTCCACGTCTGACCTTCCTACCAGCGCACCGCCGGCCACCGAAGGTGAGTGTCTCAGGCTCGGGGACATGGGTGCACGTGTGTACATGTATGTGTGTACATGTGTGTATGTGTGTATGTGTACCTGTGTGTGTATGTGTACGCGTGTACGTGTGTGTACGTATATGTGTGTGTGTACGTGTGTGTGTGTGTGTGTGTGTGTGTGTAGGGATGGATGTGTTTCTGCATGGGAGCCGGCCATGCGGTTGGCGCTCGGGAGCAGCTGGACAGAGAGCTCGGGGCGGGGGTAGGGGGTCAGGAGGAAGTGCCACCCAGTCGGCAACTCATCGGGATGCGTGTGCGGAGCTCGCTCTTCACCGGCCCCTGATGGCCGGCCGGCCGGGGAGGACACGGCTTTGAAAGGGAAGGGAGCCGCAGGCAGGATGGGGAGGCGAGGAGCGGGGCGGGGTGAAGCCGACGTCCCCCCCCACCCCCCGCTCTCCCTGACGAGGCTCTCGCTTCCAGAGCCGGCGGGGCCGGTGCCCGCGGAGGACTGGACGCCCCGGGAGCTGGCGCTGCTCGTGCCCTGCGCCGTCCTGGGGGCCCTCCTGCTGGGCGCGCTCGCCAGCATCTGCGTGCTCCTCCTGCGGGTGAAAGGGAAATACGGTGGGTGCGGTGCCCGGGAGCCCAGGGAGGGCCCGGCCCGGGCGCAGGCCGCGGGGGGGCGGGGCGGGGAGCTTGGGGGACCCCCCGCAGGAGTAGCAGTGATTCAGCCCTGGATTTGGGAGAACCCCTTGATGGGGAGGATTTTCCCAGCATGCCCGTGGGAGGGGACCGATGTGGCCCCACGGAAGGACCAGACCGTGTGTGTGCCTTGTCTGGGGGTGGGGGGCCTGGAGGAGGGGATGCAGGAGGGGGACGGACAGAGCCAGACAGACCGGAAGGGAACCAGCAGTGACTTTCAGGGTCTCTGCCCCTCCCACAGCCCTCCCTGCTGCCATGACGCCCCAACACCGGCCCGCCGCCCAGGCAGGGGCCAATAGCTACCAGGAGGTCCCCAAAGAAGGTAGGATGCAACGCCCCTGGGTGGGGGGCCGGGGCGGCAGGAAGGGTACCGGGCAGGGCCCGCCAGGAGGAGGCCTGTGCCAGCCTTCCGGGCCTGGGCCGGGGAGCTGGTGGCACCGTCATTCTAGGCCCCCAGGCTTCCGAGTTCGGGACCAACACAGGACCTGGCTCTCCTGGGAAACCTCCGCTCTGCTGATTGGCTAGCCTGGTGTGGTGTCATTTCCTCTTCTTAAAACTTTTTATACTTTTATTGATTTCAGAGCAGAAGGGAGAGGGAGATAGAAACATCCATGATGAAAGAGAGTCATAGATTGGCTGCCTCCTGCACGTCCCCCATTGGGGATGGAGCCCGAAACCCTGGCACGCGCCCTTGGCCAGAATCGAACCCACGTCGCTTGAATCCACAGGCCGACGCTCTATCCACTGAGCCACACCGGCCAGGGCTGCGTTTCCTCTCTCAGTGGCTTGTCCATTCAGCCTCCCTGCGGGCCCCGTCACCGTCCTCCTGGGACATGGCCTCAGTCCGTGTCCCCGAAGGGAAGCGCTGGGTGGCTCGCCATGCCCTGTGACGTGCGGGGCCTGCCTCTCGGAGCTCTGCCCTCAGAGCTGGGCCTCCCCACGCCGTGCTGGACTATGGACTCGCCTTTGTCTGAGAGGCAGGCGGCGCCCAGCCCGGTGTTAACACGCTCTGCAGCACGTGTCTCTGAGGAGAGAGAGAACATGGTACAGACCCTGAGCGGCCACTCCCTGAGCATGATGGTCTAGCCCAGTGGTCGGCAAACCGCGACTCAGGAGCCACACGCGGCTCTTTGGCCCCTGGAGTGTGGCTCTTCCACAAAATACCACGTGCGGGCGTGCACGTATGGTGCGACGGAAACTCCGCGGCCCATGCGCAGAAGCCGGTTTTCAGCCTGGGCGGGTGTATTCTGAAGAAGTGGCGTTAGGACACTCCCGGGCCCAAAGAGCCGCATGCGGCTCGCGAGCCGCGGTTTGCCGACCACAGCTCTAGGGGCAAGGCGAGGGCCTCCGTGCCTCAGTTTCCTCAGCTGGACAATGGGCCAGCGATGGGCGCTCCTTCCCGCAGCTGTTGTGAGGGTCCAGGGCGGCCGTCTGTGTAAGCCTAGGGCAGTGCCGGGCGGGCAGGCGGTGCTGCTGTGAGTGCTGGTCGCTGAGGGTCACTCGGTCCCTTGTGTGCGGTGGCGGGACGCCGGGAAGACCCAGGCTGCCTGCGGCTCTCCCCGCCTCTCTGTCCCCCGCATCCACGCCGCCGGCCGCCGCTCCCCGCGCCCCGCCCACCCCCCGGCCACCGCCCGCTCTGTTCTCTCCCCAGCGCCCAAGCTGCCCATCCAGGCCCCGGCCCCGCCCCCCGCGGACTCGGACTCCGGCTCCGACTCAGACTATGAGCACTATGACTTCAGCGCCCAGCCCCCCGTGGCCCTGACCACCTTCTACAGTGAGTGCCGGGCGGCGCCCGGGGAGAGGCCCGGCTGCCGGGGCCTCCGCAGGACCCGCCGGGTGACCCGGCACAGCCAGGGAGGAGCCCCCTGTTGCCCAGCGGCTCCGCCGTCGGAGGCACACACGGGAGGGCTCAAAGTGCTCTGTGGCTCTGGAGGCCTCGTCCCCCCCCACGCCCCCCCTGGCACGGCCTCCCCCTCCGTCCGCCCACGCCCCCCTCTGGCCACGCAGGGCCTTAGGGCCTGTCCTTCCTGCTCCCCGGGGTGGCTGTGTCCACGACACGAGGGGTCGGGGAGACACCGTCCCGTCGGCTTCCTGCACGCTCACACACTCCTTCCAGCAGCCCCCCCTCGCCCCCCCAACCTCCGCCTTGAGCCCGCTCCCCCTGCTCTCCGCCTCCTCCGGCTCTCGGCCCTGCCTCCCGGGGGGAGCAAGGCCCAGGCGAAGCAGAGAACCCCGCACCCTCTGTGGAAGCCCTGGGAGCTTGTGGCAAATTCCCGAGCCCCGCACCTGCTGGACACGCCGGGGTGACAGCGGGCCGTGTGTGACAGGCCCCCAGTGACCGTGTCCTCAGACACGGGCCCAGGGCCCAGGCCCCTTCCCTCTCACTGCCCTGCAGCCCCTAAGGTGCTGCCCTGGTCCACGTGGTCCCGAATGGCTCACCCCGCGCCCACGTCCGCGACAGCGGGAAGGGGGGTCGGAGGGTGGGGCGTGCCCTCCCCTGAAGGCCGGAGATGCCTGCGTGGCTCCCACTCGGGGTTCGCCAGCCAGCTGCCGGAGCGGCGGGGAGACGGAGCCTCTGTCCCAGGCCGCCGTGTGTCCCCATAAAGGCAGAGGGTCTCCCCCGACAGGAGGGGAAGTGGATTTGGGGACACCAGGGCCTCTGCGGTGCAAATGGCCCCAGTTCTTCATTCGTTGGGAGCTGAGAGCCTGAGGCCGGGCCTCTGAGCTGGGAGGCGGGGAGGCAGGGTGCCAGGCTCGGAAGAGCCGGCTGCAGATTCAGACCCTGCGTCCGCCCCTGCGCTCCGGTGGGCCTGCCTCTCCTGGTTCTGGCGGGAGGTGCCGGCCTGTGCGGGTCCCAGGCCTCCAGCTTCCGCTCTGGGCCTCCTGCAGGGCCTGTCTGGCGCTCCTGCCCAGCTCTGCCCACCCGCAGGGCCTCAAGGTTCTCTGAAGTGGCGGGAGGGGCACCTGGGACAAGGGGTACGTAGGAGGGCACGAGGGCTTCTGGCCAGAAGCAGCCTGTTCCCGCCTGGTTTCCTGGGCCAGGACGAGAGCCCGGGACCGTCCGTCCGTGCCCTGGGGCAGACTCCCTGTCGGTCCAGGCTCCGGCCTCCTCCGGCCTCAGGGGACACCCTCTGCTTGCAGATTCCCAGCGGTACCGGGTCACAGAGGAGGAGGCCCAGCAGAGCCGGTTCCGGATGCCCCCCCTGGAGGAAGGTGGGTTGGGGGGGCGGGAGGGTGATGCAGCCCAGCAGCCCCTCTCGGCCGCCCCTGTGGACAGGGCTGTGGACAGAGGTCCTTCCTGGTGTGAGCCGCTCCCCGTGGTGGCAGTTCCTGGCCAAGTCTGATCCAGAGCCTCCGCCTTTGCTCGCCGTCCTCCCCGCCTGGCCGGGGCCGTGAAGAGGCCTGTGCCTCCCAGGCCCCCCGCCGACCCGGACCCTCATTGCAGACCCCCCCAGCCTGGGCCCCCAGTGGCACCCCCGGAGCAACAGCGGGTCCAGCACGTCGTCCGGGGAGGGCTACTGCAACAGCCCCAGCAGCCGGCAGCCCCCGTGGGGCCCCCTCCCGGAGCAGCCCCCGCGCCTGGAGCTGGCTGGCTCCCAGGGGACCTTCTCAGGTGAGCTGGGCCCGGGGACCTTCTCAGGTGACCAGCCCCCCCGTCCTGCGGCCAGCCGGGAGCCCTGACCCGGGCGGTGCAGACACTCGCTGTGCGACCTCGGGCCAGCGGAGTCCCGGGGGCTCCCAGCCCCGGCGGTGCACGGTGCACAGTGCGTGGTGCGCAGTGCGCGGGCTGGCTGCCTCCAGGGGGTGACCGGCTCTGGGTCTCCGCAGGGCCCTCGGCTGATGACAGCTCCAGCACCTCCTCCGGGGAGTGGTACCAGAACTTCCAGCCGCCGCCGCTGCCCCCGCCCCCTCCGGAAGAGCTGTGTCCAGGTGCCGGAGCAGGGGAGGGGTCCGGGGAGGGGGACGGAGAGGACTGGGGGGGGATGAGTGGGCACATAAGGAGAAAAAAGAGGTAAAGGGATTATGAGAGAGAGAGAGCAAGAGGGACATGGAGCGGATGGGACAGAGGCTGAACGGGGCTTGGAGGGGAAGGGGGCTCCCCGCTGGCGGAGGCATTCCAGCAGAAGCAGTGGGGTGACTGGGGGAGTGGGGTGGCCAAGGGCCTCCCAGCCTCTATGGTCATCGGGGTCTGGGGCCGTGGAGGCAGGACAGCCCTCGATGCTGGTTAGGCTCTGCCCTCCGGGGTGGGCATCCGAGCGAGGGAGAAGGCAGAGAACAAGGACCAGGTGGGATTCCTGTCCCCCTCCCCCACAGGACCACGGGGGGTGGGCACTCAGCTCTGTCCCGGGGGCCGTCGGGGCACCGCCAGGGCCTCCCGCTGACCTGAGCCTCTGGCCACGCAGGGTCCGCCAGCCCACGGCCTGCGTCCACCGACGAGGACTACGATGACATCGGGGCCGCCTAGCTGGGCGGCAAGGCGCCGGCTCTGCCCGGCTCTGTCCCCGACCTCCGGACCGGACCGCCCGGCGCGGAGGCCCGGAGAGGAGAGGCAGCGCCACCCGTCTCGTCCACACACAGAACCCGCTGCCCACCCTCCGCCCGCCCTCCGCCCGCCCTCCGCCCGCCCTCCCCGCAGGGCGTGGCCCCCGAGGTGGACTGGACGCCTGCCCCTCTCAGCGGCCGCCCCGAGGGCTGAACGGTGACTCCCGGGACCCGACTTCGGTGCCTGAGTCCCGGGCAGCCCAGAGCCAGAAGTATGAGGCGGGCAGAAGGGCCCATCGGGGCTGCCAGGAGGCCTGAGCCGCGGCTGTGCCCGCCCCGGATCCGAATCTGAGCCTCCCACAGCTTACCGCGTCCTGGCACCACCCTGAGGGCCAAGGCACAAGGCGTCAGCCGGGCGGGGCCATGAGCCTGTGAACATGCAGCGCCAGAGCCAGAGCCAGAGCCAGAGCCCCGAACACGGCCACAGCCCCCATAGAGGCTGGGCAGCCTCCACAGAGAGGCCAGGGCAGCCTGGGATTAAACTAACTGCTGAGTGAAACCAGGCGTGGAGTGACCAGTCCTTGACCTCCTAGAGAGCCCAGGCTGTGCGTGTGCATGTGTATATGCGTGCATGTGTGTGTGGCGTGTTGGTGGGCACAGGCCTGTCCATCGAGGCTCCTGGGAGTGCGGTGGCCTGTGTCCTGACAGACGCTGGGGCTGGGAGGACAGGACACAGGCCTGCCCCCGGAGGCGGCAGTGGCTCAGTGTTTAGCAGCCATCAGGCTCCTGGCCGCCCCGCCCAGCCCGGGCCGTGGGACTGGGGCCGCGGCCCAGTGGGTCCGGTCTGGGCCTCACAGTGGCTGAGGGGCAGCACGAGGGGGTTTCATGCTCAGAACTGCCTGGCCAAGGAGTTGGTCCCAGGCCCGGGAGGGGGCGGCGGAGGGTGGGTGAGGTGGGGGGAGGGGTGAAAGGTGGGGGAGAGGCTGTGGACATGGAGGGGTGTGGACAGGGCTCAGAGGAATCCCCTCCACCCCCTCGGCCCAGCTCAGGCGCTGGCATCTCAGCTGCTGCCGTGGCCGATGTGCCACCTGGGCCTTGAAGGTGAGGCTGGGCCCAGTGCCCTCTGGGTGCAGGGGTGCAGGGGTGCAGGGGTGCAGGGGGCCTGCTCTCAGGGCTGAGGGCCTGTGTCTGTTCACCTGTCCCCGAGGTGGAGGCGCTGGCTCCCCCCAGGGCAACCGTCACAGGATGTGGTTGCTGCTGGGTGGGCCCCTCCCCAGGCTGAGGGGGATTCCTGGGGGCGGGGCCAGTGCTGGGCGGGCGGGGCCGAGGCCAGGGCCCTCTGTGGAAGCCTCTTCTGTCAGAGGCCTGGGTTCGAGTCCCGACTCCGCCCTGTCCTGCTGTGTGGTCTCAGGCAAGTCCCCCCACGTCTCTGAGCCTTCACTGGGCAGCTTGTCTGCAAATGAGCAGGCTCCCCTCAGATGGTCCGAGTCCCCTGCAGGCACAGACATTGGGGGCCTCCCAGTGAGCAGCCCCCACACCTCCAGGGGCCGGCTTTGGCAGGTGCTGCACCACCCTCAGGAGGGCCCCTGCCGTGGGGCCGCCCTTCCAGGGGACCAGGGGGCAGACTGAGCCTCGGGGCTCCGGGAGAGGAATGGAGGTGCCGCCGAGCCCGATGCCCGACACCACACGGCAGGGCAGCCCCCGAGAACGGAGACCTCGGTTCACGGCTGTGCGGGCGCGGGAGGGGGTGGGGCGCGGGGACTGAGGGGCCCGGGGAGCCTGGCCCAGCTGGAGGAGTCCTCCTGGGGGTGACGCCGAGTAGGGTTGCGAAGGATGAGTAGGAGTTCGCGATGGACGAAGAGAGGAAAGGGCAGCCCAAAAGAGCCAATCAGAAGCCTGGGGTTCCTGAGGTCAAAGGGGACCCAGTCTAAGAAAGGGACCTGGTCTTAGACCAGGCCAGAGAGGTGGAGGGAGCTGCCCTAGGCGCACAGCCACGCCCGTCCTCTGTGTCCTCAGAGGGACGGCCGGGACACCTTCGGCGGGCGTGGGGCGGCGGGCTGCTTCCACGGGGCTCCCCGTGAGGCCGCGGGCCCAGCGGAGGCCCTTCCGGCTGCCCGCCTGCCCGCCCGCCGCCGCTGGGACAGCCCCGCGCCTGCTTCGCTCCGGCCTGCGGGCTCGGGCAGGCGTGGCCAGTCCAGGAGCGGGTGCACGGTCCCACACCGGGCAGGCGCCCCTGCTGGTCCCCGGCCTTTCCCCCTGGACATCTCCCCCGGAGGCACAGCCGCCAGGCTGGTGTCACTGGCGTCCCGGCCCCCGCTCGGCCCGCGGCTCCCTCTGGCCCCCTCCGGGGCTTTCACTCCCTCCGGCTGCGGGGAGGTGGGATGGTGGCCCCACGGGAGGAGCGGGGAGGAGTGGGGAGACCCGTTCACAGTGGCCTCATGGAAAGTTCACCCACCACATCCTTCAGCTGTTTACCAGCCCGACGGCCCCGCATCCTGCCATGAAAAGAGGCTCGCCCGCACTGCCAGGAGGAAGGACCGAAATAGCAACAGAGGAAGACAAAGGAGAGAGACAAAGGGAGAGGGGGAGGGAGGGGGAGAGAGGAGAGAGAGAAGGAGAGAGAGAGAGAGAGAGAGAGAGAGAGGGAGAGAGAGAAGGAGAGAGAGAGAGAGAGAGAGGGAGAGAAGGAGAGGGAGAGAGAGAAGGAGAGAGAGAGAGAGAAAGGGAGAGAGGAAAGTAAGCCAGGCCCCTCATGTCTGGGCAGACGTTGGTGAGACAGCAGCCCAGGCCTGGACCCCTGAGTGTGTGCACGGTAACAGTCGGCAGCACAGCGCTGAGAATGAAATGTGTCTTAACAAACACGGCCTTTGTAATTATTCACATTACCCATTTTTGGGGACACCCTGTAGTTCAGAAAAAGAATCTCTGTGTGTATGGCTGGGTGGGTGGGTAAGAGAGAGAGACAGAGGGAGGGAAGGAGGGGTACATTATTATTGACTAGATGTATCACAATTGGTTATTGGTACATTAGTATTGACTAGATGGATCACAATTGATTATTGGTACATTATTACTAACTAGATGGACCACAATTGGTTATTGGTACATTATTATTGACTAGATGTATCACAATTGGTTATTGGTACATTATTATTGACTAGATGTATCACAATTGGTTATTGGTACATTAGTATTGACTAGATGGATCACAATTGGTTATTGGTACATTATTACTAACTAGATGGACCACAATTGGTTATTGGTACATTATTATTGACTAGATGGATCACAATTGGTTATTGGTACATTAGTATTGACTAGATGTATCACAATTGATTATTGGTACATTATTACTGACTAGATATATCACAATTGGTTATTGGCACATTATTATTGAATAAATGTATCACAATTGATTATTGGTACATTATTGCTGACTAGATGGACCACAATTGGTTATTGGTACATTGTTATTGACTGAAGTCCATGCATCAGTCAGCGCTGTCAGGCTTCCCTGGACCTGCTGCTCCAGGCCCCTGCCCTGAGCACAGGTGACACGGATCCCGAGCCTCCTGGTCCCCTGGCTGTGCGGCTCCTCAGGCCGTGGCTCCCGGTGACCCTGCCGTCAGAGCTGGTCAGGCAGTTAGCGGCCCGGCTCCCATCGCGCTGGGTCCTCCGGCGCTCAGGCGGGCTGGGCCGGGGAGGAGCCGCAGAGGGGAAGGCCGTCCTCCTTCCACCGCCGTGGCGCTTCCTTCAACGGGAGGCCGGCCTTGATCCTGGCCCAGGCAGTCACTCCCCGCCTGACGCCATTCCTGGTGCTCGCTTGAAGGAAGTCTCCATGTGCAGCCTACGCCCCACAGCCCGCGCCCGCGCCCGAGCCCGGAGGCCGGAGGAGCGCCACACTTTCCGGAACTTTCCTGGTGGGAGAACGGCCTCTTCCTCTGTCCCGGCAGCCGCTCACGGTCCCGCGGGCTGTGCTTGTTCTGTTGTTTTAGGTGTGCAGCTGCGGCCTCTGGGAGCTCCCCGAGCGTGTGTGTGTGTGTGTGTGTGTATATGTGTGCGTGCGTGCATGTGTGCACGCGTGTGTGAATAACCCATGCACACCAATACCTCCACACGTGGCCGCCGTGTGTATTGGGTCACCACGAGCCCACGGCCAGACCTGGCGTGAGCGGCACCACGTGGCGCAGCCCAGCCTCTGGTTTCTCCGGAACCGCCCCCCCAGCGCCCGCCCGTCACCCTGACCACGTGTCATCGCTCTCCCTCAGGGTGACAGCTCCTCACGGGCAGCGCAGGGCGTGCTTCTCTCTGTCCTCACCTCTGCCCCCGTTCTGGCAGAACGTCCCTAAGGAAAACAATGAAACTGGGCCCTGGCCAGTTTAGCTCAGTGGGTAGGGCATCACCCTGCAGACTGAAGGGTTCAGGGTTCGATTCTGGTCAAGGGCACGTAGCTCCAATGCAGGCTCCTCACATCGATGTTTCTCTCTGTCTCTCCCTCTCTCTTCCACTCTCCCTAAGAATGAATGGAAAAATATCCTTGGGTGAGAATTAATTAATAAACAAACAAACAAACAAATACACCAGGAAATAAAAATAAAAAAAGAAAAGCAACACAAGTAATAAGTTCTTGGGGAGGGAGGGAGCGGGGCAGGTAGGGGGAGGGGGAGGGTGGTGCTCCAGGCTCCGGTCCGGGGCCTTTCCAGCTCTGGCCTCATGTTCCTCACACGCTGCACACCCTTTGGGGCCCCCCACTCACCCCCCAAAGGGGTGAAGGAGCGCGGGAGCTCCCCGGCCTCTCGCCTCCAGGCGTGCTAGCTCCGTGCTCTCTGACCCGCCGCGCAGCAGCATCTGTGGAGAGGAAGCCCCGGCGGCTGCAGGAGGGGGAGGGCAGGTCTCTCCACCGAAGGCCGTGGAGGCGCTGGGTCCCAGGGAGGCCTGGACATGGCCGCTCTCCCCGTCAGGGGCGGGGCGGCCAGCAGCACGTGTGGCCGGGGAGGGAGACACGGCGGGGGAGGGAGACCGGGGGCCAGCAGCACGCGTGGCCGGGGAGGGAGACTGGCGGCCGGGGAGGGAGACTGGGGGCCGGGGAGGGAGACCGGGGGCTAGCAGCACGCGTGGCCGGGGAGGGAGACGCGACCGGGGAGGGAGACTGGCGGCTGGGGAGGGCGATGCTGCGGCCGACCCTCGGTGGGTCAGTCTGCTGCGAGGCGGCCGCTCAGCCTGCGCGTCTATAAATAGAATCCTCTGCCACCTGCACATCCGTATCCCAGAAAGGGCTCAGGAGGCCGAATGGCTTCCTCACCCCTCACTCTGCCCCAGCGTAAAGCCTCGAGGGGGCTCCGCCGGGTCCTCCCCGCTCCCCTGCCCCTGCCGACGCCCCACGGAGCCCCAGGAGGGCGGGCCCAGGTTTTCTGAGGGCCCCAGACGCCTCCCCCATCGGTCCCGCTGGTCCTGAGCCCGGGCTGCGGGGAGCCAGCCCTGCCTGTGGGGCCAGCGGACCCCTCAGCATGGAGCCCGCGGGAGGGGTGACACCACTGACCCCGGAGCCCTCCGTGTGGCTTTAAGGACACACATGTCCGCGCTGATGTCAGAGGAGGGAGGGGACAGAGCATCAGGGATGAGAGTCGTGACCGGCTGCCTCCTGCCCGCCCCCCATGGGGATCGCGCCCCCAGCCCTGGCCTGTGCCCCGACCGGGAACCCACCGTGACCTCCCGGCTCCCAGGTGGATGCCCAGCCCCGGGGCCATGCAGGCCGCCGTCTGTGGTGGTTTAACGCAGCAGGAAGAGGCGAAGGCGCCGGGAAAGCCGCCTCAGGCCGTGGTGGGCCTTGTGCCGCCTCCCAAAGCGGAGACAGGGGTCCTGCCCGACCCGCGGCTCAGGGCACGGCCTGGGGCAGTGCTCCGCGCCCAGCCCGTCGGCACGCATGGGTGCCGCTCCAGGCCAGCCCTTCCCCCCGCTGCTCGTGCCAGCTCCGTGCCAGCTCCGTGCCAGCTCCGTGCCAGCGTGCCCACCCCGGACGCCTCTGACCGAGCAGCCTGGCGCTCACGGCGGCCCCAGATCCTCCCTATGGGGGGCAGCAGTGACCGCAGAGAATGGGCTCAGACTCAGGGGCGGCGTCCGGGCCTGGCTCTGCGGCCACCCGGCCGGGGAGACGCCCACGGGGCGGGCGCATCCTGGCAGCAGAGCGGCGGGTTATCGGAGCCATCGCAGCCACCACCCTCTCCACCCCCACCCGGCCCCGGCGGGATCTCGGCCACCTCGTCAGCGAGGCTTCCTGGGTGGGCGGGTGGAGGGGCCACAGGCCTTGGGCAGCGCCCCCACGGGCACCTCCCCCGCCGTGCGTCCGCCCCGAGCCTCCAGACCAGAGACAAGGAGCAGGGGCAGGTCAGCCCAGCCGCCTTTCCTTGTCTTTCCTGGGTAAACCTTCCCCGAGGACACTTCCCGTGGGCTTCAGGGAGAGGGGAGAGGCAGAGACAGAGAACGATGTGAGAGACACATCGATGGGCCGCCTCCTGCAGGAGCCCCGGCCAGGGCCCAGGCCAGGGAGGAGCCTGCAACTGAGGCGTGTGCCCTTGACAGGACTCGAACCCGGGACCCTTCAGTCCACAGGCCGACGCTCTATCCACTGAGCCAAGTTGGCCAGGGCGCGTCCCTTTTCTTTCACCGAAGACACGGCCATTCCCAGCCAGGAAAGGGGGGCATCCGTGAGGACTGCGACACACACAGTGCCACACACACACACACACACACACACACACCCTGCTACATGCACATACATGCACACACTGCCACACACGCACACACATGCACACACTGCCACACACACACACACACACACCCTGCTACATGCACATACATGCACACACTGCCACACACGCACACACACACACACACACACGTCCTTCTCCCTGGGGGAAGAGCTCACAGCCCTGTGAAGTCTGGGCCGGTCCCCCACTTTGTAGATGGAAAACCCCAGGCGGTAGCTTAGCTCTGCGCCGGCCTGTCTGCTCGCCGGCTCTTCCCGAGGTGTCGGGGGCCCGGAAAGGCTCAGGGGCAGCCGGGATTGGCCTCCGGGGAGGGTGGGAACTGGACAGACTGGTCTGGATGCACCTCGTCTGCCCCCCACAGACTCTGAAGGGGCAGCCCCTTCGCTGAACCGGAGGACGCGCCCAGATGCAGGGTTCCAGGCACCGGGGTGATGGTGGCGCCCCAGCATCGCGCACCCGGGAGGGCCGGCCCGGTGTGGGTGCCCGCAGACCCTGCGTTTATGCAGGAATAGCACCGCTGTCCCTGCGGCCGGAGCCCCGGTGGGCGCGGGCACGGCCAGGCCACCTGAGTCTGGGTCTGCGAACGGTCAGGCAGGCAACATTCCAGAACTCGCCGGCCGCCGTCTCCCGGGAACGCCTGCCCTGCCTGCCCGGACCGCCGTGGCCCTGGGCCGGTGTGCGCCCACCACGGGGTCCTGGAGGCCAGAACCGGAACTTCACGCCATTTTAAAACCACAGGATAGTCTTCTTGCTATGCTTCCTCCAACCATTTAAAAACATGAAAGCCATCCTCAGCTCCCGTGGCCATAGGACTCTGAGGAAAAATTTCCCTCCAGGTTATGTTATAATTATTACAATGACCATTCGCAGCCGACGAGAGTCACACGGGATTGCCGCTCTGATAAACAATGACTAGCCACGAGGCTACAGTCCACAGGAAATGCCTCTCTCTCTCTCTCACTGTTTCACCTGCCCCCCCCCCCCCCCCCTTAGTGAACGTGTCCTGGACGGGTGTGTGGTGCTCTTGTGGGCCTCACTCAGCCCCGGCCCCCACGCGTGCACGCCGGTTGCTGACGTGCCGCCAGGAGCCCGCGGGCAGGCTGGGAGCGGGTGCGCACCCCGCCGTGGCCGCAGACCGACCTTAAAGGAATCGGCACCCCCTCCTTCCGTGGACGGGGCAGGTGGGGCTTGGACAGCACCCTCCGCGTCCTTTGTCCTTTGTTTTCAGAATGGTTTGTCCTGGCGAAATACAACCCAGACTGCCCGCCGGGGCCAGGCGTCCGCACGCTCAGGGTGGCGGCTGCGTCTGCCACGGGCGCGGCCCACCCCCATCCGTCTCCAGGACCCGCCATCGCGTCTGCCTGAAGCTCCCCGTTGGGCTGTGCCTCCCACGTCCTTCCCTCGGCCCCTGGGAACCACCGCCCACTTTCCATGGTGACGCCGAGGCAGGTGTCATCAGGACCAGAAGGAAGCCTGAGCTCGCAGCCCGCGGGCCCAGCCGTCCGGCCCAGCCGGCGCGGCTCAGGGGCTGAGCATCGACCTACTAACCAGGAGGCCACGGCTCGACTCCCGGTCAGGGCATGTGCCCGGGATGCAGGCTCCATCCCCAATAGGGGGCGTGCAGGGGGCAGCCGATGCATGGTTCTCTCTCACCATTGATGCTTCTCTCTCATCGTTCCCTTTCCACAATATTATAATGTTTAAAAAGAATCCTGCTATTTGCGGCCACCTGGCAATCCTGACTTAACTGGTTTGGGTGCAGCCTGGGCAGCGGGGTTTCTAAGCTCCGGGAACGCTGACCGAGGCTGGGTCTCAGGCTCCTCGCTCGGCCTCCATCTGCTGCTTCCCCGGGACGGGACGGCCCGCAGAGCGCCTCGGCCGCGCGCCCCTCGGGCCCGGCTGGGCACGCTCCCTGCTCTGAGCCTTCCTCGCCCCGTCCCACCCGCACCCAGACCCACAGCAGCGCGGCTCTCGTGAAAACACGTCTGAGCCGGATCTCAACGTGCACCCAGTCCCCGCACCTCCCACTCTCACCACTCAACCCGGAACCCACCGCCTCCTGCGACCGGTGCCGAGTCAGGAGGGCGCAGAGGCCGCAGGGGCCTCCCCACCCCGCCCAGCCCACCCCCCGGCACCCACCCCCCGGCGCCCACGGGGCCCAGGCCGGCGACACCGCGCTCTGAGCACGGGGCCAGCACCGGGCTCCGCGCCCCAGGGCAGGTCCCACCACTGCCACCACCCCGGTCAGCGGGGTGCCCGCCAGCGACCTCGCCCGCTGTAGACTGTAACCTGCCCCCCTCCGGCCCCCGCTAACCAATTCTGAGCACTCAGCACCAGCCCCAGGGGCTGACGATGCTTCTTTTTCACATATTTCTATTGATTTCAGAGCTGAAGGGAGAGGGAGAAACATCCATGAGGAGAGAGAATCATGGATCGGCTGCCTCCAGCACGTCCCCACTGGGGATCGACCCCACAGCCCAGGCAAGTGCCCTTGACTGGAATTGAACCCGGGACCCTTCAATCCGCAGGCCAATACTCTACCCACTGAGCCACACTGGCCAGGGCCTATTAATGATGTTGCTAGAGGCTGTGTGCTGGTGGTTTCGGTGCATTCTCTGGGCCAGTCCCCAGGCCTGGGCTGTGAAGTAGCTGGTACCATTACGCCCCTCCCACAGACAGGAAAATTGAGGCCCGCAGAGGTGAAGCTCGAACCTGGAGGGAACCGGGTCAGACAGACCCCAGAGCCTGTGCTCTTGGCAACAGCGTCACGGCCCCACCTCCACCAGGGGAGCCCCCGCCGTCCCCTCAGGTTCGCCTTGAACCTGGCCGTCACGGGGAGCGGGCGGGGAAGGGCGAGAGCCTCTCCCATGGGCCCGGAGAGCGGCCGGCCTGGCTGGACCGAGAGGCCGGGGCGCCTGCTGGGCACCGAGCCTGGCCCGCAGGGTCAGTTAGCTCTGGCCCACCGTGGCGGGGGGCGCTCGAGGGAGGTCACCGTGTCCGGAGCAGAGACCTCGGGCCCGCCCCCCGGGTCTCTGGTGGCCTCTCGGGGACCAACATGGCAGCAGTGGGAAGAGCCCCACATTTCAAGGGCCTGGATGTGAACCCCGGGGCCTGTCCGTGCACCAGCGGGAAGGCCGCAGGAGGGCGGGCTCCGATGGCGGCGGGTGAGCAGAGGTGACGCTCCTCCCAGGACGGAATCGAAACTGCACCGACATGACAGCCACCAGCCCGAGGGACCCGCCGAGGACCGGCCGACAGAGTGCTCTCCCAGGGGACAGGCATGCCCCGCCCTGCTCCCCCCCTGCCCCAGCCGGCGTGGTCCATCAGCCCTGCCCGTGGCTTGTGCCACATCCCTCTCTGGGCTCCCTCCCGCGGAAGCCCGACCCCAGCCGTCCACACAGCCGGCTCGTCACCTGAGGCTCAGGCCCGGACAGGCCAGGCTCCATGTGGCTGGAGCTCAGTAACGTGGGACCCAGAGTAAACGTGTGAGACATGACCGAGGCTGAGAACGGGTCCATGCAAGCAGGCGCCTCAGGCTGACCTTCGCCGGCTCCAAGGTCACCCTGCCTGGCATGTGGGAGTGGGGGGAGGGGCGGCCGATGGCACCAACCACGTCTCGCCCGCTCCGTCCCAGGATCAGCTGCCCACATCCCCTCAGTCCTCCACCACAGACGCCTTAGGACGAGGACCCGGGGCTCAGGGAGGCCGAGGAGCTGACCCGACCGCATTGCCCGGGCGGGACCAGGCCCCGTGGACTCCGGGTCCCACGTTCTCTCAGCACGAGTCCCACATTCTCTCCTACAGGGGCCCCACGTGACGGGGGAGGGGAGCTGGCAGTGCCGCGTGGGACACAAATGTGGGGCAAGTTTCAGGGCCCGCCTCCCGCCAGAACTCCTGAAAATCACAAACACGCAGCCCAGGCCCCACGCTCAGAAAGCCCCGGCTCAGGACTGCGTTCGAGTCATGGAAAGTGAGAACGCGGGGAAAACCGCCACCATTCCCAGCAGAGAGGCGCCCGGCCCCCGGAGCCCCTCAGTCCCACGGCCGCTTCCGGCAGCGCCGTGAGCACGCAGCGCGAGGCAGGACTCGTGCTGATCTGTGTCCCTCCCCCTGCCTCCTGGTGACAGCAGCTTCTCAGCGTCCCCGAGACGTGCCGAGGGGGCTGGGCGCCACTCGGCTCAGAGGCTATCAGCACATCGCGGCTGGCCACAGAGGCTTTTATATGTGTGTGTGCTTTTTTTTCTTTTCTCTTTTAAACATCAGCTCAAAGGGGAGAAGAGTCAGCCAGGGCTCAGAGGCGCGGGAACACGCCTGCCTGGAGCCGTCCCGTCGCGGTGAGGCCCCCGCCCGCCGCCCGCCGGGCCGGCGCCAAGAAAACTCCCAGGTGCTTTACCGGGCGGACAGGCCGCGGCCCACGGGACAGTCATCTGGGCTCCAGGTTCTCGAGCCGGAGGGGGAGGGCCTCACGCTGTTGAAACGGAAAGTCGCATCCAGAAAAAACCTTCGTGACACAGCGTGACTCACCCGCCCCCTCCACCCCCGGGGGGCTCGGCCGTGCGCTCACACCTGGAGGGAGAGGGGCTGGTCCCCGCCTGCCAGTGTCACTTCCTGTTTCTCTGCTTCCATGGTCAGGGCTGCTGCTGGGCCAGAGGGGTGGGGCGCCTCACCCCTGGCCTGGCTGGTCACACCCCGCTCGCCAGGCCCCCCGCCCGGTTCCCTCACGGCCCACCTGTCTCATCAGCCTCTGCAGAGGCCGCCCTGGCCGAGCAGGACGGAGGGCACAGGTCTCTCTCTCTCTCTCCAGATGCCCCGTCGGGGGTGACGGAGAAGCCAGCAATCCCCACAGGGAGATGGGTGCTGGGGTGTGGGTGCCCAGGTGCTGCAGGGACAGTCCGGGAGGGCTTCTCAGAGGAGGTGGCCACCGAGAGCGGACGGTCAGCTCACCCTGCTCAGCGCCGACCCTGGCCAGGCAGGTGCGAACGTTCACGGGTCACTCACGCACGTGGCCTTCCCGCTCTCCGGGGGAGCAGGTGCCCTCGGGATCGCCACCTGATGGAGGAGGGACCGGAGTCGCCAGGATGTGCCCTCACCTGGCGCAACGCCCCCGAGCGTTGCCAGGGTGACCTGCCAGGGTGGCGTGGGGACCAGGCCGTGGGGAGCCACGGAGGCAAAGAACGTGGCATGCACGGGACCTGCCCGCATCTCCCGTGAGAAAGACAGACCCATCTCCACGCCGCCCGAGCCCCTGACCTTCACAATCCGGGGACCCGGTCTGCAGACAGCAGCCGGCACAGACGGCTGGCACCTAGACCAGTTAGCGAACGGATCTCCATTAGAGCCCCACCTCATGCAGGACACGCTGTGTGTGCGCCGGGAGTGGATCTGAACGCAGCAGGAGAGAGAGCTGTGATCGACTAGTGCTGTCTGCTCAGGCCCCGGGAGGCGGGGGTCCCTGTGTGTCCACATGTGCTGCTCGTGGTGGACGGCCCGTCCAGCCTCAGTCCAGCTGGACCCCCGGATGAAGGCCGCGGGGCCGGCCCCGGCGTATGAAGGTCCAGGGCAGCACACAGACCCGGTCACACGTCCCCACCAGCGCCTGCTCCATCCCCCGCTCCATCCCCCGGGCCCTGGCTCTTCACTGAAAGCACCCGTCACCGCTCACGTTCCCGCAGGAAGCAGCAGAAAAGAAAACCAAGATCCCGGTGGCCTTGAAGGATTCATTTCGATACAACTTCACTCACGAGCCAGCCGCTTCCTGATTTCACATCTCACCTTCAAAGACTGGCTGGCAGGGCCGGGGCCCCTCGCAGCCGCTTGCCTGGCTGAGCCGCGGCGTGCTGCCCGGAGAAGCCGTTCTGGGGCGGCAGCGGGGCCCTGCCAGCCCGTCCCTGCAGCCTCCAGAGGGGGACAGCCTCACACGCCCCCCGCGGGTCCCACTGGCGGGTGCCCACAGCCAACCGAGGCAGCCCTAGTGGGCAGAGGCCCTGAGAGGCCCTGACAGGGGACGGAGCCAGAGGCTGTGCAGAGGAGGGCAGCCGGGCCCAGAGAGGGCAGTGGTGTGGCCGCGGTCACACAGCAAGGCTCAGGCTCCGCCACGTGGTATGGGGTCCCCCCATCCCGTTCCCCAGGGGAGGACCGAGGGCTCACTCACTGCAGGGGCTCGAGCAGCCCCGGCCCAGGACTGAGACCAGGGGCTGGGGGCCCGCTGTGCCCGGTGGAGAGGGGGCGAGTTCCCCACGGAGCAAAGGAGGGACAGGAATGGGCACTGGGTCCTCCTCCCCAGAGGTCACCCCAGCATGGCCGAGAGGCAGCCCACAAGCGGGTGACCTCACACTATGCGGGGTGGGGGTCCGGGCCTGGCCGATGGCCCCTGGGGGAGGAAGAACAATCCGTTCATTCACTGGACAGACTCAGCTCCCCCGAGCGGCCCCCGCACAGGCCCTGAGCCGCACGGGCGTTCTCCGTTAGACGGTGCGCGTGTCCGCACGGAGGGCGGCGAGGGGCGGCCACCGGAACGCCAGCTGGTCTCTGGCCAGCGAGCTTTTCCCATCTCCCCTGCGCCTGGGGGACTGCGACCAGCACAGACCCCGGTCCCCACGTCACACGGAGGGCGTGGGGCAGAGAGAAGCACGTCTGAACTCCGGCCTGCGGGGCTCCCGGCCTCCCGCCGTGTGCCGTGAGGCTGGCACTGCCCGTCCAGCCCGTGAGCGGAGGCCCTGCCGCTCCCCAGGCCGTGCTGAGCCGCTGAGCATCGGAGCAAGAACCACTTCCTGCCCTGGGGGAGGGGAGTCGCCCCCCTCCCCGCCGGTGAGAGCAGAGGCTTGCTCAGCAAACAGCCCTGGGGCCACCGCCGGCCCTCGGTGCGGCCGACGGAGTCCTGAATGACACGTGCCCGTGACCCCCGAGGCCCCGCGGGTCGCCCGGCTGTAGGGAGGATGGTCTGAAGTGGGAGCGGGCCCCAGGCCTCAGGCAATGGCGTCCCGCTCCCCTGCAGCACACCCCATGTTACAGCCCCCCGACGGACCGGCCTCTCCCAGAAGCAGCTGGGGGGTGCCCAACCCCCCCCCCGCCTCCTCTGCCCCCCCCCCCCCGCACCCCCAGGGGACGGCCGGTGAGAAGCATCCTTATCCAGGCGGGCACGGATGGATGCGGGAAAGAATGCTGAGCAAGCCATGCACAGCCGCCCACGTCCCTGCTCTGACACAGACACCAGTCCCAGAGCTGAGGCTGGGGGAGCGGAGCCCCTTCCCGGATTTCCCCGCCCCCCCTCCCCCACCTTGCAGGGTGAGCGGGAACTGGCTTCTGGGCAGGAGTGGCCTCAGCTGGGGCGGCCCCGGTGTGTGTGTGTGTGTGTGTGTGTGTGTGTGTGTGTGTGCAGGGCCTCAGTTTCCTGCCTTCGCTGGGGTAATTAGGGCCAAGCCTCACACTCAGTGGGCGGCCCACCCAGTGAAGACACTATGGGGGTGGGGGGTTTCTCTGCCCAGACTGAGCGACACGGGGGTCCCAGCTCTCAGGGAGCCTTCGCCTGGGGCAGAGGGGACGCAGACCAGCATGGGGCCTTGCCCTCCCTTACGGGGGAATCGGAGAGGCGGATCCTGAGAGCGTGGTGTGAGCTGGCCACAGCGCCCACTCCTCCCTGATGCCCCGCCGCCGTCACCCCCAGCGCCCCCTCCCGACGGAGGTGCCAGGAGCTCAGAGCAGCCGTGCCGGTGGCCATGCCCCCGGGGAGCAGAGACCATATGCCCGGCTCCTCTGAGCCCGAGGGCGGGAGCTCAGGGCCAGGCCCAGGCCTGTGCCGGCACCTTGGGGCATTTCCAGTTAGAAGCCGGGGCTCCCCGGGAGGCCTGGGTCCGAAGGGTGGGGGGGGGGGTCCCTGCTCGCCTCCTGGGGCAGTCCTCACCTCCACCCTGCTGCTCACTCCTGCTCCGCCCACAGACCCCTGCCCCCGGCCTGGAGTGGGTAGAGGGTCGCTCAAGCTCCCAAGACCTTGGGCCGCCTGCTCCCCTCTCTGCCCAACTTTCCGGGGCCACAGCACACGGAGTGGCCCCCGAGGCTCCTCTGCCCCGAGCAGCGGCGTCCGAGCCCGTACAGGGCAGTGAGTCCTGGGGTCTCCCCGAGGCCGGCGGACACGTGTGCACCTGCACGGCATCCCCAGAGCTGCTGGCCTGCTCACAGCACCTCCACCCAGCAACCGAGCTCCCCTTTTCTCTGCCTGAGACGGTCAGAGCATGGTCATGATTTCCCCTTTTCTCTGCGTCTGTCCGTGGCCAGAGCACGGTCACGGGGTCCTGGCCAATGGCTCTTGCCCTGCGTCTCCCCTCAGGGAGGGGCTCCCGAGGCTCAGGACGCTGTCACCCGTGTCTGGCGCCCGACACGGTGCCGTGGGCCCTATACCCACGGCCATCGGTGTCTTTGATCACAGAGCCTGGGGGCACCTCCCCTCCATCCCACCTCCTCTCTGTGCAAATGGGGAACGGAGGCCTAGGCAGTGGTCGGCAAAGTCATTAGTCCACAGAGCCAAATACCAACAGGACAACGATTGAAATTTCTTTGGAGAGCCACATTTTTTTAAACTTAAACTTCTTCTAACGCCACTTCTTCAAAATAGACCCGCCCAGGCCGTGGTATTTTGTGGAAGTGCCACACTCAAGGGGCCAAAGAGCCGCATGTGGCTCGCCAGCCGCAGTTTGCCTGCCACAGGCTTAGAGCATTTATTTTATTGAACCTAATACCGGGCCCTCATGGGAAGACCCAACATTATGATCATGCTGGTGCCTCTCAGAGCAAGCATACACTGGCTGAAATCTCACCTCGTGGCGTTTCCGGGGTGGGAGGCCTGACAGACTTACTCGGAAATGAGTGAGAAGAGCTAAGGATTGTTTGAGAAAGAAGAACAATGTCCTTCCATATATCGAGAGTACAGTTCAATCGACAGATTTTCAGAAATTAAAATGGGGCGTGCTGTTTGAAGAATAAACCAATTCATTGAAAAGAAGAGAAAAAGACCCAGATGTAGCCAAGACCGGGTTGGCTCAATGGATAGAGCGTCGGCTTGGGGACTCAAGGGTCCCGGGTTCAATTCCGGTCAAGGGCATGTACCTTGGTTGAGGGCATATCCCCAGTAGGGGGTGTGTAAGAGGCAGCTGATCGATGACTCTCTCTCATCAATGTTCCTAACTCTCTATCTCTCTCCCTTCCTCTCTGTACAAAATCAATAAAAATATATTAAAAAAAAAAAAAGACCCAGATGTATAAGGGAATTCAATAACAAATCGTGGTGAGGGGAAATGTAGAATTTTCAAATGGTGTTGAAGCAATGGGTCTCCTTCCAGAGGGGAAAAATTACAAATGGAAACTTTAAAGATGCTTTTATTTTTGCTTTGTTCATCCTCGTCCGAGGATATTTTCTATCGATTGTTAGATAGAGTGGAAGCGAGAGGAGAGACAGAAAGAGAGAAAAATCGATGTGAGAGAGACATCGATTGGTTGCCTCCCACACAATCCTGGCCACGACCAGGGCCGAGGATGGAGTCTGGTACGTGCCCTTGAACGGAATCGAACCCGGGACCCTTCAGTTCGTGGGCGGACAATTGATCCACTGGCCAGGGCCGAACTGGCCAGGGCCAAAGATAATGTCAAGAAATTGAAATAAGTCATAAAAAACGCCATATTAAAAAAATATATACAGGTGGAATTAAGATGTTTGTGTAATAAAATAAAAGAACAAAATCACTAGGAGAAAACATAAGGGGACATTTTTATGATTTCACCGTAGAAAGGGTGTTTCTAAGCATGACATGGACACCAGGGGCCAGGTCCTGGCCAGTGTGGCTCAGCGGGGGGAGCACTGCCCACACATAGCTCACGGGTCTGACTCTTCAGCCCGATCAGGTCTCTCTCTCTCTCTCTCTCTCTCTCTCTCTCATCAATAAAAACACATTTCTAAAAGAACCTGGAGCCATAAAGAGAAAGAAGTTAAACAACATAAAATCTTTTGACTGACAAAGGGAAAGATGCCACAAAAATACATCCCTGCCCACAGAGAGGCCGCGGGCACGGGCCCTCGCGACCCCTGAGCTAGGACAGTGGTCAGCAAACTGCAGCTCTCGAGCCGAGGTTTGCCGCTCTGTTGACTAATGAGTTTGCCGACCACTGCCTTATGGAAAAACACTTAAAAAAACATTTTAATAATGTACTAATGTCTTTAACCCGAGGTCAAAACTTCTGGGTAAGGGTAATGCCTTGCAGCAGTGGTCGGCAAACTCATCAGTCAACAGAGTGGCAAACCGTGGCACAGTGATCGGCAAACTCGTGAGCCACAGTTTGCTGACCACTGAGCGAGAGGCAGGGCTGCCCCTGTCTCACAGAAAGCGCTCTGCATGCCCAGCAGGAGGCAGCCAGCCCGGGGAGACGGGCCGAGAGCCGAATAGGTAACGACCAGCGAGAAACAGCACACGAAAAACATGCCAAGTACACGCGCGGCTTTCCTGGTGACCAAAGAAATAAAGACGCAAAAGACAACTCGAGACTCGAGCCCATCGCACAGGTGGCAGCGAGAACTCCCGGTGACGCCAGGCTGCGGAGGGGGGCGCCCACCCTGACAGGAATCACGTCCACTGGCTCAACTTCCTTCCTTTCTTTCATTTTCTTTTTTCTTTCTTTTTCTTTCTTTCTTTCTTTCTTTCTTTCTTTCTTTCTTTCTTTCTTTCTTCCTTCCTTCCTTCCTTTCTTCTTCTTTTTTTTTTTTTTAACTATACATATATACAAGGAGTGGCCATATTATTGTGATCTCTGAATGCATAATAATCTGGTCACTCAGTATATATAGATGAGGCCCGGTGCATGAATTCGTGCATGGGTGGGGTCCAGCCAGCCTGGCCAGGGGGAGGGGACATGGGTGGTTGGCCAGACTGCCTGCTGGTGGAACTCCTGGTCCAGGGGACCATTCGCATATTAGCCTTTTATTATAAAGGATGTTTTAATTAGGGGTGTCTGCTATGTATTGTCACCCTGTCAACCATCCCATACACACCTAACCTGCAGGCACCTCGTGTCCCCTCTGGGACCAGATGCACTGAGGACATTTGTATTTTTGTTCATCTGCATCTGAGGATTCGTTTCCATGGATTTTTAGAGAGAGTGGAAGAGAGAGGGAGAGACAGAGAGGAACATCGATGTGAGAGAAACAACCAGGGCTGGGGCGAGGAGGAGCCTGCAACCGAAGTGCGTGCCTTTGACCGGAATCAAACCCGGGACCCTTTGGGACTCTATCCACTGAGCCACACCAGCCAGGCACAGAGACGACTCAGCCATGCCGTGTCTCCTGCCAGACGGCAAGGTTACTTCTGGTGGATGAAAGGGCTAACGGGGAGAAGAACCACAAGAAGACTCACCTCAAGCTGATGAGCGTACGTATCAGAGTCCGTGAGGGGGCGGACTTCCTAGGCCCGTGCGAAGGGAGAAACCACAGAAGCAGAGATCACGCGATGGAGTAAACAGCAAACAGGCAGGTAAAGGTCAAACTGCCAGCGGGGAACCGTCTGCCACACCTACGGCCCGCGCTGGGAGCCGTCACACGTAAAGAGCTCCCACAAATCAACGCAAAGCAGCCGCCGCTGCGCCCGCCATCACCGGGGAGAGACTGCGGCCTGGGCTCGCCCATCGGCGGCCGCGCCACGGGCTGCCTGCCTTCATATTAAATTAATTTCGGTTTTAATGAAAACCCTAAGTGAGCTCCGTTAAAGCCGCACGTAAATAAAATTTATCACTTCCCCGTCCCGCCAGCCGCACGTCAGGGGCTCATGGCCACCCTCGGCCGCTGTCTGTCCTCTCAGACGGCGTCATGGAGACCATCCCCGCCGATTAGAACATCTGGAAGGCACGCAGGCAGCTCCCAAGAGAAGACACGCAGATGACTGACAGACACGTTAACATTCCCAGCTTCGTGGCAAAGGAAAGGAATGCAAATGACACCGAGGTGCTGTCTTATGGGGGAGCCATCCAGTTAGGGGTAAAGCAGGTGCTGCCAGCCGGACACCAGCGAGCCCCTGCCTCCTGTAACAGAGCTGGTACAGTGACTAGGAGCTGGGAGAGCCGCAATCCCGTTCTGGGAACACATCCTGAAGAAACAGTCAGACCCGCAGGGACAGACACGCAGAGTCACTGATCCCCGCGTCACGTGGATGCAGAGCGAGCCCGGCCTGGAAGCCCGCTCCCGGGCAGCATCCACGCTCCCTGCGGGCCCTCCTCGACGGACGGATGAACCACCGGCAAAAAGCACGCGTTTCCCTGAGCGGCTGCCGGCTTGGGAGACACCTGTCACCTGAATCGGTCAAACTATAAAAATACAGGACCACAGATGGACACAAAGAGGTCAAATGTCAGAAAGGAGCTCGTGACTCCGCGCGCGTGGGGTTCTGAGCGGCCTGTGTGCGGCCCGGTGGCTCCTGATTGCCAGTGGCTGTTGGCCGAGTCTCTGCGGAGCCCAGACTGTCACTGAACTCCAGGGGCTCCGAACCCAGTGGCGAAGGACCGGGCTGGACCCAGGCGGCCGGCTCAGTCCTCAGACACGTGGCCTCGCTGCCCCCTCCCCCCCAGGTGCTCCCCGCCCCCCCGGACGCCGCCGTAAACATGTCCCGTGCGGCTGCGTGCGTGGCCGCCGGGCCAGGAGTGTGCGGTTCCTCTCTCCCTCAAAGAGGCAGGAAAGGGCCGTCCTCTGCTTCCCCCGCGTTCTCCGTGAGCTGAGACTTTTACAGAAATAGAAACGCTTTAAAACAACAGGAGTGAACAAAGAACAAAGCAGTTCAACGGGCTGCGGCCAGAGGCGCCGGGAAGGGGGGCGAGGGGGGAGCGGAGGCCGTGGGGAGTGGGTCCGGGGGCGTGTTGGGTTTTCTCTCTATTTTATGGGAAGATTTTATCCTCCAGTCTTCGTAGAGAGGGTAGTGAATGGGCATTATTTTCCTAATCAGAAAGAAGGCCAGGCTCCCTGCTCTAGGGTCGGGGAGGGAAACTGAGTCAGACAGAGACGCGTGCCGGGCCTGGGGGCGGGAGCTGGGCGGTCCCCTCGTCCACCCTCAGACCCGGGCGGGCCTGGCAGGTCTCCCGGTCGGAGCCACAGGGCCGGAGTCTCGTGTCACAGTTTGTGGAGCTGATAGCAGGTCGACCTCATTTCCGTCTCTGAGAGATGTTCCCCAGGAGGACCTGGGAGTGGCCGCCCCCCTGCAACCCAGCCCCCCAAGGTCACCGGACGCTGGGCCTCGCCACCCCAAGAGCTCCCAAACCCACGGCTCCCAGCCACGCCCCTGGGGGCCACACCCCTCCCGCGGGGGCTCAGCACTCGCCCTCCTGAGCCAGGCCAAGCGGTGCTGAGTCTGACGCCCTTTCCTGACCCCAGACCCCAAACCCCCAGGCCTCAGATGGAGCACAGGAGGCCCTCTGTGACCCAAACTCCGGGCCCTGGGCTCCTGCCGGGGCTGCTCGGCCTGCAGCCCCCGAGGCGGAGGCCGGAGCTCCTGGGGATGAGGCCTCGCTGGGCAGGAGGAAGTCATGGGGACCCGGGGGCACTGTTCTGTGGGACACAGGGCTCCGGTCTCCGTGATGCGGCGCCATGGCCCTCCTCGGGGACAAGATCCCGTGTGCAGGGCGTGGGGGGCCGTGGCCAGACCGCCAGCGGGGAAGGGACCAGTCAGCAGCCACTAGCTTTCTCCAGGCCCTTCTCGTTGCCACGGCAACAGGCCAGGCTGGGCAGCTGGAGCAGACCGGGAGGAAGAGACGGGGACCCGGACTGGCTGTGCGGCCTGGGCGGCCCTTTGGGGCTCATTTCACCTCGGGCCCCGCAGCCACCCCCCACCCCCGCTCAAGGTTCCTGATTGTGGGGCCCGGGAGGCAGAAAGGCCAGCAGCACACGGTGCCCAGGAGCACGGACCAAGCACAGAGCCTGGCTGAAGGGCGGTGGCGTGCAGCCGCCCCAGAGCCCACACATCTGCACCCTGGTTCGCCTCCCGCCCACACCCCCCTCCCCCCGCCCTCCCTCTCCCCCTGCAGCTCCCCCTGCTCCGGGGCCTTCCCGTGCAGGGAGCCCCGGAGGCGGGCTGAGGCGCGGGGTCTTCTCAGAAAGAGAAGGCACAGGCGTTGAGGGGCACGCGGGCCGGAGGTGGGGCCCTGCCCCCCAGGCCTGGTGCCGGTCAAGCTCCGGCCAGGGCAGAGCCCGGAGGAAGCAGAACCGGGCTGCGGCCGGTCTTCCTCCCGGTGGCCATGCGGGCGGCTGCCCTCGGCGGCCCGGGGACGGCCTGCATTGCACTGTCCCATCGCCCCCACCCCAGGGATCGGCGCCACCCGTGGCCGTGTGGGCGACGCCTTTGGCAGAGGCTGGAGGAGGGCCCTCGGGCCACAGAGCTTGACGTTTCGAGCTCCCATCCAGCCCTCTGACCGGACGGACAGGAGGGAGCGCAGGGGAGTAGGAAGACGAGGGAGACGGGGCAGAGTGGGAACCACGGAGGGCTTCCTGGGGGAGGAAGACGGGGCCAGGGCCCAGCTGAGGGTGAGAACGGGGGCAGGACCAGCTCCAGCTTCCTTCCGCCCCACACTCCTTCCCACGCCCCACCCAGCCCTCCCCGGGGTGCCCAGCCCCCCCCCCCCGCACTGCCCCCGCATCTAGCCCGGCCTTCCTCCCACAGGCGTTGTGGCTCCTGCGCTGAGGGGGGCACACACTGTCCCCCGCAGCCTGTGGGAGCCGGGCAGGCGGCCTGGCCCAGAGCCGAGGGCCCAGAGCTGAGGGCCCAGAGCCAAGGGCCCGGCCCCTGCCGTCAGGTGAACGTGCAGTCCCGTCCGCCCTGACAGTGGACAGTGCTTCCCGCAGTCACGCCTCCCTCTGGAGCCTGGGAGCGTGTGCTGGCTCCTGTCCCAGCGCCTCATGCCACCCGCGCCCCCTCCTCCGCAGAGCGGGGGAGGGTCTGTGCAGGCTCCGAGCTCGGTCCGCTCGCTTCCTTGAACCCTCTCTCCCACGGCCCAGAGGGTGTCTGTGTGGGGAGCGCCCGAGCGGGGCCCTGACCTGCCCCGTGCCTGCCAGAGAGGCTGCCCGAGAACAGGCTGGTGGGGTTCTCTGAGCCACAGCCTGCAGCCTGCCCACCCGCCGTCTGCCCTGGCCCTCTGGCTGCGTCCCGGGGAGGCCTCGTTCCGGCCCCAGGGCCCCTGTGGGCCGGGTCCTCCCGGGGACAAGGCCCAGGGTGGCGGGAGGGAGGTGCCTCTTGGGTGGGAGCCCCGGGTCTCTGTGGGTCCCGCACTCCCCCTGGGCCTGGGGGGTCACTTCACCTCTAAAAAGCGGGTCAGCGTTCGCTGCGCCACCTCCCGCCGGGGGTTATGAAACGGGCAGCCAGGGCAACAGTCAGGGTCGCTGGCTTCAGGGAGGCCTCCGCCCGCCCCCTGGAGGGGCACCCGCCCCCCGTTGTGCAAATGAAACTAGGGGGTGAGGCTCACAGGAAGGCAGCCTCTGCTTCACCAGGGGCTGGGTTTGGTGAAAAGGCTCCTCGGGAGGCGGCCCCGCCCCCCGCTTACCGGGCTGCTGGCAGGAGGCCCACAGCCAAGGCTGGACCAGGAGACACTCAGGCCCTGGCTCAGCTTCGTTTTCGCCAGGTGGCCTGGGCGTCACTTCCTTCTGCCTCCGGTTCCTCCTCTGATAGCATGGGGACAAGCCCCCTGCCCCCCCCTCCAGCCCCCTCTTCCCCCTCTCCCCGTCCCCCTCCTTCCACCCCCTCCCCCTCGAGCTGGGGCGGGAGAGGCTCCTGGGAAAGGGCTGTGAGTTACCCCGGGTGCTCGGAGACCCGTTCACCTCCCCCCGATAGCGTGTAAGGGGGGCCTTGCCCGCAGGAAGAGTGGTCGCCAGAAGTGACTTTCTGTGACGTCTATGGATCAAGGCGAGCTTCTCATGGCTGAACCCCACTCTCCTCCTCCTTCAAACGACCTCCCTCCCCTCCCACGTTCAAGGGCCCTCCCTGATCCTTAGCCAGATTCCCACGAGTGCCTCCTCGTAGCTCTCGGCTCGGACCTGCTCCTGTGGGTGGGCCTCTGCCTCTCTCCCACGCACGGAGTCCCCAAACGTGTGCATGGGCTTAGCTTTGGTCATTTGCTCCTGCGAATGTCTCTCCTGTGGACCTACTTATTAGACCGGCCAGAGGGGCCGAGAATGGAGGAAGGATGTTCCTCCCTACACGCGTCTGTTAAGTTAACACGCCTTGGAACAAACGCACGACTGCCGAGGTGAAGCAGGCCGCCATGAGCCAGCTTCTCCCATCATTCCGAGAGGGGCATCCATGTCGGGGGAAACAGGACAAAGCGTTACCCAGAGGCCCTGGCGCAGCGACGGCCCTGAGTAAGGGGTGACCATCACCATCATCGCCACCATCACCGCCGCAAACCGCGCTGCCATCAGCTTACTGCCATCCTCACCACCTCATCACCATCCTCAGCATCAACACCGTCATCACCGACCACGGCCCCCGTCCGCCGGGACCAGCACCGCTGTTCCCCCCATCAGCACCACCGCCTTCACCACCATCGTCAACGGCACCATTGCCAGGAGCCCGCACTCAGGGCCATCTCCGGGGCCAACCGACCAGGCCCCGCCCTCAGTGGGGTTTTCAATAAGTCAGGACCGGGGACCTGTCTGGAGCTTTGGGGCCTCCTGGGGTCCCATCCGGGGGGGGGGGGGTTCCCCAGAGGAGGAAGGCTTGGCCCATGCCCCACCCTCGGCCCCAGACCAGAGCTGTGTCTCCACCCCCTCTCCCCCCAATGCCCGATGGACCCGCTTCTCCTCCACACCGAGGCCGGCCCCGCGGACCACCTCTCCCCTCAGAACCGCGGCCTCTCCGTCTCTACAGGAGCCGGTAACCTCGGCTCTTTACAGTCTCCCATGGCGGGGTCCAGGTCCCCAAGCCGACGTCAGGTTGGAGAGCCCTGACACTCAGCAAACCGTCAAGCTGTGCCTCCTGTCTCCTGTTCGCTCTCCGGGGGCGCCTGCCCTCCCCTCACTGCGGTCAGGGCCCCGGGAGGGACCACTCACAGAATGGAAAAACGTTGGCCCTGAAGTGACCGTAACCCCATTCCGTCTGCCTCCTTTTGTTTTATTTAAAAATTTTTTTTATAGGTATGTTTTTACAGAGAGGAAGAGAGAGGGATAGAGTGTTAGAAACATCAATGAGAGAGAACCATCAGTCCGCTGCCTCCTGCACAGCCCCCACTGGGGATGTGCCCACAACCAAGGTACATGCCCTTGACTGGAATCAAACCCGGGACCCTCCAGTCCGCAGGCCGATGCTCTATCCACTGAGCCACACCGGTTTCAGCAGTCTGCCCCCTTTGAAACAAACCCAGTCAGGCTCGGATGACTAGAGCCAGGTCGGAGCGATTCAGACAATGCTACTGAAAGGAAAGGGAGGTTGAAAAGGGAGGACTGTGCAAAAACGCAGGCAGACAGAGGGATGCTCACAGCAGAGGGAGCCATGCAGACGCCCCCAGGAAGGACCAGGGAACAAGGAGCTTTACATATTAGCTGGTGTGCAACACGACCCAGACATGTGATCTGAGTGAGTCTGTGACCTGGGAAGAGTTACCCTGTGTAACACAGGATGTACCGTAAGAGAAAAAGCAGGCCACACGCACACACAGGGGCCAAAGGAGGTTTACAATGTGAGTACACAAGACAGAGTCTATTCTTGTATTGTTATTATTTATTATTGTCTTCTTTCCCACACAGACAACCGTAAACCTCCTTTGCCCCATCCTGTACACCTCTCTATAACTTAGCTATAAATGGGCATCTACATCCTTTACACATAGATGTATGTCATATGTGTAATACTCATTTCGACACAAAGCATGATTGTAATTATAACTAGAAGAAGAATGAAAAAAATTCCCTAATGTGTTGGTGGCGGTCATGCCGAACCGTGGGGTTGTGGGTGGTGTGTGATACTCTCGGATACTAGAGCTGTGTCTCCACCCCCGTCTCCCCAATGCCTGATGGACTTGCTTAAATTCTAGAGAATTTAAATTTTAAAAAAAGATCCGGGCGGTTGAGTTTCCCGCTCTCTGTTCTCGCTGTTTTCCCGCCAAGCCGGCCTCTTGGCGTTGCTGAGGAAACCCCGGTAAGGCGGCCGTAGCTGCACCAGCCGAGCCCGGGCCTTCGCCACAGAGGCCAGGCCCCCGCGGGGCGGCCCGCACAGGAGCGGCGCCCGCGCTCGGAGAAGCCATCGGTGCCGAGCGCCCTGCAGGCAAACGCCCCGCCAGCCTCACCGCCCCCAGCCTCTCGGCTCCTCGGTGGCGTACACCCCCCCCCCCACCCCCCCCCGGTGACCGGGCCTCGGAAGAAGCCTGTGGATGAACACGTTTTGTCTGACGTTTCCGTTCGTCGTGTTTTGTCTGACGGCACTGAGGCCGCTGCACCCAGAGGGTCCTCCACGCCCGAGTCTCCGAGCAGAACGGCCCCTCCCGTCAGTGCCCACCCCCCCTCCGGGTCTGACTCCGAGGGAGCGGGGGGGGGGCACCATCTGCCTTTGCCCGGCCTCCCCCCTCTCGTTGTCCCTCGGGGCCTCAGGCCGGGACACGGCCGGCCCCGGGGGTGGGGGGAGAACTCCCTAACAGTCACTCGCGGACGGGCTTCCGAAGCAAACGTGCTCCTGCCAGGCTGTCCTTCCAGAGAGGCCTGCCCATGTTCTGCTTCTGGGAAGCGGTGTTTGTTAAGATCTCATCTCAACTCCCAGGGTGGGGGGGTCTCGGGACCCACAGGGGCCGCCCCTTTCCTTCGGGGATAAACTGAGCCGGGAGAGACCCGTCGGCCTCGGCACGGCGTCGGCGAGGGCGAGGGCTGAGTTAGGACTGACGCCCGGGCTCCCCAGCTCCAGGCCCTTCTCACCCCGAGTCACACGGTTATCGCAGCAACACAACCCGGAAGCCCATCCCCCTGCCAAACCGGCAAACGCCTACTCACCCTTCCAGCCTCAGCCTGACGCCACCGCCTCCAGGAAGCCTTCCCGGCTCTCCCAGAAGATGGATCAGACGCACCCCCTGGGCTCCCTCAGGCCCAGCCCCCTCGTGCGGGTTCCGCTGTGGTCCCAGCTGCCTGCGGGGTCTCCCCGGGCCTGGGAGCCCAGCGCTGGAGAGGAGGGGGAGACAGGGTCTGTCCATCCGTCCATGTGCTCGTGCCAAAAGCTCCCTGCCATTCGTTCGTTCATTCATTCATTCATTCATTCATTTTAGAAGGAGCAGGTGCTGGGTGTTGGGTGCTGAGTGCCGGGTGCTGAGTGCTGGGTGCTGGGTGCTGGGTGCCGGTGCCAGAGGCGGAGGCTTGGAGTTGGGTAAGGAAAGAAAGAAGCCAGAGCGGGGAGATTCCAACAGCCCCGGGGCGTTAGAGACGGGCCCCTCCGGACAGGCCCCCGCCCGGTTGACAGGGAGCCGAGGCTCTGAGTGCTGGCCGTGGGGCCAGGACCCAGAGAGGCCGCGCTGAGAAAGGGGGGCCCGGCGGCCGGGAGCCTGGGGGTTCAGCCCCCACCGCACGGCCGGCGAGCCGCGTGTGGGGAATTCACCTTACCGCCCCCCCCCTCCCCCGTCCTGCATCTGCGAAATGGGCCCGGCCAGTCGGCCCTGCGCCCCCTGCTGGTGGCTCCTCTGCTCAGTCAGCACCAGCTCCGGCCGAGCGGGTCCAGCCTAAGCTGCAGAAGCAGCAGAAGAGAAACCATGATTCACACGCGTGTGGAGCCGTGGGGCCGTGGGGCCCTGGGCATGGGAGGCCTGCAGCAGGCCCGTGGGGGGTGAGGGGGGCAGGGGGTTCATTCAGGGCAGCTGCTGGGCCTCCAGGCTCAGCCCCAGGGAGGAGGCTGTGGGGAGGGGAGGCCAGAGCTGACCCGCCCTCACACTCTGGGGGGGACCCTGGGATTCACAAGCCCCTCACGACGCTTTGGTGGAATCTTCCGGAAGCCTGCAGTGCACACACCATCTCAGAGGGAGAGGATCAGCCCCAGGAGGGGAAATGACCTGCCCAAGGTCCTCCGCCTCGTCAGACTGGAGAGCCGCTGCCGGCCTTCCTGCCCGCCCACCCGAGTGTCCGTCATCACACAGGCGGGGCTGCAGTTACGGTTATGGTTACAGTTATAACTATGGTGCCTGGAGCCCTCACTCTCAGCCCTGCTTGTGCTCGCTCTGCATCTGCTGCTCTGTCCGCCTTGCCTGCTGACACCACAGCCCCAGCTCCCAACAGCGAGGGGCTCAGGGGCTCAGGGGGGGGAGGACAGCGGGGAGGACAGGCCCTGGAGGAGGCCCCACCCCCCTGGGAGGCGGGAACGTGAACCCCAGCCCCTCCCGTGTGAACCCCACCCCCTCCCGTGTGAACCCCACCCCCTCCCGTGTGAACCCCACCCCCTCCCGTGTGAACCCCACCCCCTCCCGTGTGAACCCCACCCCCTCCCGTGTGAACCCCACCCCCTCCCGTGTGAACCCCACCCCCTCCCGTGTGAACCCCACCCCCTCCCGTGTGAACCCCACCCCCTCCCGTGTGAACCCCACCCCCTCCTGTGTGAACCCCACCCCCTCCAGGCCACAGTGAGGCTGGGGTGGGATCCCGGAACAGGAGCACTGGCTTGGGGTCACCGGCCCCTCGTTACAGACAAGCAGCTGAGGCCTGAGGGCCACGTGCAATGTGGGCTGAGAGGGCTCTCGGCCGCCTGCTCGCCCCTCCTTCCCCTGCCCGGCGCCCACCACGATCTGAGGAGCAAGAGCACGGCTGGGGAGGGGTGCTGCACGGCCTGCTCCCCGCAGGGGCCCCGCCCGGGGCCTGGCCGTCACTGAGCCAGTCAACAAGCTCTCCAAGGCTCCTCCTGTCCGTCTCCAGGCAGAGGCACCTCCTGGGGCCGCCGGGCACCCAGTCTCCGGGGACTATCCACACATCCGCTCACTCATTCATCATTCATTCATTCAGCAGTCACTGAGGTCCGACTACGCACCAGTCACATGCAGGGTCTCCTCTCCTCCCCACACCCCTCCCTCTCTTCCTCCCTCCCTCTGTCAGCTCCCCCCGTCCCCCCTTAGCCCTGTGGCCCCTTTGCCCAGGCAAAGATGGGGTGCTGGGGCGTCAAGGAGCCCAGAGGCACCGAGGCCGCCGTGGGTGTCCCACGGACAGACGCACACGCCCCGCGGTTACCTGGTGTGGCCCGGGCAGCCGAGCCGCCTCTCCAGCGGAGGCCCAGGAGCACTGGCACAGGCCCCCGCCCCCCGCCTGTGGCCTCCACCCGGCTGGGCGCATGGAAAACCCTGCCCGGCTCAGCTGACTTCCTCTCGTGTCATGGAAAGTGAGGGTGACGAGGGTGGGAAACTCCCGCCAGGGTCTGGGGTCTGAGTGGGGACAGGGGGCCTGAGGCCTGGAGGGGGGAGAGGGGTAACTGAGGGGTGTGGGCTGCAGGGAGGGGGGGCTTGAGGAGGCAGAGGAGGGGGTCTGGGGGCTGCTGGAGGGGGAGGCTTGTGGGGGCAGTGCCCCATCCAGGGGGACAGGCAGGGACCTGCCCGAGCCGAGGCGGGGAGAGCAGCCCAGGCCCGGCTGCCTCAGTTCTCCAGGGACAGACAAGAGAGAAGCCGAGAAGCCGAGGCCTCGCCTGCGGGAGACCCCGAGGCCAAGCAGCTGCGTTTGGTGAGCGGAGGGCGGAGGGTGGGGCCCGGGCTGTGGATGCAGAGACGGGGCTCAGACCTCCGTGCTCACGCTGCAGGCCAAGGGGGTCCCTGCTGGGCCTCAGTTTCCTCATCTGTGACAGGAGAACGCCACACCCTCCTCAGGGCGCTGGGAAGACGGGGAGGCCCCCCAGGCTCTCCGGGGGCTCAGCGCCACTCTTCGCCCTCAGACAGCGGCGGTGGGAGCCCATGGCGTCAGCCGTGGCCGCTCCCGGAGGCTGGTGTGGGCGCGGCTGGTGGGGCCAGCGAGTGCTCCTCCTACCCTGAACTCCCTCCCCCTCTTCCCCCAGGCCCCTTCCCCCTTCCCCCCCCTCCCCGTCTCCAGGAGGGGGACCGTGGGGGTGGGGGTGGGGGAACGGGTGTGCCTGGCGCTTGGCCTGGGACAAAGATGCGCCGCCAAATTAATGAACAGACAAATGAATGAAAATCCTGGGATTTCCAGGTGCAGGACAGAGGGACGGAAGGACGACCATGAGGGCGGGACCCGTGCAGGGGGGAGTGGCGGAGGGGGGGGCACGCTGGCTCCAGGCCGCGGCAGTGTCACCTCCAAACCCTGCGAGGTGGGGCGTGTGACCCCAATCACACCGGTTAGGAGGGTCCCACTCCCTGAGCCCAGGCCTCCCCCCGAGGAGCAGACACCCCAGGCCGCCCGCCCTGGCACCGCGGCAGGAAGCTGGCAGAGCCCGGCCGCCATGGAGCGGGGACAGGTGGTTTCACGGGGAGGAAGTTGACAGTTCAACTTCAAACGCAGCTGGCGGGCCGCTGTGCGCGGTGCCACCCTGCCCACGCGGCCGCCCCGCCCCTCGGGAGGGAGACACGGCGGCCTCACCGCTGAGCTCAGGCGGAGGCAGGAGGAGCCCTACCATGGAGTCCCAGCCGCCGGCCGCCCTCTGCCTGCTGGCGGTGCTGGGTGAGTGCCCCGGGCGTCCGCCAGGGTCCCCGGGCTCGGGGTGCAGGGAGGAGTGCCCGTGCGCCCCTGGGTCTGGCTCCAAGGCCCGCACGCACCTCTCTGGAGAATCACGGGGCTGGGGGGGGCGTCCCCCAGATCCCCGTCTGAGCCCCCAGCCCGGACTGCGCCGCCTGGAGCCCGGCCCGGCCCTCCCTGCCCTGTGGCACTTCCCCCCCGAGGCCACAGGGAAGGGCAGGTGGGCCCCGTGCTAACGGGCTCTCAGCACGGAACCAGGCCCGAGGCCCTCCCTCCCCGAGGCTCCCCGCGCTGCCTCCCTGCCCGGTGCACGGCCGGGCTCGGACGGGGCGGGCCGTTGGCCTGATGGTGCGGTGGTGGCTGGGCCGGCGGGACCGCCGCCGAGAGCGCGCTGGCCGTGCGAAGGGGCATCTCAGGCCCAGCCCTCTGGGTCAGGCCCGGGCGCAGCCAGCCCGCCGGCCAGGCCCCGGCCCCGGCCCCCGAAGGCCCTGTGGGGACAGCCGGGCCTCCTGTTTGCGGGGCAGGGGTGGGGGAGGCTTGGGAGTGGGGTCGTTGGCTCCGACCATGGCCTGCTGCTGGGCCGGCGCTGGCTTCTGAGCACGTGCACCCGGGATGGGCCCCGAGGCTCTCCCCCGCCGCCTCCCGTCCGTGCAGTGCGAGGGGGTGCGGGGTGGGGGGTGGGGGAGAGCCGGCCGAGTGTGTGTGCTTCTCGGGATTTGGAAGGAGCGGGGAGAGAGGTGGTGGGAGTGGAGGGAGCCAGCCGCTTCCGCGTTAGGGCCGTCCCGGGAGACAGTGCTGCTGAGAAGCTGGTGAGCAGGTGTGAGCAGGTGTGCGAGTGTGTGTGAGTAGGGGTGTGTGTGAGTAGGGGTGTGTGTGTATGTGAGTGCATGTGTGAGTGTGTGTATGTGTGGTGTGTGTGTGTATGTATGTGTTTTCATGGACCAGACGTGCCTCCAAATGCCGTCTCACCGCTCCCCGGTGACCAGCACATGTGCATGCACCTTCCCCCGCTGCTGTCCATGGAGCCGCAGGAGACACAGAAGCCTCTGTCCCGGGCGGAGGGCTGGGGCGCCTTCTGCCGCCCGGGGCCTCTGAGGAGCTGCTGCGGCCTCCTTGGGCCCGGGGCGTCCTAGGCCTGAACCCCACCTGCCCTTCCCCGTGGCCTCTGACCCTGCCGAGCAGGGGTTGGGGGGTCCTGCTTCATGGCCTCCCTCCACCTGATCCCATCATGGGAGGTCCTGGAGGACACAGGGCCACGGCCGAAGGAGCCACAGTTAGAGACCGGAGGCAACGCCTTCACCCCGAGTTCCACGGGAACCGTGTGGGACCCCAGAGCATGTGGTCCTGGTGTGTGTGTGTGTGTGTACATGTGTGCATGTCTGTGTGTGCACATGTGTGTGTGTGTGTGTGTGTGCTGGTGGAAAACAAACATTCCCGTTGCTCCGTGAGTCACAGCTTAGGAAATGCCTTTGAAGCCATTTCACCCTGTAAGCTCTCAGTGGACTGAAGTAGGCCAGCCCGTCGTCCCCATTTCACAGGGGAGAAGACTGAGGCCCAGAAAGTCAGGTGGCCAGCCCAGGGCGAAGCAGCTAGTGAGCAGCAGCCGACCAGCCGACCGGGCCCGTCACGGCTGCTCTGAGGGAGGCCCCTCTGGACCCGGCGCTGAGGGCGGAGGCCACAGGGCCGCTCCGCCAGGAGCGAAATGGCTGCGGACGCCACCGCCACCCGCGGTGGTCCAGGGCCGGAGCCGCGGCAGCCGCACGGGCCCGTGGAGCCGGGCCGGCTGGGCCGTGCCCGTGACTTAGGGACCGTGGGGCAGGCAGATGCCCGGGGCCTGGTTGGGGTGACAGCGACACGGCTTCCCGCGGCTGCTCCCCTCGGCCACTGCCCTGAGCCTAACTGTCTGGGGCTCACCCGCGGGGGTGGGGGGCGGCCTTGACCCTCAGGGCGGGCAGGCCGGCCCCCAGGCCTCCAGAAGCCAGCAGGGCGGGAAGGGCCTGGCCCCGCAGTGTGGACTTGGGCCAGCGGGGTGGGCTCGGGATCTGTCAGCGCCGGTCCCCGCAGACGGTCCCCGCAGACGGGGTGCAGCGCCTGGCCTTGTGCAGCGCGCCAGGGCTTAACTAGGGTGCACGCCGAGGGTTAGGAAGCAAGTCGGCAGGAAGGAGAGGAAGAGCTCCAGATGCTCGATCGCAGCGACCACCATCATCCTCCTCCCTGTCGTCAGCGAGAAGCGAGGTGAGGTGGGACTCAGAGGGAGGGGCCGGGCCCATGCTGGCCCGGCCACACTCCTCCCAGCCCACCCGCCTGCGCAGGCTGCTCGCGCGTGCTCTCACCTGCACGTGTTTATTGAGCACCTACTACGTGCCCAGCTCTTTGCAAAGCAGAACGGGACGGATGCCTCCCCTCATGGGCCTGGAGCCGAGCCCAGGCTGACAGAGGAGCCCCGTTAGAGACACAGGAAGCGAGCCCCGAATGCTCACAGCTATGGTGACAAGGAAACGGCATCGGCGGGGAGAGCGGCCCAGTGCACGAGGGGCAGCCTGGCCACGGGGCGGGGCATCCCAGCGAGGAGGGCGTGGTCTCCAGCTGCCAGCAGGCCTCCCGGCGCTGTCCGGCTGCAGAGCGGGGCCCTGCTGGCATTCGGCACAAGGATCGGGCCCCCTCGAGGGGCGGAGGGACCAGGGGCTGTTCAGAGGGGGTTTCTCCAGAGGGACCAGGGAGGGATTCAACTCCGCCTGGCAACACTGACTGAACACCTACTGTGTGTGTGTGTGTGCGTGCGCGCATACATGTGGGTGCATGTGCACATGTGACGTGCATTTGTGCTGTGGGCTGTGTGTGCAGGTGTGTGGTATGCACATGGCTCAGGCTGTGGGGCTTGGAGCAGCTCGGATCTGGGTCTGATTTCCGGGTGGCCAGGCACAGCTGGCAGGGACACGTCCCGGGGGCTGGTCTAACAGTGGGGCACCCCGGCCGCCTGGGAAGGCTCGGAGCCATCACACCTAACCGTCGGGCAGCCACTCAGACAAGTGTGGGCTGAGCCCCACTGTGCGCCAGGCACCGCTCCCAGTGCCGGGGACCAGGCCCGCCTGGTGGGTCCGACCTTGCAGTGGGTGTGATGGGGGACAGACAGACCAGTGGCCGGTGACTGCGGGGAGGGGGGGTCGGCGTTCGGAGTCCTGAGCGGCGGGGTCATGGGACTGGGAGTGCCTGGGGCCGTGCTGTGCCTGGGACGGAGCCGGGCCTCACGGGGAGATGGTGGAGGAAACCTGGCAGGGGGCGCCGTGTGGGGGTGCGGGCCAGCCGGGGGTCCCCTGGCCGAGGGACTTCAGGGAGGACGGGGCCGTTCTCCCCAAGGAGCTGGGTGGCGGGAGAGTGTGCTGAGCGCCCGTTTGTCCAGGACACAAGCCCCTGGCTGAACCCCGGCAGCTGCTCGGGGGTTCGGGTTTTGCAGGGGTAGAAGGTAAACGCAGGGCGATCCAGCCAGCCAGGTCTGAGGCGGGAACCCACACCCAGGGAGCTGGAGGCCTCAGACCCACAGAGAAGCGGTGGGAGGGTCGGGGTCTGCGTTTTGAATGGCAGCTGTGGGCTGTGGCCGCTTCCTCTGTAACCATCGTCACCGTGAACCCCCTCGGGCTGGTCTCCTACAGGCACCCAGCACCCCGTTCCCTCTGGGGCCACAGCACTTCTCGGCCTCAGTTTCCCTTTCCTGACCCGCAGGGCGAGCAGGCTCTGGGGTCTCCCCGGGAGTAAATGCCCATGAGGCCCTGTCAGGTGATGGTGACGGCTTTTCTGTCTTAACTCCGCCATGCGCTGTGTGACCTCAGGAAAGTCACTCAGCCTCTCTGAACCCCGGTTTCTTGATCTTAAAGTGGGGTGAGCCTGGTCCCTTCAGCACGGAAACGTGGGGGGGAAGAATGAGACCCCATGTGACCGAGCCTCGGGATACGTGAAACTCTGAACAGAGAGGGGGACAGGGGGACACACGTGAGACACAAAACTCCTGCAAATCCAGTTAGCCGCCCGGCCACCGGGAGAGAGCCAGGGCTGGACGGTGGAGGCCGCTCTGCCCCGCCGACTGGCTCTCCCGCGGGCACAGGCCCCGGTGAGCGGGGAGAGGCCCGAAGCGGCTGCCCCCTCTGTGGGCTCTGGTCCTCACGCTCCTCAGCGGGAGCCCCGTGTGATCCTCTGCGTGTTTCACACATAAAAAAGCTCCTAATCAGACACCCATCCCTTCTTCTGGGCTCGGCCGGGACACAGGACCGGGGGCCCCGGGACCCCTGTTCCCCAAGGCGCTGGCACAGACGCAGGTTGGACGTGGCTCCCTGCCTGGGGTCCACCGGGAAAGGGGGGCTCCTGACCTTCCAGAGGGTGGGAGAAGGCAGACCCAGGACGCCCACAGGCCGCCAGACAGATGGGGTTCGCTGGAAATCCAGAGGGTCATGGATCATCGCTTTTTGTTGTTATTGTTATATATATATATATATATATATATATATATATATATATTATTGATTTTTTACAGAGAGGAAGGGATAGGGATAGTTAGAAACGTTGATGAAAGAGAAACATTGACCAGCTGCCTCCTGCACACCTTCTACTGGGGATGTACCCACAACCAAGGTACATGCCCTTGACTGGAATCGAACCTGGGACCTTTCAGTCCGCAAGGCCGACACTCTATCCACTGAGCCAAACTGGTTAGGGCAAGTTGTTTATATGTTTTATTGATTTCAGAGAGGAAGGGAGAGGGAGAGAAAGACAAAGACATCAACGATGAGAGAATCACTGATTGCTGCCTCCTGCACGCCCACACTGGGGACCAAGCCCACCACCTTGTCCAGAATCAAAGCTGGGACCCTTTGGTCCACAGGCCGATGCTCTAGCCAATGAGCCACACCAGCCACAGGGCGAGGGGATCACTGTGGATGGGAAATGGACCATCTGACTTCCGTCCACACGACACCAGCGGCCAGTGGCCTTGTCTGGGAACCCGCGATGCCGGCCGGCGACGCTGGCCCCATGGGACGAGCCACGGGGGTTTCCGGGTGAGCTCTCCCCGCCCAGGCCCGAGCTGTGCCGGACGGCCGTTCCCGCAGGCCAGGCGGGCTGTGGGCCCGGCTCCCTCGCCAGCAGGGGCACAGCCGTGGGCCAGTCCCTGTCCTGGAAGTCTGAGCCGGGCTGTGCCTTTGGGAGCCAGGAGCCGCGAGAGACAGTGGGCCCTGGTGTCTGCCCGGGTCACCGGGAACGGCCATCCCGGTTCCCTGGGGTCATGGAGGTTAAACCGTTTGGACTGAAAGCAGCAAACGGGACATTTTTTCTTTGCAACCCAAGGCCCCAAAGAGTCGCTACCCTCACAGCGCGCAGAGCGTTCCGACGGCCTCTGTTCCGGTCCATCTCATTTTAAAAAATCGATGCTTTCGATACTGCTCATCGCTGCAGGGGGAGAGTGGGGAGGGGGGGCGGTGGGGAGAGGAGAGAGTGGGGGGACGTCTGTGGGATGAAACTGCCGCAGGCCGCAGCTGTGCTGGTGACCGTGACCTACAGGGTGTCGACATTCACGGGCTTGTGCGCTGAGGAAAGTCCATCTCACTGCGCGTCCATTTAAAACAAAGTTTTAGGACGAGGAAGAAGGTGGCGGCTGGCTTCACGGCCCCCGAGGGTGCCCCAGGCCGCAGGAAAAGCCCGAGCCTCGGCCATCGCTCAGGCGGAGGGAGCTTCCCTCCCTCACCTGGTCTCTCCCTCCCTCACCTGGCTCTCTCCCTCCCTCACCTGGCTCTCTCCTTCCCTCACCTGGCTCTCTCCCTCCCTCACCTGGCTCTCTCCCTCCCTCACCTGGCTCTGTCCCTCCCTCACCTGGTCTCTCCCTCCCTCACCTGGCTCTGTCCCTCCCTCACCTGGCTCTGTCCCTCCCTCACCTGGCTCTCTCCCTCCCTCACCTGGCTCTCTCCCTCCCTCACCTGGTCTCTCCCTCCCTCACCTGGTCTCTCCCTCCCTCACCTGGCTCTCTCCCTCCCTCACCTGGCTCTGTCCCTCCCTCACCTGGCTCTGTCCCTCCCTCACCTGGCTCTGTCCCTCCCTCACCTGGCTCTCTCCCTCCCTCACCTGGCTCTGTCCCTCCCTCACCTGGTCTCTCCCTCCCTCACCTGGCTCTGTCCCTCCCTCACCTGGCTCTCTCCCTCCCTCACCTGGCTCTGTCCCTCCCTCACCTGGCTCTCTCCCTCCCTCACCTGGTCTCTCCCTCCCTCACCTGGCTCTGTCCCTCCCTCACCTGGCTCTCTCCCTCCCTCACCTGGCTCTGTCCCTCCCTCACCTGGCTCTGTCCCTCCCTCACCTGGCTCTCTCCCTCCCTCACCTGGCTCTGTCCCTCCCTCACCTGGCTCTCTCCCTCCCTCACCTGGTCTCTCCCTCCCTCACCTGGCTCTGTCCCTCCCTCACCTGGCTCTCTCCCTCCCTCACCTGGCTCTGTCCCTCCCTCACCTGGCTCTGTCCCTCCCTCACCTGGCTCTCTCCCTCCCTCACCTGGTCTCTCCCTCCCTCACCTGGCTCTGTCCCTCCCTCACCTGGCTCTCTCCCTCCCTCACCTGGTCTCTCCCTCCCTCACCTGGCTCTGTCCCTCCCTCACCTGGCTCTGTCCCTCCCTCACCTGGCTCTCTCCCTCCCTCACCTGGTCTCTCCCTCCCTCACCTGGCTCTGTCCCTCCCTCACCTGGCTCTCTCCCTCCCTCATCTCGCTCTCTCCTTCCTACAGTCACCGCTGTCAACGCTGGCCACGGAGAATCCTCCTGGTTAGAACCAGGTAAGGAAGAGCCGCCGGGGCCTGGGTGGCAGAGGAGGGAGCAGGGCTGTGCCAACTAAGAAATCGGTACCTCCGCCAGGGTGACCCCCCAGAGAATGAGAGAGAGAGAGAGAGAGAGAGAGTCCCCTACACACACACATACACACTCACTGAACATGCCCGCCGCACACGAATGTGCTCCATGGCTATAAGGCACCACACACATGCTCGTTCTCATGATCATTGTTGTGACTCCCTCCCATGTGCAGAAAGCACGCCCATACACGCACCTTGCCAAGTCTGTTTCCCGCCCGGTCCCGCCGATGCTTCCTGCTCTAGGACCTTTGTAACAGCGACCCCAGACCGTACAGCGGCCGACGGTCCTGCTCTAGCTCCAGAGGCCGGTGTTTCCCGAACAGGGGAACCACGTGCTGGGTTCGACCTGTACCCGGGCCTCGTAAAGGCTCTGAGAAGGCCTGCAGCAAAGATCCCTGTGAAACTTTTTTTTAAAGTCACCAGTCGCCAGACGCGTGTCCCTCAGACCTCTCTCTGCACATTTCCTGAGGCAGCGTCATGCTGAATGCACTTGGGGAGCAATGTGGCTGAGGGTCCCACGAAGCAGCAGGAACAGAGGGCCGCAGGGCCTTGGCGGGCTGGGGACTCAGCCCTGGAAGCACCTGGCACCCCAGCTCCAAGCTCCAGCAAGCCGCTGGCCTCTGAGCCGCTTGGCCTCTGAGCCGCTGGCCTCTGAGCCGCTGGCCTCTGAGCCGCTTGGCCTCTGAGCCGCTGGCCTCTGAGCCGCTTGGCCTCTGAGCCGCTTGGCCTCTGAGCCGCTGGCCTCTGAGCCGCTGGCCTCTGAGCCGCTTGGCCTCTGAGCCGCTTGGCCTCTGAGCCGCTGGCCTCTGAGCCGCTGGCCTCTGAGCCGCTTGGCCCCACCTGTGAAACGGGGAGAAAACCCTTCCGGGTCCGGCCTCGGCGTCAGCGCGCTGGGCTGTGTCCACATCAGCTGTGGGACGAGCCCCCTTTGCTCTAACGAGCCACGTGGCCTGGGCCAGCCCCAGCCCCGTGCTCTGGGGCCCGGGTGCCCCCTTCGGTGGGCAGAAAAAGGCAGCCTCCCCCAGACCAGGGCGGGCCCCACCTCACGCCCACGGACCACCTCTTCGCCTTTAAGAAAATACTCTGGAAGGTGATGCCATTGCGTGGCTCCCGCCCTCACACGCAGGAAAGATGGCAGGGGGGAGCCTCCTCTCCATCTCTGACCCCGGCTCTCCCCCTCCCCCCGGCAGGCCCCGCGCACTCCTTCCCGCAGAGCTTTCCTGACTCGCATGCAAATGCAGGCATGGTCCTTCCTGCTTCCTTCACGGAGCCTCAGGGAGTCACACAGCATGTCCCTGCCCATGTCCAGCTGGTCCACCAGAAAGGGGAACCCACAGAGACAGGAGCGTAGGGGTACAGGATGCTCACAACTGCCCACACCGGGAAGCAACCCAAATGGCGGAGAGATACACGGGCTGTGGCCTCGCCACACGGTGCACAGTGCCACGGATGAGCCAGCCACACGCAGTGACACGCAGCCGCACTGAGACGCCGCGTGAGGAAGCCAGGCGGGGAAACACACACACACACACACACACACACACACGCGCGCGCGCCGCATGACCCTGCTTCCAACCTTCTGGAGCGGCAGGCTGATCTGCAGTGACAGGAAGCAGATCGGTGGTGGCCCGGGGCTGGGTTAGGGTGATGGAAATATTCTATTTCTAGAGCGGGTGGTGAGGGGGCACGCACACGTGTCTAATGCCACCGAGCACGTGCCCTCTCCAATGAGTGCGTTTCACTGTCTATAAATCGCACCTCAATAAAATTGATTTAAAATAGAGAGAGAGAGAGAGAGAGAGAGAGAGAGAGAGAGAGAGAGAGAGAAGAGAGAAGCCGGCGCCCGGCCTCTCTCGGGTCCGTGGAGACAGATGTCCCCGATCGGGCGATCCCGCTGGCCTGATGCCCAGGGCCCTGCCCACTGACCGAGTCACCCTGGCTCAGAGGTCTGCACCCCAACCTCCCGACCCCGGCTTCGGGGGTCACCTGGGCCAGGAGCAGCCCCAGCCTGAGTCGTGGGGAGTCCCTGCTGTGCCCCAAAGGCCAAATGCAGCCCGGGGGCAGGAGCCTGGCTGGGTGGGGTGCCAGGCGGAGAGCAGGGCATGGGGTAAAGAGGGGCCCTTCCCAGCCTGACCCACCCCCTCTTTGACCCCTAGGGCTCCCGATGAGACTAAACGGTGCCAGCTCGCCGTGCCAGGGCTGCGTGGAGGTCTTCTTGGAGGGCCTGTGGCACACAGTGGACAGCCGGAGCTGGGGCTGGAGCCCGGGCCGCCCGTGGCTCCCCAGCGAGGCCTCCCTGTTCTGCCGGCGGCGTCTGGGCTGCAGGGAAGCCTTGCTCCTCGCCCCCATCCCTTACTTCAGCAGCCTCCCCAGAGCCCGGAACCACATCACCTGCCACGGAAGGCTGGGCTCCTTCTCCCACTGCAACGCCAGCGAGGCCAGCCAGGGGGAGCCCCTGAGCCTGATCTGCGTAGGTGGGTTCCCTTGGCCTGGGCACGCCCTGAGGAGGCCGCCCAGGGCCTGTGTCCTGGGGCCCCAACAGGCGGGTGGAAGGGGGTCCGGTGGGGAACTGGAAGGGGAAGGCGAGGGATTCTGGCTCCTGTTCAAAAGGATGGAAAAGGCTGAGGACCTGCTAACTCCACTGTCTCCTCCTAACCTCCGTTTTCCCAACTGTAAAAGGGGCTGGTACCGCCACTCACGGGAGACTTAGAGACGACGTGTGGGGCAGGCGGTATTTACAGCATGAGTTCCAGGTCCTGCTCACCACTGCCTGCTGCCCTCCGTCCCCCAGACCCCCCTCTTCCCTCCTCCCAGATCTTCTCCCTCCCGGGCCCCGGGCCCCTCCCTCACCCGTGTCTCATTGCAGAGCCACTGAAGACGGCCCCTCCTCCCACAAGGCCTCTGCCCACAACCACCCCAGAGCCCACAGGTAAGAGGTTCCGAGGCCCCGGGGGAAAGGGGTCGGATTTAGCGATTAAACACAGGGGGTGCCCAGTGAGGTGCGAATCGCTAGTGGAACATTCGGGCTCTCACACTTCCCAGGGCCACCGGCCAGTCGTCCCTTTGTCCCAGTGTTGGAGCCAAGGGTCCAGGAGCAGGGGGGGCCCATTGCCGGAGGCCCTGGCGCTCAGACGCACCCTCTGCCCTCCCCAGCTCCTCCCCGGCTGCACCTGGTGCCGGGGCGCGGGGGCCTGCGGTGCGCGGGCGTGGTGGAGTTCTACAGCGGCCGCCTGGGCGGGACCGTGGCCTACGAGGACCAGGACAGCACCGAGGCCCTGGGGGACCGCATCTGCCAGGCCCTCCAGTGTGGCTCCTTCCTGAAGCACCTGCCGGAGCCCGAGGCAGCAGAGGCAGCCGAAGCAGCCGGGACCCCGGCCCCAGAGGCGCGCAGGCCCTTGCCCATCCGATGGAAGGCCCAGAGCGCCGGCTGTGCCTCCCTGGAGCAGTGCTTCCGAAGAGCCCAGCCCTGGGAGGCCGGCCGAGCCCTCGCCCTCGTCTGCTCTGGTGAGTGAGACGGGCAGGACCCGGGGCATCCCCAGACGGTAGCACAGGGCAGGGAGGCGCACTGTGAACAGGAGGGCTGCAGGGGGCGCTGTCGGCCTCTGAGTGAGTGAATGAGCGTGTGTGTGTGTGTGTGTGTGTGTGTGTGTGTGTTGGAGGGGTGGAGGGTGGAGGGGTAGAGGGTGGAGGGTGGAGGGCGGAGGGCGGAGGGGTGGAGGGTGGAGGAGGACCCCCCCCCCCCGAAGTCACAGCCTGGGCCGTGGGAATCTCTGCAAAGCAGAGCAGATGGCCTGACCCCTGGCACAGGAGCAGGCGGCCCTCGGGACTGGAACTGCCAGGAGGAGGCTGGTCTCCTGGACGGTTTTGAAGGAGGGAGCGGGTGGAGCGAAGGAGGGAAGGTTCTAGCGGGAAGCGTGGCTGTGCCGGGGCCGGAGCAGGACGAGCCTCCCGGGAGGGGAGTTTGGAAGCCCGGACACCGACGGGGTCGCAGCGACAGTGGGAGTGGGAGGCCCGGGAGCCGCAGGCAGAGAGTGCCGAGCCGTCCCCAGAGGGCCTCCCACAGAGACAGAGCTGGTGTGGCCGAGGGATGGTGGCCGATGAGGCTGACCTGTGGGCCCCCCACACAGGGTCAGAAGGAAACTGAGGGGAAGGGGATGCAGCTCCAAACAGGGAAGGATGTCCTGGCCTGCCGGGTGGGCGGGGCTGCTGTCGGAGGGAGGGGGGTGGAGTCTGAGCATCGCTGCCCTCCAGGCGGAGCAGCCCCCGAGGGTCTCAGCGGCCCCCCCCACCCCCGCAGCCCCCTGCGGGTAGCAACCTGCCAACCACACCCAGGGCCCGGCCTTTGACAGTTGTTCGAAGGAGGAGATGCAGTAGGGCTTTGAAGGCAGATGTTGCCATGGAAACTGGCCAAAGCTGGTGCGATCACGGCTCCTCCAAACGGAGCAGTGGGGCCCCACCCTGAGAGTGAGCAGGAGGGTCCGCCTGCCCCTCCTCCGCGCAGGGCATTCCTGGCTGCTGTCCCACCTGCCATCGGCCAGGACTTGGGCCTCAGTTTCCCTTTCTGAAAAGGCGCAGAGGAGGGGGAGAGGACATGTCCACCTCCCCTGCTCTCCCCTCAGCGCCACGTGGGCAGGGCCAGCTGCTGGCAGCTTCCAGAGGGGATGCCCGGCGCAGGGAAGGGCAGAAGGTCGTCCCACAGCGTGCCCAACCCCCTGCCAGGTGGCCCCCGGCGGCCGGCCTGCGGGCCCGGGCCAGGGGCTTCCTGCAAAGCCGCCACCTCTCCTCCTTGCTTCCTCCCCCAGATTTCCAGCCCCAGGTGCAGAGCCGCCTGGTGGGGGGCCGCGGCATGTGTGAGGGATCCGTGGAGGTGCGCCAGGGCCAGGGCCGGCGGTGGGAAGCCCTGTGCCACAGCCCCTCGGCCAAGGGCGCGGCGCGGTGGGCGGAGGTGTGCCGGGAGCAGCAGTGCGGGCCCGTCAGCTCCTACCGGGCACTGGAGGCCGGCGAGAAGGCCACGCGGGGGCTCGTCTGCCCCGGGGAGAGGCTGTCCCAGTGCCACCAGCTCCAGGAGCGGAGAGCCCACTGCAAGCGGGTGTTCGTCACGTGTGAGTGGGCCACAGCCCCGCGGGCGGAGGGCGGTCCTGGGCTCCCCCTTAGGGCCCCGTCAGGGGCACGTTTCCGAAGAACAGGCCCTGGAGCTAGAGACTCCCAGGCCCCCCAAAAGGAGGTGGCAAACGGGGGGCAGAGGGGGCAGCAGTGCTCAGATGCAGTGAGCGTGAAGAAGGTGGAGTCAAGCAGGGGACAGAGGGAGCGGATTAGCTGCAGGAGCAGTAACCCGGTAACACGTTAGAGAGAAGCGACTATCGTATATGACCCCGTGCTGGGGCCATGTACAATGGCGAGGGGTAGAAAGCTCAATAATTGGTTACAGAAGTGGCAAGTGACAGCTGTCAGGTGGTAAAAGATCGAGGGGTGAATGTGTAGCCAGAATTCCCGGAGGCAGCGGAGAGGTAGCCAGACAGACGCATGGGCCGGGGACTCCCTGGCAGAATCCAGCCAGCAGCCACCCCCCGAGTGGACAGGTTTGACAGAGGGATGGGCCGTCCTGACTCCTCTGCCCCCCTCCGCCCCCCAGGCCAGGACCCCAACCCAGCGGGCCTGGGCACCGGCACGGTGATGAGCATCATCCTGGCCCTGGTGCTGCTGGCTGTGCTGCTGGTCACGTGTGGGCCCCTCGCCTACAAGAAGCTGAAGAAATGTAGGTGCAGGTGCCCCCGCGACCCCTCTCAAGGCCCTGTGTGGGGGGACGAGGAGGGTCCCACCTCTGCTCCCCCCCGCTCACCTCCCCCCTCACCCACCCCTTCTCCCTCGCCCACCCCTCCCTCCTTCCCCACTGGCCTTTTTCTGCCCAAAGTAGCAAACAGGAAGTCAGGAAGCTGTAGTTGCTAATTCACCCACGTGGGGGCCCAGCTGAGACCCACTCCCGGCCAAGGGAGGGTGGGCCGTTCTTTAGGGGTAACAGGCCCTGAGGGGCGCCTGCACGGCCTGACCTCAGGAGACATGTGTCCTAGGCCGAGCCGCCCCACAGTGTGCACGATGGTGACCAGCCCCCTCTTCTCCGAGCCTCAGTTTCCTCAGCTACCAAACGGTGGCTGCTCCCCTGTGAGGCACGTACACAGTGGGCCGTGCTCCCTGATCTGCAGAATGCAGCAGCTCAGACAGGGCGTGAGGTTGAGGGGATGCGAGGGCAGGCCGAGGCGCAGGCCGAGGCGCAGGCCGGCGGGTTCCCCCCAAACCCCCCGACCCCCGCCGCGCTCCCAGGTCTTCCTCTGGTGCGGACCGTGAAGCGGACAAACAGCGCCTCTAGCGTGAGAGGAGTGCAGCTTCCTGCCCAGCGAGTCAGAAATCAGAGGCCCCCAGAGTCCAGCAATGCCCCCGCCCCTGTCTCCCCCTACACCCCCCTCCCCCCTCTTCATCTACCATCTGACATGCTTTCCGGTCCGCCGCCCAGGCCGACAGAAGAAGCAGCGCCAGTGGATTGGCCCGACGGGGCTGAACCAGAGCAGTAAGTGCCCGGAGGCAGGTCCCGGGGTCCGCAGGAATGGGAGGCAGGGATGGGGCTCAGGTGCAGCTGGCTGGCCCACCCAAAGCTGCTGTAGGTCTGAGCCCGTCCAAGGAGCATGGAAGAGGGGGGCAGGCTGGGGAGCGTGGGAGCAGGAGTCAAGCTCTGGGCCCCGCTGGGAGGAGCAGCAGGTGTAACGGCGCCGTCTCTGACTGTCCGCTCAGTGTCCTTCCACCGGGATCCCGGGACCACTGTCCGCCGGTCGCAGGTGGAGAACCCTGCCGCCTCGCACCTGGAGAACGAGTACAGCCAGCCTCCCAGGAGCTCCCAGCTCTCTGCGTACCCAGGTGGGCGCGGGGCATCCCGCCAGCTGGGCACAGGGCATGGGGCCGGGCAGAGGTCACGGGGCCGGGCAGAGGTCACGGGGCTGGGCAGAGATCACGGGGCCGAGCAGAGGTCACGGTCGCCCAAAGGGAAGGCGTCTGGGGAGAGGGGAGCCGGCCTGCCCAGCGCTCACGGCCGGGGGTGGAGGGATCCGGCCCACAGGCCACTCAGCCGGAGAGGCCACAGCGCAGGCTGCGTCCACAGCCCGTTCTCTGCGGCCTCACAGCCGGGTGGTCACCAGGCAGAGCAGCCGCCATGGCTGAGGGAGCCCTGTGAACAAGCTCCCTGACCTCCTGACCCCAAAGCCAGGGGTCCCCCGCACTGCAAGTTCCTGACCTCCTGACCCTAAAGCCAGGGGTCCCCGCACTGCAAGTTCCTGACCTCCTGACCCCAAAGCCAGGGGTCCCCGCACTGCAAGTTCCCTGACCTCCTGACCCCAAAGCCAGGGGTCCCCGCACTGCAAGTTCCCTGACCTCCTGACCCCAAAGCCAGGGAGCCCCGAGTTCAGCATCCTTAGTCAACATTTTGCTGATTTGATCAAAACAGACCCAGGCCCTCTGATCTTCCACACCCGTGGGCTGGGCTTGGGGGGCTCTGGGCTGGTGAGGGGGCTCCGTCGGTGTAGCTGGTGGGTCAGCACCGAGGTGGCCTTTCTGCCCGCAGCTCTGGAGGGCGCCCTGCATCGCGTGTCCGCCCAGCCCGATAACTCCTCCGACAGTGACTATGACCTGCACGGGGCTCAGCGGCTGTGAGAGGTGAGCGCCCCCCCCCGGAACCCCCCTCCCCTGAGCCCCGGATAAGCAGCAGCACTGGGCCCCTGCCTGCCCGCCCACCGCAGGGCTCCCAGCCGTGGCTCACGTCAGGGAAAGAATGAACATCCAAGGTGAGGGAGTGACCTGGCAGACAGAGTAGGGACTCTTGACCTCCATACCACCTCCCTCCCTCTGTCTGGGAGCCTGCCCCCCTGGCCCCCCGAAGGGTCGCCCTGACCCTGACACTGAGCCCATCTTGGGGTGAGGTCCTGTCTCTGACGCGTGTCCTTCTCACCCACAGACCCAGGAACAGAGCGAACATCGGGAGCCAGCCCGGGTCCGAGAATGCCCTGCCCTGCCTCTGCCGCTTGAAACACGTCCGACTCCTCCCCGCAGCCATGGACGAGGCCGGCCTCCCCCACCAGCCTGCCCGCCCCGCAGAGCCGCCCGGGGGAGCCCGCAGGACCGCTGGCAGCCTGGCGGCTGAGGGCAGAGCCCGCCAACAAGCAGCCCCCCCGAGTAGAGATGGGGGGGAGGGGGGAGGCCCTGGGAACTGACGGCCCCGCGAGGACTGATGGAAGCACATACAGGGCCAGCGTGGGAGCCGAGGTCTCTGTGTATTTAACATGCTCTTTGTACATACGGCTTTCCTGCTTCCTGAGGACCGAGTGCCCAGCTCCTCCGTCCCTGCGGGAGGTGAGCAGCCCTGTGGTCAGAGCTGCCCCCGGACCCGGACAGCCTAGCAGGCCGAGGCGGCGGGAGCAGGGCGTGGTGTGGGTGCCCTGACTCCACGTGGCCACCTCACCCAGCGCCCCAGCACCCCCCATCCATGGCTCCCCGACAGCCCCTGCTTCCAGAGCTGGCTGTCACAGCCCAAGGCCCAGGGCCCCCTCAGACCCTGCACAGGGGGCACCTGGCAAACCCGAGCCGACATGGGGAAGTGCCAGGCTGCAGGGGTCACGGTCACCTCCTGCTGCAGTGAGAGCCGGGGCTGCGCTTTCCTGGGGCCAGAGAGCTGCTCCCAGGAAGTCTCGCCGTCAGCGGGGCCGGCTCCCAGCAAGTCCTGCAGTCCTGGGGTTCCTTAAGGAGAGAGGAGGGCGGGCGGGCCTCGCTGGCCCCGGGCATCAGAACCCCCGAGCACGGGCAGCACCTGAGGATGCGGTGGGTCTGGGCCCACACCCAGGGCCCAGCCGTCCAGCCACCCTGGGAGCAGCAGGAGCAGGGTGACCATTCGATGCTGGGGAGAGGGATGCCCTCAGTGCCAGGCCAAAGCTCTGCCCCACAACACCCTCCCCCAGGCCTCCTCCCCCAGTGCTCCAGCATCCCCCATCTGTGGCTCCCCACTCAGGGGCCCATCCAGTGCTGGGCGGGGGAGGGTCCTCAAAAGGAAGGGGGGCCACTCGGGGCGGCAGAGGGTGTGCAGCAGGTGCCCACCACAGCCTCTTCGCCGGAAGCTCCTTTATCTCCTGCTTGGCCCATGCAGCCCGGCCTGAACCCCTGCCCCAGAGCTGCCCGGGGCAGACGCCTCCTTAGAGACAGCTTTGTGAGGGCAGCAAGTGGTGAATCCCAAAAGGGTCTGCCTAAGGCCCCACTGGGTTCCAGCCTTGGCGGGTGGGCCCAGCCCCCAGCCTCAGCCCCGGTCAGGATGACGCCAATCGGCAGGGAGCCTCCCAGGGGCTCCTCGGTCCAAAGGATGCAGGCGGCCTCCAGTGACCCGGCGCCTCTGGGTCCACTCCTCCTCACAGCCACTGCCCGGCCAGAGCGGGGCGCCCTCAGCCAGAGAGGGCAGTGCTCCCTGTGTGGCCGGCTCCCCTAAACCGCACTTCTACCTGAGCAGAGGCAGGCGCTCGTGCACCTGATTCCAGTATATCTTCCTCCTTTGAAGTCAGGGAAATGGAGCACCGGAAGCGAAGCCCTGACTCCCCAGCACCTCTGGCTTCACGCGGTCAGGCCCGGGCCTGGGTGTGCGGCTGGGAGGGACCCCGCAGCCAAGGACACCGGATGGCCTCACCTCAGCTCGCTCAGCCTGTGTGTCCTTGCTCTCTCTGATCCCACCTCTTTCTCGTCGGCTTCCCTCTCAAGCCTGCCACGTCCACGTCGTAGGTGTGACATTAAGGCAGAGAGACGGGACCTCCGAGGCTCCAAACTTGACCTCAGGGTCCCCAGGCAGCCCGCTCTGCGGCGGGAGGCCCACGGGCCCGCTGTGGTCTGGCGAGGACTCGGTGATTTCCGCGGTGCGTGCCGGTGGGGAGGGCTGCAGAGCTAGACTTGGTGTGGGAGAGCCGGGGCCAGAGGTGCCAGGCGCTGAGTGAGTGGGAAGCAGCTCTGACCCAAGTCCTTTCTCAGAAAGCGGCACTTCCCTCTGCACCCTCTGCCCCCCCTGAGCAAGTGCCCTGAGGGTGCCCTGCCACCAGGTGGCCAGCTCTCCCACCAGCCCCGGGCATTTGTGAGGCCAGGCGGAGTCCAGGAGGCAAAGGCGGGTCATCTGTGGGGTCCGGGGGTCTCCAGTGTGGGCTCTGACCCCCGGGGCTGTGGTACCACAAGGCATGGAGGGGCCTCCAAGGCAGACAGAACTGGGTGCCAGTCCCGCCCGCACCCTTAGGCTGTGCACCCCCGTCACTGAACCTCCCCCTTTGTTTAAAATGGGGGGAGGGGCATAGGGCTGCTGAGAGGACCCAATCAGACATGCACATTGACACATCACACCCACACAGCCCGGCTTTCAACAGGCTGACCGCGCATCCGCCCTCGTCACCTGACGGCAGAGCGGAAGGCCCAGCAGAAACCTGGTCTCCGGGCTCCGGGAAGCCACCGTTTTCCCAGAAGGCCTTGCGATAACCCGCTGAGCTCAGGGGTGCTGGGTGACGGAGGGAGGGGGAAGGGGACAGGGCCCGTGGCAGGGACCACCCGCCTCCTCAGCCAGCCTAGCGGCCCGCTGCCCCTCGGTCCCAGTGAGAAACTGGGCAGCAGACAGCCCCCAGCGGGCTCCTGGACGGGCCGACAGCAGGTGTCACACCCCGCAGGCAGGCGCTGGGCCCCCCTCGCACAGCCCGGCTGTCCCCCAAGGACAAAGGACAAGGACAGGCAGCTGCAGGCCCGGGCGTGGCCGTGCCGGAGGGAAATCGCAGGAGGGAGAGCAATGCTCAGAGCCAGGCCCGGAGGGAGGGCAGCGGGGAGATAAGCCAGAACAGTGGGGTTCTGGGCCCGGAGTCGGGAGGCCCTCAGCTGGCGGAGAAATCATGCCCCCGCCCCCCAGCCTCTGCACTTCACCCCCGGAGCCACAAGGCCACACAGAGCTCTGTTTATTGGCAATTGTTTAGACAACACACACACAGCCGTTGTCCAGGTCCACGCCGGGACCCACGGAGTCCATTAGTGATTCTTCTTCATAAATAACAGCAGCGAGAGCCTGGGAGGCCACGGGGAGAGCGGGCTCTGCCGCGCCCCCTGCTGCCCGCGGGCTGGAGCGCAGGCACCAGGAGGGCACGTTTCCCCGAGGCCCCAGCCGCCGGTGCGGGCAGTGGACATTTCAAGGCACATAGGACCCCCCACATAGCAGCTCCGGGTCTGCCTCAGGCCTGGCTCACTCGGACCCACCATGCCCACACTGTGCACACCCCCGCGGTCTGTGGTCATGATTGAGCGCGCTGCCCCATGTGCTGTGCCAGCCGGGGGTTGCGTGTGGCTCTACATTCTGAGGACGAGACATGCAGACCCGACTCCCACATGGCACCGGTGTCCTCGCACCCCTGGGGGGCACCGTCAGGGAAGAGGGTGTGGGGGGGCATTCCATCCAGGGAGCCAGAGGGAGGGATGAGGATGGGGCTGCTTCCAACGAGACTCAAGGCACTGACGGGTGGACAGCTGGGTGGGCCTTGGGAAAGGTCAACCGGGAGAGAGGGTGGCAGGGAGGCCATGAGCTCCTGGGCCAGAGCTTCTCCCTCCCGTCTAGCCAGAGGGCCCAAGGCACCCCCAGGACTTCCCGGCCAGCGCAGGCGAGGTCTGGGCCCCCTTCACCGTCCATCTTCCCGCTGCGCTGGCTCGGCTGCTGTCACTCAGCACACAGCACGCGTTTTCTCCGACACTAGCCCACCAATTATGGCTTTTTGACTTAAAAATCAAAAGGGTTTTTCCTAATTATTCTCCCTGGAACCCAACTCTGACGATGGTGTGTGGGGCGGGCTATCCTCGAATGGACGAGAGACACAAAGAGCTACACCCTGTGGGGTGGGCACCACATGGAAGATGCCAAACCAGAGGCGGGGTGAGCAGGGGCCCAGACCAGCTGTCCCAGAGCCGTCTGCACTGTTTGGAGAGCGGAGGCAGGCACAGCACACAGTCGCGGCTGCACAGCGGCTCCTGCAGACGCCACGGGAGGGCGCTGGACCCCCACCTGGCAGCACCGGACAGGCGAAGCCAGGCAGCGCGGTGACTGCTCTGTGTCCTTCCAGGGTCTGCAGGCCCCAAGTCCAGGGGGGAGCCAACCCCACTTCCAGTCTAACCTCCAATCTCAGCATGGGGGGGCCAAAGTGTGGCTCAGGCAGAAGTGGGGAGGGCCGAGGCCAGGGTCCTAATACCTAGGCCAGGCAGGACCCTGAGGTGGCGGGAACCCGTAGGGAGGGGCCGGCCCTTGGGGGTAGGGAGGCTGAGGGGGACCTGTGGGCTGGGGCTGGCCCGGGAAGGCGGGGAACTGGGGCTGCGTGGGGTAAGGAGGTCTTCCTCCCGCCGCGGGGTAGGAGGGCTGTTGAGGATAGCCAGGACTGCGAGCCCGGCCGCCGGCCAAGGGGTACCCGGGCCCAGAGGCGCCAGGGGCGGACGCGGGATAGCCAGGCCGGGCCGGTGTGCTCCGCTGCGGGGACCACGAGTAGCCCCCCGCAGCCCGGGGCCCCGGCTGGGCTGACGGGAAAGGGGGGCCCAGGGGCCCGCTGTAGGAGAAGGAGGGCTGGGACATGACGGGGAAGGGCGCCGGTGGCAGCGCGCCCTGGGCGGTGGGGCCCATGGGCAAGCCGGGAGACGGGCTGTAGGGCAGCGGGTAGGGGGGCAGCCCTGCCGCCTGCGGGGCCGGGGGTGGCTGCTCCTCGGCCGCAGGGGGGGTCGCCTGGGAGGCCGGGCGGGATGGGGGAGGCGGGCGGAGGGGAGGGGTGCCGGCGCCCGCGGGCTCCTGGGAAGCTCTGGGCTTCCTCACCACGTCCTGGAGCTTCTCCACGCGGACCCGGCGCAGGTGCGACAGCCTCCGCATGGCCGCGAAGTCCTCCAGGAACGTCTCCAAGGGCACCTCGCCCTCCAGGAACTTCTCCGCCATGGCCTGGGCACAAGGTGGGCGACAACCGGGGCTGCTGGGACCGAAGCCGCCCCTTTCCCCAACCTCCATGCCCCGCCAAAGATGAGCTGTGGCCTTCCCCCCTCGCCTCCCCTCCTTCGCGTTCCCCACCTCCCCGGGCGCATCCCTGCTGACACGCCCCCACGTGCTCCTTCTGTCTCCCACCGAGTGTCAGCTCGGGGCAGGGGCTGCCGGTCAAGGCCCCACAGCCTGGCCCGGCCCTGTGGGGCCCAGTGGCTGCTGCAGGGACGTGCTAAGTGAGTGGTGGGCACTGGCTACTGGGTCTAGTGCAGCCGGCCCGGGGCTGGCAGGGCCTGGCAGCTTCCTCCCAGGACACAGAGACTGAGAACGCGCAGAGGGAGCAGGAGAGAGGCTGGCCAGGCCCAGGCGTGTGTGTGGGGTGCCCCAGTCCTCGGGGGCTCCTGCTGCTCTGTCCTCGGTCTGTCCCAGTTGGCCAGCTGCCCATGACCTTGCAGTCGCTCACTCATTTCTGCTTCAGCCAGGGAGCCTGGGTTCCTGCTCTGTGTGTCCCAAAGGCCCTCCCCTGGGGCATAGGGTGGGATTCATCTGTGCCACCTGCTCATGCGCCCTCGCCCCTGCAGACACCGGCGCTCATGTCAAAGGTCACTCACCTCAGACTCCTCTTCGATCTTCATGCCTTCGATCTGCAGCAGGTCTAACAAGGCCCCCGGCTGCAGCGCCCCCGAGAATTTCTCTGCAACGGAGGGCGCAGGGGTCAGCATCTCGGCAGTGCCTCCACGGCAGCCCTGGAGGCAGGTTTCGGCCCTGTGTGCGCCCGGCCAGGCCCCTGGCGGCTGAGGAGCTCAGCGGGCCCAGCCCTGCCCTGCCTCTCGGGGGAGTCACTGCACCGTCAGAGGACGGAGCCTCACCTTCAAGGCCAGGACACGCCTCCCAGCCTCCCCGACGGGGTCCCTGGACGAGAGAGCCTCACGGGCTCTGGGGAGCGCAGAAGCGGAGCTGGCCCAGCAGCCTCCTGGTGCCCCCTATGAAGTGAGTCACAGCGGGACCACCCTCAGGGCACGCTGAGGAATGCAGGGCTGGGACTGGGCCGCAGTCACTGGGTCCCCCGCCCTGGGGGCGAGTGGGCGCCCCTCTCCCAGGCTTCCCAGCAGCGACCAGGACCCCTTGGTCAGCCAGCCTACCCAGCTTGGCCTTCTGCTCCTGGCAGCGCTCCACGAGCTTCCGCAGCTCCTGGTACTTGTCCGAGAGGTTGGAGCGGCTGATCTCCAGGGGCCCTTGGAACTCCAGGTTCCGCTCGGCCAGGCTGCGGTTGGTGGCCAGCGCCATCTCCCGCTCCAGCTGCAGGTCCTGGACCTGAGGGAGGGACACCTGGCTGAGGACCACCCCACTCGCAGGCGGCAGGCTGGCCCAGGCCTCGGGGGAACCGCAGGCCTCAGCCCACGGCAAGAGCCGAAGGATCTGGGCTCACGCCTGAGCCAGCCTCCGACTGGCACCTCCCGAATCCTAGACCATCGGCCGGTGGTGGGGACACGGGGACACTGGCACAGGCCACAGCTGGCCCAAGGCCGGGATGGCGCACCATGGACTGAGCAGAGCAGGGAGGCGGGGGAAGGAGTGTGAGGTGAGGACCAATTTATAGGAAAAGCCGCAGGCTTTGCAGGAGGGAAGGGACCAAGAGCCCCAACCACTTTCCACAGGATTCAGAGTCAAGAGACCCACTCTGAGGTGGACCAAGGTGGCCCAGGCCAGACCACCGGCCCCAAAGGGTGAGCGAGCCAGGGACAGAGCGGGCACTGACTCAGGAGACGCTCCTGCCTCCTGGGTCACGTGTCCTGCAGAGAACTGCGCACATGAGCTGACAGAGGGGCCCCCCGGAACTGGGCTGACATTTCAGGGGAGTCTCTGGTTGGGTCCCTGTGGGGAAGACCACAGAAAGGAAGATGAACCTGACCCCAACTCCCAGCCAGCAGTGCTCTGGAGCGCCCGGGACCCTCTGTCGGCCTTCACCGGCCGCGCCAGCCTGCGTTACCTCCGGGGCCTCCTGGGCCAGCCGGTCGATGGCCTGCGGGTCGTTCTGCATCTCCTCCAGCTCCTGCAGGGTCTTGTCTTTCAGCGTCTCCATCGCTCCCTGTGGACACAGCGCCGTGTGACTGAGGGCAGAAGCCGGGGGAAGAGCCGTGTTATCCCTGCAGACCAACGAGCTTCCTGAGGATGCTCCCGCCAGGGCGGCTCCAGGGGGGGAGGGGTCCCCCTTCCGGCGTTCCTGCCGCCCTGCCCAGCCCTCTCCCCAAGGAGACCAACGCCCTCGGCAGCCAGAGGAAGCACAGATGGTGCTCCCCGAGGAGCCGGTGGGAGAGGCAGGCGGGGAGTGCCCCGCGGCCAGGGACGGAGGAGAAGCCGGCTCCGGGCGACACCAGCACCCACTCTGGCAGGCGCCTATCTCCATCGGAACCAGGAATGTGCCCCCCTCACCGGACCTGGCGGGCTGCACCACCGCCGCCTCCAATGCTGCTGCTGGTTGTGTTTAGGGCACCACAGCCTCGGGCCCCCTCGGGGGGGGGGGGGAGGGTCTCTAAAACTGTCGTGGACATGGCAGGCTTAGGAGGGAAGCCGACGAGAAAGCAGAGGCGGCGGGATCAGAGGAAGTGCTACTTCCAGTCCCACTGTGGCTGGTGACATCACACCTGAGAATGCGCTGCCCGGACAAGGGCCGCCTCAGTTTCCCCTTCTGTCACAGAAAGGGAGGGGCACCTCCGGGGACCACAGCAGGTGAAGAGAGAAGCGGAGAGGCCTGACCACACCCCCACTGGCCAGGAAAGGCCTGCTTTCCCGCCGTGTCCCCGCGTAGCCGTGAGCGAGGGCCCTGTCCAGGCGCACAAACAGCCCCGTTTCGACACGTCCCGGGCAGACCTCGGAGATACGCGGTCTGGTCCCCGGTCCCGGCGCAGAGCAAGTGTTTCAAGAGTGGGACTCCTCCCCCCGCTGCTGGAGGGCCTTGCCTTCGTCTGTAAAACACACACCCCTGAAATGCGACGGAGCAGGGTGCCTATGCACAGCAAACCCCCCTCCCCCCATTTATAGAGCCACCCAGGCAGGCTCACATGGCGGCTGCTATCTATGGAGGCCCCTGGTTTGCGGGAAGGACGTGCGTCTCTGGGGTGCACCCGAGCCCCGGAGACACTTGCCAAACATGCAGGTGCCTGTCAGGGCGCTAGGCGGGCCCGACGGTCTCTCCAAGAGGTGCTGCCGTAGCCGAGTCTGACATGCGCTGTCCCTCCCACCCGCCAGAGTAAACTCACACCGCACCCGCCCACACTCCCCCCGCGGCTCCCAAGCCGGGGCTAACCGCTGGCAGGGCACGGCGGCCGCAGGGCCCCGCAGGAGCTGGGCTCGGAGGGCGCGAGATGACGCTGCACGAGTGACCCCCAGGCGGGGACAAGCACTTCGGAAGCACGCCGGGAAAGGGCTCGGGGAGACAGGCGCAGGCGGGTCCCGGGCCCTGCCTCTCACCAGCTGCAGGGCCTCGCCCGTGTGTGGATCCTCGTCTGTGAGACGGGTGGCGCAGGTTCAGTGAGAGGCGGCAGGCAGTGCCAGCTTCGCGTGAGGCCCGCCCTGGAACAAGTGCCGGCGGGAGACTCCACCACCACAGACCTCGGCCTTCCTCAGGCTTCAGGGTGGTCCCGGGTCCCCGAGGCCCAGCGCCAGCCCTGCTCCACCCGGGGACCTGCTGGGGCAGGCTGAGCGCGGGGCACACGGCTGAGAGGAAGCTCGGGAGGGGCAGTGGGCAGCTGGCCAACCGCACGGGAGCAGCACGGTGGGCAGTGTTACCGGCACAGGCCCGGGGGTCCAGGCGCACCCTCACATTGGGGAGGTCTCCATGCACCCGGAGAGCCCTGGCAGAGCCGCGATTCCCTAGGCTCCCCCCCACCCCGCCACCGTGTACTCCCCCGGGGGGGTGTCATGATCTGGGTTTTAGCTGTCAATGCACCTCTGTCCGGACAGCGCGTTCTCAATTGCAATGTCACTGGCCACAGTGGCACTTCCTCTGATCCCACTTCCTCTGCTTTCTCCATCGACTTCCCTCTCAAGCCTGCCATGTCACCTGCCTGTGTGACCCAGGAGGGGACCCTGGCCTGGCACCCTGCCCGTGGCCTGCTGCTCCTGCCGCCAGGCGCCACCCCATGGCCTCCTCTCCCGGCCTCACAAGGCCCTCCTGGCATGGGGGTGCTCAGGACCCCTCACCCAGATGCCCACACTCTTTCCTAGGGGCTCCCCTGTCAAATGGGTAAGCAGCCCCAAAGGTCACTGTCCTCTGAGGTCGAAGCTCTTGGCAAACTCGCCCACTAACTTAAATCAGCGATGTCCGCCCTCCTCACCTCACGGCGCACACTAACCACTGGCCTTCTGCGGGGCACACCAGCACTCCGTACACTTTGCTGACGTGACAGAAATAGGTGTAATTCTGATTCATTCACTCCGCTGGCTGCTGTGCCGGCTGCTGCCTTCATTTCCCAATCGCAGGGAGGAGAGGCAGGCCCTGGCGCAAGAGTCAGGTGGTGCGTGTTTGAGAAGCTGTTGCGGCACACCGGCTGGAAAGTGACCGGCTGACACAATCCGCCAGTGAGTAAGGGGAGCATGAGGCTCAATGACCCCTCACCGGGGTGAAAGTGAGACCAGGAAGAACAAGGGCCCACAAGCCCTCTGCCTCCATCTCTGTGGCCGCTGAGCAGTCAGGAGAGGAGCCGGAGACGCTGAGCTGGCAGGTCTGACAGCCCGCTCCGCCCGGCCCTCTGACATCTCGAACCCGCAGGCACAAGCCTGTCTGGTGAGCAACGTGGCCCCTGGAAGCTGCGGGGCCTTCCTTCCCGAGCCAGAGCCGCCAGTGAGCCCAGGGCAGCGAGCACTTCTCTGGTCCTTAACTGGGAAAAGGAGCCAGGGGCACGGCGATACTCTGCCCTGAGGCCTGGCAGCAAAATCCCAACCAGCGCGGCTCAGCGGCCGCAGCTGCCAGGGACGTCCCAGTGCAGAGGGCGGGGTGCAGGGCGTTCGTGGCTGGAGGCCCAACAAGCCCAATGGCCTCGCCCCTTGGCACCCAGGCCCAGCAGGACTCCCCCTACCAAGGTGCCCGGCGGGCGCTGGGTCTGGGGCTGTGCCGTGTCTGACTCTGCTGCCTGGAAGGAGGGAACGGGAAGGGAGAGGGAGGAGACAGACAGGCGGGGGGGGAGGGGGGGGAGGGAGGGACGGGATGGGGGGACCAGCACCTCTGGTGGGGACAGAACAGATATCATGTCCAGCCATTCTGCACCAGAACCCAGAGAGAGGAGGAGGATAAATGGGGCAGAGGGCCGAAAATAATGATTACTCTGCGCTAGACTCGGCCTTAGATATCAAACCGATGCAATTCTCAGAACTCAGTTTGGTTTTAAAAGCAAAACAGTTCACAACGACCTGGGGAGAGGGGCCGTGCCAGCGGGGTGAGGAGGGGGCGTGGACAGCGCTGAGGACCCCCAGGCCCCCTGAAGGGGCTGCTTGTGCTTGGAGGGGGCCCAGGACCCAGGGCAGAGGCTGTGGGGCCATGTGGGCTGCATGGCGGGAGAGGGAGAAGGCTGGTGGGGAAGGGGGGGGCAGGCACAGCGAGAGGACACCTCTTTGGGGGGGGGGGGCGACTCCACCAACTCAAAGGAGGTCCGACGAGAACAAGGCGGAAAGGCAAGGAAGGCTGAGCTGCGTTCCCTCCGCCGCGGCCAGAAAACATCACTGATCCTGAGACAGGATCCCAGGAGGGAAAAGGCTTTCTTCTCTGTCTCTTCCTTCTTCCCTTTTTAAAAATGTATTCTTATTGACTTCAGAGAGGAAGGGAAAGGGAGAGAGGAACATCCGTAAGAAGAGAGAATCGTTGATCAGCTGCCTCCTGCACACCCCACACTGGGGTTTGACCCCAATCCAGAGCATGTGCCTTGATGGGGAATTGAACTGTGGCCTCCTGGTTGACGCTCAACCACTGAGCCACACCGGCCTTGAGCCACGCGGGCCGGGCCTTTTCCTTTAGTTGTTTGTTTTGCCTCCTCCGGAGCCCACCTCCACCGGATCTCCTTAGCCACAAGCCTGAGCCCACCAGGGCGAGGCAGGCGCACCAGCCGAGCCTGATGCGGGAGTGCGTCCCCCTGGAGGGCTCGGCCTCCAGCCCAGCCGGGCACTCCTGCAGGCAGAGGGCGGCCACTCTGCCAGACCTGCCAGGTTCCCCGGAAGCTAGGAATCTGAACGCACACGCTACCCCCCTCTGTAAAGGTCGGCAGCCCATTCAAAGTGGTCAAAGACACTGGAGGGTGAGGTGTTAACTGAAATCCACATGCCCTCCCAGAGAGACAGGGCCAGGGGGGCAGATCCCACAGGCCAGGGGGAGGGCAGAGGGCCAGGCACACTGCGGGGGCCTGCCCTGCACAGGGGCTGCCCGGCCTTTGCAATGCATGCTGGGACGAGGGAGGACAAGGGTCTGGTCGCTCGCCTCCCTGGGTCACAGCTTCTCTCTGTCTCTGTGTCTTGCCTGACTCAACCTCACATGCCTGCCCACGGGGAACATGACTGGGCGGCAGGCTCCGGCCGGAGGAGACTGCACTGAATCTGTGCCCTGGGGCCAGAGGCAGTATCTTTCTCGCCAGGGGCGGGGCGGGGCGGGGCTGGAGAATGTCCAGGTGCAGAGGTGATGCTGGGAAGAGCCAAACTCAGGGCAGCCTGCCACACTGTCCTGACAGGGAAAAGAGAAAAAGCAACCTTTGCTGGATGTTGCACAATAAGTGTCGTTGCCAGAACTGCTCAGGTCAAAAAACAGTTTCAACTCATGTCAGATCCTTTAAAGAATTAACTCGGGGTAGAGGGTCGGGGTGGGGGGTGGGGGGACAGAAAGCAAAACTCGGCACCTGCTAAGCTGGAGCTGCTCGGGTCAGAGTGAGGCTCGCAGGCCTAGAGTTGGTGGGGGCACCCCTCGCCCAGAGCAGTCAGGTCCGCGCCCCCCCAGAAAGCGAGGAAAGCACAGGGCTTGGGAGCAGATGCCCTGGCTTCGCACTTGGGCCCCCAGCGGTTCAGCAGTGTGACCTGGTCCAGGCCCCGGGCCGCAGCTTCCTCCTCCGGACAACGGCACGCTGCTGACAGCGCCTGGCTGCGGCTGGGCGCAGGTGAGCGGGCTTTGCAGGCTCCTGAGCACTGAACAGACACTCATCTTTCTGCCTCTTGGGGGTCAGCTGATCCTTAGGGGTGGCTCCTGACACCCCTGAGCTCAATAGTGAGTCAAGCAAAAGGACGCTCTCACTGTGACTGCTGTCCCCGCGCTGTGACTGCTGTCCCCGCCGGTCCCCTCCTCGGCATTATAGTCAACACTTCTTTGCCCGCTACTCCCAACCTGAACTCACAGGGCCAGGAGAGCTGTAAAGGCCCTGGGCCGCTTGTAAACGTCCCATCTCTACCTGCCCGGTTCAATCCAAGGGTGTTATAGAGTCTGGCCCATCCCACCCCTCAGGCCAAGAACACCTGTGGTCCCAGGAGACACCGTCCCAGCCCTGCTTCTCAGGAGGAAATGCGGGTCGACCTTATCTGCTTTTCCTTTTCCAGAAGGACTCCAGCCCAGCAGCCAGGATTCAGGCTGCCAAGTCCCTGGCTGCACTCAGGAGGCAACAACACATCCAACCACAGCGACAGCCGGGCCCAACACCACCACACTCACTGGCCCGCGATGCTGACAGCTGGCAGAAGGGAGCCTTCCAGCGCTCAGTAGTCCTAGGGAGGCCCCTCCGACCCCCACACTGAAGGGTTAAGACAGCGTGGGAGGCGGTGGAAAGAGGTCAGGGCTCCGGACAGTTCTGTGTTTAAACCCCAGGGTGACCTTTTACTAGCTATTTGACATCTGTTTCTCACTGGGAAAGGGGGGCTGACCTAACACGGCCATGGGGTGCTGTAAGGGCTCCCTGGGAATTAAACAGAGAACCTGCGGAGGTGCCGATGAAGCCCGAGCGGGCCGGGCGCTGGGAGCGCGGATCACACACTCACGCCGCGTTGTGTGAACGTCGCCTGGCAACCCTGCCAGGCCCCACGGGCGGCAAAGGGTGTGACTTTCTGAAGCAGGCTCCCCCAATCGGAGCCCAGGCCCTGGGCCACACCGTGCCCATGCATGCACGGGGGCGAGCCTCTCAGGACAGGCTTCCAAAGGAGACGGGGCCGACAGAACTCTGTCCGACCCCCCTCTTCCCAGAGGCAGGCCCGCAAGGGAGAGGACCCAGGACTGATGAGCCCAGCTACCATGCCAATGGGGGAGGGGCACTCTCATCTATCTGTTCTCCCCAAACTAGAAACCCCTCCCAACCGCCCTCCACCTCTGCTCCATCAGCACCCCACTTCCAGCCCTCCAGAGCACAGGCCTTCCGAACCTCTGACGTCCAATCGCCCGGTTTTATCTAGTCACCGAGGGCCTCCATCCCTGTCCTTCTGCAAACTCCACATGCGCGGTCCCACCGCCAGGGTCTCTCCCTTCCAACCATCGGGGTCAATTCTTTCTAACAGCCCCCGCCCCCCCTTCCCAACAGCTAGTCACCCCGGCGCCGCTCCGCCCCCAGCACCCTTCCGGAGGAGCATCAGGACGGGCTGCAGGCTGCCTCCTCCACCCTTTCCCACGCTGCGAACCCCTCCTGTTGTTCCCCCAAACCTTTGCAACCGTTTTCCCAAAGGAGAATACTTTTGTTTTTTCAAACATTATCCCCAAATGCTCCATGCAGAGCACGAACCAGAGGCCACTCTGGGCAAAGAGGTCGAGGGAGAGCCCTCTGCCCCGAAGTCTCCAGGGGGCCCCCAGGCAATTTCCCGGAAAGCGGTTTGAAAAGCACTGTCCTAACCCTCACCTCTGCTCATCCCAACCCGCCCTGCCTGACCCCCACCCAAGCCCTTCTCTGCGCCCTTTCAGAGGCCGTGTCTCACCGGAAGGCCAAGGCGGAAGGAGGGCTCTGCATAGGAAACGCTACCCGGCACCTCTGGTACCTGCAGAGCACGTGTGTGTGTGTGTGTGTGTGTGTGGGGGGGTGGTGGTGGTGGCGGCACAGGATGAAGTCTTTGGAGAAGGAGCAAGGAAAGCGTCACAGAGGAGCTGACAGCCAGGGAGCCGGCGCTCTGTGGATGGAGGAGGCGCAGGAAAGAGGGTCAGGCTGCGGGAAGGGAAGGCGGCGCAGAGGAGGGCAGAGCAGGGTGCTGTGAGGGCAGCGGTGGACCATGCTTTACCACCTCCCGCTGCTCCCCTCTCCCAGCCTCAGGGTCCCACCTCTAAAACAGAAAGGTGTCAGTGCCCAGAGCCACTGTGCACAGAACACCGCGAGCTCCCTCAGCTCAAGTGGCCCTCACAACGGGCCTTCGCCCCTGGGTCCCTGGTTTTCCTCCTTTGACAGGCAAGAGCAGCGGTCAGAGGGAGGCTGCGGAGCCTGGACTTCACCCGGGGCGTTCCTCAGGGCGTTCCCCAGGGTGGTCCACCAGGGCGCTCCGGCTTCGGCGGCTCTGCACACTGCACCTGCCACCTCTTAGTCATTCAGGGGTGCGTCTCTCCTCTCCTGCCATCCTGAGCCCCGGGGCCACGCCATCAGCCCAGCAAACCTGTTTGGTACTTGCTCACATTCTCACAGAAACGCGTGGGAGAGGAAGCTGTGAGTGGGGCGAGAAATGCCGTGGAGGAGCGCCTGTCTTCACCGTACAGCTGCTACAGAGGTCTCTCTGATGAGGCAACGCTCCAGGAACAAACCGGAACCTTCGGGAAACTCCAGACCCTCAGCAGAAGCTAAGAGAATTCCCAAACAACAAAGTCTTCAATGACCTGATTATGTGATTTTGGAAAAACCCTACTGGTCCTGGCCAACAGTGTCCAAAGACGATTCATACGGCTAGTTATCCCAACGCACCCCCCACCCTTTTTAAAAAATATATTTTTATTGATTTTAGAGAGAAAGGGAGAGAGCGACAGAAATATTGATGATAAAAGAGAATCATTGATTGGCAGCCTACCCTACGCCCCCTACTGGGGATCAAGCCCACAACCCAGGTGTGTGCCCTTGACAGGAATCAAATCTGGATTGCCCCTTCAGTCCGCAGGCCGATGCTCTATCCACTAAGCCAAACCAGCTGGGGCCCCACTGCCTTTTTAAAGGCAGACTTAGGTCTGATTAGCCAATTTCACAGCAATAAGAAAAGGAAAAACAGGATACCCTGGGGGGAAAAATCGCACGTCCAAGCTCAGCAAGCCTACCAAGTCCTGGAGGTAGTGCTTCCCACACCTGCCTCGTAAGAACCACTCACTCCGTCCACATGTTAGCGACACAGGTTCCCGAGGCTGACGGACAGCCTAAGCGAGGCTCTCCAGAGCGTGGCTGGGTTCTTAATGAGCGGCACAGAGACTCCTAAGGCCCAGCAGGCCACCTTCGCTGTGAAATGAGACCAGCAGGTCACAAACCCCAACCGGGCCCCTGGCTGGCTCTGTGGGAGCCTGGCCAATTACCTGCCACCTCTGGCTCTCCTTTCATCTGTAGAAAGGGGTCAGCATGTACCCCGAAGTGTTCTCAGAGTTCACCAGGATCACGCAGCCCCTCAAGCAGTGCCAAGGGCACGTGCAGCCACGCAAGGAGTCAGTCAGCCACGCAAGGGCACGTGCAGCCACCTGAAGACCCCCCAGCAGCTGCCCTGGTGAAGAACCCTGCAATGGAAATGTCCCGCCGGATGGCAGTCACCGAGGCACCCAACCAGATCCCCAAGATAATGTGGGGAAGCTTCTCTGGGCCCCGTGACCGCCGAGAACAGCCGCTCACTTCAGTGTCCGGTATTCCGCCCCAAGTTCCTCGCTCCCATCCAGAAGCAGAGCGCAGGCCTGTACGTGGCTGCAGCTGTGGAAAACAGCCACACACACACACACAACACCAAAGGCTTTCCTTCCCCAACCCCTCTATCACCGTCTCCTCCAGCGCTAGGGCTGACACAGTCACGGACCTGGGTGTCTGGCGGCAGCACTGTGGGTGAACCAGTGGGGTATGGGACTCCGGGATAGGAGGCTGGGGGTCCCTGGACCTGCTGGGTGAAAAGGGCATTGGGGGGGGGGGAGTTTGTGTCTGTCTGTGTGCCTGCTTCTCCCGGGTCTAAGGGCAGTGTGGGGAGAGGAAAAGGCCCGAGGCAGCACCGGGACTGCTGAGATGCTGCCGAGACAAAGGGGAGTGACTCTCCAGTCCCCAGAGCAAAGGGGGAGGGAGCCCGGATGCTGCGAGGCTGAGAGGGCACTGGCTTGTCGTAGGGGCCGAGGCCCTGGAGTGCAGAGCGAGCTCTGCCAGGAACTCACAGCAGAGCCCCGGCTACGTCTTTCCCACCCCGCATGGGGCATGAGGCCACACTGCAAGGGTCGGCCAGGAGGACCAGGCACCCGCTGCAGCCAACCTACCGCGTTCCACTTTATGATGGTGCGAAAGTGACAGGCACAATCAATTACAGGGGCTGCTCTACAGTTCATTACAGAATAGGCTTCGTGTTAGATGACTGTGCCAAACCACAGGCGATGTCAGTGCTCTGAGCTCACTGAGGGTGGGGAGGCTAAGCTGTAGGTTAGGGGTAGGGATTTTGTATTATTTTCAGTTTACGATGGATTTGTCAGGATGCAAGCTTGTTGTGGGTCAGGGAGCATTTATCTATCACTATCGTGTAACTCTATTTGTAGACACCTACCCATACCCATACACACACACACCAATGCCCTATTGCCCAGCAGGTCCAGGAATAAGGACTGGTTAGTGCTTCAGGTGGTCCTAGTCTGGGTCCAGGAAAAAACAAGTGTCAAGACATAAAGCCCACCCAGTCACTGCCCTGGAGAAAGGGCAGGTGTCAGGGAGGCAAAGATCAGGGACCCTGGACCCCACTCTGCCACTCCTCCCGCTGCTCTCCGCAGTTAGACTCCGCCTGGGCCCGTTTCCCAGCCGGTGCAATGGGCGAGCTGCCTCGAACGTCTCCAAACCGAGACCAGCAAAAACGCTCAAACGTGGGGTGGAGGGTGGTGGGTAGAGGGTGGAGGGCGGTGGGAGGCGGGGCTGGAGGCTGGACCTGCGGAGGAAGCCGCCGGCGCCCGCGCCCTCCCTCAAGCCCGCGGCGAGGGGCCGGGGAGCCGACCTCGGCGGCGGTCACGCGCCCCTCGCGCCCAATCACCGGCCTCCGCCCGAGTGAGGCGGGAAGGAGGGGGCGCGCTGGCGGCCGCCGCAGCACCACCCCGTCCTCGCCCCTCCCCGGGCCCCCGCTCACCTGCCGGGGCCGCAGCCGCGCCGCCACAGCTGCTGGTGAAACCGCAGCCCACGCCCACACTTCCGGGTCCGGAGGCCCGCCCCCTCCTGCCGGATGTGACAACTCTCAACTTCCGGGTCTGGGCGCGGGGTCCACGCTGCTCATCCCGCTACCACATCGGGTGTCCTGCGTGCCTCTGAGTCACGGCACCGGTCCACCCTCCGCACCAGACACACTCACGGCCACGCGGGGCTGCACCCGCGGGCTCCTGGCCCCGCCCCCACAGGCTCCTGGCCCCGCCCCCACAGGCTCCTGGCCCCGCCCCCGGGAGGGACACCGCCCAGGAGGCGGGAATTAGGCCGCCGGGGGAGAGTGCGCCTGCGCAGAGCGGGCGGCCCGGTGGGGTGGGGGAAGGCGGGGGGCTCCCCAAAGCAGCCCTGGAGGGGCTGAGAGCGAGCGAACCGACCCCCGGGATGTAGAGGACGCCCCAGGTGGGCTGAGCTCAGACTGCGGACTGCTCCCCCGCCATCCCCCGCTAACCGAATGCCCGCTTCCGTGACACCGTTTCGCCTCTAGACTAGGTGACCGCAGAACTCAGTGTCCCCGGAGGAACATCAGTCCGGGAGGCTCCGCAGGGATGGGGAGCCGATTGCTTTGTTATTGCTCTGCCTTCATCTCGGGCTATTGAGGCTGCTCCGCCTCTACCATCACTGGCTCCCCGCTGGCGGGAGCTGGAGAAGGGAAGCATGAAGGCAGCGAGAGTCGTCGGTCGTCCTTCCACCGTATCCATTGGCTTTAAGGAAGCCACAGGGCACGCGGAGCGGGGTGGGTCTGACGGCTAGATCTCTAAGGGCAGAAGGATACCATGGCAGAATGTGCCCTCCTGTGTCAGCGAACACACGTGGAGCTGCGCACATCAGGAAGACGCACAGCCCCAAAGGCCAGGGTTTCCACAGCGAAGGCTCCTTTCCCATCCTCGTCCGGCACAGGCTGGCAGTGAGCCCTGCTCCTGCCACTGAGGGAGGAGCTGATGCAGGAGCGGGTGGCAAATGGACTCTGGTTCTTATAGTTTGTGTGTGTGTGTGTGTGTGTGTGTGTGTGTGTGTGTTTGCTTGTTTTTTTCACTTAGTAACAGCCCAGTGTATGTCTTTTCATACAATCTTATCCAAATCTCTATCTAGGGGCCAAGAAAGGCCGCCAGGCAGGGTGGGGAGGACCAAGGCAGAATAAATCCCAGGCATGAGAATAAATGGTAGCATTGTTGGCACGTCCCCTCCCACACCCACTCCACCACCAGGTTTGCCAAGACTGTGGAGATGCTTTGGCACATGGCCTGTAGCAGAGGGATGTGTGGGGTCTTTTTTAAAAATTTTTATCTTCACCCAAGGATTTTCTCCCCCTTGATATTTTTAGGGAGAGTGGAAGGGAGGGATGAGGGGCAGGAGGAGAGAAACATCGATGTGAGAGAAAAGCATCCAAAGTTGCCTCTCGTGTGCACCCCTACTGAACCTGAAACCTAGGTATGTGCCCTGACGGGACTGAACCGCAATTTTTTGCTGTACAGGGTGACGCTCAACCAACTGAGTCACCGGGCCGGGCAGGTGGAAGGAAGACATTAAGAAAGCATGTTTATAATCACAATTTTGTATTTATACAAGAGTACATGCATGTGTGGGTTATGCATACATTTAATTAAACGATAAAGGAAAGAAATTAATAAGATGTAAATGTGTGTTCAAAACTCAACAAAATAATAACATAAAGCTGTATCATATTAAGTACATGGTATATGAGGTTTAAGTTTGGATGCAAGTTACAAAAAGCCTAAAGAATCAGAACTTAAGAAAAAACGTGACTTTTTTCTCCCACGTAAAACAAATGTGGAGGTAGGCCATTAGAGCTTGAACGAGAGGGAAATGCAATTGTGTTTTATTTCAACCTCCCGTTATTCAGGCTTTGGCTCTAGCCACTGAGCCTGCCCCCAAGGCCTAACCTGTGCTTCCCCTGTCTTAACTGGCGGGTAAAGAGCTCTGCTTCCACGGGCTTAGGGTTGGTGAGGTCTCGCCTCCGGGGCCTGTGTCCAGGGGGCTTTGGGAAATGAGGCCAGGACAAAGCGCGTGGCAGGGACACTCCTGGAGCCCCCGGGAGGGAAGGCTGACCTGGTCGGGTGCCTGAAGCAGGGGCCGTCTTAGGCCAGGCTTCCCTGAAGTCGCCCCAGAGCTGCGTTCTCACTGGTCAGTGACTTATTTCAGAATGGCTCCCAGAAACGTAAGCGGGGGAGCAGAGGCAGCAGGAGAGAGGAGGGAGGAGGCCAGCAGGGTGTGGTTTCATTCACAAAGGACTCGGGGGTGCTAGAAATGGAACCTCAGAAGTGCCGAACCCCAGACCAGGGCGCTGGGCTCTCACGCTCCCCACTATTGGTTGGGGTCCCCTGTGCGATTGCAGACGTCCACCAAGTACCATGAGAAGCGAGAGCCACGGAAGGGGAGGGGAAGGCAGCCACAGAACACACAGTGCTCTGCACCCCTCTACTGTCTCCGGCATCTGTCAGGAACCTCCCCCCGTCCCCCCCCAAAGGCTTCGGGGAAAGCTGCTTCAAGCCTGAGAGGCCCAGGAGCCCTAAATGTAGGGGAAGCAGGAGTGCATTCTGCCCCAGCTGCACCCACAGCACCCAAATCTCCCCCTGCCCCCCCTCAGTCCCCTCCCCACACAGACGCAGACAAGTGTTTTAAGAGCAAGATGCGGGGAGCGCTGTGACTGCTGATGGAGTGCTCAGCCAGGATAGCCCCCAGGAGCCTTCCTCACTCCCCCAGCCCCAATGACCATAGGGTCCCAGAAAGTCACACCCATCTCCACCCCACTGGCGCCCTGGATGTCAGGAGGAGAGGACAGCGCCTCACTCCCCCTCCCCACCAGGTGGTCCGGGCTAGCGGGAAGGCAGCCACTGTTTCTCCTGCTCAAACCACTGAGCGACACCGTCCGGGCCATGGCTGATTTTATGCAAGACACACACAGCACTTCTCACTCGTCTAAGCACCCTCCACACTAATGCATCAGGTCCTGTCACTCTCCATCTGACGATGGGGCCTGAGGCACACAGAGAGAAAGCCACTGCCCAGGGTCACACAGCTACCCTGTTTCCCTGAAAATAAGACAGTGTCTTATATTAATTTTTGCTTCCAAAGATGCGCTAGGTCTTATTTTCAGGGGATGTCTTATTTTTCCATGAAGAAGAATACGGTACACATTTATTGTTAAATGAAAATAAAGGAAATTTATTACCTGTATACGGTACGGTAGTACGGTAGTTGTCAACACAAACCAGACAAACTGTGAATCCTACAGTATCAAGAATTTACTCATCTATTCAATGACCATCATGTCATCATCTTCTGGAACATCATCATAACAATCCAATTCCTGAATTTCCTGGTGAATTTCTTATGACTCTATTTCTTTCAGAATCAGTGGACCAAATCTTTCATGTTTAGCCTAGGGGGGGCCTTATTTTCGGGGGGATGCCTTATATTTCACTCAGAAGGAAACCTGTAAGTAGGTCTTATTTTCGGAGGATGTTTTATTTTCGGGGAAACACGGCAGTAAGTGGCCAGGCTAGGATCTGAGCCCAGCTCTGGGTTCCTAAGTGCTGTGCTGTGCCCCCTCAAGGTCACGGCCCTGTATTTCCTTAACTTAAGTCCAGTCTCCATGCAGCCTCCTCCTGTAGGCCAGAGAGTGCGTGCATCCTACCCAGAGACTGCGGGCTATTTAGCTCCAGACAAGAGAAAGGGGGGCCTGGGATCCAGAAACCATGGTGCTCACCTTCAGAGCCACAGCCCCCTGGCCGCAGGGGACATGCCATGCCCTCTGTGCCCCGCAGGTGGCAAAGGTGCCCCTCCCAAGGCGAGGCCAGAGCCAGGGCCAGTCCTAGGGGGTCCCACCCTCTCTTCTCACAGGAACAAGCTCAGTAGTCAGATCATGGCACCCACTCACCTACAGTCGGAAGTTCCGCCCCTTTCGGCAGAAAAACTGCCCCTCCAGGAGGCTGCAGGCTAAGGGCACAGCTCAGCAATGGGCACTGACAAGAATCTGGCACCTTCCCCTTCCCCGGCAGAAACATCAATGATGAGAGAGAATCATTGATTGGCTGCCTCCAGCACGTGCCCTGATTGGGGACTGACCCATGACCTTCTGGCTCAGACTGTTTTATATTAATTTTTGCTCCCAAAGATGCGCTAGGTCTTATTTTCAGGGGATGTCTTATTTTTCCATGAAGAAGAATACGGTACTGAGCCTGCATCCAGGTCAGCAGACTGGACTTAGTCCACACTGAGTGTCAGTGATGGGCAGACACTTGGTCTGGTGCTGCCGCCCTGGAGCGGGATGGGGTGGCAGACCAGGTGGCCTGTACCTGCCACCATGTGCAGGAGAGCCCTGGGCCTGCCCCGTGGACAGCTGCCATGTGCTTTGTTGGGCTGGACAGGGTGGTCATACAGAGGGGCTACCAACTGGAGGGGGCTCTTCAATAGAAACCCGCGCTGCCCAGGCGTGGTGGCCAGTGGTTGAGCATCAACTTTCGGACCGGGAGGTCAAGGTGTAATTCCTGGTCAGGGCACATGCCCGGGGTGTGCAGGAAGCAGCCAGTTAATGACTCTCTCTCATCACTGATGTTTTTTTCTCTCTCTCTCTCCCTTCCTCTCTCAAATCAACAAAAATATTTATGAAAAATTAAACCAAACCATGAAACCCAAGCTGGACTGAGGGATCGCCTCTGCTAATAGCGTGGATGCCAACCGCAGGGCTCCGGTCCCAGCCTGCAGGAAGGCGGGAGCAAGGAGGCACAGTTTTAAATGCTCAATGATCTGCTGACCCCTCCATGTCCAGGGGGCCCAGCACAGGGGGCACCATCACAGGGGGCCCAGCACAGGGGGCCAGAGGTGCAGTGGCACTGGGAAGTGAGCCCATCCTGCCCAGGTCTCTTTCCCATCCTGGCCCAGGCCCCGGCTGGCGGCCTTCTCTGTTACTCAGCTCTGCACCTCCCCTTCCCTTGCAAGTCCCCCAGGCTCACTACGTGGTGTGTTGGCTTCTACCAGGCCTGTGCCTTCCCCTGCGGCAAAGGCGAGGCAGCGATTTCCCTCAGCGTTTCCTCATTCCTCCCACCTCCAGGCCCTGACGTGGCTCCCACTTCTCCAGCTGGACCTCAGTGCAGCCCTGGGGGTGGCGGGTCCGGTTCAGGAGGAGCGGGGAAACGGGCAGGTGAGGCTCCCGGACTGGCCCTGGAGGCCGCCTCTTCCAGTACTCTGGGCCCCTCAGGGCATCGATACAGACAGAAGCTCCAAAGGACAGTGTTTGAGCCTCTTGTCCCTTCAAACACAGCAGCTTTCCAAACAGAGTATCACGAGGCTTTGTTTCATCATTTAGCATCAAACGGACAATCTTTCTCTGCACCCAGGCCGGGGGGCTGGAGGCTGGGAGCCCTGCTGCCCAGGCCGAGATGGGCGTCAACTGTGTGTGTCTCTCATTGTGGGGGGCAGGGGCAGGGGCAGAGGCAGGGGCAGGGGCAGGGGCAGGGGCAGGCACCTTTGTGACCTCACCTCAATGGAGTCACCTCCCAGGGCCCCATCGCTATGTCGCATCCTACGGGGAGTGAGGCTCCAACTTATGACTCGGAGGGGGACACCGTTCCATGCACAGCAGCTATGCAAACCCGTTTCCTCCAGCCCCGCACTGACAGGCCTTCCCCTTCATTCCTGGGTGCGGTGATAGTATAAGCAGAGGTATCACTTCACAGAATACACAGCTGGCCCCCAACATGGACCACAGGCTTTGGATACACACAGTGGTTATTAAAGTGCATTTCATTTTCACAATGGAGCTACCAGCTGGTGACGCGTGCATACATTTTTGGGGGGCACTGTGTGCAGGCCCACAATTCTTGTTACCCCAAACAAAATTAACTTCTATCTCACCTAGATCTAGTCCCTGCTGAAATCTTCCTGACTCTCTCACTAAATGCCTTAAAACAGCTCATTTATTCAAATCAGGATCTAAAAAGTGGACACGTGTTGTTTCTTAAGATTTATAATAAGTAACAGCCTCCCGCCCACACACCTTTTTATGACATTACTTGTTTGACAGGTGGAGGGGGTGGGGTTGTTTGACCTGAAGAATGTCTCTAGGAATGGTTATAAACGATTGCTTCCTCATGCCTTTATCTGTGTCAGCGATTTTCAACAGGCACCACGAGAACGTGAAAATGTGCAAACCCCCCCCCCCCCCAAAGCACAGAACCTGACTAACACCGCCACTTCCGGAGCACGGACCCCTTTTCCTTCAGCGTTCCCCAAAGTGCGGTACGTGCACCCCCAGGGGCACGGGAAGAGTTTGGTGGGGGTACGCACTGCACCGTGCTCAGCTGCACCTAATTCTACGTTCTCATGAGTATGAGGGGTACTCAGCGTTGCGAAAATTATAGAAGGGGTACACGGTTGTCAAAAGTTTGGGAAACACTGTAAGATGGTCAGATTACAAAACAACAGCCGACACAATAGCCGTCGCTGCGAACGGGTCACAATCACACCTACTTTTCTGTCAGATCAGCACATGTACATGTCCCCGGTGTGCCGCGGAGTGTGGGGATCAGTGTTCGCGCCATGAGGAGACAGGGGCCGGCCACGGCTGAGCTGTGGGTCCCTGAAAACGGGCCAAGAGGCCAGGACGTGATGGGACCGTTTGTGGACTTCCTCTCGGTGGAGCCACCGCATGGCTTCCAGAGGCACAGCCTCCCTGGTGCCACCTGTCAGGTGCTGGGCGTGGGCTGCGGGTCCCGGTGAGGCCCGCTCACCCATTCACGGCGAACCTCCTTTGGCTGCCAACCTGGGCTTAGCACCTGCTGATGGACTGGGCCCTGCCCCCAGCTTCCCTAGGGGTGCAGGATGGGGTCTCCCCAGGCTGCCCCCACCCTCTGCATTTAACTGAGGGCGTTCTTCCATTCACCCCCCCCCCCCACCAGCTGTTCGACCCCCAGCTCTGAGAACCCCGAGCAGCCGCCTCCCAAAGCCCAGCGCCCTCCGGCAGAAAAGTGAGGAGGCCCGGAGTCTAGCCTCCGGCGGCCCCCTGTGAGTCCCGGGCTGGGAAGTAGATATTTTTAGAACAAAAGGAGTGAGCACAGACATGTCCAATTCAGGCCTAAGATACGGAGTTTCCTGCTTGGGTTTGACACCTGCATCTCTTTCCCTGAGCGTCCTGACTGGCTTGCGTGAGCGGGGCAGCGCCACGGCCACAGGCCGCGGGGCGGGCTCCGATTTCCCGCGTGTCCTTGTCTTTGGTTTGTGTGTGTGTGTTTGTCCCTAGAAAACACCTGACTGTGAACAGGGTCACCTGGAAGCCGCAAAGGGCTCTTTGCTCTGTGCGCTGTGTGCCAAGAGGCCAGTGTGTCCGCCATGGGAGGCTGTGGGGCTTTAATTTCTGAATTGTTCATATATTCAGAGAGCCAGTGTCATCACTCACACAGCCCATTTCCTGGCGCAAGAATGGAGGTCGTTGGCAAGCCTTACGTCTCCCAGTTAGGAACACAGGCCACTGGAACACATCCCAAAGGAATGCCTTAGACCCCCACCCCCCACCCCCTGAGAACCGCTGGCCTCCCTTGTCTCACATCTCTCCTAGGAACAGTTTCCTCTCCTGGGGAAGGGGAGCCTGCGTCTGCCTCTTTGTGGCGCAGCCACAGCAAACCCGCAGAAGGCGCCCCCAGGGCCCGCGGGGCCAGGCCAGGTGGCTGAGGTTGGGGCAAAGCCCCGAAGACTAGGAGGCTCTTTTCTCCTCCACCCGCCCTTCCTGGCCTCGGGGTGGGGGCGGGGGTGGGGGTGGGGGGACCCGTGCTTGTTTGATTCCCTAGCACATTTACACGGCTGCTACGTCGAACATAAAACCAGAAAAGCCCCATTCTACCCTGGCCCTCGCCTGAAATTGAAATGGTTATTAGCGTTTTGGATTATTCCTCCATGGTTTCTGATTGAAAACATACATGTACGTGTGTATGTCTAGGTGTGTGTAAAAGCAGCGTGTCACAAACACTGTTCTGCATCTTTTTCTTTTTTTGTTAATCCTGACCTGAGGATATTTTCCCATTGATTTTCTACAGAGTGGAAGTGGGGTGTGGGGAAGAGAAAGGGGGGTGGGGGCGGGGAGAAAGAGAAGAGGAGAGGGAAACATCAACATGAGAGAGACACAGCTATTGTTTGCCTCCTGCATGCACCCCAACTGGAACCAGGGGTCTCACCTGCAACTGAGGTACGTGCCCTTGACCGGGAATAGAACCCTCGGCCCTTTGGTGCTCAGGCTGACACTAACCACTGAGCACATCGGCCAGGACTGTCCCCTTTTAAAAAATGAGTCAATATGCCCTTGAGATCTGGCCCACTCATTCCTCTTTCCATCTGCGTTATACCCAGGTGGGTCGTCGCATCCCCTCCATGGGGGTCAAATCCACAAACTGACTTCTCATGTGCCATAGGGAGGGGGTGGGCACAGGGCCCCACCCCACCTGCCACTCAGCCTGGGGCTAGGCCAGCCTCCGTGCTGGGCCCCCCCCCAACCCCCCCCCCCCCCCGAGGCCTGGAGGCCTGTGAGGAACCAAGCTCCCCTCTCCTGCCCGGCCGGAAGCATGGCAGGTGCTGGGCAGCCTGTTCTCAGGCTGAGCCGGAGTGTGGGCTTGCCTGTGCCTGCTCGGATGGCTGAGACCCTTTAAAATGGGTGAGTCCTTCCTGGTCTGCTTGGACAGACAGACTGGCTCCTAGGCACTCAGGGCTCATGGGGGCAGCATTCCGCCCGGTTGTGTCTGACGCTGGGGCTGTTCTCTCGCCCGCAGAAGGAAGATTGACTTGGCGGGCTGACTTCCGACTCTTCGCCACTCGGCCGTGAATGCAACACCCCCGCCCCTCCACCCACTTCTGCCCGGACAGAAGAGCTGCGCCACCGGCCAGCCGCTCCAGCCCACAGCTGCAGATTTGGGAAAATTTTTTTTTTTAATTAGTTTAAATTAGTTGCTGTCATTTAAAATCAGGGGAGAGGGGAGTCCGCTTCAACATCCAGACTTCAGACTCCCCAGAAAGCGTGGCTGACCGGCCCACCCCCTCGCTGTCTGCGCTGAGCCGGCTGCCCTTGGACGGGCCTGTGCTGCCCTGAGCCCACGTGGCCCGCCCTGCCCTGCCTTCCTTCCCCTTTGCTCTGGGCCTTGAGCTTGGCCCGGCCTGCCAGCTCCCCGCAGGCTAGGACCACGGCGCTTTCTGACGTTCCCGCACCCAGCCCGGCTGTCCTCCAGCAGGAAGGTCACATGGAGGTCATGCTGCTCCAGCCCAGGTTTCTGAGTAGATTGGACCGGAAGCACCCAGATTTGTACCGTCCGCCCCATAACTTAAATCCACTCCTATATCCATGGGCTCCCCACCGTCTTCCCTCTGCCAGGTGACCCCCGTTCCTCCCGGCACGCTCCTCCCCCATGCGGACAGAAAAGGACAGCTCATGGGGTGGGTAGAGGAAAACACGAGACAGAGAACGGCAGGCATGGCCCCCAGCACTTACTTTTATGACATGATTGGCGGCTTTATCTCCAAGCCAGCAGGGCCTCCCCACACCTGCAGAGCTCATGTGCTTTGGATTCGTCCCCGAGCCATGTCCCAAGAAGAGATTACGATAGAGATCTCTGTATTCCCAACTTTTTCTAAGTTTTCCACGAGCCACGCGCCCCAATCCAAAATGCTGATAGGAATAAAGATTTTATCAGGAGGCTTGCAGTGCTGATGGGAATATCGATCTTATCGGGAGGCTTGTAGAGTTTTATCGGGGCCATCAGCAGCCCTCCCAGCGGATCATGAGCGCAGGTCAGAGCTTATATATCGGCATCGCTGGCCCATCCCCGCACGCTCCAAACCCGAGCCTTCCGGAGGACGCTGTGAAGGGAATAACGCACGATGTGGTGGATCGGGCTCCTCAGCCTGGTGGCCCTCTCCGAGTGCCTGGTCACGTGAGTATGGGGACAGCTCTCTCCCGGCTTCTCTGTCACTGTCCCCTTATCCTTCCTTCCACCGCCCAGAGGTAGACCAGGGAAAGTCATCATTCCCTGTCCTAAAGTCTGCGTCTCCCTGAATTTTTTTATTTTTATTTTTAATTCCCACCCTAGGATGTTTTCCCATTGATTTTAAGAGAGAGTGGAAGAGAAGGGGAGAGAGGAGAAACATTGATGTGGGACAAATACATCAATTGGCTGCACTAGCCCTGCCCTGAGCCTGGGCCAGGGCGGATCTTGCAACTGAGGTTCAAGCCCTTGACTGAATTTAAACTCAGGACCTTTAAGTCTACGTGTGTATGCTTTAACCACTGAACAACACTGGCCAAGGCCTGCAGAAGGGCCCAGAAGGCCCAGAGGGTACCCGGGATCCAGTTTTGCCTTAATGAGCAGGTGGCCACAGCCAGGTCATGAACGCCCTGCCCTTCAGGTTCCTGAAGTAAACGTGGTGATCCCCACCCCGCTCCTTCCAGGGCTTCTTGGAGAGAGAGCTGGTCAGATGACAATGGAGACAGCACTGGCTCAGGGTCAAGGTCCCTCAGTCAGGGGCCTTCAGTCCATCCTCTCCCTCAAAGCCCCAGACACCCACGGGAGGCCTGTCCTCACCCCACTTCTTTACGATGGGGAAAGGGAGGCTGGGCACGGGCCTATGGCTTCCCCGGGGCTGCCACAGGCCCTGTGCTCAGGCCTGGGCCATTGTCCGGCCTTTGCCTCGTTAGTGGGGGCTGCCCCTCATAAGATGGCTGGGAACATCCTCGGGGAAGACGCGGTGCGGCTCCAGCACCAGGCATGGCGGCCACACTGAACCGCGGGGTGGGGAGCTGCTGTCTTATCTGTGTCTTTCCCGGGGAAGCATCCCTCTGACGAAGATCAAGTCCATGAGGGAGAGCCTGCGGGAGAAGGACCTGCTGAGAGACTACCTCCAGCGGCACCCCCACAGCCATGGCTACAAGTTCCTGAGCAATAAGGGCGTCACCTTCGAACCCATGAGGAACTACCTGGACGTGAGTGTTCGGGGCCCAGCCCACAGCCTTCCCTGGTGCTGGCCCAGCACTGGGGTTCACCCAGGGATGGAAGCCTAGAGGGGTTGGGGCTCCTGCAGGCAGCGAAGCTGGGATCCCTGGAACCTCCCTGGGAAGAAGGCACTCCCCCTTGGTTCTGGGTCTGTGGTGACTAGTCCAGCCATGGTCAGGCGGCAGGCACACATCCATCTTGGGCCAAGGACACGTCGCTGGGCCCTGCGGACCAGGTGCTGGTTGGGCAGATTCTGTCCTTCTGAACAAGGCCCACTGCTGCCTCCACGGGGACTCCAGTTTGACACCCAGGCAGAGGACGCCCCGAGAATGACCCCAGCAAAGAGTCCCTGAGCCCTGCAGTGTGGAGGCTATAACACACCAGCAGGGTGCTATGGCTGCCGAGAACAGAGGGTCCGGCCTGGTCTGCAAGAACATAAAGGCCAAACCAAAGGGCCGCCTCTGATAGTGGCATCACCGGCGTTGAGTTGGGAGACAGAGGCCTGGGTGACCTGGGAGGGCTTCCCGGAGGAGGGAGCAGGCCAGCTGGGCCTTGAAGGCTGGGAGGATTTACAGAGTTGGAGGGGAATGTGGGAAACTTTCAAATGAAGGCACCGCCTGAGCTGCGGCTGTGCGGTGGGCTGGTGGGAAAGTGATTCCAGGAGACAGGGGCAGCCTGATCCGGGTAGGCCTCTTGGGGATTAGGTGTGACCGGGCAGCCCGGCCTGGCCCAACTGCCCTCTCTTGTCCGGCAGCTGTATTACATTGGCACCATCAGCATTGGAACGCCCCCTCAGGAGTTCAGGGTCATCTTTGACACGGGCTCATCTGACTTGTGGGTGCCCTCCATCTACTGCTCAAGTCCTGCCTGTGGTAAGCACCCAAACCCCTTGGCCTTTAACCCCGCCCCCGCCCCCCACCTGGTCTCTGGCCTCTGAAGGACACTGGCTCTCCATCCGCAGTGACACACAAAACCTTCAACCCACGGGGGTCCTCCACCTTCCGGAGCACGGCCCGGCGCTTCCGGCTTCTGTACGCATCTGCCAGCCTGACCGGGCTGCTGGGCTACGACGACGTGCGGGTGAGTGGGAGCGGGCTGCGGCCGGGCGGGGCCTGGACCTCTGCTCACTGCTCAGGGCGCCAGATGCAGGGTCAGCTGGACGCACCGTCTCCCCCAGAGTCCCCCAGCGGCTGGCCATCTGCCTTGGGGAGACAGTGCTCTGCGGACAAGCCCCCGAGTGGCCAGACCAGCGAGCGGTCATGGCAGGAGAGGCGGGCATTTGCAGCTCTTGGCCCTGGTGAGCTCGAGGCTGGTTTTGCGGGGAGCAGGGAGAGGTGAGGGCAAACCCGTTTTTATTTAGTTTTTTAAATATATATTTTTGTGAATTTTAGAGAGGAAGGCAGAAGGAGAGATAGAAACATCAAAGATGTGAGAGATTCACTGATCGCCTGCCTGCTGCAAGCCCCTCTGGGGATCAAGCCCACAAGCCTGGCATGTGCCCTTGATCGGAATGGAACCCTGACCTCCTGGTTCATAGGTGGACGCTCAGCCACTGAGCCACGCCAGCCGGGCAGAAAACCCATGTTTACATTCCCAGCTGTGCCAGGCGCTGTGCTGGGCACGTCTGTGGTAATAATGTGTCTAATTCCACAATAAGCCCACGGGGCAGACGATCCTGCTCCCTGCACACAGAGTAGGGACCCGAGGGACAGGGGGCGGGCCTGCCCAAGGCCCACACCTGGAGCAGCACAGCTGGGGTGTGAGTCAGGGCTCAGCAGCTGTGGGGGATTTTCCGGGAGAGGGCAGAATGCACATGGGGGTCCAGGGCTGCCGAGCGCTCCAGACACCAGGGCAGGGGAAGCAGGGCCACGGGTGCAGGACGGCCCTGCGTAAAAGGTCTTACTTTGGGGGCCTTTGAGAGTCTGAAAAAACTGGGCTTCCTGCCCAAAATGCCTGACACACACACATATGCACATACTCAAACACATATAAGGCACACACATACACGCACACAGACATACACACACATGTTTCCAAGGAAGCCTTTTTTTTTTTTTCATTGATCGCAAAGTGGCAGGGAGAGGAGAGGGAGAGGGAGAAACATCCATGGTGACAGAGAATCATTGATCTGCTGCCTCCGCACGCCCCCTACTGGCATCCAGCCACAACTGGTGACCAGAGTCAAACACGGAACCCTTCAGTCAGCAGGCTGATGCTCCATCCACTGAGCAAAGCGGCGAGGACCCCAGGCAGTCTTTCACAAGAACTTGGCGGCCCTGTGTACCCCTGGGGTGCAAACCCACAGGGAATCGCAGCGAATTCATTCGGTTTCTGCCACCAGATCCCGGGAATGCCAAAAACAAGACGCTCCCCTCTCTGCTCATTGGGTTCTTAGGAGGGGGCTCTTGGCCCCCTCCCCAATGGCCCCACCGTGCAGGGGAATGGGGATGTTTTACTGCCTGGGGTGCTGTTAGCAGGAAGGAGGACGAAGGTGGGACTCCTCAGCAATGCACGGTGCGTGCTGCTCAGGCACCTCCAGCACAGCCGCACCTCAGCTGATGCCTGGGGTGCAGGTGGCATCACCCCCGGTGGCCGCGCCCCTGGCCCAGCTCAGCTCCGCTTCCCAACCCTTCACCTGAGACCACCCTCCGCCCCCCCACAGGTCGGGGACCTTGAGTGCAAATCCCAGGCATTTGGCCTGAGCAAGACAGAGTCTAGCAAGTCCTTGGAATATGCAGACTTCGACGGCATCCTGGGCCTGGGCTACCCCTCCCTCGCCCTCAGAGGCACCACCCCGGTCTTCGACAGCATGTGGAACCAAAGCCTCATATCTGAGAACCTCTTCGCCTTCTACCTGAGCAGGTAAGCCTGGCTGGCCAAGTCCCTCCCTCGGATTACTTTAGGCGTCTGAGAAACAGTAGACAACTGGCTCCGTGTATCATGAGGGCAGTTTAGTCCAGGGGTCAGCAAATAGTGGCCCTTGACCACATGTGGCCCGCCACCTGATTTTATAAATAAAGTTTTATTGGAACACAGCCCTGCTCCTTCAATCACATCCTGGCTGCAGGTGCTTCTGCCTTACAATCGCAGCATCCAGCAATTGCGATAGAGATCGCACAGCCAGTGAAGCCCGAAATATTGACAATCTAGCATTTTTACTTTTTTTTTTTTTTTACTTTTTGATAATCCTCACCTGAGTATTTTTCCCCACTGTTTTTTAGAGAGAGTGGAAGGGAAGAGGGAAGGCACACAGAGAGAAACATTGATGCAAGGGAGACACATCGATTGGTTGCCTCTTACATGCGCCCCGACCAGAGCCGGGGTCCAATATGAGACCCGTCAGTGCCCAGGCCGATGCTCTATTCACTGAGCCAAAACAGCTCGGGCATAATCTAGCATTTTTTAAAGTTTGCCGACCCCTGTACTTCTAGTCCCTCCTTGGATGTTTGGGGAAACTGAGGAATGAGGCTCAGAGAGGAGCTTTGCACAGAATTGCCCGGCCACACACTGGTAGTGCTGGGAATCGAACACCAGTGCAGGGCCGACCTCTCTGGCGGGTGGTCAGGCCATCAGCAGGTCTCCAGTCACCAGGTGACACTGGAAAAGCTACCCTCCCTGCTGGGCTGAGGGTCTGGAACTGCAGGAGGGAGCAGCACAGGCTGACGGGACCCAACGGGCAGACCATGGATAAGGCTGTGGGCTCCATGGGGGCCTGAGGTCCAGGCTCTGCAGCATGTGTGAGCCTCTGGGGTGTTTGTACCGAATCAAGGAGGTGAGCCGTTTAACAAATATCCATGGAGCACCTAGTATGTGCTGGGTACTGCTCTGTGCACGTGACACGGACAGATGAGAGGGGGAAAAGGCAGACAAGAAGCGAGTAAATAGATAAGAGGGAAAGGTAACACGTGCCAGGTGGTGGCTGCTTCTGGGAAAGCGGTAAAAGGCGGTGACAAACCACAGAGATGAGAGCGTGGTTTCAGATGGGCAGTGCGAGGACCTCTCTGACCGAGGCCAGGCCATGGGGGAGCGGAGGCCAAGGCCCAGCAGAGGCCTAGCAGGGCAGTGTGGCTGCGGGGCGGGCAGGGAGGGAGGGGCAGGCCGAGGTGGGCGTGGAGTCTGAGGGGCAGGCAGGGGCAGGGCCGCCCAGGCTTTGTTTTAGGTGGGAGAGGAGGCCTCTGGCAGGGGCCTAGGCAAGTAGAACACATGGTCCCACCTATGTCTCTGAAAGCTCCCCCCGGCACTGGCTGGACAATGAAGGACCAGAGAGGAGGCAGGGAGGCCAGGGACAATGCTGCTCAGCCTCTTTGGAGAGAAAGAGCAGGAGCTCAGACCAGGGAGGCAGGGAAAGGGGGGAGCCGTGGAGGAGTCAGGACACAGGGGGAAGGAAAGGCCACGGGATGTGCTGATCGATTCGACGCAGCCGGAGGGGGAGGCGGGCAGGGGTGTTTCCTTCCCCTCAGCCACGGTTCCCCTGAGCCCGGGACCGGTGACTGCATTTCAGGAAGGGGTGCCAAGTGAAAATGTGGGGCCTCGTTGAAAAACTATGAGGGATTTCAGGAGGGTGCAGCTGCCGTGGGGCCCAGGGAGTGTGCACCTCGGAGGCCACGGGACTGACCTTGGGCTGTGCTCAGCCCTGCTGCCCAGTTCCCATCAGAGCACTGGGGGTCCCAGCAGTGCCTGCTCTGCGGGGCCCTGCAGTGTGGATGGGTGGTTGTTGGTCAGTGCACCCATCGGTCACTTAACTTAAGAAACGCCACCCTCCGTCCTCCCCTCACGTGAGCTCCTCTCCCCCAGCAACCAGAAGAGCAGCGTGGTGATGTTTGGCGGCGTGGACCACTCCTACTACCGGGGCGAGCTGCAGTGGGTGCCGGTGAGCAGGCAGAGCTACTGGCAGGTGACTATGGACAGGTAAGCTCCCCCTCTTCCAGCTGAGAGCCCCCCAGGGACAGCCGTACCTGCACATGCGGACACACAGACTCTGACTGACACAGATACAGGCAAAGGCACGCACACCAACATAGGTTCATAACCGCTCCTACCAGCGTCCTGACCAGAGATGGGATTGGCCCGATTCTCAAAGCACCAGGAGGAGGGACAGGCATGGGGCCCAGCCCTCAGGTCAGCGGCTGGGGTGGCGAGGGAGGGCTGCACCCTCCAGACTGGGGCAAGCGTAGTGAGAAGGGGTCAAGGAGGATTCCATAGTCTGAACAGGGACATCCCTGGTGGCTGGACCGGAGGGGTTCCCGGCACACGGGGCGCCAGGTGTAAACACGGGAGCTAGGCAAGTGGATGGCCGCTCCAGCGAAGGCTATGGCTGGCAAACTCATTAGTCAACAGAGCCAAACATCAACAGGACAGCGACTGAAATTTCTTTGGAGAGGCATCTTTTAAACTTAAAGTATGTAGGAAGGAACATTGCTATTAACTTAATTAGGGTATTTCTAGCTGGCTTTTGCTAAAATCTCAAGTGGCCAAAAAGGCACATGAGGCTCGAGAGCCGCAGTTTACTGACCACTGGCCCCAAAAGAACCCTACCAGGCAGGAGAAACACCATCCTAGGGCCTGATGGCAAATCACACAGAGGGAACCCCACCCACCCGCCTGGGTACCAAGGGGCAGGGATGTGACCGAGAGCATCGGGAAGCAAGGACTCGAGTGGCTGAGAATCAGGGGCGATCACTGATGGGGTGCATGTAAGAGTCAGAAGCTTAAACCATGTTTTGGGGTCCATGTCCAGCATCCTGGGCCAGCTCAGGCGTCGTCTGGGGAGAGGGGGCGAATCAGGGGGGGGGGGGGACAACACTCCCTCCCACGTCTCTGAGCACCTGCATCCAGGGAACCTCTGTCTTTACCGTGTGGCCTTCATGACTGGTCGGACACCAGGTCATGTCTCCAGTTGACTACACGCGCCCTGTCATTCCCTCGGCAAACACCATGGAGCACACGCTATACGCTGGGCACAGGCGCTGGAGGGGCAGAGGACACAGCTTACTCTCCGACGAGGAGGGCAGACACCCATGAGTGATCGCATCACAGCGAACAGGGTTCCCACCACCATGCACGCTGGAAATCAGGAAGGCTCTGCCTGTCTCCGCTGGAGAAGGAGAGGGTCCTGATCTAGTCTGGGGGGACACTTCCCTGAAAAAGTGATGATTGATCTGCACCCGGGAGGACAGGAGAGATCAGCCAGACAAAGGGGCAGGGGAGGGTAGAGGAAGGGTGACAGCACATGCAAAGGCCCTGGGGCACAAAGAGCACAATGCCTTCCAGACCTGAGAGGAGGCTCAAGAAGGACAGTGTGGCCCAACACAGGGAAACATAGGCTGGTGGGAGCTGCAGGCTGTTCTCAGAGGCAGGGAGGGGTTGAGGTGGGAGAGGCCATGAGTGACCCTGGCACCTGCTCTGTCCCTCAGCATCTCCATGAACGGCAAGGTCGTGGGTTGTCCCAGCGGCTGCCAGGCCATTATGGATACCGGGACCTCGCTGGTGATTGGCCCAACCTACACCATCCTCGACATTCTGAGGAGCATCCGTGCCCTGACCACCAACACAGGCGAGGTGAGGGGTCACGCCCAGGGTCACCCTGGTCTCCCCACACACGGAAGCACCCACTGAGCCAACCTCCCTCTCCCTCTCTCTCTGACAGTATGTCGTCAACTGTGAGGCCATCCCGAGCCTGCCTGACATCGTCTTCACCATCAATGGCATCGCATACCCAGTGCCAGCCAGCGCCTACATCAGGAGGGTGAGGGACCCCTCCTGGGGCTGCTCTCAGATCTGGGGCTGGAGGGACCCTTGGGGCTGTGGCTCAGAGAGGCCCCCTGGAGGCCTGGCTGTGCCATTGCAGATGCTTCCAGCAGCCCTGGCTGGGAGGGCACCTCCCACAGCACAGCCTCCTGATAGAAGGGGGTGTGGGCACCCATCACCCTGGGGGAACTCTGAGCAGCACCCTGTGCTGGCTCAGGGCCGGGCTCCAGGAGAGGGCGCGCTAATGGCCTGGCCCTCACAGAGCGTCAGTTCAGCCCGGGCATCGGACCGATGGGCAGGGAACGTAGGCGGAACCCGGAGACAGGCAAAGAGTAGGGACAGGGGGGCTGGCTGGGGACATTCCCCATGTCCCCCATAATCAGGAACTGTATTCCCTCCCATCTCCAAGTGTCCTGACTTGGGTGATAGATCATATGGTCACCCTAGTCCTAGGGTGCCAATGCCCCCTGGAGGCCCCAATTCCCTGTCTGTGTAATGGGGACCAAGCCCCCTTTGTGGGGTGGTGAGAAGCTGACATGAACAAAGGTGTGCAGTGACCGGGCAGTGCCTGGCTCATAGTCGAGGCTCAAGAAGTGCCGGTTCCCCATGGTGTGCCGAGGAGGTCCGGGCAGCCCTCAGAGAGAGCAACTGAAAATCTCTCAGCCCGAACCCTGGAGGCACCCCGGGAGCCGGGCCAAGGGCTGTCTGTAAGGCCGTGTGCTGAGGCTGAAGACACAGGGAGCCCCGGGGAAGCCTCCCCACCCAGCCGGCACTGCCAAGGAGGGGGCAGGGGCACGGGAAGGCTGCCCAGGCGCTAGGCCTGGTCTTAAAGGATGAGAGGGGTGAAGGGGAGCAGGCGGGGAATCTCTCAGAGCAAACAGGCGAGCGGAGGGCCCAGGGGAAGTGAGATAAAGCTGCCGCCCAGGCCTGAAGGGTGGCTGTTATGGTGCCTGAGGGTTGTGCTTTCTCCCCTGCAGGACCAGACGGGCAACTGCTACGCCAACTTGGACACCAACATCTCTGCCAGCTCCAACTTCTGGGTTCTGGGGGACGTCTTCCTGCGGCTCTATTTCACCGTCTTCGATAGGGCCAACAACAGGATCGGCTTGGCTCCTGCGATAGCGTAGACATAGGTGCCCTGCTGGAGGCCACAGGCCTGCCCCAAGGACTCACACACTCCCTGCGTCCCCACCCAGGGGACCTGCTACATCTGTGTCTGGGGCTTTGCCAAGCACTAGTCTCAGTGGAAAAGGAAGGACCGCTCTGCACCCAGTGTAGCTCAGTGACTGCACCTCAAATGTCACCAGGTCCATTTCTTGTCATACTGCATGCCCTGGGGGTTGCAGGTTCGATCCCCAGGAGAGGGCATGCAATAGGCAGTCCATCAATGCTTTTCTTTCATCAATGTTTCTCTCTCTCCTCCTAACAAGTTATAAAACATTGATGTTTAAAAAAACATTGATTTTTAATAAACGGTCTCATTTTCAATGGCGCTCATACGAATGGTGCCTCTGCTTAGGTCTGGGAAGTGTGGCGCAGGCAGGCAGGGCTCTGGAATCTCCTCTGGACCAACAGGGAGGGACCCGACTCCAAGTGGCATAATGGGAAAGGACCCCAACCAGGATGCCCCAAACCCAGGATGTGGAACCAGAGCAGGATCCCACAGCGTGGTGGCTGCACCCAAGAAATCAAAACCCACCAGCCCACTCTCTTCCTTAAGCCTCTGCCCTTATGTCTCTTTTGATTCCTCTCCCACCAGCCTTCCCCTGGCAGCCTGCTCCAGGCCAAGGGCTCTGCCACTCTCAGTCCAGCCTTTCACATCCTGAAGGCTAGGAAATAAGCAGAGCACCAGGGAGGGGTCTGATTGGTCCGCCTCAGGTCATGTGTCCAGGCCTGGACCAATCATTTGGAAGGTCATGGGGCACTATGATTGCCTCCACTTGCACACATGGTCCCTGCTGGATGATGATTGACAGTTTCCTCCAGAACCACTGGCTGGAGCTGGGCAGAGTGGTCCCCAGAAGAGCAGACATGCTGTAGGACTCAGGGGTCGCCAGTCTTTGGGCATCAGGGACCACCAGTGGCCCCGGACAGGAGGTTGGCGATGGCTGCTGTGGGTGACAGAAGAATCTGTGGCTGCCCCCAATGCCGCCACGCCTCACAGCCGTGTTTCAGAAGCAGGTTAAAGCTATGAGAGCATTCTATTAGGACATTAGGAGAAAAGGGCAGAACCCCAAACAGCAGGGATACAGGTTCTGGAAGGGCCTAGAAGACAGGGCTGCCCAAGGCACACCAGCACAGTCCAGGGCTCTCTGGTCCAGGTTCAAGTTCCAGCTCTGACCTGTCCGTACCAGGCGCATATGAGGGCCTCAGTAAGTACAGTCCTGTGACCAGTCCTGTGACCTTAGGTCAGCTCACTCTGGACGTCGGTTTTCTATTCTGTAATTCTGAGGTAAGAACAGCTCCTGCCTCATTAATCATCAGGAAAATGCAAATGGAAATGACAATGAGCTTTCCCTCCACACCTGGGAGTGGCCACGCAAAGGTACACATGCCAGCACACGGGTCAGTGAGACGTGGAGCCCGTGCACGGTTACTGTGAGAGTCACGTGGTGCCGGTACTGAAGAAGACGATGTGGCGGTGCCTCCGAAAATTAAACAAACGTCCAAGTTTTATAAGACCCCAGGCAACCCCACTTCTGGATTTTTCTCCCAAAGAATTAAAATCGGGATGTGGAGAGAGCCGCACCGCGTACCCCTTACAGCGCTGTTCACAGTAGCCAAGATGTGGAAGCAGACAAGCGCCCATCACCTGGTGCCGGGATCAGCAATCCGAGGTACGGCCATGTGGATGGAATGTTACTCAGTCACAACGAGAAGAAAACCCTGCCAGTTGCACAGGCTGAGGCCTGGGACTTACGCTGAGGGAGGTAAGCCAGTCCCAGAAGGAGGGGTCTGTGTGCGCCCACACATCTGAGGGCCTTCCATCGTCAGGCTCACAGAAGCAGATCGTGGCCTAGTGGTTGTTAGGGACCAGGGGAAGGGGCAGTGGGGAGTTGGTATTCAACAGGAATATTTCAGTAACACGGGTTATGCAGGGTGAGTACGTCTAGGGCCTATATGTACCACTGGGCCTATAGTTAGCAATACTCCATTGTGCACTTGAAATTTAGTTGAGTCCTGCCCAGTGTGTCTCAGTGGTTAGGGTGTTGTCCTGCACATTGATGGGCCACAGGTTGTAGAGGCAACAAAACGATGGTTCTCTCACATCAGTGGTCCTCTGACTCTCCCCTTCTCTTCCTCCCCTACTTCCACTCTCTCTAAAAATCAATGGAAAAAATATTCTCTGGTGAGAATAAGAAAATTTATAATGAGAGTAGATCTCATGTTAAATGTTCTGACTGCAATAAAAAACAATCTACACTAATAAAAGAAAAATATGCACATTGACTGTACATCCATGACAACCTACAGCCTATCCTGAGTGTGCAAATTCACCCAACAAATATGGTGGGTAAATTGGCATATGTAGGCGGGCAGCGGTGGGCAGGGCAGGACCCCTGCTATGAAGGGAAGGGCGGTGGACAGAGGGACATACAGGAGCGGCTCTCTAGCCAGGATTGGGGACTTGCAGGCTCCCGGGCAGCCAGGAGGGAAGCAGGGGAAGGAAGGCCGATTCTTGCTCAAATCTCCATGCAGCGGGCCTCTGGTTAATCAAATGTGAATCTTCTCTGGTGGTTGGGGGCAAGGGCAGGGTTGGAAATGAAGGTTGGCTATTAATGTGTATGGCATTGCTTTTTGGGGTATCAAAAATGTTCTAAAATTAAATCATGGGATGGCCGTACAGCTCCAGGAATACCCTAAATCATACCAAACTACATGCCTGAAATGGTGGCTTTTATGAGGTGGGAGACAAATGTCAATAAGGCTGTACCAGTACTACACCCAAAGCACGACAGGAAAAACCAGTCCCACCTTCTGGTCTGTGGTGAAGATTCCATGCGATAACCTACATGAAACCTTTGGGGCAGTGTCTGTCCCACAGCAGCATGAACTACTGCTAACGCCACACGTACGGCACAAAAAGACCAACGGATATGTGACAACAGTCATATCCCAGGGGAAGCACATGGGCGATTGCTCCTCTCATCTTATGCTTTCATTATGATGTTTTCAGTGATAGCTTTAAGAGCAGGAAAATGCCAAGCATTATTCTCTAAAGGACAGAGGGTCTGCCCAGCCCGAGTGGCTCAGGGGTTGAGCACTGACCTAGGAACCAGGAGGTCATGGTTCGATTCCCCGTCAGGGCACATGCCTGGGTTGTGATCTTGGCACCAGCGGGGGCGCCCAGGAGACAGCCGATCAGTGATTATCTCTCATCATTGACGTTTCTCTCTCTCTCTCTCCCTCTCCCTTTCTCTCTGAAATCAATTTAAAAACAACAAAGAGCCGAAACCAGTTTGGCTCAGTGGATAGAGCGTCCGTCTGGGGAATGAAAGGTCCCGGATTCGATTCCGGGCAAGGGCATGTACGTTGGTTGTGGGCACTACCTAATAGGGGGTGTGCAAGAGGCAGCTGATTGATGATTCTCTCTCATCAATGTTTTTAACTCTCTATCCCTCTCTCTTTCTCTCTGTAAAAAATCAATAATATATATATATATATATATATATATATTTTTTTTTTTTTTTTAAAATGAAAACAACAAAGAGTGTTCACTCAAAGAATGGACAGTTTTCATGGACGAGACCCCCTTATCGGTTTCCCCGGCATCTCCCATCCCTCCTCCGGCTCTCTCCTGGCCATCACCTACTGGTCCTCCATCTCCAAGGAGCAGCGTGGTCCAGAGCAGGAAATCTGTTGGGCAGATCTGGGTTCACCTCCCAGGCACTCACTGGCTTTATGTCCTCAAGGCAGTTTAACTCCCCCAGCCTGGGTTTGCTCATCTGTAAATTGGGGACATTCTCACCCCATAGGGCTCCCATGCAAAACCCTTGGGAACATGCATTCGGTGTCCATGGGCTCCTCAAATGATCAAGGTCTGTGCCCGGGGACCAGCATGGCCAGGGCACACCTCACCGAGGAGGGGCAGTGCAGAAGGACAGCTGAATATGAAGAAGGAGCCAGCCATGCAGAGCGCTGGGAGAAGAACGTTCCAGGCGGGGAACAGCAACTGCAAAGGCCACACTGACCAAGCCCAGTAAATTGCTACTTGTCCAGTAGTCCTTCCCGCTGGACTCCTCGGGTGTCTAGGCCACAGGCACCCTCACGGTGACCTCATCAGACATTGGCCAGTGACTTACCAGCAATGAGTCACCCCTCCCAGAAGAGCAGCCTCGTGCTGTGTGCAGCCTGAGGGAGAGCAGGGCTGTCAACAGCAGGAGTTTCTCCTGGGTCAGGGGTGCAGAGAAGCTGGAGGCCCAGCCCCACGGCGCCCGCAGCACAGGGGACAGCTCACTAATGACTGGCCAGCTCTGGCTCCTGGCGAAAGCCCGGCACCCACAGGACCAGGGTGCTGTGCCCTCTCCCCGGGTGGTCCTGGGCCCAGGAGTGGTCCTTCCCAGACAGAACCTGGTTCCTCTCTTCCTTCCTAAAGGGTGGCCATGGGCACCAGCAGGAGCGCCTGACCCTGAGGTCGGACCTCAACCTGCTGTTAGCGGGGACCCAGGTGATGCCCAGCCTTGCCCATAGTGTCCCGGCCCACTCGCTCTCTCTCTTTCTCTCTCTGTCTCTCTTCCCCTCTGAAATTATTTATTTATTTATTTATTTATTATTTCAGAGAGGGAGAAAGAGACAGAAACATCAATGATGAGAGAGAATTATTGATTGGCTGCCTCTTGCATGTGCCCTGTTTGGGGACTGACCCTTGAACTCCTGGTTAGCGCTCAGCCTGTCTTCAGGTCAGGAGACTGGACTTGCTCCACACTGAGTGTCAGGGCGGCCACTCACCCGGTGGCCGGGCCCTGACGGCCTGGTGCTGCCCCCCTGGAGCAGGATGGGCTGGCAGACCAGGTGGCATTTAATTGCCACCACGAGCGGGAGAGCCCAGGGCCTGCCCCATGGACAGCTGCCACGTGATTTGTTGGCCTGGACAGGGTCGTCATACGGAGGGCTACCAACTGGAGGCGACTCTTCAATAGACACCCGTGCTTGGGCCCTTCATGGTGGCCAGTGGCTGAGCATCGCGGTCTGATTCCTGGTCAGGGCACATGCCCGGGGTGTGCAGGAAGCAGCTCGTTAATGACTATCTCTCACCACTGATGTCTCTCAAATCAACAAAAATATTTATGAAAAATGAAACCAAACCATGAAACCCAAGCTGGGCTGAGGGATCGCCTCTGCTAACGGCGTGGATGCCAACAGCAGGGATCCGGTCCCAGCCTGCAGGAAGGCGGGAGCGAGGAGGCACGGTTTTAAATGCTCAATGATCTGCTGACCCTCCATGTCCAGCACAGGGTTCCCAGCACAGGGGGCCCAGCACAGGGGGCCAGAGGTGCAGTGGCACTGGGAAGTGAGCCCATCCTGCCCAGGTCTCTTTCCCATCCTGGCCCAGGCCCTAGCCGGGCGTCCTTCTCTGTTACTCAGCTCTGCACCTCCCCTTCCCTTGCAAGTCCCCACGGCTCACTAAGTGGCACGGTGGCTGCTACCAGGCCTGTGCCTTCCCCTCTGGCAAAGGCGAGGCAGTGATTTCCCTCAGCGTTTCCTCATTCCTCCCACCTCCAGGCCCTGACGTGGCTCCCACTTCTCCAGCTGGACCACAGCGCAGCCCTGGGGGTGGCGGGTCAGGATCAGGAGGAGCGGAAACGGGCGGGTGAGGCTGGAGGACTGGCCCTGGAGGCCGCCTCTTCCAGTACTCTTGGGCCCCTCAGGGCACCGATACAGACAGAAGCTCCAAAGGACAGTGTTTAAGCCTCTTGTCCCTTCAAACACAGCAGCTTTCCAAACAGAGTATCACGAGGCTTTGTTTCATCATTTAGCATCAAACGGACAATCTTTCTCTGCACCCAGGCCGGGGGGCTGGAGGCAGGGAGCCCTGCTGCCTAGGCCGAGCTGGGCATCAGCTGTTTCTCTCATTGTGGGGGGCAGGGGCAGAGGCAGAGGCAGGGGCAGGGGCAGGGGCAGGGGCAGGGGCAGGCACCCTCATGACCTCACCTCAATGAAGTCACCTCCCAGGGCCCCATCGCCATGTCGCATCCTATGGGGAGTGAGGCTCCAACTTATGACTCGGAGGGGGACACCGTTCCATGCACAGTAGCTATGCAAACACGTTTCCTCCAGCCCCGCACTGACCGGCCTTCCCCTTCATTCCTGGGTGCGGTGATAGTATAAGCAGAGGTATCACTTCACAGAATACACAGGTGGCCCCCAACATGGACCATAGGCTTTGGATAATGATACACACATGCGGAAAACCAATCATTGTCTCACTAATAGAAAGAGGCTGGTCAACCTTGAAGCTCTGAAAGGTCAGAGCCAACCACACCCTATCTGAGACAATAGTAACTGAGGTAACTTCCCCATCATATAATCATGTAAATCCTTACTGATATGATAATCTGTTTATTACCTGCCTAAGGGCTATGGGTGTTTCCCAAAGCTGCTTAAGGGTAATGGGTGTATCCCTTAGCAGCCTCAATAAAAAGGATAGCAAGGCCAGAGCCTAGAGTCTTCCCATTAGAGGTTGACCCTACCTAGCCCCCATTTGTCCCAAATTAACTCTTTTCTAGTCTCTCTCTTCATTTTAGTGTGTGGCCTCCAGAAACCGGACCCTGAGTGGGCCCCTATCACGCAGGTCATGTTAAGGGTTCCCACACACGCATTGGTTATTAAAGTGCATTTCATTTTCACGACAGAGCTACCAGCTGGTGACTCGTGCATACATTTTTTGGGGGCCTTCTGCATAGGCCCACAATTCTCTGTTACCCCAAACAAAATTAACTCCAATCTCACCTAAGATCTAGTCCCTGCTAAAATCTTTCTGACTCTCCCACAAAATTCCTTAGAAAAGCTCATTTATTCAAATCAGGATTGAAAAAGGACATGTATGTTGAAACTAGTGACCCAGTGTATGAAATTCATGCACATTAAAAGGCGATTAATTAGAGGGAATATTTTAGTATTGTTATTTGCCCATTCTCTATAATACAAGTGTCAGAGATGAAAGAAAATTAGTAAAATGAATATGAAAACCTTCCTCCTGTCAGTCTGGGGCTCACCCCAGGACCCAGTCATGTCCCCATCCATCGACATCACCTCAAAATCACGTTATACCCAGACTCTGCCACACCTCCCCCCTCATTGGGCTAGATCCAGACCTGAGGAGTCCCTCCTTTGTCAAGCCCTGCCAGACAGGGGGTGTAGCCTCAGATCCCCTGGCCCTGGGCTGGGTGGGGGCGTGGCCTGAAGTCTCCCAGCCCAGATCTGGGTGGGGTGCGGGCCTTGAGGTCCTCAGTCAAGCCCTGTCCTCCCAATGGGCAGTGGTGTGGCCTAAATTCCCCGACTCAGCACTTGGGGTTCAACTTGAGGTCCCCTGTCAATCTCTGCTGGATGGGGAGCACAGCCTGAGGTCCCCTGTCAAGTCCCACAGGGATAGAGGTGGGCGAAGGCTCAGGTCCCTGCTGATTGCTCCTTAAGAATCCTTATGGAGTGGACTGATGATTCTCAGGTAAAAGAGGAAGGGGGTGTGGGAAGATACAAAACATAAACTGTGCACCTATGGAAGAGGACAGTGTGGGGTGGGGAAAGGGCAGAGGGTTGGGTAGGAACCTGGTGGAGGGGGGAAAAAATGAGGAACTTTTGTAATAATATGAACAATAAAGGCTTATTAAAAAAATAAAATAAAATAAAGGTGGCGATATAATGAATCATTCTACCAAGAAAACTTGAAATGAGACACTGTACGGCTGAAAAAATAGAATATGGGGGACAAACTATGGTTACGGTAAATATTAATCTTAACCAAATTGCCTTGTGTTGTTTAAAAAAAGGACATTCTGACCTGGCTGGGAGTTGTAAGGCCCAGGATGTGAGAGTCAACCTTGGACCAGGGAGTCAACCTTGGATTTGGGTCCATTCTCACTCAACAATTGCCTATTTTAAAAAGGTTACCAACCATGTTGCCCAAACAATGGAGTCCCATTAAAAAAAAAAAAAAAAGAAAAGAAAAAAGAAAAAAAGAATCCTTATGGGAACCAGCCTCAGCTGTGGGTGCAGTCATTTTGTGAACCAGTGATGGTCACTTAGCATATTCCCTCTTCATTGGATAGGATTGGCGGCTTTACCTCCAAGTGAGCAGGGTCTTCCCACTCCTCTGGAGGTCATGTGGTTTGGGTTTGTCCCCCAGCCATGCCCCAAGGAAGAGATTATGATAGAGATCTCCCTATTCTGAACTTTTTCTAAGTTTTCTCTGTGCCTCGCGCCTCAATCAGGAACACTTATGGGAATAAAGATCTTATCAGCAGGTTTGCAGTGCTGATGGGAATATCAATCTTATCCAGAGGCTTGTAGTGTTTTATCGGGGCCATCAGCAGCCCTCCCAGCGGATCACCAGGGCAGGTCAGAGCGTATATATCGGCATCGCTGGCCGATTGGCGCACACTCCAAACCCGAGCCTTCCGGAGGACGCTGTGAAGGGAATAACGCACGATGTGGTGGATCGGGCTCCTCAGCCTGGTGGCCCTCTCCGAGTGCCTGGTCACGTGAGTATGGGGATAACTCTCTCCTGGTCTCCCTCTCACTGTCCCCTTATCCTTTCTTCCACCGCCCAGGGGTGGACAAAGGTAAGCCATCATTCCCTGTCCTAAAGTCTGCGTCTCCCTATATTTTTTTATTTTTATTTTTAATTCTCCCCGGAGGATGTTTTCCCATTGATTTTTAGGGAGAGAGGAAGGGAAGGGGAGAGGCAGAGAGAAACATCGATGTGAGAGAGACACATCCATTGGTGGCCTCCTGCATGAGCACTGACCAGGGCCCTGGGCGGGGAGGAGCCTGCAACCGAGATACGCACCTGTGGGCAGACTCAAACCCGGGACCTTTCAGTCCACAGGTGTATCCTCTATCCACTGAGCAACACAGGCCAGGGCCACACCTCCATGCACTGATGAGTAGCTAGCCACCTGCACTGGGAGACAGGGGTCCTGGGACAGGTCTGGGGCTGCACAATGCCAGGCTGCCTCTGTGTGGATGGGGCCCCCAGGGGGATTCCTCATGGCACCACCTGAGCAGCTGTGTGGGTGGTCCCGTTGGGTGATATTTTCTTTCCCATCTCTGGGCTCCCTCACCCACCTCCAGCCTCCCCTCTGCTTGACCCTGAAGAAGGACCCAGAGGGTCCCCGGGACCCAGTTTTGCCTTAATGAGCAGGTGGCCACAGCCAGGTCACGAACGCCCTGCCTTTCAGGTTCCTCCTGTAAACGTGGTGATCCCCACCCCGCTCCCTCCAGGGCTTCTTGGAGAGGGAGCCGGTCAGATGACAATGGAGACAGCACTGGCTCAGGGTCAAGGTCCCTCAGTCAGGGGCCTCGGTCCATCCTCTTCCTCAAAGCCCCAGACACTCTGGGGAGGCCTGTCCTCACCCCACTTCTTTACGATGGGGAAAGGGAGGCTGGGCACGGGCCTGTGCTTCCCCGGGGCTGCAACAGGCCCTGCGCTCAGGCCTGGGCCATGTCCGGCCTTTGCCTCGTTAGTGGGGGCTGCCCCATAAGATGGCTGGGAACATCCTCAGGGAAGATGCGGTGCGGCTCCAGCACCAGGCATGGCGGCCACACTGAACCGCGGGGTGGGGAGCTGCTGTCTTATCTGTGTCTTTCCCGGGGAAGCATCCCTCTGACGAAGATCGAGTCCACATGGGAGAGCCTGCGGGAGAAGGACCTGCTGAGAGACAATCTCCAGGGGCACCCCCACAGCCATGCCATCAATTTCGTGCGCAAGAAGGGCATCACCAAGCACCCCCTGAGGAACCACCAGGACGTGAGTGTGGGGGGCCCAGCCCGCAGCCTTCCCTGGTGCTGGGCCAGCACTGGGGTCACACAGGGCTGGGAGCCTGGAGGGGAAGGGGCTCCTGCAGGCAGCAAAGCTGGGGAGCAGGGGTCCCTCCCCGGGGAGCAGGAACTCTGCCTTGGTTCTAGGTTTGTGATAACCGAGTCCAGCCATGGTCAGGCGGCAGGAACACATCCATCTTGGGCCAAGGACACGCCACTGGGCCCTGCGGACCAGGTGCTGGTTGGGCAGATTTTGTTCCTTCTGAACAAGGCACCGCTGCCTTCATGGGGTCTCCAGTTTGACACCCAGGCAGAGGACGCCCCGAGAACCACCACAGCAGAGTCCCTGAGCCCTGCAGTGTGGAGGCTATAACACACCAGCAGTGTGCTATGGCTGCTGAGAACAGAGGGTCTGGCCTGGTCTGCAAGAACATAAAGGCCAAACCAAAGGGCCGCCTCTGATAGTGGCATCACCGGCGTTGAGTTGGGAGACAGAGGCCTGGGTGACCTGGGAGGGCTTCCCGGAGGAGGGAGCAGGCCAGCTGGGCCTTGAAGGCTGGAGGATTTACAGAGCTGCAGGGGAACGGCTGTGCAGTGGGCTGGTAGGAAAGCAATTCCTGGAGACAGGGACGGCCTGATCCAGGCAGGCCTCTCAGGGATCAGGACTGACTGGGCAGCCCGGCCTGGTCTAACCGCCCTCTCCTGCCCGGCAGCTGTACTACGTTGGCAACATCAGCATTGGAACGCCCCCTCAGGAGTTCAGGGTCATGTTTGACACGGGCTCATCTGACTTGTGGGTGCCCTCCATCTACTGCCTCAGTCCCATCTGTGGTGAGTACCTGAGACCTGAGCCCCTCATGGCCCTTGTCCTCACCCCTGTCCCGGCCCCCAGCCTGGGCTCTGGCCACTGAACAACAATTTCTGTGCAGCTGCAGGGTCACACAGAACCTTTGACCCTCCGGCGTCCTCCACCTTCCGGAACACGACCCAGCGCTTTGACATTAAGTACGGGTCCGGCAACGTCAGCGGGGTGCTGGGCTACGACGACGTGCGGGTGAGTGGGAGCGGGCTGCGGCCGGGCGGGGCCTGGACCTCTGCTCACTGCTCAGGGCGCCAGATGCAGGGTCAGCTGGACGCACCGTCTCCCCCAGAGTCCCCCAGCGGCTGGCCATCGGGAAATGAACAAGCCCCCGAATGGCCAAAGAATCGAGGGGTCATGGCAGGAGAGGCGGGCATTTGCCCGTGGTGAGCTCGAGGCTGGTTTTGCGGGGAGCAGGGAGAGGTGAGGGCAAACCCGTTTTTATTTTTTAAATATTTATTTTTATTAATTTCTGAGAGGAAGAGAGAGGGAGGGAGAAACAGACATATCAATGATATGAGAGATTCACTGATCGGCTGCCTGCTGCAAGCCCCCCTGAGGATCAAGCCCACAAGCCTGGCATGTGCCCTTGACCGGAATGGAACCCTGACCTCCTGGTTCATAGGTGGACGCTCAGCCACTGAGCCACACCAGCCGGGCAGAAAACCCATGTTTATATTCCCAGCTGTGCCAGGCAGAGTGCTGGGCACGTCCGTGGTAATAATGACTCTAATCCCACAACAAGCCCACGGGGCAGTAGATCCTGCTTCCTGCACACAGAGGAGGGACCCGAGGGACAGGGGGCAGGCCTGCTCAAGGCCCACACCTGGAGCAGCACAGCTGGGGTGTGAGTCAGGGCTCAGCAGCTGTGGGGGATTTTCCGGGAGAGGGCAGAACGCATCTGGGGGTCCAGGGCTGCCGAGCGCTCCAGACACCAGGGCAGGGGAAGCAGGGCCACGGGAGCAGGACGGCCCTGCGTAAAAGGTCTTACTTTGGGGGCCTTTGAGAGTCTGAAAAAACTGGGCTTCCTGCCCAAAGTGCCTGACACACACACATGCACACACACTCAAGGTATATGCACACATGCACACCCATTCACATATACACAGGCACACACATGTGCACACACATTCACCCCCACACACACACGTTTCCCAGGAAGCCTTTTTTTTTTCATTGATCGCAGAGAGGAAGGGAGAGGAGAGGGAGAGACATCCATGATGAGAAAGAATCATTGATTGGCTGCCTTCTGCAACCCCCCTACTGGGATCTAGCCACAACCCGTAACACAGGAATCTTCAGTCCGCAGGCTGATGCTCTATCCACTGAGCAAAGCGGCAAGGACCTCTTCACTCGGTTTCTGCCACCAAATCCCGGGAACACCAAAAACAAGATGCTCGTGTCTGCTCATTGGGGCCCTAAGGGGAAGGGGGGGGGTGCTTGGCCAGCTTCCAGTCACCTCGTGCAGGGGGATGGGGGTGTTTTACTGCCTGGAGTGCTGCTGGCAGAAGGGTGGGTGAAGGTCGGACTCCTCAGCAATGTATGGTGCGTGCTGCTCTGGCACCTCCAGTGCAGCCGCACCTCAGCTCATTCCTGGGGTGCAGGTGGCACCACCTCCTGTGGTAGCCCCTCTGGCCCAGCCCCAGCTCCGATTTCCAAACCTTCACATAAGACCACTCTCCCCCCCACAGATCGGAAACCTTGTGTGCAAATCCCAGGCATTTGGCATGATCTGGTCTGTATCCGTGACGGCCTTGGGAATATTGCCCTTTGACGGCATCCTGGGCCTGGCTTACCCCTCCCTCGCCATCAGAGGCACCACCCCAGTCTTCGATGGCATGTGGAACAATCGCCTCATATCTCAGAAACAATTTGCCTTCTACCTGAGCAGGTAAGCCTGGGTGGCCAAGCCCCTACCCCGAATGCCTTCAGGTGCTTCTGAAATGGTATACAACCCGGCACTGTGTTTCCTGAGGGGAGTCTATTCCAGGGATCAGCAAATAGTGGCCCTGACAACAAGTGGCCCGCCACCTGATTTTATGAATAAAGTTTTATTGAAACCCAGCCCTGCTCCTTCAGTCACATCCTGTCTGCGGCTGCTTATGCGCTACAATGGCAGCATCCAGCACTTGGAATCTAGCACTTTTACTTTATTTTACTTTTTGATAATCCTCAGCCAACGATTTTTCCCCATTGATTTTTGGAAAGAGTGGAAGGGAGGAGGAGAGACACACAGAGAGAAACATTGATGCAAGGGAGACATTTTGATTGGTTGCCTATTACATGCCCCCAAGCCAGGACCAGGGATCCATATAGGACCCTTCAGTCCCCAGGCCGATGCTGTATTCACTGAGCCAAAACAGCTAGGGCATAATCTAGTATTTTTTTAAATTTATATTTTATTGATTTTTCACAGAGAGGAAGAGAGAGGGATAGAGAGTTAGAAACATCGATGAGAGAGAATCATCGATTAGCTGCCTCTTGCACAACCCCTACTGGGATGCGCCCGCAACCAAGGTACATGCCCTTGACCGGAATCGAACCTGGGACCTTTTAGTCCCCAGGCCGACGCTCTATCCACTGAGCCAAACCGGTCCCGGCATAATCTAGCATTTTTTAAAGTTTGACCACCCCTGTATTTCTAGTCCCTCCTTGGACGAACAGGGAAACTGAGGAATGAGGTTTAGAGAGGAGCTTTGCACAGAATTGCCCAGCCACACACTGGTAGCAGTGGGACTCAAGCTTGGCTGTTTGGCCGTCCTCTCTGGCGGGTGGTCCGGCCCTCAGCAGGTCTCCAGTCACGGGCCGGCACTGGAAGAGCTACCCTCCTGATGGACTGAGGGTTTGGAGCGGGTGGAAGGAGAAGCATAGGCCAGAGGGGATCCGCCAGGCAGACTGTGTGTATGACGCAGTGTGTGGGTGAGGCTGTGGACTCAGTGGGGACTGGAAGTCCAGGCTCTGCAGCATGTGCTGAGCCTCTAGGGTGTTTGTACCGAATCGAGGAGGTGACTCGTTTAACAAATATCCATGGAGCACCTACTATGCGCTCGGTACTGCTCTGTGCATGTGACACGGACAGATGAGAGGGAGAAAAGGCAGACAAGAAGTGAGTAAATAGATAAGAGGGAAAGGTAACACGTGCCAGGTGGTGGCTGCTTCTGGGAAAGCAGTGAAACGTGGTGACAAACCACAGAGATGAGAGCGTGGTTTCAGACGGGCAGTACGAGGACCTCTCTGACCGAGGCCAGGCCATGGGGGAGCGGAGGCCCAGGCCCAGCAGAGGCCCAGCAGGGCAGTGTGGCTGCGGGGCGGGCAGGGAGGGAGGGGCAGGCCGAGGTGGGCGTGGAGTCTGAGGGGCAGACAGGGGCAGGGCCGCCCAGGCTTTGTTTTAGGTGGGAGAGGAGGCCTCTGGCAGGGGCCTAGGCAAGTAGAACACATGGTCCCACCTATGTCTCTGAAAGCTCCCCCCGGCACTGGCTGGACAATGAAGGACCAGAGAGGAGGCAGGGAGGCCAGGGACGAGGCTGCTCAGCCTCTTTGGAGAGAGAGAGCAGGAGCTCAGACCAGGGAGGCAGGGGAAGGGGGGAGCCGTGGAGGAGTCAGGACACAGGGGGAAGGAAAGGCCACGGGATGTGCTGATCGATTTGATGCAGCCGGAGGGGGAGGCGGGCAGGGTGTTTCCTTCCCCTCAGCCATGGTTGCCCTGAGCTCGGGACCAGTGACTGCATTGCAGGAAGGGGTGCCAAGTGAAAATGTGGGGCCTCGTTGAAAAACTATGAGGGATTTCAGGACGGGGCAGCGGCCATGGGGGCCCAGGGAGCGTGGGCGCCGTTGGTGGCGTGTTGCAGGCCTGTGAGCCACCTTGGGGGAGTCTGAGCACCCACTCGGGCCCCTCCGCACATCAGCCTCCCACATGCCTCAAGCTCTGGGGCTACAGGGCGGGGACTGACCAGCTTCAGAGAGGTGGGTGGCCAAAGCCCAGCCAGAATCTCAAGTTCAAACCTCGCCTTTGCTCCTCAGAGGCCACGGGACTGACCTTGGGCTGTGCTCAGCCCTGCTGCCCAGTTCCCATCGGAGCAGTGGGGGTCCCAGCAGTGCCTGCTCTGCGGGGCCCTGCAGTGTGGATGGGTGGTTGTTGGTCAGTGCAGTGCTGGGACACTGAACTGCAGAAATGCCACCCACTGTCCTCCCCTCACGTGAGCCCCTTCCCCCCCAGCAAGAAGGAGAATGGCAGCGTGGTGATGTTTGGCGGCGTGGACCCCACCTATTACCAGGGCAGGCTCCAGTGGGTGCCGGTGAGCACGCGGGGCCACTGGAAGATCAATATGAACAGGTAAGCCTCCCCACTCCCCACTGAGAGCTATGCCAGGGTCGGCCGCACCACCACAGTCACACGCACATGCAGACACACAGACTCAGACAGACACAGAGACACACACAGGCACACTCACCAACATGGGTTCATAACGGCCCTGACCAGAGACAGGATCAACCAACGTCACGGAACACCAGGAGGAGGGACAGGCATGGGGCCCAGCCCTCAGGTCGGGCTGGGGCAGTGTGGGAGGGCTGCACCCCCCAGACAAGTGCAGTGAGAAGGGGTCAAGGAGGATTCCATTGTCGGAACAGGGACATCCCTGGTCACCGGACCAGAGGGGTTCCAGCAAACCGGGTGCCAGGTGTACGCAGCAGAGCCAGCAAAGTGGGAGGCTGCCACACCTACAAGACCCCCCACCCCACCTCCCTGGTCTGGAGACACCAGGGAGCCGTCCTGGGGTCTGAAAGCAAATCACATAGAGGGATCCCCACGCACCCCGTCTGGGTGCCAAGGGGCAGGGTTGTGACCAAGGGCATCGGGAAGCAAGGACCCGGGTGGCTGAGAATCAGGGGCGATCACTGAGGGGGTGCATGTAAGAATCAGAAGCTTAAACTGTGACTCGGGCCCACATCCCGCGCCCTGGGCTGGCTCAGGCATAACCTGGCCAGGGGTAAGGGGAGAGGGGGCGAGGCAGGAGGGAACAACACTCCCTCCCACCTCTCTGAGCACCTGCGTGCCGGGAAACTCCATCTTTACCGTGTGGTCTTCATAACTGGTTGGACTGCAGGTGGTGTCTCCAGGTGACCTCATTCCTTTATGCCCCCTGTCATTCCCTCGGCAAACACCATGGAGCATGTGCTGTGTGATGGGCACGGGCGCTGGAGGGGCACAGAGTACAGCTTGCTCTCCTGACTAGGAGGGCAGACACTCATGAGTGACCGCATCGCAGCAATTGGGTTTCCCACCACTATGCACGCTAGAACCGGGAATGCTCTGCCTGTCTCCGCTGGCGGAGGAGAGGGCCCTGATCTAATCTGGGGGGAACACTTCACTGAAAAAATAGTGATTGATCTGCACCCTGGAGGTCAGGAGAGATCAGCCAGACAAAGGGGCAGGGGAGGGTACAGCATGTGCAAAGGCCCTGGGGCACAAAGAGCACAATGCCTTCCAGACCTGAGAGGAGGCCCAGGAAGGTCAGTGTGGCCGAACTCAGAGACACAGAGGCTGGCAGGAACTGCAGGCTGTTCTCAGGCGGCAGGGAGGGGCCGAGGTGAGAGAGGCCATGAGTGACCCTGGCGCCTGCTCTGTCCATCAGCATCACCATAAACCGCAAGGTCGTGGCCTGTTCCAGCGGCTGCCAGGCCATTATGGATACCGGGACCTCTATGCTGGTTGGCCCAACCAACGACTTCGTCAGCATTCTGAAGAGCATCAATGCCCAGAAGAAGAGATCGGGCTGGGTGAGAAAAACACCCAGGGTCACCCCGGACTCCCCTCACACAGAAGGACGTCCTTGGCCAACCTCCCTCTCCCTCTTTCTCTGACAGTACGTCAATTGCGCGGCCATCCCGACCCTGCCTGACATTATCTTCACCATCAATGGCCTCCGGTACTCAGTGCCACCCAGCGCCTACATCAGAAGGGTAAGGGGCCCCTCCTGGGGCTGCTCTCGGATCTGGGGCTGGAGGGACCCTTGGGGCCATGGCTCAGAGAGGCCCCCTGGAGGCCGGGCTGTGCCATTGCAGATGCTGCCCAGCAGCCCTGGCTGGGAGGGCACCTCCCACAGCACAGGCTCTTGATAGAAGGGGGTGTGGGCACCCATCACCCTGGGGGAACTCTGAGCAGCACCCTGTGCTGGCTCAGGGCCGGGCTCCAGGAGAGGGCGCGCTAATGGCCTGGCCCTCACAGAGCGTCAGTTCAGCCCGGGCATCGGACCGATGGGCAGGGAACGTAGGCAGGAACCCGGAGACAGGCAAAGAATAGAAACAGGGGTACTGGCTGGGGACATTCCCCGTGTCCCCCTTAATTAGGAACTGTATTCCCTCCCATCTCCAAGTGTCCTGACTTGGGTGATAGATCATATGGTCACCCTAGTCCTAGAGTGCAAATGCCCCCTGTAGGCCCCAATTCCCTGTCTGTGAAATGGGGACCAAGCCCCCTTTGTGGGGTGGTGAGAAGCTGACATGAACAAAGGTGTGCAGTGACCGGGCAGTGCCTGGCTCATAGTCGAGGCTCAAGAAGTGCTGGTTCCCCATGGTGTGCCGAGGAGGTCGGGGCAGCCCTCAGAGAGAGCAACTGAAAATCTCTCAGCCCGAACACTGGAGGCACCCCAGGAGCCATGCCAGGGGCATCCTGTAAGCCCGAGTGCTGAGGCTAAAGACACAGGGAGCCCTGGGGAAGCCTCTCCACCCAGCCGGCAGTGCCAAGGAGGGGGCAGGGGCTGGTGAAAGCTGCCCAGGCGCTGGGCTTGGATTTGGAGGATGAGTGGGGCTGAAGGGGGGCAGGCAGGGATTCTCTCAGAGCAAACAGCTGAGCAGAGGGCCCAGGAAAGCGGGATAAAGCTGCTGCCCAGGCCTGAGGGGTGACAGTGGCCAGGATGTCTTAGGGCTGTGCTTCCGCCCCTGCAGGAACGGAGAGGCGTCTGCTACCCCAACTTGTTGGGCTCAGTCGGAAACAACTATTGGACCCTGGGGGATGTCTTCCTGCGGCTCTATGTCACCGTCTTCGATCGGGCCAACAACAGGATCGGCTTGGCTCCTGCCAGGGCATAGAGGTGGGCTCCCCTCCTGGTGGCTGCCGGCCCGCCCCAGGACTCACACACTCCCTGTGTCCCCAGCACAGCTGCGTCTGGGGCTTTGCCAAGTCCTCTTCTCAGTGGAAAAGGAAGGACTGCATTTATGCCTGGTGGTGTGGCTCAGTGATTGAGCCTTGTCCCAAGCACTCAGAGGTCACTGGCTCAATTCCTGGGCAGGGTGCATGCCCTGGGCTCCATCCACAGAGGGAGAATGCAATAGTCAGTCCAGTGATGTTTCTCTCTCATCAATATTTCTCTCTCTCCCTTTCCCTCTAAAAAATCACAAACACACTGATGTTTAAAAAAACATTGATTTTTAATAAACGTTCTCATTTTCAATGGCGCTCATATGAATGGTGTCCCTGCTTGGGTCTGGAAAGTGCGGCACAGGCAGGCAGGGCTCGGGAATCTCCTCTGGACCAACAGGGAGGGGACCCGACTCCAACTGGCTTAATTGGAAAGGACCAGAATCGGCAAGCACAGGTCCCCGAATGCAGAACCAGAGCAGGTCCGCACAGCGTGGTGACTGCACCAAGAAATCAAAACCCACCAGCCCACTCTTTTTCCTCCCTCTGGCCTCTGCCCTTATGACTCCTTTGATTTCTCTCCTGCCAGTCTTCCCCTGGCAGCCTGCTCCAGGCCAAGGGCTCTGCCACTCCCGCCCCAGCCTTTCACATCCTAAAGGCTTGGAAATTAGCAGAGCACAAGGGAGGGGTCTGATTGGTCCGCCTCAGGTCATGTGTCCAGCCCTGGACCAATCATGTGGAAGGGCATAGGGCACTATGATTGGCTCCACTTGCACACATGTCCCTTGTGGATGGTGATTGACAGTTTCCCCTAAACCACTGGCTGGAGCTGGGCAGAGTGGTCCCCAGAAGGGCAGACATGCTGTAGGACTCAGGGGTCGCCAGTCTTTGGGCATCAGGGACCACCAGTGGCCTCGGACAGGAGGTTGGCGATGGCTGCTGTGGGTGACAGAAGAATCTGTGGCTGCCCCCAATGCCGCCATGCCTCACAGCCGTGTTTTAGAAGCAGGTTGAAAGCTATGAGAGCATTCTATTAGGACATTAGGAGAAAAGGGCAGAACCCTAAACAGCAGGGATACAGGTTCCGAAAGGGCCTGGAAGACAGGGATGCCCAGGGCACGCCAGCACAGCCCAGGGCTCTCTGGTCCGGGTTCAAGTCCCAGTTCTGACCTGTCTGTACCCAGTGCATATGAGGGCCTCAGTAAGTACAGTCCTGTGACCAGTCCTGTGACCTTAGGTCAGCTCACTCTGGACGTCGGTTTTCTATTTTGTAATTCTGCGGTAAGAACAGCTCCTGCCTCATTAATCATCAGGAAAATGAAAATGCAAACGACAATGAGCTATCCCTCCACACCTGGGAGTGGACCCACCAAGACACACAGGCCAGCACGGGTCAGTGAGACGTGGAGCCCGTGCACGGTTACTGTGAGTGTCACGTGGTACCGGTACTGTAGGAGACGATGTGGCGGTGCCTCAGAAAATTAAACATACAAGTTTTATAAGACCCCAGGCAACCCCACTTCTGGATTTTTCTACCAAAGAATTAAAATCAGGATGTGGAGAGAGCTGCACCGCGTACCCCTTACAGCGCTGTTCACAATAGCCAAGATGTAGAAGCAGACAAGTGCCCATCGCCCGGTGCCGGGATAAGCAATCCGAGGTACGGCCATGCAGATGGAATGTTACTCAGCGACAAGGAGAAGAAAACCCTGCCAGTTGCACAGGCTGAGGCCTGGGGCTTAGGCTGAGGGAGGTAAGCCAGTCCCAGAAGGAGGGGTCTGTGTGCACCCACACATCTGAGGGCTGTCCATCGTCAGGCTCACAGAAGCAGAGCGTGGCCTGGTGGTTGTCAGGGGCGAGGGGAAGGGGCAGTGGGGAGTTGCTATTCAACAGGAATATTTCAGTAACGCGGGTTATGCAGGGTGAGTACGTCTAGGGCTCTGTTATGTACCACTGGGCCTATAGTTAGCAATACTCCATTGTGCACTTGAAATTTAGTTGAGTCCTGCCCAGTGTGGGTCAGTGGTTAGAGTGTTGTCCTGCACATTGATGGGCCACAGGTTGAAGAGTCAACCAATTTATGGTACTCTCACATTAATGGTTCTCTGACTCTCCCCCTCTCTACATCCCTTACTTCCTCTCTCTCTCAAAAAAAATGTTATAATATTCTCTAGTGAGAATAAGAAAATTTATAATGAGAGTAGATCTCATGTTAAATGATCTGACTGCAATAAAAAACAATCTACACTAAAAAAAGAAAAATAAGCACATTGACTGTGATCCATGATGACCTACAGGCTATCCTGAGTGAGTATGCAAATTAACCCAACATATATGGTGGGTTAATTTGCATATATAGGCAAGCAGCAGTGGGCAGAGCAGGACACCTGCTATAAAGGGAAGGGCAGTGGACAGAGGGAGATAAAGGATTGAGGACTTGCAGGCTCCCGGGCAGCCAGGAGGGAAGCCGGGGAAGGAAGGCCTATTCTGGCTCAAATCTCCATGCAGCGGGACTCTGGTTAATCAAATGTGAATCTTCTCTGGTGGTTGGGGGCAAGGGAAGGGTTGGAAATGAAGGTTGGCTATTAATGTGCATGGCATTGCTCTTTGGAGTCTCAAAAATGTTCTAAAATTAAATCATGGGATGCCCGTACAGCTCCATGAATACCCTAAATCATACCAAACTACATGCCTGAAATGGTGGCTTTTATGAGGTGGGAAACAAATCCCAATTAGGCTATACATTACCACACCCAAAGCACGACAGGAAAAACCAGTCCCACCTTCTGGGTCTGTGATGAAGATTCCATGCAACAACCTACAGAAAACCTTTGGGCAGTGTCTGTCCCACAGCAGCATGAACTACTGCTAACGCCACACGTACGGCACAAAAAGACCAACGTATATGTGACAACAGTCATATCCAGGAGGAAGCACATGGGCGATTGCTCCTCTCATCTTATGCTTTCATTATGATGTTTTCAGTGATAGCTTTTAAGAGCAGGAAAATGCCAAGCATTATTCTCTAAAGGACAGAGGGTCTGCCCAGCCCGTGTGGCTCAGGGGTTGAGCACTGACCTAGGAACCAGGAGGTCATGGTTCGATTCCCCGTCAGGGCACATGCCTGGGTTGTGACTTTGGCACCAATGGGGTGCACACAGGAGGCAGCAGATCAGTGATTCTCTCTCATCATTGATGTTTCTCTTTCTCCCTCTCCCTTCTTCTCTGAAATAAATTTAAAAACAACTAAAAGTGTTCACTAAATGAATTAACAGTTTTCATGGATGAGACCCCCTTATCGGTGACCCCGGCCTCTCCCATCCCTCCTCCCTCTCTCTCCTGGACATCACCTAGTGGCCCCCCAGCCCCAAGCAGCAGCGTGGTCCAGAGCAGTAAATCTGTCGGGAAGACCTGGTTTCACCTCCCAGGCACTCACTGGACTTATCTCCCCAGCTTCGGATTGCTCATCTGTAAATTGGAGACATTCTCATCCCATAGGGCTCCCATACAAAGCACTTGGGAACATGCATTCGGTGTCTCTGAGGCTCCTCAAATGAGTCAAGGTCTGTGCCCGGGGACCAGCGTGTCCAGGCCAGACAACACCGAGGAGCGTCAGTGCAGAAGAACAGCTGAATATGAAGAAGGAGCCAGCCATGCAGAGCGCTGGGACAAGAACATTCGAGGCTGGGAACAGCAACTGCAAAGGCCCACGGTAACCAAGCCCAGTAAATTGCTACTTGTCCAGTCATCCTTCCACGCTGGACTCCTCGGGTGTCTAGGCCACAGACACCCTCACGGTGACCTCATCAGACATTGGCCAGTGAGTTACCAGCAATGAGTCACCCCCTCCCAGAAGAGCGGCCTCCGTGCTTTGTGCAGCCTGAGGGAGAGCAGGGCTGTCAACAGCAGGAGTGTCCCCGGGGCGCAGAAAAGCCAGAGGCCCAGCCCCACCGCGCCCGCAGCACAGGGGACAGCTCACTAATGACTGGCCTCCTGCTCTGGCTCCTGGCGAAAGCCCGGCACCCACAGGACCAGGGTGCTGTGCCCTCTCCCTGGGTGGTCCTGGGCCCAGGAGTGGCCCTTCCCGGACAGAACCTGGTTCCTCTCTTCCTTCCAAAAGGGTGGCCACGGGCATCAGCAGGAGCGCCTGACCCCGAGGCTGGACCTCAACCTGCTGTTAGTGGGGACCCAGATGATGACCAACCTGTTCATATGCCTGGCCCACTCTCTCTCTCTCTCTTTCTCTCTCTGTCTCTCCTCCCTCTCTGAAATCATTTATTTATTGATTGATTTATTGAGTTATTGATTAATTATTTCAGAGAGGGAGAAAGAGACAGAAACATCAATGATGAGAGAGAATTATTGACTGGCTGCCTCTTGCATGTGCCCTGTTTGGGGACTGACTCTTGACCTCCTGGTTCATAGGTTGGCGCTCAGCCTGTCTCTAGGTCAGGAGACTGGACTTGGTCCACACTGAGTGACAGTGACGTCCAGACACCCGGTGACCGGGCCCTGACCGCCTGCTGCTGATGCCCTGGAGCGGGATGGGTTGGCAGACACGGAAGCGTGTACCTGCCACCATGAGCAGGAGAACCCTAGGCCTGCCCCGTGGACAGCTGCCACATGATTCCTTGTGCTGGACAGGGTCGTCATAGGTAGTGGCTACCAACTGGAGGGGGCTCTTCAATAGAAACCCGCGCTGCCCAGGCGTGGTGGCCAGTGGTTGAGCATCAACTTTCCGACCGGGAGGTCAAGGTGCAATTCCTGGTCAGGACACATGCCCGGGGCGGGCAGAAGCAGCCAGTTAATGACTATCTCCCAACATTAATGACTCTCTCTCTCTCTTTCCCTCACCCTTCCTGTCTCAAATCAATAGAAATATTGATGAAAAACAAAACCAAACACCTTTCCCTTTAAAGTCCCCGCGGCTCACCACGTGGTGTAGAGGCCACTACCAGGCCTGTGCCTTCCCCTGCGGCAAAGGCGAGGCAGCGAGTTCCCTCTGCGTTTCCTCATTCCTCCCACCTCCAGGCCCTGACGTGGCTCCCACTTCTCCAGCTGGACCACAGCGCAGCCCTGGGGGTGGCGGGTCCGGTTCCGGAGGAGCAGGAAACGGGCAGGTGAGGCTCCCGGACTGGCCCTGGAGGCCGCCTCTTCCAGTACTCTTGGGCCCCTCAGGGCATCGATACAGACAGAAGCTCCAAATGACAGTGTTTAAGCCTCTTGTCCCTTCAAACACAGCAGCTTTCCAAACAGAGTATCACGAGGCTTTGTTTCATCATTTAGCATCAAACAGACAATATTTGTCTCCACTCATGCTGAGGAGGCGCAGGCTGGTACTCCTGCTTCCTGGCCGAGAGAGATGGGCATCAGCTTGTCTCTCATTGCGGGGGGGTGGGAGGGGGAGGTTGCAAGGGACAGGCACCTTCGTGACCTCACCTCAATGTCCCATCGCCATGTCGCATCCTATGGGGAGTGAGGCTACAACTTATGACTCAGAGGGGGACACCTTTCCATGCACAGCAGCTATGCAAACCCGTTTCCTCCAGCCCCGCACTGACAGGCCTTCCCCTTCATTCCTGGGTGCGGTGATAGTATAAGCAGAGGTATCACTTCACAGAATACACAGGTGGCCCCCAACATGGACCACAGGCTTTGGATAATGATACACGCAGTGGTTATTAAAGTGCATTTCATATTCACAACAGAGCTACTAGCTGGTGATGCACGTATACATTTATTGGGGGGCACTGTGTGCAGGCCCACAATTCTCTGTTACCCCAAACAAAATTAACTCCAATCTCACCTAAGATCTAGTCCCTGCTGAAATCTTCCTGACTCGCTCACTAAATGCCTTAAAACAGCTTATTTATTCAAATCAGGATTGAGAAAGGATATGTATGTTGAAACTAGTGACCTGGTGCACAAAATTCATGCATATTAAAAGGTGATTAATTGGAGGAAATAATTTCATATTGCTATTTCCCCATTCTCTATAATATAAGTGTCAGAGATAAAAGAAAATTAGTAAAATGAATATGGAAACCTTCCTCCTGTCAGAGTCTGGGGCTTACCACAGGACCCAGAGTCATGTCTCCACCCATCAACATCACCTCAAAATCTCTGCCACACCTCCCGCCCTCATTGGGCTAGATCCAGACCCGGGTAGTCCCTCCTTTGTCAAGCCCTGCCAGACAGGGGGTGTAGTCCCAGGTCCCCTGGCCCTGGGCAGCACAGGGGCGTGGCCTGAGGTCCCCCAGCCCAGATTGGAGTGGGGTTTGGGCCTTGAGGTCCTCAGTCAAACCCCTTCCTCATGATGGACAGTGCTGTGGCCTAAGTTTCCCGACTCAGCACTTGGGGTTCAACTTGAGGTCCCCTGTCAATCTCTGCTGGATGGGGAGCACAGCCTGAGGTCCACTGTAAGCCCAGCCGGTCAGGGGGCCCAGACTCAGTCCCCAGCCTGGTGCTGGGAGCAGCCTCGGTCCCCTAGCCCAGCAGCAGGAGGGGAAGCATACCCAGAGGTCCCCTGTCAAGCCCTGCCGGGTGGGGGACAGAGCCTGAGGTCCCCTGTCAAGTCCCATGAGGGTAGGGGAGGGGAAGCCTCAGGTCCCTGGTGATTGCTCCTTAAGGATCCTTATGGGAACGGGGCCTCAGCTGTGGGTGCAGTCATTTTGTGAACCGGTGATGGTCACTTAGCATATTCCCTCTTCATTGGATAGGATTGGCAGCTTTACCTCCCAGTGAGCAGGGTCCTCCCACTCCTCTGGAGGTCATGTGGTTTGGGTTTGTCCCCCAGCCATGCCCCAAGGAAGAGATTATGATAGAGATCTCCGTATACTGAACTTTTTCTAAGTTTTCCCTGTGCCACGCAGGAATGCTGATGAGAATAGAGACCTTATCAGCAGGTTTGCAGTGCTGATGGGAATAATGATCTTATCCAGAGGCTTGTAGTGTTTTATCAGGGTCATCAGCAGTCCTACCAGAGGATCGCAAGGGCAGGTCAGAGCGTATATATCGGCATCGCTGACCCATTGCCTCACGCTCCAAACCCGAGCCTTTCGGAGGACGCTGTGAAGGGAATAACGCACGATGTGGTGGATCGGGCTCCTCAGCCTGGTGGCCCTCTCCGAGTGCCTGGTCATGTGAGTATGGGGACAGCTCTCTCCCGGCTTCTCTCTCACTGTCCCCTTATCCTTCCTTCCACCGTCCAGGGGTGGACAAAGGAAAGCCATCATTCCCTGTCCAAGTCTGCGTCTCCCTGAATTTTTTTATTTTTATTTTTAATTCTCACCCTAGGATGTTTTCCCATTGTTTTTAGGGAGAGAGGAAGGGAAGGGGAGAGACAAAGAGAAACATCGATGTGAGAGAGACACATCTATTGGTTGCCTCCTGCATGAGCACTGACCAAGCCCTGGTCGGGTGGAGCCTGCAAAGGAGGTTCGCGCCTTTGCACAGACTCAAACCCGGGACCTTTCAGTCCACAGGTGTATCCACTGAGCAACACAGGACAGCGCCACATCTCCATTCATTGATTAGTAGCTAGCCACGTTCACTGAGGGGGAATGGGTTGGGGGACGAGTATGGGGCTACACCACACCAGGCTGCCCCTGTGTGGATGGGGCCCCTAGGATTCCTCATGGCACCACCTGAGCAGCTGTGTGGGTGGTCCTGTTGGGTGATGTTTTCTTCCCCATCTCCGGGCTCCCTCACCCACCTCCAGTTTCCCCTCTGCTTGACCCTGAAGAAGGACCCAGAGGGTCCCCGGGACCCAGTTTTGCCTTAATGAGCAGGTGGCCACAGCCAGGTCACAAACGCCCTGCCTTTCAAGTTCCTCCTGTGAACGTGGTGATCCCCACCCCGCTCCCTCCAGCGATTCTTGGAGAGGGAGCCGGACAGATGACAATGGAGACAGCACTGGCTCAGGGTCAAGGTCCCTCAGTCAGGGGCCTTTGGTCCATCCTCTTCCTCAAAGCCCCGGACACCCCGCGAGAGGCCTGTCCTCACCCCACTTCTTTACGATGGGGAAAGGGAGGCTGGGCACGGGCCTGTGGCTTCCCCGGGGCTGCAACAGGCCCTGCGCTCAGGCCTGGGCCATGTCTGGCCTTTGCCTGCGTTAGTGGGGGCTGCCCCTCATAAGATGGCTGGGAACATCCTCGGGGAAGAGGCGGTGCAGCTCCAGCACCAGGTATAGCAGCCACACTGAACCGGGAGCTGCTGTCTTATCTGTATCTTTCCCGGGGAAGCATCCCTCTGACGAAGATCGAGTCCACGCGGGAGAGCCTGCGGGAGAAAGACCTGCTGAGAGACAACCTCCAGCGGCACCCCCACAGCCACGCCTACAAGTTCCTGCGCAAAAAGTGTGTCCGCAAGGAACCCCTGAGGAACTACAAGGACGTGAGTGTGGGGGGCCCAGCCCGCAGCCTTCCCTGGTGCTGGGCCAGCACTGGGGTTCACTCAGGGCTGGGAGCCTGGAGGGGAAGGGGCTCCTGCAGGCAGCGAAGCTGGGGAGCCTGGGACCCTCCCCAGGGAGCAGGCATTCCCCCTTGGTTCTAGGTCTGTGGTGACTAGTCCAGCCATGGTCAGGCGACAGGCACACATCCATCTTGGGCCAAGGACACACCACTGGGCCCTGGGGATTCTGTCCTTCTGAACAAGGCGCACCGCTGCCTCTACGGGGACGCCAGTTTGACACCGAGGCTGAGGACACCCCGAGAACTACCCAGGCAGAGTCCCTGAGCCCTGCAGTGTGGAGGCTATAACACACCAGCAGGGTGCTATGGCTGCCGAGAACAGAGGGTCTGGCCTGGTCTGCAAGAACATAAAGGCCAAACCAAAGGGCCGCCTCTGATAGTGGCATCACCGGCGTTGAGTTGGGAGACAGAGGCCTGGGTGACCTGGGAGGGCTTCCCGGAGGAGGGAGCAGGCCAGCTGGGCCTTGAAGGCTGGGAGGATTTACAGAGCTGCAGGGGAACATGGGAAACTTTCAAATGAAGGCACCCCTTGAGCCGCGGCAGTGCGGTGGGCTGGTGGGAAGGCGATTCCAGGAGACAGGGACGGCCTGATCCAGGCTGGCCTCTCAGGGATCACGGGTGATCAGGCAGCCCGGCCTGGCCTAATTGTGCTCTTCTGCCGGCAGATGTACTATGTTGGCACCATCAGCATTGGAACACCCCCTCAGGAGTTCAGGGTCATGTTTGACACGGGCTCAGATAACTTGTGGGTGCCCTCCATCTACTGCTCCAGTCCTGCCTGTGGTGAGTGTCTGTGCCCCTCATGGTCCCTGTCCCCGCCCCCAGCCTGGGCTCTGACCACTGAAGGACACAGGCTCTCCATCCACAGGGACACACAGAACCTTTGACCCTCGGGCGTCCTCCACCTTCCAGAGCACGACCCAGCACTTCAACATCAAGTACGGGTCCGGCAACGTCAGCGGGGTGCTGGGCTACGACGACGTGCGGGTGAGTGGGAGCGGGCTGCGGCCGGGCGGGGCCTGGACCTCTGCTCACTGCTCAGGGCGCCAGATGCAGGGTCAGCTGGACGCACCGTCTCCCCCAGAGTCCCCCAGCGGCTGGCCATCTGCTTTGGGGAGACAGTGCTCTGAGGACAATTCCCCGAGTGGCCAGACCAGCGAGCAGTCATGGCAGGAGAGGCGGGCATTTGCAGCTCTTGCCCGTGGTGAGCTCGAGGCTGATTTTGCGGGGAGCAGGGAGAGGTGAGGGCAAACCCGTTTTTACTTATTTTTCAAATATATATTTTTGTGAATTTTAGAAAGGAAGGCAGAGGGAGTGATAGAAACATCAAAGATGTGAGATTCACTGATCACCTGCCTGCTGCAAGCCCCCCTGGGGATCGAGCCCACAAGCCTGGCATGTGCCCTTGACCGGAATTAAACCCCAACCTCCTGATTCATAGGTGGACGCTCAGCCACTGAGCCACACCAGCCGGGCGGAAAACCATGTTTATATTTCAGATTGTGCCAGGCACTGTGCTGGGCACGCCCCTGGTAATAATGACTCTAATCCCACAACAAGCCCACGGGGCAGGCGATCCTGCTCCCTGCACACAGAGGAAGGACCCGAGGAACACTGGGCGGGCCTGCCCAAGGCCCACACCTGGAGCAGCACAGCTGGGGTGCCAGTCAGGGCTCGGCAGCTGTGGGGGATTTTCCGGGAGAGGGCAGAACGCATCTGGGAGTCTGGGGCTGCCGAGCGCTCCAGACACCAGGGCAGGGGAAGCAGGGCCACGGGAGCAGGACGGCCCTGCGTAAAAGGTCTTACTTTGGGGGCCTTTGAGAGTCTGAAAAAACTGGGCTTCCTGCCCAACGTGCCTGACACACACACACACACTCACACACATGCATACCCTTTCACATACACACAGGCACATACACACCCACACCCAGACACACACCTACAAGCATGCACATGTGCAGAAATACCCGCATAAACACATATGCACAGACAAACACACACACACACACACACACACACACACGTGTGTGCGAACGTGCCTTTTCCCCTATAAACCTTTTTTTCATTGATCACAAAGAGGAAGGGGGAGGAGAGGGAGAGCGAGAAAATCCATGGTGACAGAGAATCATTGATCTGCTGCCTCCGCACGACACCTACTTAGATCCAGCCACAACCCGTGACCAGAATCAAACACGGAACCCTTCAGTCCGCAGGATGACGCTCCATCCACTGAGCAAAGCGGCGAGGACCCCAGGCAGTCTTTTCACAAGAACTCGGCGGCCCTGTGTACCCCTGGGGTGCAAACCCACAGGGAATCGCAGCGAATGCACTCTGTTTCTGCCACCAGATCCCGGGAATGCCAAAAACAAGACGCTCCCGCTCTCTGCTCATTGGGTTCTTAGGAGGGGGCTCTTGGCCCCCTCCCCAATGCCCCACGGTGCAGGGGAATGGGGGTGTTTTACTGCCTGGGGTGCTGTTAGCAGGAGGGAGGACGGAGGTCGGACTCCTCGGCAATGCACGGTGCGTGCTGCTCAGGCACCTCCAGCGCAGCCGCACCTCAGCCGATGCCTGGGTTGCAGGTGGCATCACCTCCCACGTCCGCCCCCCTGGCCCAGCTCAGCTCCGCTTCCCAACCCTTCACCTGAGACCAGCCTCCCCCCAACAGGTCGGGGACCTTGTGTGCAAATCCCAGGCATTTGGCCTGAGCGTGTCTCAGTTTGGTAAGGTCTTCGAATCCGCGGCCTACGACGGCATCCTGGGCCTGGGCTACCCCTCCCTCAGAGGACCCACCCCGGTCTTTGACAGCATGTGGAAGCAAGGGCTCATATCTGAGAACGTCTTCGCCTTCTACCTGAGCAGGTAAGCCTGCCTAGCCAAGCCCCTCCTCCGGATGCCTTCAGGTGCCTCTGAAATGGTATACAACTTGACCCTGTGTCTCATGAGGGCAGTCTACTCCAGGGATCAGCAAATAGTGGTCCCTGACCAAGTGTGGCCCGCCACCTGCTATTATGAATAAAGTTTTATTGGAACACAGCTCTGCTCCTTCAGTCACATCCTAGCTGCGGCTGTTTCTGTGCTACAATGGAAGCATCCAGCACTTGCAATCTAGCATTTTGACTTTATTTTACTTTTTGATAATCCTCAGCCAAGGATTTTCCCCCATTGATTTTTGGAGAGAGGGGAAGGAAGGAGGAAAGACACACAGAGAGAAACCTTGATGCAAGGGAGAGATATCGTTTGGTTGCATCTTACATGCGGCCTGGCCAGGGCCATGGATCCAATAGAAGACCCTTCAGTCCCCAGGCCGATGCTCTATTCACTGAGCCAAACAGCTCGGGCATAATCTAGCATTTTTTAAAGTTTGCCAACCCCTGTACTTCTAGTTCCTCCTTGGATGAACAGGGAAACTGAGGAATGAGGCTCAGAGAGGAGCTTCGCACAGAATTGCCCAGCCACACACTGGTAGTGCTGGGACTCAAACACCGGTGCGGAGCCGACATCTCTGGCGGGTGGTAAGGCCTTAGGCAAGTCTCCAGTCACCGGGTGGCACTGGAAAAGCTAACCTACCTGATGGGCTGAGGAGAACGTGGGAAACTTTGAAAACTCTGGAGCCAGTGGAGGGAGCAGCACAGACCGGAGGGGACCCGGCAGGCAAACTGTGTGTATGACGCAGAGAGTAGGTGAGGCTGTGGGCTCTGTGGGGGCCTGAGGTCGAGGCCCTGCAGCATGTGCTGAGCCTCTGGGTGTTTGTACCGAATCAAGGAGGTGACTCGTTTAACAAATATCCATGGAGCACCTACTATGTGCTGGGTACTGCTCTGTGCACGTGACACGGACAGATGAGAGGGAGAAAAGGCAGACAGGAAGTGAGTAAATAGATAAGAGGGAAAGGTAACACGTGCCAGGTGGTGGCTGCTTCTGGGAAAGCGGTAAAGGCGGTGACAGAACCACAGAGATGAGAGCGTGGTTTCAGACGGGCAGTGCGAGGACCTCTCTGAACGAGGCCAGGCCATGGGGGAGCGGAGGCCCAGGCCCAGCAGAGGACCAGCAGGCAGTGTGGCTGCGGGGTGGGCAGGGAGGGAGGGGCAGGCCGAGGTGGGCGTGGAGTCTGAGGGGCAGGCAGGGGCAGGGCCGCCCAGGCTTTGTTTTAGGTGGGAGAGGAGGCCTCTGGCAGGGGCCTAGGCAAGTAGAACACATGGTCCCACCTATGTCTCTGAAAGCTCCCCCCGGCACTGGCTGGACAAGGAAGGACCAGAGAGGAGGCAGGGAGGCCAGGGACGAGGCTGCTCAGCCTCTTTGGAGAGAAAGAGCAGGAGCTCAGACCAGGGAGGCAGGGAAAGGGGGGAGCCGTGGAGGAGTCAGGACACAGGGGGAAGGGAAAGGCCATGGGATGTGCTGATCGATTCGACGCAGCCGGAGGGGGAGGCGGGCAGGGGTGTTTCCTTCCCCTTAGCCACGGCTCTCCTGACAGGTGACTGCATTGCAGGAAGGGGTGCCAAGTGAAAATGTGGGGCCTCATTGAAAAACTACGAGGGATTTCAGGACGGGGCAGCGGCCATGGGGGCCCAGGGAGCGTGCCTGCCTTTGGTGGCGTGTTGCAGGCCCGTGAGCCAGCCTGGGGGAGCCTGAGCACCACCAGGGCCCCTCCGCACAGCAGCCTCCCACGTGCCTCGAGCTCTGGGGCTGCAGGGAAAACTGGCCGACTTCAGAGAGGTGTGGCCAAAGCCCAGCAGAATCTCAAGTTCAAACTTTGGCTTTGCTCCTCAGAGGCCACGGGACTGACCTTGGGCTGTGCTCAGCCCTGCTGTCCAGTTCCCATCAGAGCAGTGAGGGTCCCAGCAGTGCCTGCTCTGCAGGGCCCTGCAGTGTGGCTGGGTGGTTGGTGGTCAGTGCACCCCTGGGTCACTGAACTGGAGAAGCATCACCCAGTGTCCTCCCCTCACGTGAGCCCCTCCATCCAGCAATGAGAAGAACGGCAGCGTGGTGATGTTTGGCGGCGTGGACCACTCCTACCACCGGGGCAGGCTCCAGTGGGTGCCGGTGAGCGAGCAGGTCCACTGGCAGGTCACTGTGGACAGGTAAGCTTCCCCACCCTCCGCTGACAGCCAAGCCAGGTACAGCCGCACCGGCACAAGCACCTGCAGACACACAGACTCAGACTGACACAGGGACACGCACAGGTACACTCACCAACATGGGCTCATACCATCCTGACCAGGGTCCTGAGCAGAGACCGGATCGGCCCCCGTCTCAAATCACCAGGAGGGACAGGCATGGGGCCCAGGCCTCAGGGTGGCTGCTGGGGCAGCGTGGGAGGGCTGCACCCCCAGACCTGGGCAAGCACAGTGAGAAGGGGTCAAGGAGAATTCCATCGTCTGAACAGGGACATCCCAGGTCACCAGACCAGAAGGGTTCCCAGCCCACGGGGTGAAAACAGGAGCAACTGAAGTGGGAAGCTGATAACCTACAAGAAGCAGCCGCCCCCTCACCACCCTGTGCTGGGGACACGTGGGAGCCGTCCTAGGGTTTAAAGCAAATCAAATAGAGGGACCCCCACCCAACCCACTTGGGCGCCAAGTGGCAGGGCATGTGACTGAGAGCATCGGGAATCGGAGACCCGAGTGGCTGAGAACTGGGGGCGATCACTGAGGGGTGCGTGAAAGACTGTCAGACAGAAGCTTAAACTGTGACTCGAGGTCCATGTCCAGAGTCCTAGGCCGGCTCAGACGTTGCCTGTCCAGGGGTCTGAGGAGAGGGGGTGAGAAAGGGGAGGGAAAACACTCCCTCCCACTTCTCTGAGCACCTGCCTCCCGGAAACCTCCGGCTTTACCTTGAGGCCTTCATAACTGACCAGACAGCAGCTCGTGCCTCTAACTGACCTCATTCCTTCACTTACCCTGCCTTTCCTTCAGTAAACACCATGGAGCATGCACTGTGCGCTGGGAACAGGGAATGGAGGGGCAGAGAGCACAGCTTACTTTACAACTAGGATGACAGACACACATGAGCGACTGCATCACAGCGAACAGGGTTCCACCATGATGCGCTCTGGAAACCAGGAAGGCTCTGCCTATCTCCCTTAGGGGAGGAGAGGGTCCTGATCTAATCTGGGGGAACACTTCCCTGAAAAAGTAGTGACTGATCTGCACCCTGAAGTACAGGAGAAATCAGCCAGACAAAGGGGCAGGGGAGAGTCTAGGAAGGGTGACAGCACATGCAAAGGCCCTGGGGCACAAAGAGCACAATGCCTTCCAGACCTGAGAGGAGGCCCAGGAAGGCCAGTGTGGCTGAACACAGGGACACAGAGGCTGGCGGGTGCTACAGGCTGTTCTTAGGCAACAAGAAGGGTCCGAGGAGGGAGAGGCCATGAGTGACCCTAGTGCCTGCTCTGTTCTCAGCATCTCCATGGACGGCAAGGTCGTGGCTTGTGCAAACAGCTGCCAGGCCATTATGGATACCGGGACCTCGCTGGTGATTGGCCCAACCAACCCCATCCTCAACATTTTGAGGAGCATCGGCGCACAGAAGACAAGATCTGGCAGGGTGAGGGGTCACGCCAAGGGTCACCCAGGACTCCCCACACACAGAAGGACCCACTGGGCCAACCTCCCTCGCCCTCTCTCTCTGACAGTATGTCGTCAACTGTGCGGCCATCCCGAGCCTGCCTGACATCATCTTCACGATCAATGGCGTCGCATACCCAGTGCCAGCCAGCGCCTACTTCCGGAGGGTGAGGGGCACCTCCTGGGGCTACTCTCAGATCTGGGGATGGAGGAACCCTTGGGGCCATGGCTCAAAGAGGCCCCCTGGAGGCTGGGCTGAGCCATTGCAGATGCTCCCCAGCAGCCCTGGCTGGGAGGGCACCTCCCACAGCACAGCCTCTTGATAGAGTAGGGACAGGGGTCTGTCTGGGGACATTCCCCACCCCCCAATAATCAGAAACTGTATTCCCTCCCATCTCCAAGTGACCTGACTAGGGTAACCCGAGTCCTAGGGTGCAAATACCCCCCGGAGGCCCCAATTCCCTGTCTGTGAAATGGGGACCAAGCCCCCTTTGTGGGGTGGTGAAAAGCTGACATGAACAAAGGTGTGCAGTGACCGGGCAGTGCCTGGCTCAAACTCAAGGCTCAAGAAGTGCCAATTCCCCAAGGTGTGCTGAGGAGGTTGGGGCAGCCCTCAGAGAGAGCAACTGAAAATATCTCAGCCCAAACCCTGGAGGCACCCCGGGAGCCGGGCCAGGAGCACCTTGTAGGCAGGTGCACTGGGCCTGAGGACACAGGAAGCCCCGGGGAAGCCTCCCCACCCAGCCGGCACTGCCCAGGAGGGGTCAGGGGCTGGTGAAGGCTGCCCAGGCGCTGGGCTTGGATTTGGATGATGAGTGGGATGAAAGGGGGGCAGGCGGGGATTCTCTCAGAGCAAACAGCCAAGCAGAGGGCTCAGGGGAAGCGGGACAAAGCTGGCGCCCTGGGCGGACGGGGTTGGGACAAAGTTGGCTGAGGGCTGTACTTCCTCCCCTGCAGAAGGAGACGGGCAGCTGCTATAACACCTTATCCCCCGCATCAAACACAAACGGCCGCTGGTTCCTGGGGGATGTCTTCATGCGGCTCTATTTCACCATCTTCGATCGGGCCAACAACAGGATCGGCTTGGCTCCTGCGAGGCCATAAGGGTGGGTGCCCTGCTGGAGGCTGCCGGCCCGCCCAGGACTCACACACCCTGCGTCCCTACTACAGCTGCAACTGGTGATTTGCCAAGCCCTCTTCTCCATGGAAAAGGAAGGACTGTGTTTATGCCCAGCGGTGTGGCTCAGTGATTGAGCCTCATCCCAAGCACTCACAGGTCACTGACTCCATTCCTGGGCAGGGTGCATGCCCTGGGCTCAATCCCCAGCAGGAGGCATGCAATAGGCACTCATCGATAATTTGCTCTATCCCTTTCTCTCGCTCTGAAAAATCATAAACACACTGATGTTTAAAATAACATTGATTTATAATAAACGGTCTCATTTTCAATGGCGCTCATACGAATGGTGCCTCTGCTTGGGTCGGGGAAGTGCGGCACAGGCAGGCAGGGCTCGGGAATCTCCTCTGGACCAACAGGGAGGGGACCGGCTTCCACAGGCTTAAAAGGAAAGGCCCTGAACTGTTGGAGGACGGGTGTAAGCTGACCGGGTCCTTGCACTTGAAGGGGCTAGCGGACCAGGGTGCTGTACCCTCTCCCTGGGTGGTCCTGGGCCTAGGACACAACCTGGTTCCTCTCTTCCTTCCTAAAGGGTGGCCACGGGCACCAGTAGGAGCGCCTGACCCTGAGGCCAGACCTCAACCTGCTGTTAGCGGGGACCCAGGTGATGGCCAGCCATATCCATATGCCCCGGCCCACTCGCTCTCTCGCTCACTCCCTCATTCTCTCTCTCTCTGAAATAATTTATGTATGTATGTATTTATTCATTTATTTCAGAGAAGGAGAAAGAGACAGAGACATCAATGATGAGAGAGAATCATTGATTGGCTGTCTCTTGCATGTGCCCTGATCAGTGATTGACCCATGACCTTCTGATTCATAGGTCAGCGCTCAGCCTGTCTCCAGGTCAGGAGTCTGGACTTGCTCCACACTGAGTGTCAGTGACAGCCACACACCCGGTGTCCGGGCCTTGACCACCTGGTGCTGCCGCCCTGGAGCGGGATGGGCTGGCAGACCAGGTGGCCTGTACCTGCCACCACGAGCAGGAGAGCCCTGGGCCTGCCCCGTGGACAGCTGCCACGTGATTCCTTGTGCTGAACGGGGTCGTCATACGGAGGGGCTACCAACTGGAGGGGGCTCTTCGATAGAAACCCGCGCTGCCCAGGCGTGGTGGCCAGTGGTTGAGCATCAACTTTCAGAACGGGAGGTCAAGGTGCAATTCCTGGTCAGGGCACATGTCCGGGGCGGGCAGAAGCAGCCAGTTAATGACTCTTTCACATCACTGATGTCTCTCTCTGTTTTTCTTTCCCTCACCCTTCCTGTCTCAAATCAATAGGAATATTGATGAAAAACAAAACCAAACACCTTTCCCTTTCAAGACCCCCGGCTCACCACGTGGTGTGGAGGCTGCTACCAGGCCTGTGCCTTCCCCTGCGGCAAAGGCGAGGCAGCGAGTTCCCTCAGCGTTTCCTCATTCCTCCCACCTCCAGGCCCTGACGTGGCTCCCACTTCTCCAGCTGGACCACAGCGCAGCCCTGGGGGTGGCGGGTCCGGTTCCAGAGGAGCCGGAACTGGGCAGGAGAGGTTCCCGGACTGGCCTTGGAGGCCGCCTCTTCCAGTACTCTGGGGCCCCTCAGGGCACCGATACAGACAGAAGCTCCAAATGACAGTGTTTAAGCCTCTTGTCCTTTCAAACACAGCAGCTTTCCAAACAGAGTATCATGAGGCTTTGTTTCATCATTTGGACAATCTTTGTCTCCACTCATGCTGGGAAATCCGGAGGCAGGGAGCCCTGCTACCTGTGCCAATATGAGCATCACCTGTGTCTCTCATTGGGTGGGTGGAGCAAGGGCAGGGGCAAGGGCAGAGGCAGGAACCTTCGTGACCTCACCTCAATGGAGTCACCTCCCAGGGCCCCATCGCCATGTCGCATCCTATGGGGAGTGAGGCTACAACTTATGACTCAGAGTGGACACCCTTCCATGTACAGCAGCTATGCAAACCAGTTTCCTTCAGCCCCGCACTGTCCGGTCTTCCCCTTCATTCCTGGGTGCGGTGATAGTATAAGCAGAGGTATCACTTCACAGAATACACAGGTGGCCCCCAACATGGACCACAGGCTTTGGATAATGATACACGCAGTGGTTATTAAAGTGCATTTCATTTTCACAACGAAGCTACCAGCAGGTGACAGTTGCATACAAATTTTGGGGGCACTGTGTGCAGGCCCACAATTCTCTGTTACCCAAACAAAATTAATTCCAATCTCCTAAGATCTAGTTCCTGCTGAAATCTTCCTGACTCACTCATTAAATGCCTTAAAACAGCTTATTTATTCAAATAAGGATCGACAAAGTACATGTATGTTGAAACTAGTGACCTGCTGCACAAAATTCATGCATATTAAAAAGTGATTAATTGGAGGAAATAATATAATATTGCTATTTTCCCATTCTCTATAATATAAGTGTCAGAGATGAAAGAAAATTAGTAAAATGAATATGAAAACCTTCCTCCTGTCAGAGTCTGGGGCTCACCACAGGACCCAGAGTCATGTCCCCACCCATCGACATCACCTCAAAATCACGTTAGACCCAGACTCTGCCACCCCTCCCCCCCTTTGGGCTAGATCCAGACCCGGGTAGTCCCTCCTTTGTCAAGCCCTGCCAGATGGGGGTGTAGTCCCAGGTACCCTGTCCCTTGACAGTACAGGGGCGTGGCCTGAAGATCCCAGCCCAGATTGGAGTGGGGTTCAGGCCTTGAGGTCTTCAGTCAAACCCCTTCCTCATGATGGACAGTGCTGTGGCCTAAGTTTCCTGACTTAACACTTGGGGTTTAACCTGAGGTCCCCTGTCAATCTCTGCTGGATGGGGAGCACAGCCTGAGGTCCACTGTAAGCCCAGCCAGTCAGGGGGCCCAGACTCAGGTGGCCCAGACTCAGGTTCCCAGGCCTGGTGCTGGGAGCAGCCTCGGTCCCCTAGCCCAGCAGCAGGAGGGGAAGCATACCCAGAGGTCCCCTGTCAAGCCCTGCCGGGTGGGGGACAGAGCCTGAGGTCCCCTGTCAAGTCCCATGAGGGTAGGGGAGGGGAAGCCTCAGGTCCCTGCTGATTGCTCCTTAAGAATCCTTATGGGAACGTGGCCTCAGCTGTGGGTGCAGTCATTTTGTGAACCGGTGATGGTCACTTAGCATATTCCCTCTTCATTGGATAGGATTGGCGGCTTTACCTCCAAGTGAGCAGGGTCTTCCCACTCCTCTGGAGGTCATGTGGTTTGGGTTTGTCCCCCAGCCATGCCCCAAGGAAGAGATTATGATAGAGATCTCGGTATTCCAAACTTTTTCTAAGTTTTCCCTGTGCCACATGCCCCAATCAGGAATGCTGATGAGAATAGAGATCTTATCAGCCGGTTTGCAGTGCTGATAGGAATAATGATCTTATCAGGAGGCTGATAGTGTTTTCTTGGGACCATCAGCAGCCTTCCCAGGAGATAACAAGGGAAGGTCAGAGCCTATATATCGGGCATCGCTGGCCCATCCCCACAAGCTCCAAACCGGATCCTTCCGGAGGACGCTGTGAAGGGAATAACGCACGATGTGGTGGATCGGGCTCCTCAGCCTGGTGGCCCTCTCCGAGTGCCTGGTCACGTGAGTATGGGGACAGCTCTCTCCCGGCCTCTCTCTCACTGTCCCCTTATCCTTCCTTCCACCGCCCAGGGGTGGACAAGGGAAAGTCATCATTCCCTGTCCTAAAGTCTGCGTATCCCTGCATTTTTTTTTATTTTTAATTCTCACCCTAGGATGTTTTCCCATTGTTTTTAGGGAGAGAGAAAGGGAAGGGGAGAGACAAAGAGAAACATGGATGTGAGAGAGACACATCTATTGGTGGCCTCCTGCATGAGCACTGAACAAGCCCTGGCCGGGGAGGAGCCTGCAACCAAAAGCTAAGCGCCTGTGGGCAGACTCAAACCCGGGTCCTTTCAGTCCACAGGTGTATCCACTGAGCAACACAGGTCAGCGCCACATCTGCATGCATTGATGAGTAGCTAGCCACGTTCACTGAGAGGGAATGGGTTGGGGGACAGGTCTGGGGGCTGCACAACACCAGGCTGTCTCTCTGTGGATCGGGGACCTCAGGATTCCTCATGGCACCACCTGAGCAGCTGTGAGGGTGGTCTCGTTGGGTGATGTTTTCTTCCCCATCTCCGGGCTCCCTAGCCCACCTCTAGCCTCCCCTCTGCCAGACCCTCCAGAAGGGCCCAGAGGGTCCACGGGACCCCGTTTTGCTGAATGAGTAGGTGGCCACAGCCAGGTCATGAACGCACTGCCTTTCAGGTTCCTCCTGTAACCATGGTGATCCCCACCCCGCTCCCTCCAGGGCTTCTTGGAGAGGGAGCCGGTCAGATGACAATGGAGACAGCACTGGCTCAGGGTCAAGGTTCCTCGGTCAGGGGCCTCGGTCCATCCTCTCCCTCAAAGCCCCAGACACCCCGCGAGAGGCCTGTCCACACCCCACTTCTTTACGATGGGGAAAGGGAGGCTGGGCACGGGCCTGTGGCTTCCCCGGGGCTGCAACAGGCCCTGTGCTCAGGCCTGGGCCATTTCCGGCCTTTGCCTCGTTAATGGGGGCTGCCCCTCATAAGATGGCTGGGAACATCCTCGTGGAAGACGTGGTGTGGCTTGAACACCAGGCATAGCAGCCACACTGAACCGGGAGCTGCTGTCTTATCTGTGTCTTTCCCGGGGAAGCATCCCTCTGACGAAGATCGAGTACACATGGGAAAGCCTGCAGGAGAAGGACCTGCTGAGAGACAATCTCCAGCAGCATCCCTACAGCCATGCCTACCAGTTCCTGAGCATAAAGGGCATCACCTACGAACCCCTGAGGAACTACAAGAACGTGAGTATTCGGAACCCAGCCCACAGCCTTCCCTGGTGCTGGGCCAGCAATGGGGTCACACAGGGCTGGGAGCCTGGAGGGGAAGGGGCTCCTGCAGGCAGCAAAGCTGGGATCCCTGGAACCTTCCTGGGGGAGAAGGCATTCCCCCTTGGCTCTAGGTCTGTGGTGACTAGTCCAGCCATGGTCAGGCGGCAGGCACACATCCATCTTAGGCCAAGGACACACCACTGGGCCCTGCGGACCAGGTGCTGGTTGGGCAGATTCTGTCCTTCTGAACAAGGCGCACCGCTGCCTCCACGGGGACTCCAGTTTGACACCCAGGCAGAGGACGCCCCAAGAATGTCCCCAGCAAAGAGTCCCTGAGCCCTGCAGTGTGGAGGCTATAACACACCAGCAGGGTGCTATGGCTGCCGAGAACAGAGGGTCTGACCTGGTCTGCAAGAACATAAAGGCCAAACCAAAGGGCCGCCTCTGATAGTGGCATGACCAGCGTTGAGTTGGGAGACAGAGGCTTGGGTACCTGGGAGGGCTTCCCGGAGGAGGGAGCAGGCCAGCTGGGCCTTGAAGGCTGGAGGATTTACAGAGCTGGAGGGGAACGTGGGAAACATTCAAATGAAGGCACCGCCTGAGCCATGGCAGTGTGGTGGGCTGGTGGGAAGGCGATTCCAGGAGACAGGGATGACCTGATCCAGGCAGGCCTCTCGGGGATCTGGGCTGACCAGGCAGCCCGGCCTGGCCCATCTGCCCTCTCCTGCCCGGCAGATGTACTACGTTGGCACCATCAGCATTGGAACGCCCCCTCAGGAGTTCAGGGTCATCTTTGACACGGGCTCGACTCCATTGTGGGTGCCCTCCATCGACTGCTCCAGTTCCATCTGTGGTAAATGCCTGCGCCCCTCATGGTCCCACCCCAGTCCTGTCCCCGTCCCCGTCCTGGGCTCTGGCCACTGAAGAACACTTTCTGTCCTTCCACAGAAACACACAGGACCTTTGATCCTCGGGTGTCCTCCACCTTCAGGAACACAACCCAGCGCTTTATCATCAAGTACGGGTCCAGCAACATCAGCGGGGTGCTGGGCTACGACGACGTGCGGGTGAGTGGGAGCGGGCTGCGGCCGGGCGGGGCCTGGACCTCTGCTCACTGCTCAGGGCGCCAGATGCAGGGTCAGCTGGACGCACCGTCTCCCCCAGAGTCCCCCAGCGGCTGGCCATCTGCCTTGGGGAGACAGTGCTCTGCGGACAAGCCCCCGAGTGGCCAGACCAGCGAGCGGTCATGGCAGGAGAGGCGGGCATTTGCAGCTCTTGACCGTGGTGAGCTCGAGGCTGATTTTGCTGGGAGCAGGGAGAGGTGAGGGCAAACCCGTTTTTACTTATTTTTTAAATATATATTTTTGTGAATTTTAGAGAGGAAGGCAGAGGGACAGATAGAAACATCAAAGATGTGAGATTCACTGATTGGCTGCCTGCTGCAAGACCCCCTGGAGATCGAGCCCACAAGCCTGGAATGTGTCCTTGATCGGAATGGAACTGTGACCTCCTGGTTCATAGGTGGACGCTCAGCCACTGAGCCACACCAGCCGGGCGGAAAACCCATGTTTATATTCCCAGCTTGTGCCAGGCAGAGTGCTGGGCACGCCCCTGGTAATAATGACTCTAATCCCACAATAAGCCCACGGGGCAGTAGATCCTGCTCCCTGCACACAGAGGAGGGACCCGAGGGACAGGGGCGGCCTGCCCAAGGCCCACACCTGGAGCAGCACAGCTGGGGTGCGAGTCAGGGCTCAGCAGCTGTGGGGGATTTTCTGGGAGAGGGCAGAAAGCATCTCAGAGTTCCGGGCTGCCGAGCGCTGCAGACACCAGGGCAGGGGAAGCAGGGCCACGGGTGCAGGACGGCCCTGCGTAAAAGGTCTTACTTTGGGGGCCTTTGAGAGTCTGAAAAAACTGGGCTTCCTGCCCAAAGTGCCTGACACACACACATGCACACATACTCAAATACATACATACATGCACACCCATTTACATACACACAGGCATAGGCGCACACACACACACACACACACACACACACACGTTTCCCAGGAAGCCTTTTTTTTCATTAATCACAGAGTGGAAGGGAGAGGAGAGGGAGAGGGAGAAACATCCATGGTGACAGAGAATCATTGATCTGCTGCCTCCTGCATGATCCCTATTGGGATCCAGCCACAATCGGTGACCAGAGTCAAACACGGAACCGTCAGTCCGCAGGCTGACGCTCCATCCACTGAGCAAAGCGGCGAGGACCCCAGGCAGTCTTTTCACAAGAACTCGGCGGCCCTGTGTACCCCTGGGGTGCAAACCCACAGGGAATCGCAGCGAATTCACTCGGTTTCTGCCACCAGATCCCGGGAATGCCAAAAACAAGACGCTCCCGCTCTCTGCTCATTAGGGCCTGTAGGGGGGTGTGCTTGGCATGCTCCCCAGTGGCCCCACCATGCAGGGGAAAGGGGTGTTTTACTCCCTGGGGAGCTGCTGGCAGGAGGGCAGGCATAAGGTCAGACTCCTCAGCAATGCACGGTGCGTGCTGCTCCAGCACCTCCAGCGCAGCCGCACCTCAGCTGATGCCTAGGGTGCAGGTGGCATCACCTCCCCATTGCCACGCCCCTGGCCCTGCCCCAGCTCTGCTTCCATAATCTTCACCTGTGACCACCCTCCCCCCCACAGGTCGGGGACCTTGTGTGCAAATCCCAGGCATTTGGCCTGAGCGTGTCTGAGTTTGGCAAGATCTTCCAATCCATGGCCTACGACGGCATTCTCGGCCTCGACATGCCCATCAGAGGACCCACCCTGGTCTTCGACAGCATGTGGAAGCAAGGGCTCATATCTGAGAACGTCTTCGCCTTCTACCTGAGCAGGTAAGTCTGCCTGGCCAAGACCCTCCTCCGGATGCCTTTAGGTGCCTCTGAAATGGTATACAACTTGACCCTGTGTTTCCTGAGGGCAGTCTATTGCAGGGGTCAGCAAATAGTGGCCGCTGACCTCATGTGGCCCACCACCTGATTTTATGAATAAAGTTTTATTGGAACACAGCCCTGCTCCTTCAGTCATATCCTGGCTGCAGCTGCTTCTGCACTACAATGGCAGCATCCAGCACTTGCAATCTAGCACTTTTACTTTATTTTACTTTTTGATAATCCTCAGCCAAGGATTTCCCCCCATTGATTTTTGGAGAGAGGGGAAGGGAGGAGGGGAGACACACAGAGAGAAACCTTGATGCAAGGGAGAGATATCGTTTGGTTGCATCTTACATGCGGCCTGGCCAGGGCCAGTGATCCAATATAGGACCCTTCAGTCCCCAGGCCGATGCTCTATTCACTGAGCCAAACAGCTCGGGCATAATCTAGCATTTTTATGTTTGCCGATCCCTGTACTTCTAGTCCCTCCTTGGATGTTTGGGGGAACTGAGGAACTGAGGCTGAGAGAGGAGGTTTGCACAGAATTGCCCGGCCACACACTGGTAGTGCTGGGACTCGAACACCGGTGGAGGGCAGACCTCTCTGGCGGGTGGTCAGGCCATCAGCAGGTCTCCAGTCACTGGGAGGCACTGGAAAATCTACCCTACCTGCTGGGCTGAGGATCCGGAATTGCAGGAGGGAGCAGCACAGGCTGAGGGGACCCGATGGGCAGACCATGGATAAGGCTGTGGGCTTTGTGGGGGCCTGAGGTCCAGCCTCTGCAGCATGTGCTGAGCCTCTAGAGTGTTTGTACCGAATCAAGGAGGTGAGCCATTTAACAAATATCCATGAAGAACCTACTATGCGCTGGGTACTGCTGTGTGCACGTGACACGGACAGATGAGAGGGAGAAAAGGCAGACAAGAAGCGAGTAAATAGATAAGAGGGAAAGGTAACACGTGCCAGGTGGTGGCTGCTTCTGGGAAAGCGGTAAAGGCGGTGACAAACCACAGAGATGAGAGCGTGGTTTCAGACGGGCAGTGCGAGGACCTCTCTGAACGAGGCCAGGCCATGGGGGAGCGGAGGCCCAGGCCCAGCAGAGGCCCAGCAGGGCAGTGTGGCTGCGGGGCGGGCAGGGAGGGAGGGGCAGGCCGAGGTGGGCGTGGAGTCTGAGGGGCAGGCAGGGGCAGGGCCGCCCAGGCTTTGTTTTAGGTGGGAGAGGAGGCCTCTGGCAGGGGCCTAGGCAAGTAGAACACATGGTCCCACCTATGTCTCTGAAAGCTCCCCCGGCACTGGCTGGACAATGAAGGACCAGAGAGGAGGCAGGGAGGCCAGGGACGAGGCTGCTCAGCCTCTTTGGAGAGAGAGAGCAGGAGCTCAGACAGGGAGGCAGGGAAAGGGGGGAGCCGTGGAGGAGTCAGGACACAGGGGGAAGGGAAAGGCCACGGGATGTGCTGATTGATTCGACGCAGCCGGAGGGGGAGGCTAGCAGGGTGTTTCCTTCCCCTCAGCCATGGCTCCCCTGAGCTCGGGACTGGTGACTGCATTGCAGGAAGGGGTGCCAAGTGAAAATGTGGGGCCTCATTGAAAAATTATGAGAGATTTCAGGACGGGGCAGCGGCCATGGGGGCCCAGGGAGCGTACGCGCCGTTGGTGGCGTGTTGCAGGCCCGTGAGCCACCTTGGGGGAGCCTGTGAGCCACCCGGGCCCCTCCGCACATCAGCCTCCCACGTGCCTCAAGCTTTGGGACTGCAGGGGGGGGACTGACCGGCTTCAGAGAGGTGGGTGGCCAAAGCCCAGCCAGAATCTCAAGTTCAAACCTTGGCTTTGCTCCTCAGAGGCCACGGGACTGACCTTGGGCTGTGCTCAGCCCTGCTGCCCAGTTCCCATCGGAGCAGTGGGGGTCCCAGCAGTGCCTGCTCTGCGGGGCCCTGCAGTGTGGCTGGGTGGTTGTTGGTCAGTGCACCCCTGGGTCACTGAACTGGAGAAATGCCACCCACTGTCCTCCCCTCACGTGAGCCCCTCCCCCCAGCAATGAGAAGAATGACAGCGTGGTGATGTTTGGCGGCGTGGACCACTCCTACCACCGGGGCAGGCTCCAGTGGGTGCCGGTGAGCGAGCAGGTCCACTGGCAGGTCACTGTGGACAGGTAAGCCTCCCCACCCCCCGCTCACATCCAAGACAGGGACAGCCGCACCGGCACAAGCACCTGCAGACACACAGACTCAGACTGACACAGGGACACGCACAGGCACACTCACCAACATGGGCTCATACCATCCTGACCAGGGTCCTGACCAGAGACTGGATCGGCCCCCGTCTCAAATCACCAGGAGGGACAGGCATGGGGCCCAGGCCTCACGGAGGCAGCTGGGGCAGCATGGGCGGGCTGTACCCCCAGACCGGGGCAAGCGCAGTGAGAAGGGGTCAAGGAGGATTCCATCATCTGAACAGGGACATCCCAGGTCTCCAGACCAGAAGGGTTCCCAGCCCATGATTTAAAAACAGGAGCAACTGAAGTGGGAAGCTGATAGATCTACAAGAAGCTCCCGCCCCCTCACCACCCTGTGCTGGGGACACGTGAGAGCCTCCTAGGGTTTAAAGCAAATCAAATAGAGGGACCCCCACCCAACCCACTTGAGTGCCAAGTGGCAGGGTATGTGACTGAGAGCATTGGGAATCGGAGACCCAGTGGCTGAGAACTGGGGGCGATCACTGAGGGGGTGCGTGTGAGACTGTCAGACAGAAGCTTAAACTGTGACTCGGAGTCCTTTCCGGAGTCCTAGGCCAGCTCAGACGTTGCCTGTCCAGGGGTCTGAGGAGAGGAGATGAGGCAGGGGGGAAAAAACACTCCCTCCCACTTCTCTGAGCACCTGCCTCCCCGGAACCTCTGGCTTTACTGTGTGGCCTTCATAAATGATCGGAGAGCAGCTCGTGTCTCTAATTGACGTCATTCCTTCACTTGCCCTGCCTTTCCTTCAATAAACACCATGGAGCATGTGCTGTGTTCTGGGCATGGTCAATGGAGGGCAGAGAGTACAGCTTACTTTCCAACTAGGACGGCAGACACACATGAGCGACTGCATCACAGCGAACAGGGTTCCACCAGGATGCACTCTGGAAACCAGGAAGGCTCTGCCTGTCTCTGCTGGGGGAGGAGAGGGTCTTGATCTAATCTGGGAGACACTGCCCTGAAAAAGTAGTGACTGATCTGCACCCTGAAGTACAGGAGAAATCAGCCAGACAAAGGGGCAGGCGAGGGTCTAGGAAGGGTGACAGCACGTGCAAAGGCCCTGGGGCACAAAGAGCACAATGCCTTCCAGACCTGAGAGGAGGCCCAGGAAGGCCAGTGTGGCTGAACACAGGGACACAGAGGCAGTGGGAGCTGCAGACTGTTCTCAGGCGGCAGGGAGGGGCCAAGGTGGGAGAGTACATGAGTGACCCTGGCACCTGCTGTGTCCCTCAGCATCTCCATGTATGGCAAGGTCGTGGCCTGTGCGAACAGCTGCCAGGCCTTTATAGATACCGGGACCTCGATGGTGATTGGCCCGAGAGACCCCATCGTCAACATTTTGAGGAACACCGGGGCACAGAAGACAAGATCTGGCTGGGTGAGAGGTCACGCCCAGGGTCACCCGGGACTCCCCACACACAGAAGGACCCACTGGGCTAACCTCCCTCGCCCTCTCTCTCTGACAGTATGTCGTCAATTGTACGGCCATCCCGAGCCTGCCTGACATCGTCTTCACCATCAATGGCGTCGCATACCCAGTGCCATCCAGCGCCTACTTCCGGAGGGTGAGGGGCACCTCCTGGGGCTACTCTCAGATTTGGGGCTGGAGGGACCCTTGGGGCCATGGCTCAAAGAGGCCCCCTGGAGGCTGGGCTGAGCCATTGCAGATGCTGCCCAACAGCCCTGGCTGGGAGGGCACCTCCCACAGCACAGCCTCTTGATAGAGTAGGGACAGGGGGCTGGCTGGGGACATTCCCCATCCCCCATAATCAGAAACTGTATTCCCTCCCATCTCCAAGTGACTTGACTGGGGTAACCCGAGTCCTAGGGTGCAAATGCCCCCTGTAGGCCCCAATTCCCTGTCTGTGAAATGGGGACCAAGCCCCCTTTGTGGGGTGGTGAGAAGCTGACATGAACAAAGGTGTGCAGTGACCGGGCAGTGCCTGGCTCATAGTCGAGGCTCAAGTAGTGCCAGTTCCCCAAGGTGTGCTGAGGAGGTTGGGGCAGCCCTCAGAGAGAGCAACTGAAAAGCTCTCAGCCCGAACCCTGGAGGCACCCCGGGAGCTGGGCCAGGGACACCTTGTAGGCAGGTGCACTGCGCCTGAGGACACAGGGAGCCCCGGGGAAGCCTCCCCACCCAGCCGGCAGTGCCAAGGAGGGGGCAGGGGCTGGTGAAGGCTGCCCAGGCGCTGGGCTTGGATTTGGATGATGAGTGGGATGAAAGGGTGCAGGCGGGGATTCTCTCAGAGCAAACAGCCAAGCGGAGGGAGGGCCCAGGGGAAGCAGGATAAAAGTGTCGTCCAGGGCCGACAGGGTTGGGACAAGGATGGCTGAGGGCTGTACTTCCTCCCCTGCAGAAGGAGTTGGGCAGGTGCTATAACAACTTCTCCCCCAAATCATATACAAATGGCCGCTGGGTCCTGGGGGACGTCTTCCTGCGACTCTATTTCACTGTCTTCGATCGGGCCAACAACAGGATCGGCTTGGCTCCTGCGAGGCCATAGAGGTGGGCGCCCTGCTGGAGGTTGCTGACCCGCCCCAAGACTCACACACTCCCTGTGTCCCCAGCACAGCTGCATCTGGGGATTTGCCAAGCCCTCTTCTCAGTGGAAAAGGAAAGACTGCGTTTATGCCCGGCGGTGTGGCTCAGTGATTGAGCCTCGTCCCAAGCACTCACAGGTCACTGGCTCAATTCCTGGGCAGGGCACAAGCACTGGGCTCAATCCCCTAGCAGGAGGCATGCAATAGGCAGTCCATTGATGTTTCTCTCTCAGCGATGTTTCTTTCTCTCCCTTTCTCTCCCTCTAAAAGATCATAAACACACTGATGTTTAAAAAAACATTGATTTTTAATAAACGGTCTCATTTTCAATGGCGCTCATACGAATGGTGCCTCTGCTTGGGTCGGGGAAGTGCGGCACAGGCAGGCAGGGCTCTGGAATCTCCTCTGGACCAACAGGGAGGGGACCGGCCTCCACAGGCTTAAAAAGAAGGGACCTGAACTGCTGGAGACCGGGTGTAAGCTGACAGGGTCCTTGCACTTGAAGGGGCTAGCAGGGCTGCCCCCTACTCACACAGATTTCCCTGACTTGTTTGGATGGCGACTATCAGTAGAATGAGAGCAACCTTTCATGGCTTGCCAAGAAGTCTGTAACTATTGACTGACATTTGCTGTTCCGATAATTTGTCCTTCTGCTCAGTCTCTCCCTTAGAGATTAAGAGGAACAAACAATACATTCCTCTTCACAGACCTGCTATTCAGTGTTTTGTGTATAAAAAGCATTGCGCAGTTAATAAATTTGCTACAGTCGGTCAATGGCTACCTGTAGTCCTCTCGACTCCGCTTTCCTTTCTTTCTTTTCTCAATTGCCACCTCCCTACCTCAGCCCAGTTCAACCTCTCAGGCTGGACCTGGCACTGAACTGGGTTGCCTGGGGCCCGGATGAAGAACCAGAGCAGGTCCGCACAGCGTGGTGGCTGCACCCAAGAAATCAAAACCCACCAGCCCACTCTCTCTCCTCCCTCTGGCCTCTGCCCTTCCAACTCCTTTGATTCCTCTCCTGCCAGCCTTCCCCTGTCAGCCTTCCCAAGTCAATATCTCTGCCACTCTCACCCCAGCCTCTCTCATCCTAAAGTCTTGGAAATGTGCAGAGCACCAGGGAGGGGTCTGATTGGTCCACCTCAGGTCATGTGTCCACCCTGCACCAATCATGTGGAAGAGCATGGGGCACTATGATTGGCTCCACTTGCACACATGGTCCCTGCTGGATGGTTGTTGATAGGTTCCTCCAGAACCACTGGCTGGAGCTGGGCAGAGTGGTCCCCAGAAGTGCAGACATGCTGTAGGACTCAGGGGTCCCCAGTCTTTGGGCTTCAGGGACCACCAGTGGCCCCAGACAGGAGGTTGGAAACAGAATTTGGGTGACAGAAGAATTTGTGTCCGCCCTCCAACACCGCCACGCCTCACAGCCGTGTTTTAGAAGCAGGTTGAAAGCTATGAGAGCATTCTATTAGGACATTAGGAGAAAAGGGCAGAACCCCAAACAGCAGGGATACAGGTTCCAGAAGGGCCTGGAAGACAGGGATGCCCTGGGCACGCCAGCACAGCCCAGGGCTCTCTGGTGGGGGTTCAAGTCCCAGCTCTGAGGGGTATGTACCAGGCGCATATGAGGGCCTCAGTAAGTACAGTCCTGTGACCAGTCCTGTGACCTTAGGTCAGCTCACTCTGGACGTTGGTTTTCTATTCTGTAATTCTGCGGTAAGAACAGCTCCTCCCTCATTAATCATCAGGAAAACGCAAATGCAAACAACAACATATATCTCCACATATGGCAGTGGCCGCCGCCAAGACACACACGCCAGCATGGGTCAGTGAGCCCGTGTACGGTTACTGTGAGTGTCACGTGGTGCCGCTACTGTAGGAGACGATGTGGCGGTGCTTCGGAAAATTAAACATACAAGTTTTATAAGACCCCAGGCAACCCCACTTCTGGATTTTTCTCCCAAAGAATTAAAATCGGGATGTGGAGAGAGCCGCACCGCGTACCCCTTACAGCGCTGTTCACAGTAGCCAAGACATGGAAGCAGACAAGCGCCCATCACCCGGTGCCGGGATCAGCAATCCGAGGTACGGCCGTGCGATGGAATGTTACTCAGTCACAACGAGAAGAAAACCCTGCCAGCTGCACAGGCTGAGGCCTGGGGCTTACGCTGAGGGAGGTAAGCCAGTCCCAGAAGGAGGGGTCCTGTGTGCGCCCACACATCTGAGGGCCTTCCATCGTCAGGCTCACAGAAGCAGAGCGTGGCCTGCTGGTTGTCAGGGGCGAGGGGAAGGGGCAGTGGGGAGTTGGTATTCAACAGGAATATTTCAGTAACACAGGTTATGCAGGGTGAGTACGTCTAGGGCTCTGTTATGTACCACTGGGCCTATAGTTAGCAATACTCCATTGTGTACTTGAAATTTTGTTCAGTCCTGCCCAGTGTGGCTCAGTGGTTAGTATGTTATCCTGCACATTGATGGGCCACAGGTACAAGAGGCAACCAATCAATGGTTCTCTCACATCAATGGTTCTCTGACTCTTCACCTCTCTACATCCCCAACTTCCTCTCTCTCTAAAAAAAAAAAATGGAAAAAATATTCTCTAGTGAGAATAAGAAAACTTATAATGAGAGTAGATCTCATGTTAAATGTTCTGATTGCAATAAAAAATCTACACCAGTAAAGGAAAAATAAGCACATTGACTGTACATCCATGACGACCTACAGCCTATCCTGAGTGTGAAAATTCACCCAACAAATATGGTGGGTTAATTTGCATATGTAGGCGGGCAGCAGTGGGCAGGGAAGGACACCTGCTATGAAGGGAAGGGCGGTGGACAGAGGGACATACAGGAGCGGCTCTCTAGCCAGGATTGGGGACTTGCAGGCTCCCGGGCAGCCAGGAGGGAAGCCAGGGGAAGGAAGGCCTATTCTTGCTCAAATCTCCATGCAGCGGGCCTCTGGTTAATCAAATGTGAATCTTCTCTTGTGGTTGGAGGCAAGGGCAGGGTTGGAAATGAAGGTTGGCTATTAATGTGTATGGCATTGCTTTTTGGAGTCTCAAACATGTACTAAAATTAAATCATGGGATGGCCATACAGCTCCATGAATACCCTAAATCATACCAAACTACATGCCTGACATGGTGGCTTTTATGAGGTGGGAAACAAATGTCAATCAGATTGTACCAGTACTACACCCAAAGCACGACAGGAAAAACCAGTCCCACCTTCTGGGTCTGTGGTGAAGATTCCATGTGATAACCTACAGAAAACTGTTGGGCAGTGTCTGTCCCACAGCAGCATGAACTACTGCTAACGCCACACGTACGGCACAAAAAGACCAACGGATATGTGACAACAGTCATATCCGGGAGGAAGCACATGGGCGATTGCTCCTCTCATCTTATGCTTTCATTATGATGTTTTCAGTGATAGCTTTTAAGAGCAGGAAAATGCTAAGCATCATTCTCTAAAGGACAGAGGTGTCTGCCCAGACAGAGTGGCTCAGGGGTTTAGCACTGACCTAGGAACCAGGAGGTCATGGTTCGATTCCCCATCAGGGCACATGCCTGGGTTGTGACCTTGGCACCAGTGGGGTGCACAAAGGAGGCAGCAGATCAGTGATTCTCTCTCATCATTGATGTTTCTCTGTCTCCCTCTCCCTTCCTTTCTGAAATCAATTTAAACAACAAAGAGTGTTCACTAAGAGAATGGACAGCTTTCATGGATGAGACCCCGGCATTTCCCATCCCTCCTCCCGCTCTCTCCTGGGCATCACCTGCTAACACTCCAGCCCCAAGCAGCAGCGTGGTCCAGAGCAGGAAATCTGTTGGGCAGACCTGGGTTCACCTCCCAGGCACTCACTGGCCATATGTCCTCAAGGCAGTTTAACTCCCCCAGCCTCGGTTTGCTCATCTGTAAATTGGGGACATTCTCACCCCATAGGGCTCCCATGCAAAGCCCTTGGGAACATGCATTCCGTGTCTCTGGGCTCCTCAAATAAGTCAAGGTCTGTGCCCGGGACCAGCATGGCCAGGGCACACCTCACCGAGGAGGGGCAGTGCAGAAGGACAGCTGAATATGAAGAAGGAGCCAGCCATGCAGAGCGCTGGGAGAAGAACGTTCCAGGCGGGGAACAGCAACTGCAAAGGCCCACAGTAACCAAGCCCAGTAAATTGCTACTTGTCTAGTCGTCCTTCCACGCTGGACACACCGGGCATCCGGGACACAGGCACCCTCACAGTGACCTCATCAGACATTGGCCAATGAGTTACCAGCAATGAGTCACCCCTCCCAGAAGAGCAGCCTCCGTGCTTTGTGCAGCCTGAGGGAGAGCAGGGCTGTCAACAGCAGGAGTGTCCCCGGGGTGTGGAGAAACCAGAGGCCCAGCCCCACCGCGCCCGCAGCACAGGGGACAGCTCACTAATGACTGGCCTCCTGCTCTGGCTCCTGGCGAAAGCCCGGCACCCACAGGACCAGGGTGCTGTGCCCTCTCCCCGGGTGGTCCTGGGCCCAGGAGTGGCCCTTCCCGGACAGAACCTGGTTCCTCTCTTCCTTCCTAAAGGGTGGCCACGGGCACCAGCAGGAGCGCCTGACCCTGAGGCCGGACCTCAACCTGCTGTTAGCGGGGACCCAGGTGATGGCCAGCCGTATCCATATGCCCCGGCCCACTCGCTCTCTCGCTCACTCCCTCATTCTCTCTCTCTCTGAAATAATTTATGTATGTATGTATTTATTCATTTATTTCAGAGAAGGAGAAAGAGACAGAGACATCAATGATGAGAGAGAATCATTGATTGGCTGTCTCTTGCATGTGCCCTGATCAGTGATTGACCCATGACCTCCTAGTTCATAGGTCAGCGCTCAGCCTGTCTCCAGGTCAGGAGTCTGGACTTGCTCCACACTGAGTGTCAGTGACAGCCACACACCCGGTGTCCGGGCCTTGACCACCTGGTGCTGCCGCCCTGGAGCGGGATGGGGTGGCAGACCAGGTGGCCTGTACCTGCCACCACGAGCAGGAGAGCCCTGGGCCTGGCCTGTGGACAGCTACCACGTGATTCCTTGCGCGGGACAGGGTCGTTATACGGAGAGGCTACCAACTGGAGGGGGCTCTTCAATAGAAACCCGCGCTGCCCAGGCGTGGTGGCCAGTGGTTGAGCATCAACTTTCAGAACGGGAGGTCAAGGTGCAATTCCTGGTCAGGGCACAAGGCCAGGGCGTGTAGGAAACAGCCAGTTGATGACTCTCTCTCATCACTGATGTCTCTCTCTCTCTCTTTTGTCTCCCCTTCCTGTCTCTGATCAATAAAAATATTGATGAAAAACAAAACCAAACACCCTTCCCTTTCAAGTCCCCCAGACTCAATACATGGCTGCTGCTACCAGGCCTGTGCCTTCCCCTGCGGCAAAGGCGAGGCAGCGATTTCCCTCAGCGTTTCCTCATTCCTCCCACCTCCAGGCCCTGACGTGGCTCCCACTTCTCCAGCTGGACCACAGCGCAGCCCTGGGGGTGGCGGGTCCGGTTCCGGAGGAGCGGGAAACGGGCAGGTGAGGCTCCCGGACTGGCCCTGGAGGCCGCCTCTTCCAGTACTCTGGGCCCCTCAGGGCATCGATACAGACAGAAGCTCCAAATGACAGTGTTTAAGCCTCTTGTCCCTTCAAAGATAACAGAGTATCATGAGACTTTGTTTCATCATTTAGCATCATAAGGACAATCTTTCTCTGCACCCAGGCCGGGGGGCTGGAGGCAGGGAGCCCTGCTGCCTAGGCCGAGCTGGGCATAAGCTGTTTCTCTCATTGAGGGGGGCAGGGGCAGGGGCAGGGGCAGGGGCAGGCACCCTCATGACCTCACCTCAACGGAGTCACCTACCTCCCAGGGCCCCATCGCCATGTCGCATCCTATGGGGAGTGAGGCTCCAACTTATGACTCGGAGGGGGACACCGTTCCACGCACAGCAGCTATGCAAACCCGTTTCCTCCAGCCCCGCACTGACAGGCCTTCCCCTTCATTCCTGGGTGCGGTGATAGTATAAGCAGAGGTATCACTTCACAGAATACACAGGTGGCCCCCAACATGGACCACAGGCTTTGGATAATGATACACGCAGTGGTTATTAAAGTGCATTTCATTTTCACAACAGAGCTACCAGCTGGTGATGCGTGCATACATTTTTGGGGGGCACTGTGTGCGGCCCACAATTCTCTGTTACCCCAAACAAAATTAACTCCCATCTCACCTAGATGTAGTCCCTGCTGAAATCTTCCTGACTCTCCCACAAAATGCCTTAAAACAGATTATTTATTCAAATCAGGATTGAAAAAAGGACATGTATGTTGAAAGTAGTGACCTGGTGCACAAAATTCATGCATATTAAAAGGTGATTAATTAGAGGAAATAATTTAATATTGCAATTTGCCCATTCTGTATAATATAAGTGTCAGAGATGAAAGAAAATTAGTAAAATGAATATGAAAACCTTCCTCCTGTCAGAGTCTGGGGCTCACCACAGGACCCAGAGTCATGTCCCCTACCCATCAACATCACCTCAAATCATGTTAGACCTAGACTCTGCCGCACCTCCCTCTCTAGATCCAGACCCGGGTAGTCCCTCCTTTGTCAAGCCCTGCCAGACAGGGGGTGTAGTCCCAGGTACCCTGTCCCTGGGCAGCAAAGGGGCGTGGCCTGAGGACCACAGCCCAGATTAGAGGGGGATTCGGGCCTTGAGGTCCTCAGTCAAACCCCTTCCTCATGATGGACAGTGGTATGGCCTAAGTTCCCCTACTCAGCACTTGGGGTTCAACTTGAGGTCCCCTGTCAATCTCTGCTGGATGGGGAGCACAGCCTGAGGTCCCCTGTCAAGCCCAGCCAGTCAGGGGGTCCAGACTCAGGTCCCCAGGCCTGGTGCTGGGAGCAGCCTCGGTCCCCTAGCCCAGCAGCAGGAGGGGAAGCATACCCAGAGGTCCCCTGTCAAGCCCTGCCGGGTGGGGGACAGAGCCTGAGGTCCCCTGTCAAGTCCCATGAGGGTAGGGGAGGGGAAGCCTCAGGTCCCTGCTGATTGCTCCTTAAGAATCCTTATGGGAACATGGCCTCAGCTGTGGGTGCAGTCATTTTGTGAACCGGTGATGGTCACTTAGCATATTCCCTCTTCATTGGATAGGATTGGCGGCTTTACCTCCCAGTGAGCAGGGTCTTCCCACTCCTCTGGAGGTCATGTGGTTTGGGTTTGTCCCCCAGCCATGCCCCAAGGAAGAGATTATCATAGAGATCTCCGCATTCTGAACTTTTTCTTAGTTTTCTCTGTGCCTGGCGCCCCAATCAGGAATGCTGATGGCAATAAAGATCTTATCAGCAGGTTTGCAGTGCTGATGGGAATATCAATCTTATCGAGAGGCTTGTAGTGTTTTATCGGGGCCGTCAGCAGATCACGAGGGCAGATCAGAGCATATATATCGGCATCCTGGCCCATTGGCCCAAACTCCAAACCCGAGCCTTCTGGAGGACGCTGTGAAGGGAATAACGCACGATGTGGTGGATCGGGCTCCTCAGCTTGGTGGCCCTCTCCGAGTGCCTGATCACGTGAGTATGGGGACAGCTCTCTCCCAGCTTTTCTCTCACTGTCCCCTTATCCTTCCTTCCACCGCCCAGGGGTGGACAAAGGAAAGCCATCATTCCCTGTCCTAAAGTCTGCGACTCCCTGTATTTTTTTATTTTTATTTTTAATTCTCACCCATTGATTTTTAGGGAGAGAGGAAGGGAAGGGGAGAGACAGAGAGAAACATCAATGTGAGAGAGACATCTATTGGTTGCTTCCTGCATGAGCACTGACCAGGGCCCTGGCCGGGGAGGAGCCTGCAACTGAGCTAAGCGCCTTTGGGCAGACTCAAACCCGGTACCTTTCAGTCCACAGGTGTATCCACTGAGCAACACAGGTCAGCGCCACATCTGCATGAATTGATGAGTAGCTAGCCACCTGCACTGCGGGACAGGGGTCCGGGAACAGGTCTGGGGGCTGCACAACACCAGGCTGTCCCTGTGTGGATTGGGGCCACCAGAATTCCTCATGGCACCACCTGAGCAGCTGTGTGGGTGGTCCCATTTGGCGATGTGTTCTTCCCCATCTCTGGGCTCCCTTGCCCACCTCCAGCCTCCACTCTGCTTGACCCTGCAGAAGGGTCCAGAGGGTCCCCGGGACCAAGTTTTGCCTTAATGAGCAGGTGGCCACAGCCAGGTCACGAACGCCCTGCCTTTTAGGTTCCTCCTGTAAACGTGGTGATCCCCACCCTGCTCCTTCCAGGGTTTCTTGGAGAGGGAGCTGGTCAGATGACAGTGGAGACAGACTGGCTCAGGGTAAAGGTCCCTTGCTCAGGGGCCTTCGGTCCATTCTCTCCCTCAAAGCCCCAGACACCCCGCGGGAGGCCTGTCCTCACCCCACTTGTTTATGATGGGGAAAGGGAGGCTGGGCATGGGCCTAGGGCTTCCCCAGGGCTGCAACAGGCCCTGCACTCAGGCCTGGGCCATGTCCGGCCTTTGCCTGCGTTAGTGGGGGCTGCCCCTCATAAGATGGCTGGGAATATCCTCGGGAAAGACGTGGTGCAGCTCTAACACCAGGCATGGTGGCCACACTGAACCACGGGGTGGGGAGCTGCTGTCTTATCTGTGTCTTTCCCGGGGAAGCATCCCTCTGACGAAGATCGAGTCCATGCGGGAGAGCCTGTGGGAGAAGGACCTGCTGAGAGACTACCTCCAGCAGCACCCCCACAGCCATGCCATCAATTTCGTGCGCAAAAAGGGTGTCAGGAAGGAACCCCTGAGGAATTACAAGGACGTGAGTGTTCGGGGCCCAGCCAACAGCCTTCCCTGGTGCTGGGCCAGCACTGGGGTTCACCCAGGGCTGGGAGCCTAAAGGGGTTGGGGCTCCTTTAGGCAGCAAAGCTGGAGAGCAGGGGTCCCTTCCCGGGAGAAGACACTCCCCCTCGGCTTTTGGTCAGTGGTGACTGAGTCCAGCCATGGTCTGGCGGCAGGCAGACATCCATCTTGGGCCAAGGATACGTCGCTGGGCCTTCTGAACAAGGCACTGCTGTCTCCACGGGGACTCCCAGTTTGACACTGGGCAGAGGACGCTCCGAGAATGACCCCGCAAAGAGTCCCTGAGCCCTGCAGTGTGGAGGCTATAACACACCAGCAGGGTGCTATGGCTGCGGAGAACAGAGGGTCCGGCCTGGTCTGCAAGAACATAAAGGCCAAACCAAAGGGCCGCCTCTGATAGTGGCATCACCGGCGTTGAGTTGGGAGACAGAGGCCTGGGTGACCTGGGAGGGCTTCCCGGAGGAGGGAGCAGGCCAGCTGGGCCTTGAAGGCTGGGAGGATTTACAGAGCTGGAGGGGAACGTGGGAAACTTTCAAATGAAGGCACCACCTGAGCCTCAGCTGGGCGGTGGGCTGGTGGGAAGACAGGGACGGCCTGATCCAGGCAGGCATCTCGGGGATCAGGGCTGACTGGGCAGCCTGGCCTGGTCTAATCGCCCTCTCCTGCTGGCAGATGTACTACGTTGGCACCATCAGCATTGGAACGCCCCCTCAGGAGTTCAGGATCATCTTTGACACGGGCTCGGCTCTCTTGTGGGTTCCCTCCATCGACTGCCCCAGTTCCATCTGTGGTAAATGCCTGCGCCCCTCATGGCTCCCACCCCAGTCCTGTTCCCATCCCTGACCTCGCTCTGACCACTGAAGGACACAGGCTCTCCATCCACAGGGACACACAAAATCTTTGACCCTCGGGCATCCTCCACCTTCCGGAACACGACCCAGATCTTCGACCTGCAGTATGGGTCCGGCAGAGTGGTCGGGGTGCTGGGCTATGATGACGTGCGGGTGAGTGGGAGCGAGGCTGTGGCAGGGCGGGGGGCCTGGTGTCTTCTGCTCACTGCTCAGGGCACCAGATCCAGGGTCAGCTGGATGCACTGTCTCCCCAGAATGCCCCAAGCGGCCAATCCAGCAAGCGGTCATGGCACTAGAGGCGGGCATTTGCAGCTCTTGCTCGTGGTGAGCTCGAGGCTGGTTTTGCTGGGAGCAGGGAGAGGTGAGGGCAAACCTGTTTTTATTTATTTTTTAAATATATATTTGTGAATTTTAGAGAGGAAGGCAGAGGGAGAGATAGAAACATCAAAGATATGAGAGATTCACTGACTGGCTGCCTGCTGCAAGCCCCTCTGGGGATTGAGCCCACAAGCCTGGCATGTGCCCTTGACCGGAATGGAACCCTGACCTCCTGGTTCATAGGTGAATGCTCAGCCACTGAGCCACACCAGCCGGGCGGAAAACCTATGTTTATATTCCCAGATTGTGCCAGGCAGAGTGCTGGGCACGCCCGTGGTAATAATGTGTCTAATCCCACAACAAGCCCATGGGGCAGGTGATCCTGCTACATGCATGGAGAGGAAGGACCCGAGTGACAGGGGGCGGCCTACCCAAGGCCCACACCTGGAGCAGCACAGCTGGGGTGCCAGTCAGGGCTCGGCAGCTGTGGGGGATTTTCCGGGAGAGGGCAGAACGCATCTGGGGGTTCAGGGGTGCTGAGCGCTCCAGACACCAGGGCAGGGGAAGCAGGGCCACGGGTGCAGGACGGCCCTGCGTAAAAGGTCTTACTTTGGGGGCCTTTGAGAGTCTGAAAAAACTGGGCTTCCTGCCCAACGTGCCTGACACACACACCTATGCACACATGCACACACTCAAACACATATAAGGCACACACATGCACACACTCAAACACATATGACACGTGCATGCATGCACATACGCCCACACACATGCATGCATATACGCTCATACACATGCATACGCACAGAGGAAGGGAGAGGAGAGGGAGAGGGAGAAACATCCATGGTGACAGAGAATCATTGATTGGCTGCCTCCTGGGATCCAGCCACAACCTGTAACATGGGAACCTTCAGTGTGCAGGCTGATGCTCTATCCACTGAGCAAACCGCTAAGGACCCCTTCACTCATTTCTGGCCCCAGATCCCGGGAACGCCAAAAACAAGATGATCCCACCTCTCTGCTCATTGGGGCCTGTACCGGGTGTGGGGGTGCTTGGCCCGCTCCCCAGTCACCCCGCTGTGCAGGGGGATGCGGGTGTTTTACTGCCTGGGGCGCTGCTAGCAGGAGAGTGGGCAAAGGTCAGACTCCTCCAAGATGCACGGTGGGTGCTGCTCCAGCACCTTCAGCGCATCTCCACCTCAGCTCATGCTTGGGGTGCAGGTGGCATCATCCTCGCTGGCCGGCCCCCCACCCCCTGGCCCAGAATCAGCTCTGCTTCCCAAATCTTCACATGAGACCACCCTACCCACCACAGATCGGGGACCTTGTGTGCAAATCCCAGGCAGTTGGCCTGACCTGGTTTGACTTCGGCAAGGCCATGAGAATATCCGGCTTTGACGGCTTTCTGGGACTGGCCTACCCCTCCCTCGCCCTTCAAAACACCACCCCGGTCTTCGACAGCATGTGGAATCAAGGCCTCATATCTAAGAACCTCTTCGCCTTCTACCTGAGCAGGTAAGTCTGCCTGGCCAAGCCCCTCCTCCGGATGCCTTCAGGCGCCTCAGAAATGGTAGATGATCCGGACCTGTGTTTCCTTGAGGGCAGGGGTCAGCAAATAGTGGCTGTGACCACATGTGGCCGACCACCTGATTTTATGAATAAAGTTTTATTGGAACACAGCCCTGATCATTCAGTCACATGCTGGCTGCAGCTGCTTCTTCTCTACAATGGCAGCATCCAGCACTTGCAATCTAGCATTTTTACTTTATTTTACTTTTTGATAATCCTCAGGCACGGATATTTCCCCATTGATTTTTGGAGAGAGTGGAAGGGAGGAGGAGAGACACACAGAGAAACATTGATGCAAGGGAGACATTTTGATTGGTTGCCTCTTACATGCGCCCCAGCCAGGGATAGGGTTCAATGTGGGACCTTTCAGTCACCAGGCCGATGCTCTATTCACTGAGCCAAAACAGCTAGGGCATAATCTAGCATTTTTTAGTTTGACCACCCCTTTACTTCTAGTCCCTCCTTGGATGAACAGGGAAACTGAGGAACTGAGGCTCAGAGAGGAGCTTTGCACAGAATTGCTCAGCCACACACTGGTAGCAGCAGGACTCAAGCTCGGCTGTGGGCCGTCCTCTCTGGCAGGTGGTCAGGCCCTAAGCAGGTCTCCAGTCACGGCCGGCACTGGAAAAGCTACCCTCCCTAGTGGGCTGAGGGTTTGGAGCAGGTGAGGGAGCAGCAAAGACCAGAGGGGACCCAACAAGCAGACTGTGGGTGTGACGCAGAGTGTGGGTGAGGCTGTGGGCTCCGTGGGGGCCTGAGGTCCAGGCTCTGCAGCATGTGCTGAGCCTCTGGGGTGTTTGTACCGAATCAAGGAGGTGAGCCATTTAACAAATATCCATGGAGCACCTACTATGTGCTGGGTACTGCTCTGTGCATGTGACACAGACAGATGAGAGGGAGAAAAGGCAGACAAGAAGCGAGTAAATAGATAAGAGGGAAAGGTAACACGTGCCAGGTGGTGGCTGCTTCTGAGAAAGCGGTAAAAGGCGGTGACAAACCACAGAGATGAGAGCGTGGTTTCAGACGGGCAGTGCGAGGACCTCTCTGAACGAGGCCAGGCCATGGGGGAGCGGAGGCCCAGGCCCAGCAGAGGACCAGCAGGGCAGTGTGGCTGCGGGGCGGGCAGGGAGGGAGGGGCAGGCCGAGGTGGGCGTGGAGTCTGAGGGGCAGGCAGGGGCAGGGCCGCCCAGGCTTTGTTTTAGGTGGGAGAGGAGGCCTCTGGCAGGGGCCTAGGCAAGTAGAACACATGGTCCCACCTATGTCTCTGAAAGCTCCCCCGGCACTGGCTGGACAATGAAGGACCAGAGAGGAGGCAGGGAGGCCAGGGACGAGGCTGCTCAGCCTCTTTGGAGAGAGAGAGCCGGAGCTCAGACCAGGGAGGCAGGGAAAGGGGGGAGCCGTGGAGGAGTCAGGACACAGGGGAAAGGGAAAGGCCACGGGATGTGCTGATCGATTCGACGCAGCTGGAGGGGGAGGCAGGCTGGGTGTTTCCTTCCCCTCAGCCACAGTTCCCCTGAGCCTGGGAACGGTGACTGCATTGCAGGAAGGGGTGCCAAATGAAAATGTGGGGTCTCATTGAAAACTACGAGGGATTTTAGGACAGGGCAGCGGCCATGGGGGCCTAGTGAGTATACGCGCGTTTGGTGGAGTGTTTCAGGCCCGTGAGCCTGCCTGGGGGAGCCTGAGGGCCCACCCGGGACCCTCTGCACATCAGCCTCCCACGTGCCTCGAGCTCTGGGGCTCCAGGGGGACTGGCCAGCTTCAGAGAGGTGGGTGGCCAAAGCCCAGCCAGAATCTCAAGTTCAAACCTTGGCTTTGCTCCTCAGAGGGCAGAGGACTTACCTTGGGTTGTGTTCAGCCTTGCTGCCCAGTTCCCTTCTGAGCAGAGGGGGTCCCTGCAGTGTGGCTGGGTGGCCACCTGTAAGTGCACCCCATGGTCACTGAACTGGAGAAATGCTACCCACTGTCCTCCCCTCACGTGAGCCCCTCCCCCCAGCAATGAGAAGAACGGCAGCGTGGTGATGTTCGGTGGCGTGGACCACTCCTACCACCGGGGCAGGCTCCAGTGGGTGCCGGTGAGCGAGCAGGTCCACTGGCAGGTCACTGTGGACAGGTAAGCCTCCCCAACCCCCGCTGACAGCTATGCCAGGGTCAGCCGCACATGCAAACACACAGAATCAGGCAGAAACAAAGACACTTAAGGGCACGAATACCAACATGGGTTCATAACTGCCCTGACCAGGGTCCTGACCATAGAAATGGGATCGGGCCAGGTCAGGGAACACCAGGAGGAGGGACAGGCATGGGGCCCAGTCCTCAGGTCGGCGGTTAGGGCAGCGTGGGAGGGCTGCACCCCCAATACTGGGGCAAGCACAGTGAGAAGGGGTCAAGGGGAATTCCATCATCCGAACAAGGACATCCCTGGTTGCTACACCTGAGGGGTTCCCAGCAAACCGGGTGCCACGTATAGGCAGCGGAGCCAGCAAAGTGGGAGGCTGCCACACCTACAAGAACCCCCTCCCCACCGCCCTGGGCTGGAGACACCAGGGAGCCGTCCTGGGGTCTGAAAGCAAATCACATAGAGGGATCCCCACGCACCCCATCTGGGTGCCAAGGGGCAGGGTTGTGACCGAGAGCATCGGGAAGCAAGGACTCGGGTGGCTGAGAATCAGGGGGGATCACTGAGGGGGTGCATGTAAGAATCAGAAGCTTAAACTGTGCTTCAGGGCCCACCTCTGGCGCCCTGGGCTGGTTCAGGCGTCACCTGGCCAGGGGTCTGGAGAGAGGGGTTAGGCAGGGGGGGAACAACACTCCCTCCCACCTCTCTGAGCACCCGCATCCAGAAAACCTCCGTCATTACCGTGTGGCCTTCATAACTGGTTGGACAGCAGGTGGTGTCTCCAGTTGAACTCATTCATTCAAATGCCCTGTCATTCCCTCAGTAAATACTATCAACAATACACTGTGCGCTGGGCACCGGCGCTGGAGGGGCAGAGGACACAGCTTGCTCACCAGAAATGGAGGACAGACGCGCATGAGCGACAGCATTGGAGCAAACAGGGTTCCACCAGGATGCACTCTGGAAACCAGGAAGGCTCTGCCTGTCTCCTCTGAAGGACGAAACGGGCCTGATCTAATCTGTGGGAACACTTCCCTGAAAAAGTGGTGACTGATCTGCACCCTGGAGGACAGGAGAGATAAGCCAAAGGGGCAAGGGAGGGTGACAGCACGTGCAAAGGCCCTGGGGCACAAAGAGCACAATGCCTTCCAGACCTGAGAGGAGGCCCAGGAAGGCCAGTGTGGCTGAACACAGGGACACAGAGGCTGGTGGGAGCTGCAGGCTGTTCTCAGGTGGCAGAGAGGGGAAGCGGTGAAAGAGGCCATGAGTGACCCTGGTGCCTCCTCTGTCCCTCAGCATTTCCATGGACGGCAAGGTCGTGGCCTGTTCGAACAGCTGCCAGGCATTTATGGATACCGGGTCCTCGCTGGTGACTGGCCCAACCAACGCCATCCTCAACATTCTGAGGATCATCAACATCCGGAAGATGAGATCCGGCTGGGTGAGGGGTCACGCCCAGGGTCACATCGAGCTCCCCACACACAGAAGGACCCACTGGGCCAACCTCCCTCTCCCTCTCTCTCTGACAGTACGTCGCCAATTGCACGGCCATCCCCAGCCTGCCTGACATCGTCTTCACCATCAATGGCATCGCATACCCAGTGCCAGCCAGCGCCTATATCCGGAGGGTGAGGGGCCCCTCCTGGGGCTGCTCCCAGATCTGGGACTGGAGGGACCCTTGGGGCCATGGCTCAGAGAGGCCCCCTGGAGGCCGGGCTGTGCCATTGCAGATGATGCCCAGCAGCCCTGGCTGGGAGGGCACCTCCCACAGCACAGCCTCCTGATAGAAGTGGGGGGGGGGGGGAGGGGAGGGGGCACCCATCACCCTGGGGGAACTTTGAGCAGCACCCTGTGCTGGCTCAGGGCCGGGCTCCAGGAGAGAGCGCGCTAATGGCCTGGCACTCACAGAGCATCAGTTCAGCCCGGGCATCGGACCGATGGGCAGGGAATGTAGGCGGAACCCGGAGACAGGCAAAGAGTAGGGACAGGGGTACTGGCTGGGGACATTCCCCATGTCCCCCCTTAATTAGGAACTGTATTCCCTCCCATCCCCAGGTTTCCTGACTTGGGAAATATATCATATGGTCACCCTAGTCCTAGAGTGCCAATGCACCCTGTAGGCCCCAATACCTTTTCTGAGAAATGAGACCAAGCCCCCCTTGTGGGGAGGTGAGATAAAGACCGGGCATTGCCTGGCACATAGTTGAGGCTCAAGAAGTGCCAGTTCCCCACAGTGTGCCTAGCAGGTTAGGGCAGCCCACCGAGGGAGCGACTGAAAATCTCTCAGCCCGAAGCCTGGAGGCACCCCAGGAGCCATGCCAGGGGCACCCTGTAAGCCTGAGTGCTGAGGCTGAAGACACAGGGAGCCCCGGGGAAGCCTCCCCACCCAGCTGGCACTGCCAAGGAGGGGGCAGGCGCAAGGGAATGCTGCCCAGGCGCTAGGTTTGGATTTGGAGGGTGATTGGGGTGAAGGAGGACATATGGGGAATCTCTCAGAGCAAACAGCCAAGAGGAGGGCCCAGAAGAAGAGGGATAAAGCTGCCGGCCAGGCCTGATGGGGTTGGGACAGGATGGCTGAGGGCTGTGCTTCCTCCCCTGCAGGAGGAGACTGGCATCTGCCTCATAAACTTGTTTGGCTCAGACTTCACCAGCTCTTGGGTCCTGGGGAACGTCTTCATGCGGCTCTATTTCACTGTCTTCGATCGGGCCAACAACAGGATCGGCTTGGCTCCTGTGAGGCCATAGACGTGGGCACCCCCCTGGTGGATGCTGGCCCGCCCCAAGGATTCACACACTCCCTGTGTCCACAGCACAGCTGCGTCTGGGGCTTTGCCAAGCCCTCTTCTCAGTGGAAAAGGAAGGACTGTGTTTATGCCCAGCGGTGTGGCTCAGTCATTGAGCCTCGTCCCAAGCACTCACAGGTCACTGGCACATGACCTGAGCTCAAACCCCAGGTGGAGGCATGCAATAGGCAGTCCATTGATATTTCTCTCCCATCGATGTTTCTTTCTCTCCTTCTAAAAAATTATAAACACACTGATGTTTAAAATAACATTGATTTTTAATAAACGGTCTCATTTTCAATGGCGCTCATACGAATGGTGCCTCTGCTTGGGTCTGAGAAGTGCGGCACAGGCAGGCAGGGCTCTGGAATCTCCTCTGGACCACCAGGGAAGAGGTGGGACTCCAACCAGCTTAGTCAGAAAGGACCTGAACCGGGATGCCCAGAACGCGAAATGCAGAACCAGAGCAGGTCCGCACAGTGTGGTGGCTGCACCCAAGGAATCAAAACCCACCAGCCCACTCTCCCTCCTCCCTCTGGCCTCTGCCCTTCCAACTCCTTTGATTCCTCTCCTGCCAGCCTTCCCCTAGCAGCCTGCTCCAGGCCAAGGGCTCTGCCACTCCCAGCCCCAGCCTTTCACATCCTAAAGGCTTGGAAATGAGCAAAACACCAAGGAGGGGTCCGATTGGTCCACCTCAGGTCATGTATCCAGCCCTGCACCAATCACGTGGAAGGACATGGGGGACTATGATTGGCTCCACCTGCACACATGGTCCCTGCTGGCTGGTTATTGACAGTTTCCTCCAGAAGCACTGGCTGGAGCTGGGCAGAGTGGTCCCCAGAAGTGCAGACATGCTGTAGGACTCAGGGGTCGCCAGTCTTTGGGCTTCAGGAACCACCAGTGGCCCCGGACAAGAGTTTGGCGATGCCTGCTATGGGTGACAGAAGAATTTGTGGCTGCCCTCAAACGCCATCACACTTCACAGCCATGTTTAGAAGCAGGTTGAAAGCTATGAGAGCATTCTATTAGGACGTTAGGAGAAAAGGGCAGAACCCCAAACAGCAGGGATACAGGTTCCGGAAGGGCCAGGAAGACAGGGCTGCCCAGGGCACGTCAGCAAAGCCCAAGGCTCTCTGGTCCAGGCTCAAGTTCCACCTGTCTGTACCAGATGCATAACAGGGCCTCAATAAGTCCTGTGACCAGTCTTGTGACCTTAGGTCAGCTCACTCTGGATATCGGTTTTCTATTCCGTAATTCTGCGGTAAGAACAGCTCCTCCCTCATTAATCATCAGGAAAACGCAAATGCAAACGACAATGAGATATCCCTCCACACCTGGCAGTGGCCACCGCCAAGACACACACGCCAGCATGGGTCAGTGAGCCCGTGTATGGTTACTGTGAGAGTCACGTGGTGGGGCCACTGTAGTAGACGATGTAGCGGTGCCTCTGAAAATTAAACATACAAGTTTTATAAGACCCCAGGCAACCCCACTTCCGGATTTTTCTCCCAAAGAATTAAAATCAGGATGTGGAGAGAGCCTCAACGCGTACCCATACAGCGCTGCTCACAATAGCCAAGACGTGAAACCAGGCAAGCGCCCATCACCCGGTGCCGGGATCAGCAATCTGAGACACGACTGTGTGATGGAATGTTACTCAGCGACAACGAGAAGAAAACCCTGCCAGTTGCACAGGCTGAGGCCTGGGGCTTAGGCTGAAGGAGGTAAGCCAGTCCCAGAAGGAGGGGTCTGTGTGCGCCCACACATCTGAGGGGCCTTCCATCGTCAGGCTCACAGAAGCAGAGTGTGGCCTGCTGGTTGTCAGGGGCGAGGGGAAGGGGCAGTGAAGAGTTGCTATTCAACAGGAATATTTCAGTAACGAGGATTATGCAAGGGGAGTACGTCCAAGGGTCCGTTATGTAGCACTGTGCCTATAGTTAGCAATACTCCATTGTGCACTTGAAATTTTGTTGAGTCCTGCCCAATGTGGCTCAGTGGTTAGAGTGTTGTCCTGCACATTAATGGGCCACAGGTTCAAGAGGCAACCAATCAATGGTTCGCTCACATCAGTGGTTCTCTGACTCTTCCCCTCTCTTCCTCCCCTACTTTCACACCCTAAAAATCAATGAAAAAAATATTTTTTGGTGAGAATAAGAAAATTTATAATGAGTGTAGATCTCATTTAAATGTTCTTACTGCAATAAAAAACAATCGACAGAGAAACCAATATCGCGGCCTAGGTAAGTACCTAAGCTGCCACCTCACACAACAATTTCAAAACAACAACTAAAGACAGAATGGACATCATCCAAAACCACTAGAAAGCTGGCAGAGTGGGAAACCTACAACTAGAAAGGATCAGATTGGGAAACGCAAAGCACTGAGGTAGGGAGATGCTCATGCGAAAAAGGACGGTCGAATGCCTTGCTGGTGGGAGGGGAAAGGAAGTTCCCGATTGCACTGAACCCTTTCTGACTGTACTGAACCCAACCTCGGTCAAAACCCCATGGACCCAGGCTCATATATTTGGAGTCCGGACTGTAAAGAAGGGCACCTGGAGACTCAGAGACTGGGGTTGCCGGGAGCCGCAGCGGGCAGGGTCCACAGTCGCACGTGAGTGAGTGCGTGCAGAGAGGTTGCTGTTGCCTCTCCATAGCTGAAGGAGTCAGGAGCTCCAGACTACCCAGAGACCCAACCCAATTCCGGGCGAGCCCCTGGGGCACCCACGCTCTTGCACAGGGAATCTGAACGGTCAGGTGGAAACTCAGGGGAGCCAAGGAAGGCAGAGGTCAGGCAGCAACTCAGGGGAGCGCACAAGGGCAGGGCTGACAGGAAGCCAAGACTGTCAGCTCAGCCCTGAGACTCTGCCCCATCCAAGCTGAGCACAGAGGCTTTTGCAATTTTGCAAGTCTGATCCTATAAGACTGTCTTCAATACAGAAGGTATCCTGGAGTAGACAGAGCTGATACATCGAATGGGCCTGGAGGTCAATTCCTCCCAGTGATACCAACAACAATCAAGTCTTAACTACAACAAGGCTATTCATGCAGTCCACAAAGGAGAGCACAAAGAGTGTCTACCTCAGGTAACTGAGGAGGCTGACCCACTGAGCCATATAGGACACCAAATATACAAAGCAATCCTAGTAACTCTGGGAAGCAGCGAAAATGCCGAGACAAGGAAATAGATCTCAAACGAAAGAGATGGAGGAGAACAAAAGACTGGATATAGAGTTCAAAACCACAGTTATAAGGTTTTTCAAGAATTTCCTAAAAAAGGCCAATAAATTTAATTAGACCCAACTAGAAATTAAAAATAAACTGACTGAAATAAAAAATATTATACAGAGATCCAGCAGCAGACTGGAGGAACACATGAATCCAGTCAAAGATTTGGAATACAAAGAGCCAAAGGACACTCCTCTGGAGAAGCAAGAAGAAAAGAGAATCCAGAAAGTTGAAGATAGTGTAAGGAGTCTCTAGCACAACTTCAAGCATACCAACATCAGAAGTATGGGGGTGCCAGAAGAAGAGAGAGTGCAAGATACTGAAAACCTATTTGAAGAAATAATGTCAGAAAATTTCCCCGACCTGTGAAAGAAATATACTTACAAGGACAGAAAACACACAGAACCCCAAACAAGAGGAATCCAAAGAGGACCACACCAAGACACATCATAATTAAAATGCCAAGAGAAAAAGACAAGAGAATCTTAAAAACAGCAAGAGAAAAGCAGTTGGTTACCTATAAAGGAGCACCCATATGACTATCAGCTGATTTCTCAATAGAAACTATGCAGGCCAGAAAGGAGTGGCAAGGAATATTCAAAGTGATGAATAGCGAGAACCTACAACCAAATTACTGTATCCAGCAAAGTTTTCATTCAGAATTGAAGGGCAGATAAAGAACTTCACAGATAAGAAAAAGCTAAAGGAGTTCATCACCACCAAACCAGTATTATATGAAATGCTGAAAGGTATTCTTTAATAAGAGGAAGAATTAGAAAAAAGATAAAAATTATGATCAACAAATACATATATATCAACAAGTGAATCTAAAAATCAACTGAATTAAAAATCTGAGGAACAGAATAAACTGGTGAATATAATAAAATCAGGGGCAAAGAAAGGGAGTAGACTGATAATTATCAGGGGGAAAGGGGTGCAGGGGTGCAGGAAGAGACTGGATTAAAATCTTGCACCTATGGCCGAAGCCGGTTTGGTTCAGTGGTAGAGCGTCGGTCTGCGGACTGAAAGGTCCCGGGTTCAATTCTGGTCAAGGGCATATACATTGGTTGTGGGCACATCCCCAGTGGGGGGTGTGCAAGAGACAGCTGGTCAATGTTTCTCTCTCATCGACGTTTCTAGCTCTCTATCTCTCTCCCTTCCTCTCTGTAAAAAAAATCAATAAAATATATTAAAAAAAAAACAAAAAAAAACTTACACCTATGGATGAGGACAATTGGGGGAGGTGGAGAAGTAAGGGCAGAGGGCGGGGTGGGAACCAGGTGGAAGAAAGCTATGGGGGGGGGTGGGAAGGAGAAACAATTGTAATAATCTGAGCAATAAAGATTTATTTTTTTTAAATCTACACTAATAAATGAAAATATGCACATTGACTGTAAGTCCATGACATCCAACAGCCTGTTATGAGTGAGTATGCAAATTAACCCAAAAAATATGGTGGGTTCATTTGCATATGTAGGCAAGCAGCAGTGGGAAGGGCCGAATGACTGCTATGAAGGAAAGGATGGCAGACAGAGGGAGATACAGGAGTGGCACTCTAGCCAGGATTAGGGACTTGCAGGCTCCCGGGCAGCCAGGAGGGAAGCCAGGGGAAGGAAGGCCTATTCTTGCTCAAATCTCCATGCAACGGGCCTCTGGTTAATAAAATGTGAATCTTCTCTTGTGCTTGGGGGCAAGGTCAGGGTTGGAAATGAAGGCTGGCTATTAATGTGTATGGCATTGCTTTTTGGGGTCTCAAAATGTTCTAAATTTAAATCATGGGATGGCCATATAGCTCCAGGAATACCCTAAATCATACCAAACTACATGCCTGAAATGGTGGCTTTTATGAGGTGGGAGACAAATATCAATCACACTGTACCAGTACTACACCTAAAGCACGACAGGAAAAACCAGTCCCACCTTCTGGTCTGTGGTGAAGATTCCATGCGATAACCTACAGAAAACTTTTGGGGCAGTGTCTGTCCCACAGCAGCATGAACTACTGCTAACGCCACACGTATGGCACAAAAAGACCAATGGATATGTGACAATAGTCATATCCAGGAGGTAGCACATGGGCGATTGCTCCTCTCATCTTATGCTTTCATTATGTTTTCAGTGATAGCTTTAAGAGCAGAAAATGCCAAGCATTAATCTCCAAAGGACAGAGGGTCTGCCCAGCCTGAGTGGCTCAGCGGTTGAGCACCAACCTAGGAACCAGGAAGTCATGGTTCGATTCCCCATCAGGGCACATGCCTGGGTTGTGACCTTGGCACCAGTGAGGGGTGCCCAGGAAGCGGCCAATCAGTGATTCTCATCATTGATGTTGCTCTCTCACTCTCTCCCTCTCCCTTCCTCTCTGAAATCAATTTCAACAACAACAAAGAGTGTTCACTAAGAAAATGGACAGCTTCATGGACGAGACTCCCTTATTAGTGACCCCGGCATCTCCCATCCCTGCTGGGCACCACCTCCTGGACCTCCAGTCCCAAGCAGCAGTGTGCTCTAAGCAGAAAATCTGTCGGGGAGACCTGGGTTCACCTACCAGACACTCACTGGCCTTATGTCCTCAAGGCAGTCTAACTCCCCCAGCCTGGGTTTGCTCATCTGTAAACTGGGGACATTCTCACCCCATAGGGCTCCCATGCAAAGCACTTGGGAACATGCATTCGGTGTCTCTGAGGCTCCTTAAATGAGTCAAGGTCTGTGCCAGGGGACCAGCATGGCCAGGGCACACCTCACCGAGGAGGGGCAGTGCAGAAGGACAGGTGAATATGAAGAAGGAGCCAGCCATGCAGAGCGCTGGGAGAAGAACGTTCCAGGCGGGGAACAGCAACTGCAAAGGCCCACAGTAACCAAGCCCAGTAAATTGCTACTTGTCCAGTGGTCCTTCATGCTGGACGCACCAGGCATCCAGGCCACAGGCACCCTCACGGTGACCTCATCAGACATTGGCCAGTGAGTTACCAGCAATGAGTCACCCCTCCCAGAAGAGCGGCCTCCATGCTGTGTGCAGCCTGAGGGAGAGCAGGGCTGTCAACAGCAGGAGTGTCTCCTGGGACCGGGGCGCGGATAAGCTGGAGGCCCAGCCCCACCGCGCCCGCAGCACAGGGGACAGCTCACTAATGACTGGCCTCCTGCTCTGGCTCCTGGCGAAAGCCCGGCACCCACAGGACCAGGGTGCTGTGCCCTCTCCCCATGCATTTCTTTTCACAAGGGAGCTACCAGCTAGTGATGCATCCATACATTTTTGGGGGACCCTCTGTATAGGCCTACAATTCTCTGTTACCCCAAACAAAATTAACTCCAATCTCACTTAAGATCTAGTCCCTGCTGAAATCTTCCTGACTCTCTCACAAAATGCCTTTGAACAGCTCATTTATTCAAATCAGGATCTAGAAAATGGACACGTGTTGTTTCTTAAGATTTATAATAAGTAACAGCTTCCCGCCCACACACCTTTTTATGGCCTTTACTTATTTGACAGGCGAGGGGGTGGGGTTGTTTGACTTGAAGAATGTCTCTAGGAATAGTTATAAACGATTGCTTCCTCATGCCTTATCTGTGTCAGCGATTTTCAACAGGCACCACGAGAACGTGAAAATGTGCAGCCCCCCCCCCGCCAAGAGCACAGAACCTGACTAACACCGCCACTTCCTGAGCACGGACCCCTTTTCCTAGATTACAAAACAACAAGAGCCAACACAATAGCCGTCGCTGCGAACGGGTCACAATCACACCTCCTTTTCTATGTCAGATCATCGCTTCTCGGCCTTTTGGCTAAGATCAAATGTAGTATCTATGTCAAATCAGCACACGTATATGTCCCCCGGTGTGGGGATCAGTGTACGCGCCATGAGAAGAGAGGGGCCGACCACAGCTGAGCTGTGGGTCCCTGAAAACGGGCCAAGAGGCCAGGACATGATGGAACCGTTTGTGGACTGCCTCTCGGTGGAGCCACACGTTTCCCACTGCATGGCTTCCAGAGGCACAGCCTCCCTGGTGGCCACCTGACGGGTGTTGGGTGTGGGCTGTGGGTTCCAGTCACCCATTCACAACAAACCTCCTTTGGCTGCCAACCTGGGCTTAGCACCATGCCCACTGCTTCCCTATGGGTACAAGACGGGATCTCACAAGGCTGCCGCACCCTATAGCCTCAGATCCCATGACCCTTCAGTCCCCAACTGTATGCTCTATTCACTGAGCCACACTGGCCAGGGCCACATCTCCATGCATTTATGTGTAGCTAGCCACATGCACGAGGGGCCAGAGGTCCGAGGACAGGTCTGCGAGCTGCACAATGCCAGGCTGCCCTGCCCCAGGACGGGGGGCATGCCTTGAGGTTCTCTAAGGTGGGTGACACAGTCTGAGATCCCCTATCAAGCCCCGCTGGTGGGGGGGGGAGGGCATGGCCCGAGGTTCCTCATCAAGCCCCTCCAGGCGGCGGGGGGGGGGGGGGAGGGGGGGGGCGCAGTCTTAGGTACCCCAGCCCAGCACCACGAGAGGCGTGCAGCTTCAGGTCCCCCATCAAGTCCTGCTGGGTGGGGTGCATGGTCTGAGGTCCCCTGTCAGGCCCTGCTGGACAGGAGGTGTGGTCTCAGGTCCCCCGATCTGGTGCTGGGGTTGGGGGGGGGAGGAAGAGTCTGAATTCAGCTGTAAAGCTCCACCATGTGGAGGTGGCGGCCTGAGGTCCCCAGACCAGGTGCTGGGCTGGGGGGAGCAGCCTCAAGTCCCCTGGCCCAACACCAGGACTGGAAACTTATCTAGAGATCTGTGAAGCTCTGTTGAGGAGAGGCATGGCCTGAGGCCCAGAGAGATCTGTGAAGCTCTGTTGAGGAGAGGCATGGCCTGAGGCCCCTGTCAGGAGGGGGGGGGTTATAGCCTCAGGTCCCTGCTGATTGCTCCTTAAGAATCTTTATGGGAACGGGGCCTCAGCTGTGGGTGCAGTCATTTTGTGAACCAGTAATGGTCACTTAGCATATTCCCTCTTCATTGGATAGGATTGGCGGCTTTACCTCCAAGTGAGCAGGATATCCCCACTCCTCTGGAGGTCATGTGGTTTGGGTTTGTCCCCGAGCCATGCCCCAAGGAAGAGATTATGATAGAGATCTCGGTATTGGGAACTTTTTCTAAGCCTTCCCCCAGACCCCTTACCCCCCAGCACTGACCCACCCCTTCCCTGAACGCTGATAGGAATAGAGATTCTATCAGTAGGTTTGCAATGCTGATGGGAATAAAGATCTTATCGGGAGGCTTGGAGAGTTTTATCGGGGCCATCAGCAGCCCTCCCAGCGGATCATGAGCTCAGGTCAGAGCGTGTATATATCAGCCTCGCTGGCCCATCCCCGCACGCTCCAAACCTGAGCCTTCCGGAGGATGCCGCAGAGGGAAGAACGCACGATGAGGTGGATCGGGTTCCTCAGCCTCGTGGCCCTCTCTGAGTGCCTGGTCACGTGAGTATGGGGACAGCTCTCTCCCAGCTTCTCTCTCACTGTCCCCTTATCCTTCCTTCCACCGCCTGGGGGTGGACAAGGGAACACCATCAAACCCTGTTCTAAAGTTCACGTCTCCCTGTATTATTTTATTTTTATTTTTAATTCTCCCCAACGGATGTTTTCCCATTGATTTTTAGGGAGAGAGGAAGGGAAGAGGAGAGACAGAGAGAAACATCGATGTGAGAGAGACACATCTATTGGTTGCCTCCTGCAGTGAGCACTGACTAGAGCCCTGGCTGGGGAAGAACCTGCAACCAAGGTATGCACACTTGACCGGAATCCAACCCGGGACCCTTCGGTCCCCACTTGTATGCTCTATTCCCCGAGCCACACTGGCCAGGGCCTCATCTCCATGCATTGATGAGTAGCTAGCTATCTTCACTGGGGGACAGGGGTCTGGGGACAGGTCTGGGGGCTGCACAACATTTCTTCCCCATCTCCGGGCTCCCTCGCCCACCTCCAGCCTCCCCTCTGCTTGACCCCGGGACCCAGTTTTGCCTTAATGAGATCTTTATTCCCGTTAAGATCTTTATTCCCATCAGCACTGCAAACCTGCTGATAGAATCTCTATTCCCATCAGCGTTCTGGGAAGGGGGAGGGTCAGTGCGGGGAGGGGGGCAGTCTGGGGGAAGGCTTAGAAAAGATCTCTATCATAATCTCTTCCTTGGGGCATGGCTCGGGGACAAACCACATGACTGCCTCTGAGTTTTGCCACAGCAGGTCACCAACGCCCTGCCTTTCAGGTTCCTCCTATAAATGTGGTGATCCCCACCCCGCTCCCTCCAGGGCTTCTTGGAGAGGGAACCGGTCACATGACAATGGAGACAGCACTGGCTCAGGGTCAAGGTCCCTCAGTCAGGGGCCTTTGGTCCATCCTCTCCCTCAAAGCCCTAGGCACCTCGCGGGAAGCCTGTCCTCACCCCACTTCTTTACGATGGGGAAAGGGAGGCTGGGCATGGGCCTGTGGCTTCCCCGGGGCTGCAACAGGCTCTGCGCTCAGGCCTGGGCCATCGTCCGGCCTTTGCCTGCGTTAGTGGGGGGCTGCCCCTCATAAGATGACCCCTCATAACATCCTTGGGGAAGACGTGGTGCGGCTCCAGCGCCAGGCATGGCGGCCACACTGAACCGCGGGGTGGGGAGCTGCTGTCTTATCTGTGTCTTTCCCCGGGGAAGCATCCCTCTAACAAAGATCAAGTCCACACCGGAGAGCCTGCAGGAGAAGGACCTGCTGAGAGACTACCTCCAGCGGCACCCCCACAGCCATGCCTACCAGTTCCTGCGCAAAAAGAGCATCACCAAGGAACCCCTGAGGAACTACCTGAACGTGAGTGTGCGGGGCCCAGCCCGCAGCCTTCCCTGGTGCTGGCCCAGCACTGGGGTCACACAGGGCTGGGAGCCTGGAGGGGAAGGGGCTCCTGCAGGCAGCGAAGGTATGGGGCCTGGGATGCTCCCCGGGGAGAAGGCACTCCCCCTCGGCTCTAGGTCTGTGGTGACTAGTCCAGCCATGGTCAGGCGGCAGGCACACATCCATCTTGGGCCAAGGACACGTCGCTGGGCCCTGCGGACCAGGTGCTGGTTTGACAGATTCTGTCCTTCTGAACAAGGCACCGCTGCCTCCAACGGGGACTCCAGCTTGACACCCAGGCAGAGGACGCCCCGAGAATGACCCCAGCAAAGAGTCCCTGAGCCCTGCAGTGTGGAGGCTATAACACACCAGCAGGGTGCTATGGCTGCCGAGAACAGAGGGTCTGGCCTGGTCTGCAAGAACATAAAGGCCAAACCAAAGGGCCGCCTCTGATAGTGGCATCACCGGCGTTGAGTTGGGAGACAGAGGCATGGGTGACTTGGGAGGGCTTCCCAGAGGAGGGAGCAGGCCAGCTGGGCCTTGAAGGCTGGGAGGATTTACAGAGCTGGAGGGGAACGTGGGAAACTTTCAAATGAAGGCACCGCCTGAGCCGTGGCTGTGTGGTGGGCTGGTGGGAAAGCGATTCCAGGAGACAGGGACGGCCTGATCCAGGCAGGCCTCTCAGGGATCCGGGCTGACTGGGCAGCCTGGCCTGGTCTAACCGCCCTCTCCTGCCCGGCAGATGTACTACGTTGGCACCATCAGCATTGGAACGCCCCCTCAGGAGTTCAGGGTCATCTTTGACACGGGCTCAGCTGACTTATGGGTGCCCTCCATCTACTGCTCCAGTCGCGCCTGTGGTTAGTGCCCGCACCCCTCATGGCCCCAGGCCCCACCCCCGCCCGTTCCCTGGCCATGCTCTGGCCACTGAAGAACACTTTCTGTCCATCCGCAGGGACACACAGAACCTTTGACCCTCAGGCGTCCTCCACCTTCCAGAACACTACCCAGCCCTTCGACCTGTTGTACGGGTCCGGCAGAGTGGCCGGGGTGTTGGGCTACGACGACGTGTGGGTGAGTGGGAGCGGGCTGCGGCCGGGCGGGGCCTGGACCTCTGCTCACTGCTCAGGGCGCCAGATGCAGGGTCAGCTGGACGCACCGTCTCCCCCAGAGTCCCCCAGCGGCTGGCCATCTGCCTTGGGGAGACAGTGCTCTGCAGACAAGCCCCCGAGTGGCCAGACCAGGGAGCGGTCATGGCAGGAGAGGCGGGCATTTGCAGCTCTTGCCCCTGGTGAGCTCGAGGCTGGTTTTGCTAGGAGCAGGGAGAGATGAGGGCAAACCTGTTTTTATTTATTTTTTAAATATATATTTTTGTGAATTCTAGAGAGTAAGGCAGAGGGAGTGATAGAAACATCAAAGATGTGAGAGATTCACTGATGGCTGCCTGCTGCAAACCCCCTTGAGGATTGAGCCTACAAGCCTGGCATGTGCCCTTGACCGGAATTGAACTATGACCTCATGGTTCATAGGTAGACGCTCAGCCACTGAGCCACACCAGCCGGGCGGAAAACCCATGTTTATATTCCCAGCTTGTGCCAGGCACTTTGCTGGGCACGCCCCTGGTAATAATGAGTCTAATCCCGCAATAATTCCACAAGGTGAGCGATCCTGCTACCTGCACACAGAGGAGGGACTCGAGGGACAGGGGCAGCCTGCCCAAGGCCCACACCTGGAGCAGCACAGCTGGGGTGCGAGTCAGGTCCTGGCAGCTGTGGGGTATTTTCCGGGAGAGGGCAGAACGCATCTGGGAGTCTGGAGCTGCCTAGCGCTCCACACACCAGGGCAGGGGAAGCAGGGCCAAAAGTGCAGGACGGCCATAAGTCTTACTCTGGGGGCCTTTGAGAATCTAAAAAAACTGAGCTTCCTGCCCAAAGTGCCTGACACACACACACATGCACACTTTCAAACACATATAAGGCACACACACACACACCCCTACAAACATGCACATATGCACAAATACCCGCATACACACATATGCACTCACAGAAACAAACACAAGCACGCACATGCGTGTTTCCCTTTAAGCCATTTTTTTTTTTTCATTGATCGCAGAGAGGAAGGGAGAAGAGAGGAAGAGAGAGAAAATCCATGATAACAGAATTATTGATCGGCTGCCTCCCCACACTCCCTATTGGGATCCAGCCACAACCCGTGACTGGAATCGAACACGAGACCCTTCAGTCCACAGGCTGTAGCTCTATCCACTGAGCAAAGGCCAAGGACCCCAGGCAGTTTTTTCACAAAAATTCGGGGTCCCTGTGTGCACCTGGGGTGCAAACCCAGAGAATCGCAGCATTTCTCTTGGTTTCTGCCACCAGATCCCAGGAAGGCCAAAAACAAGATGCTCCCACTCTCTGCTCATTGGGGCCTGCAAAGGGAGGCCGCTTAGCCCACTCCCCAGTGGCCCCACCGTGCAGGGGGATGGGGGTGTTCTACTGCCTGGAGTGCTGCTAGCAGGTGGGCGGGCGAAGGTCAGACTCCTTGGCAATGCACGGTGCGTGCTGCTCAGGCACCTCCAGCACAGCCGCACCTCAGCTGATGCCTGGGTTGCAGGTGGCATCACCCCCAGCGGCGGTGCCCCTGGCCCAGCTCAGCTCCACTTCCCAAATCTTCACATGAGACCATCCTCTCCCTGACAGGTTGGGGACCTTGTGTGCAAATCCCAGGCATTTGGCCTGAGCAAGACCGAGTCTGGCCTGTCTTTGGAATTCATGGTCTCTGATGGCATCCTGGGCCTGGCCTATCCTGACATCGCCCTCAGAAACACCACCCCGGTCTTCGACAGCATGTGGAACCAAAGCCTCATATCTGAGAACCTCTTCGCCTTCTACCTGAGCAGGTAAGCCTGCCTGGTCAAGCCCCTTCCTCGGATGACTTCAGGCTCCTGAGAAACAGTAGATGACCCAGCCCCATGTTTCCTGAGGACAGTCTAGTCCAGGGGTCAGCAAATAGTGGCCCCTGAGAACAAGTGGCCCGCCACCTGCTCTTATGAATAAAGTTTTATTGGAACACAGCCCTGTTCCTTCAGTCACATCTCTCTGGCTGCTTCTGCGCTACAATGGCAGCATTCAGCACTTGCAATCTAGCATTTTTACTTTATTTTACTTTTTGATAATACTCAGCCAAGGATATTTCCCCATTGATTTTTGGAGAGAGTGGAAGGGAGGAGGAGACACACACAGAGAGAAAAACATTGATGCAAGAGAGACACTTCAATTGGTTGCCTCTTACATGCGCCCCTGCCAGGGCCAGGGGTCGCATCCGAGACCTTTCTGTCCAAAGGCCTATGATCTATTCACTGAGCCAAAGCAGCTAGGGCATAATCTAGCTTTTTTTTTTTTTTAATAAGTCTTTATTGTTCAGATTATTACATATGTTCCTCTTTCCCCCCCCCCATAGCTCCCCTCCACTTGATTCCCCACCCACCCCATACCCTTACCCACCCCCCACTGTCTTCACCCATAGGTGTAAGATTTTTGTCCAATTTTTTCCCTAATCCTTCATAACCCATTTCTCCTGGGACTTGTCAGTCCACTCCCTTTCTATGCCCCTGATTCTATTATATTCACCAGTTTATTCTGTTCCTCAGATTCTTTATTCACTTGATTTTTAGATTCACTTGTTGATAGACATGTATTTGATGTTCATAATTTTTATCTTTACCTTTTTCTTCTTCTTCCTCTTCTTAAAGAATACCTTTCAGTATTTCATACAATACTGGTTTGGTGTTAATGAATTCCTTTAGTTTTTTTCTTGTCTGTGAAGCTCTTTATCTTACCATCAATTCTCAATGATAGCTTTGCTGGGTAGAATAATCTTGGTTGTAGTTTCTTGCTGTTCATCACTTTGAATATTCTTGCCACTCCCTTCTGGCCTGCATAGTTTCTGTTAAGAAATTAGCTGACAGTCTTATGGGTACTCCCTTGTAGGTTACTGTTTTTCTCTTGCTGCTTGTAAGATTCTCTCTCTGTCTTTTTCCCTTGGCATTTTAATTATGATGTGTCTCGGTGTGATCCTCCTTTTTGGATTCCTTTTGTTTGGGGTTCTGTGCACTTCCTGGAATTGTAAGTCTTTTTCTTTCACCAGGTAGGGAAAATTTTCTGCCACTATTTCTTTTAATAAGTTTTCAATATTTTACTCTCTTTCTTCTTCTGGCACCCAATAAGTCAGATGTCAGTATGCTTAAAGTTGTCCCATAGGCTTCATATTTTTGGACTTTTATTTTTATTTTTCTGGTTGAGTGTTTTTTTGTTTCCTCATGTTTCAAATCTTTGGTTTGATTCTTGGAATCCTTTGATTTACTGTTGAATTTCTATATATTATTTATTTCAGAAAGTGTATGCTTAATTTCTGTCTGGTCCTTTTCCATTTAAAAAAAAAAAAAAATTATTTTGGCATTCTCAAGATCTTTAAAGGTCTCACTAAGTTCCTCAGAGATTTTTAGCAGATTATTGAGTAACCTTATAAATGTGATTTTAAACTCTATGTCCAGTCTTCTCCTTTCCTCCATTTCTTTCATTTGTGATCTGCCTCTTTGTCTCCACATTTTAGCTGCTTCCCTGAGTTGATTGAGTGGCTTTGTGTGTGAGGTGTCCTTTGGGCCCAGTGGCTCTGCCTCCCCAGTTAACCGAGGTGGACACTCTTGGTGTACCCCTTTATTGGCTGCACAATCTTTTTGTAGTTAAGCCTTGATTGTTGTTATCACTGGGCTGAGTTGACCTCCAGGCCAGTTGGCTGTGAGGATCAGCTGTGTCTACACTGGGAGAGCTTCTGTGCTCAGTTTGGATGGGGTGGGGTCTCAGGACAAAGCAGGCAGCCTAGGTTTCCCATCGGCCCCTCCCTAAGTGGTTTAGGTCTCAGTGTCCAGAGGCAATGGCTGCACGCACCTCTGAGAGAAAGCTACTCTCGAGTTTGCCTGCTGTCACAAGTCCAGTTTCTCCCTGAATGAGTATGGGTACCCAAAGTTTCACCCAGAACTGGAGTATGTATTTGGGAGGCTTTGTTTTCCTCCAGAACAAGAAAGGCAGCCACATGTTCAATTGCCCGATCCCTCTCCACACATGTCTCCTCACCTGTCTTTCGCAGTTCCTCTGGGTCTCCTAGCCCCACAGCAATGGTGCACGCACCTCTGGAACTGCAGTACAGTGAAGTCGGGAGGCCCTGTTTCCCTCCAGAACTATAAAAGCCACGTAACCAGCCATTCAGCCTTTCTTCTCGCATGCACATCTCTGCATCTCTGCACTTCTGTCTTCTGCAGTTCCCCTGGATCTCAGTGCCCCGCAGCTATGGCTGCATGCACCTCTAAGAGAAAGCTGCTCTCCAGCCCTGCCTGCTGCCAGACAGTCCAGTTTCTCCCCATATGTGTCTGGATTCCCCGAGTCTTGCCTGGGACTAGATTTCAGCACTATGGGGAGCCTTTGATCCGCTCCAGTTTGAGACAGCCAGCCACATATTCAGCCGCCGGGCCCTCCCTCTGATGTGCGCACATCTCTGTGTCTCTGCACTTCTGCACTCTGCTGATACTGCGTCTCAGTGTCCTTTTTTCTTCTTCTTACTAGTTGTAGAATTTAGACTCAGCTGGCTTTCCGGTGGTTCTGGATGATGTCTGCTTTGTCTTTTAGTTGTAGTTTTGAAATTGTTGTACGAGGTATCAGTATAGGTATTCACCTATGCCGTTGTCTTGGTTTCTCCTAATCTAGCATTTTTTAAAGTTTGCCGACCCCTGTATTCTAGTCCCTCCTTGGATGAACAGGGAAACTGAGGAACTGAGGCTCAGAGAGGATCTTTGCACAGAATTGCCCAGCCACACACTGGTAGAGGTGGGATTCTAACTCAGCTGCGGCCGTCACCTCTGGCAGGTGGTCAGGCCCTCAGTAGGTCTCCAGTCACAGCCTCCCTGGTGGGTTGAGGGTCTGGAGCAGGTGGATGGAGCAGCACAAACCGGAGGGGACCCAGTGGGCAGATCATGTGTATGATGTAAAATGTGGGTAAGGCTGTGGGCTCAGTGGGGGCCTGAGCCCCAGACTATGCAGCATGTGCTGAGCCTCTGGGGTGTCTGTACTGAAACAAGGAGGTGAGCCATTTAACAAATCTCTATGGAGCACCTACTATGCGCTGGGTACTTCTCTATGCACAAGACACAGACAAGTGAGAAGGAGAAAAGGCAGACAAGAAGCTATTAAAGAAATAAAGAAAAAAGATAACCCATGCCAGATGGTGGCTGCTTCTGAGAAAGCGGTAAAACGTGGTGACTGAACCACAGAGATGAGAGTGTGGTTTCAGACGGGCAGTGCGAGGACCTCTCTGACCGAGGCCAGGCCATGGGGGAGCGGAGGCCCAGGCCCAGCAGAGGACCAGCAGGGCAGTGTGGCTGCGGGGCGGGCAGGGAGGGAGGGGCAGGCCGAGGTGGGCGTGGAGTCTGAGGGGCAGGCAGGGGCAGGGCCGCCCAGGCTTTGTTTTAGGTGGGAGAGGAGGCCTCTGGCAGGGGCCTAGGCAAGTAGAACACATGGTCCCACCTATGTCTCTGAAAGCTCCCCCGGCATTGGCTGGACAATGAAGGACCAGAGAGGAGGCAGGGAGGCCAGGGACGAGGCTGCTCAGCCTCTTTGGAGAGAGAGAGCAGGAGCTCAGACCAGGGAGGCAGGGAAAGGGGGGAGCCGTGGAGGAGTCAGGACACAGGGGGAAGGAAAGGCCACGGGATGTGCTGATCGATTTGACGCAGCCAGAGGAGGCGGCGGGCAGGTGTGTTTCCCCTCAGCCACGGCTCCCCTGAGCCCGGGATTGGTGACTGCATTGCAGGAAGGGGTGCCAAGTGAAAATGTGGGGTCTCTTGAAAAACTACGAGGGATTTCAAGATGGGGCAGCGGCCATGGGGGCCCAGGGAGTGGGGGCGCCATGTGTGGAGTGTTTCAGCCCGTGAGCCAGCCTGGGGAAGCCTGAGGGCCCACCCGGGCCCCTCTGCACAGCAGCCTCCCACGCGCCTCGAGCTCTGGGACTGCAGGGTGGACCTGGCCGGCTTCAGAGAGTGGGTGGCCAAAGCCCAGCCAGAATCTCAAGTTCAAACCTTGGCTTTGCTCCTCAATAGCCAGAGGATTGACCTTGGGCTGTGTTCAGCCCTCCTGCCCAGTTCCCATTAGAACAGTGGGGGTCCCAGCAGTGCCTGCTCCGCGGGGTCCTCTGCTGTGTGGCTGGGTGGCGACTGGTCAGGGCACCCCTTGGTCACTGAGCCAGAGAAATGCCACCTACTGTCCTTCCCTCACAAGAGCACCATCCCGTACCTCCCCCCCAACCCAAGCAACGAGAAGAATGGCAGTGTGGTGATGTTCGGCGGCGTGGACCCCTCCTACTACCGGGGCGAGCTCCAGTGGGTTCCGGTGAGCAAGCAGAGCTACTGGCAGGTCACTGTGGACAGGTAAGCCTCCCCGACCCACGCCCCCAGCTGAGGGCCACGCCAGTGACAGCTACACCTACATACGCTCACGCACATGCAGACACACAGACTCAGACTGACACAGAGACATACACAGGCATGTACACCAACATGGGTTCATAACCACCCTGACCAGGGTCCTGATCAGAGAAATGGGATCGGCCTGAGTCACAGAGCACCAGGAGGAGGGACATGCTTGGGGCCCAGCCTCAGGTCAGCGGCTGGGGTGGCGTGGGAGGGCTGCACCCCACAGACCGGGGAAAGCGCAGTGAGAAGGGGTCAAGGAGAATTCCATCGTCTGAACAGGAACATCCCTGGTCACCAGACCTGAGGGGTTTCCAGCACACAGGGCCCCAGCGTGAAAACAGGGGAGCCGGGCAAGCGGGAGACTGCTACACCTACAAGAACCATCTCCCCCTGCTCTGCCCCTCACTACCCTGAGCTGGAGACACCTGGGCGCCATCCTAGGGTCTGAAAGCAATCACACAGATGGCCTGTGTGCCAAGGGGCAGGGGATGTGACCCTTTGAATGGCTGAGAACTGGGGGCGATCACTGAGGGGGGGCGCGTAAGACTGTCAGACAGAAGCTTAAACTGTGCTTTGGGGCCCACATCCCGCGCCCTGGGCCGGCTCAGGCGTCGCCTGGCCAGGGGTCTGGGAAGAGGGGGCGAGGCAGGGGGGAACAACACTCCCTCCCACGTCTCTGAGCACCTGTGTCCAGGGAACCTCCGTCTTTACCGTGTGGCCTTCATAACTGGCCGGACAGCAGGTCGTGTCTCCAGCTGACCTCATTCCTTCATGCCCCCTGTCATTCCCTTGGCAAACACTGTCGACAAAGCGCTGTGTGCTGGAGAGGCAGAGGGCACAGCTTGCTCACCCGAAATGGAGGGCAGACACGTGTGAGTGACTATAGCGCAGCAATTGGGGTTCCCACCACGATGCATGCTGAAAACCAGGAAGGCTCTGCCTATCTCTGAGAGAGGAGAGGGGCCTGATCTAATCTGGGAGACACTTCCCTGAAAAAGTGGTGATTGATCTGCACCCTGGAGGACAGGAGAGATCAGCCAGACAAAGAGGCAAGGGAGGGACTAGAAAGAGTGACAGCATGTGCAAAGGCCCTGGGGCACAAAGAGCACAATGCCTTCCAGACCTGAGAAGAGGCCCAGGAAGACCAGTGTGGCCAGTCACAGAGGCTGGCATGAACTGCAGGCTGTTCTCAGGTGGCAGGGAGGGGCCGCGATGGGAGATGCCATGAGTGACCCTGGTGCCTGCTCTGTCCTCAGCATTTCCATGGATGGCAAGGTCGTGGCCTGTGCGAACAGCTGCCAGGCCATTATGGATACTGGGAGCTCACTGGTGACTGGCCCATCCAAAGCCACCCGCAAAATTCTGAGGAGAATGAACACCCTGACCACCATCACAGGCAAGGTGAGGGGTCATACCCAGGGTCACCCTGGGCTCCCCACACAGAGAAGCACCCACTGAGCCAACCTCCCTCTCGCTCTCTCTCTGACAGTACGTCATCAGCTGCGAGGTCATCCCGAGCCTGCCTGACATCGTCTTCACCATCAATGGTGTCGCATACCCAGTGCCAGCCAGCGCCTACACCATGAGGGTGAGGGGCCCCTTCTGGGGACAGCTCTCAGATCTGGGACTGGAGGGACCCTTGGAGCCGTGGCTCAGAGAGGCCCCCTGGAGGCCGGGCTGTGCCATTGCAGATGCTGCCCAGCAGCCCTGGCTGGGAGGGCACCTCCCACAGCACAGCCTCTTGATAGAAGGGGGTGTGGGCACCCATCACCCTAGGGAACTCTGAGCAGCACCCTGTGCTGGCTCAGGGCCGGGCTCCAGGAGAGGGCGCGCTAATGGCCTGGCCCTCACAGAGCGTCAGTTCAACCCGGGCATCAGACCGATGGGCAGGGAACGTAGGCAGGAACCCGGAGACAGGCAAAGAGTAGGGACAGGGGTCTGGCTGGGGACATTCCCCGTGTCCCCCATAATCAGGAACTGTATTCCCTCCCATCTCCAAGTGTCCTGAGTTGGGTGGTAGATCATATGGTCACCCTAGTCCTAGGGTGCCAATGCCCCCTGTAGGCCCCAATTCCTTTTCTGAGAAATGGGGACCAAGCCCCCTTTGTGGGGAGGTGAGAGACAGACCGGGCATTGGCTGGCACTTAGTCGAGGCTCAAGAAGTGCCAGTTCCCCAAGGTGTGCCGAGGAGGTCGGGGCAGCCCTCAGAGAGAAAAACTGAAAATCTCTCAACCTGAACCTTGGAGGCACCCCGGGAGCCAGGCCAGGGGCACCCTGTAAGCCCGTGCACTGAGGCTGAAGACACTGGGAGCCCCGGGGAAGCCTCCCCACCCAGCCGGCAGTGCCAAGGAGGGGGCAGGGGCACGGGAAGGCTGCCCAGGCGCTGGGCTTGGTCTTAAAGGACGAGCTGGGTGAATGGGGAGCGGGTGGGGATTCTCTCAGAGCAAACAGCTGAGTGGAGGGCCCAGGGGAAGGTGAGATAAAGCTGCCGCCCCGGCCTGAGAGGTGACAGTGGCAAGGACGGCTGAAGGCTGTGCTTCCTCCCCTGCAGGAGCAGAAGGACGTCTGCTACCCCAACTTGAACAGCTCAAACAGAATCAGGCACTGGGTCCTGGGGGACGTCTTCCTGCGGCTCTATTTCACCGTCTTCGATCGGGGCAACAACAGGATCGGCTTGGCTCCTGCGAGGGCATAGACGTGGGCACTGCTCCCGGAGGCCACCAGCCCGCCCCAAGAATTCACACACTCCCTGCGTCCCCACTACAGCTGCGTCTGGGGCTCTGCCAAGCCCTCTTCTCAGTGGAAAAGGAAGAACCTCATTTGTGCCCAGCTGTGTGGCTCAGTGATTGAACCTTATCCCATGCACTCAGACATCATCGGGTCCATTCCTGGTCATACTGCATGACCCCGGGGTTGTGGGTTCAATCCCCAGGAGGAGAATGCAATAGGCAGTCCATCAATGTTTCTCTCTCATTGATGTCTCTCTCTCTCTCTCCCTCTAAAAAGTTATAAAAATATTAATGTTTTAAAAAACATATTAATGTTTAATAAACGGTCTCATTTTCAATGGCGCTCATACGAATGGTGCCTCTGCTTGGGTCTGGGAAGTGCGACACAGGCAGGCAGGGCTCTGGAATCTCATCTGGAACAACAGGGAGGGGACCCGACTCCAACCGGCTTAATCAGAAAGGACCTGAACCAGGATGCCCAGGGCCCGGATGCAGAACCACAGCAGGTCCGCACAGCGTGGTGGCTGCACCAAGAAATCAAAACCCACTGGCCCACTCTCTCTCCTCCCTCTGGCCTCTGCCCTTCTGTCATCTTTTATTCTTCTTTTATTTTTTTGGGGGGGAGGGGTTCTGATTACCTCATAATTTCTTTTTATTTCTTTTTTTATTTTTTTTTACATGTGTCCTTATCTCCTCATTACCCCCCACCCTCCACTCATGTCCAACCCCCTGTTGTCTGTGTCTATTGATTAGTTTTATATGCATGCATACAAGTCTCTTGGTTGATCTCTCCCCCTTACTCCCATCAACCCCCCTCCTTCCCTGAGGTTTGAGGTTCTGATCAACGTTTCTCAGTCTCTGGATCTGTTCTTGTTCATCGGTCTATGCCGTTCATTATATTGCACAAATGAGAGAGATCATGTGATATTTATCTTTCTCTGACTGGCTTATTTCACTTAGCATAATGCTCTCCAGTTCCATCCATGTTGTTGCAAATGATAGGAACCCCTCCTTTTTTACCGCAGCATAATATTCCATTGTATGCCACAGTTTTTTATTTTTTTATTTTTCTTTTTTATTTTATATTTTATTGGTTTTTTTACAGAGAGGAAGGGAGAGGGATAGAGAGCCAGAAACTTGGATGAGAGAGAAACATCAACCAGCTGCCTCCTGCACACCTCCCACTAGGGATGTGCCCGCAACCAATGTACATGCCCTTCACCAAAATCGAACCTGGGACCTTTCAGTCTGCAGACCGATGCTCTATCCACTGAGCCAGTTTTGGCATGTACCACAGTTTTATAATCCACTCATCTGCTGATGGCATTTAGGCTGTTTCCAAATATTAGCTATGGTGAATTGTGCTGCTATGAACATAGGGATGCATATATTCTTTCTGATTCATGTTTCTAGTTTCTTGGGATATATTCATAGAAGTGGGATCACTGGGTCAAATGATTAAAAAACTATTTTTAGTTTTTTGAGAAATTTCCATACTATTCACAGCAGCTACACCAGTCTGCATTCCCACCAGCAGTGCAAAAGAGTTCCTTTTTCTCTGCATCCTCACCAACACTTGTCATTTGTTGATTTGTTGATGGTAGCCATTCTGACAGGTGTAAGATGGTGCCGTATTGTTGTTTTGATTTGCATCTCTCTGATGATTAGTGACTTTGAGCAGGTTTACATCTCTTGGCCTTCCTTCTCTCTTCTTTAGAAAAGTGTCAATTTAGATCAGTTGCCCATTTTTTTTATTGGGTTGTTTATCTTCTTTTTATTAAGTTGTTTGAGTTCTCTGTAAATGTTGGAGATTAAACCCTTCTCATTGATATCATTGACAAATATGTTCTCCCATGCAGTGGGCTTTCTTGTTTTATTGATCATTTCCTTCTCTGTGCAAAAGCTTTTTATTTTGTTGTAGTCCCATTTGTTTATTTTCCCCTTAGTTTCCATTGCCCTAGGAGCAGTATCAGTGAAGAAGCTCCTTCAGCATATGTCTGAGATTTTGCTGCCTGTGGATTCTTCTAGTATTTTTATGGTTTCTTATCTTATGTTTAAATCCTTTGTCCATTTTGAACTTATTTTTATGTATGGTGAAAGTTGGTGATCTAGTTTCATTTTTTTGCATGTATCTGTCCAATTTTCCCAACACCATTTGTTGAAGAGACTGTCTTGACTCCATTGTATGTTCATGCCTCTTTTGTCAAATATTAATTGGGCATAGTGGTTTGGGTTGATTTCTGGGTTCTCTAATCTATTTCATTGATCTATATGTCTGTTCTTGTACCAGTACCAGACTGTTTTAAGAATAGTGGCTTTGTAATACAGCTTGATATCTGGTATTGAGATTCCCCCCTACTTTGTTCTTCTTTCTCAGGATTGCTACAGCTATTCGGAGTCTTTTTATTCCAGATGAATTTTTTGAAGGTTCATTCTAGGTCTGTAAAATATGCAATTGGTATTTTAATGGGAAGTGCATTCAATTTATAGATTACTTTGGGTAGTTTGGACATTTTGATGATGTTGACTCTACAAAAAAAAAAAAAAAAAAAAAAAAAAAAGAACATGGTATGTTCTTCCATCTGTTTATTTCTTCCTCTATCTCTTTTTTCAGTGTCCTGTACTTTTCCACCTATAGGTCTTATACCTCCTTAATTAAGTTTATTCCTAGGTATCTTAATTTTTTTAGTGTGACGGTAAATGTGATTACTTTTTTAGTCTCTCTTTCTGTAAGTTCATTATCGGTGTATAGAAATGCTATAAATTTCTTGGTGTTAATTTTGTATCCTGCTACCTTGCCAAATTCATTTATTAAGTCTAATAATTTTTTATGGAGTCTTTAGAATTTTCTATGTACAGTATCATGTCATCTGCAAATAAGAACAGTTTTACTTCTTCTTTTCCAATTTAGGTGCCTTTTATTTCTTCTTCTTGTCTGATCATACTGGCTAGTACTTCCAGCACTATGTTGAACAGGACTGGTGAGAGTGGGCATCCCTGTCTTGTTCCTGTTCTTAGAGGAAATGGTTTTAGTTTTTTCCCATTGAGTATGATGTTGGCTATAGGTTTGTCATATATGGCTTTTATTATGTTGAGGTATGAGCCTCTATTCCCATCTTGCTGAGAATTTTTATCAAGAAAGGGTGTTGGGCTGAAACCGGTTTGGCTCAGTGGATAGAGCGTCGGCCTGCAGACTGAAAGGTCCCAGGTTCGATTCTGGTCAAGGGTATGTACATTGGTTGCGGGCACATCCCAGTACTCGGTGTGCAAGAGGCAGCTGATCGATGATTCTCTCTCATCGATGTTTCTAACTCTCTATCACTCTCTCTTCCTCTCTGTAAAAAGTCAATAAAATATTTTTTTAAAAAGGGTGTTGGATTTTGTCAAATGCTTTTTCTGCATCAATTGATATGACTATATGATTTTTATCTCTCAATTTGTTTATGTGTTATATCACATTTATTGATTTGCGAATATTGTACCATCCTTGCCTCCCTGGGATAAATCCTACTTGGTCATGGTGTATGATCTTTCTGATGTACTGCTGGATTCGATTTGCTAGAATTTTGTTGAGAATTTTGGCATCTGTGTTCATGAAGGATATTGGCCTGTAATTCTCGTTCATTGTTATCTTTATCTGGTTTTGGTATTAGGGTGATGCTGGCTTCATAGAAGGAACTTGGAAGTGTTCCTTCCTCTTGAATTTTTTTGGAATAGTCTGAGGAGGATAGGTTTTAGTCCTTCCTTGAATGTTTGGTAAAACTCCCCTGTGAAGACATCTGGCCCAGGCTTTTGTTTGCTGGAAGCTTTTTGATAACTGCTTCAATTTCTTCCATAGTTATCAGTCTATTGAGATTTTTAGAAACTTCCTGAATAAGTTTTAGAAGGTTGTATTTTTCTAGGAATGTGTCCATTTCCTCCAGGTCACCCTAATCCTAAGGTGCTAATGCCCCCTGTAGGCCCCAATTTCCTGTCTGTGAAATGGAGACCAAGTGGGGTGATGAGATGCTGACATGAACAAAGGTGTGCAGTGACCAGGCAGTGCCTGGCTCATAGTTGAGGCGTAAGAAGTGCCGGTTCCCCATGGTGTGCCGAGGAGGTTGGGGCAGCCCTCAGAGAGAGAAACTGAAAATCTCTCAGCCCGAACCCTGGAGGCACCCCGGGAGCTGTGCCAGGGGCACCCTGTAAGCCCGTGTGCTGAGGGTGAAGACACAGGGAGCCCCAGGGAAGCCTGCCCACCCAGCCGGCAGTGCCAAGGAGGGACCAGGGGCACGGGAAGGCTGCCCAGGCGCTGGGCTTGGTCTTAAAGGACGAGATGGGTGAAGGAGAGCAGGTGGGGAATCTCTCAGAGCAAACAGCCAAGTGGAGGGCCCAGGGGAAGATGAGATAAAGCTGCCGCCCAGGCCTGAAGGGTGGCTGCGATGGCCTGTAGGACCAGATGGACATCTGCTACCCCAACTTGGACCCCGACACCCCGGACAATTCCAGCCTCTGGGTCCTGGGGGACGTCTTCCTGAGGCTCTGTTTCACCATTTTTGATCGGGCCAACAACAGGCTCCTGTGATGGCATATTCATGGGCGCTGCTCCTGGAGGCTGCTGGCCTGCCCCAAGGACTCACACACTCCCTGTGTTCCCGCCCAGGGGACCCACTACATCTGCGTCTGCGGCTTTGCCAAGCCCTTGTCTTAGTAGAAAAGGACTGTCTTTATGTCCAATGGTGTCGCTCAGTTGATTGAGCCTTGTACCACGCACTCAGAGGTCACCGGTTCCATTCCTGGGCAGGATACATGTCCATGAGATTGTGGGCTCGATCCCCAGGTTGGGCTATGCAATAGGCAGTTCATCAATGTTTCTCTCTCATCTATGTTTCTCCGATCACCCCTTGAAGGAGTCAGACATCCACACCCCTGACATCATCTTCAGCTATGATTAGACCTCCTGGCACCTTGCCTTCCGGACTGTCTGGCATCTGGCATCCTGGCTGCCTGACGTCTGAATGGTCACAGTCCTGGGCCAATCCCAGGGCTAAGAATATGGGACTGGCGCTTCTCAAGAATGCAGTTTCTACTGGAAGAACTTTTAACTTTTTCTTCTTTGGAGCACTTTTGGGCTTTTGCCTTAGATCAAGTTTTCAAACTTGGAACAGATTCTTTTTGAGTTTGTTCAGCGCTATTTAAAGAAAAGTGCAGGTCTAATCACAGCCGGTGATGATGGCAGAGTCTGGGTGTCAGAGGGGTGATCGGAGGATCATCTGGAGGCCTGGTATATCCAGGCATGGATGCAGGACTAGAAGGCTCAGGACAAGAATGGAATCTTTCTTATGGCTCAACCTGTATCTATTCTAATAAAAGGGTAATATGCTAATTAGACCGAACATCTTCAGACATCCTTCTGGACAAAGTCATGTGGCAGGAACTGAGGCACATGTACACATAAACCCAACACACAAAAGTACTGAATGCAAACTGTAATCAAAAAAACAAATTTAAAATAATAACAGTTAATAATAATTGCCTGCCAACCAGTACTATTTCATAGAAAGATACAAAATATCACCAAAAAAATGAATAAATGAATAAACTGGTCAGAAGTGCAGCCCAAACTGTGGGCCGTGGGCACACACATCTCTCCCTCCCCCTTCAGAACTGCACCGTAATGGCCCTCAGGGGCTCTCTGGCCCTCTCTCCGAAATGCCAGCCCTCCAGCTCTCCCTATCCTGTCCTCACTTTCGCTGTCCCCACACTGCACAGCATGCACTGTGTGATCTATCTCTCTTGTGATTCTCTGTCGCCTGCCCTGAGTGGCCACCAGGGGAGACAGCAATTGGTCTGCCTTGTTCTTTGAATGTCCTTGGGGACGAATGCCACGCGAACTCAGTGTGAAGGAGACACAGACCCTGGGCTCACACCGAGCACAATTCTGCAGAAGCAGGCAGCGAGGGCACTGCCGGCTGCACCCATTTGTGCCAAATGCTCAGGCCTCCAGAACAAACGCCAGCGACGGGCGAGGGGCACATAGGCCGCACAGAAGTTCACCATCTCACAGCTCTGGAGGCCAGAAAGCCGGGAGCAAGTGTTTGCCGGGCATCTCCCTGAGCCTGGCTGCCTGGCATTCGGCTGTCTTCCTCCCATGCCTTCCCCAGTCTCTCCTGTGGGACTGTGTCCTAACCTCCCCTCATCTCAGGACAGCGGTCACAGTGGGTGAGGGCCCAGCCTCGTGACCTCAGTCAGGCTCCTCAGAGTAAGGACCCATCTCCAAACCCAATCGCATTCCGCGTTCTCTGGACCTGGGCTTCCACACATGAATTTGGGGAGCACAATGCAGCCCTTACCACTGAGATGGGCAGGGAGTACGGTGGGTGCTGCCTCTAGCCAGGCTCAGAAGCCCCCACCACCTTCAAACATCCCTGAGAGCCAGTGTGGAGGCTTAGTGCTCAGCCACTGACTCACCATCCCCTCTGTGCCATGTTCCTACCCCCGTGCAAACGTGATCCCCCGGGGAAGAGGGGACACACTCCTAGACTAATTCCAACTTCCCATTTAAATATTATCAAATGCCAGCTCCTCTGTGAAGGCCTCCCAGATGTCCCCGGGCAGCGACAGCCCTTTCCTCTAAGTGACCCATAGCACTTTCCATATCCTGCTTCGGTCGGGCACTCCAGGACCCAGCCAAAGCGGGCGCTGAAGGACAGGGAGCAGGATATGAGAAGGTGGCACAAGCTTCCACTTGGGCTCACAGCCTCTCTCCCCCACCCCAGGCGAGGGCAGGAGGACGCCGTGTTGAGAACAGCTCTGTCCATCGGGAGCAGAAGGCCAGGGACAGCTCCCTCCACTGTCAGCACACATAACAGTCACAGGGCAGAAGCCGGCCCAGGTGCCACCAGGAGGACAGGGCGCTAGTCAGATCAGATTCGACCAGAGAAGGCAGAACGGCCAGGCCCAGGCTGAGACATGCTTAGCTGCCAGGCAAGAATGTGGCATTAGTGATATGGGAACAAAGGAGATGGGCCGGGCAGTGGGGCGGAGCCCGTATCAGCAGGGCCTTGACCTTCTTTGGTCCACAAGAGGGGTTCACCCCAGGCCACCGCTCCAGGAGGTTCTTGCTTGGCCCCAGAGCAGGTTCAGCTCAGGGGAGCCACCAGGAGGGGCGGGGGCTGCCGGGGCTGCCAGGGCTGAGGGGGCCTTCTGAGAGCCCTTTGTTGCTGCCCTGGGCCTGCAGGCCATTCCTTGGTTTCGCTGCACTTCCAGGAATTTTCCAAATCTGGTTAAAACAGTTACTACCTCTCCCCACTCCCCCCAGCTTTCAAACCTTTCCTCCTCTGCTTCCAGTTCTGCTTCCCCCTCCTCCAAAGCAGGCATCAGAGGCCCCACGGGTGGCCAGTCTGGTGGTGGGAGCCTGGGGCTGAGGCTCCGGGCCATGCCCCTAACATCTGGGACTCCCCACGAGCACATTCCTGCCCCAGTCCCGCTGCCTCCTCTCTGCTCCCTGACTGTTCCAAGAGCTCGGATCACCTAACCCAGGGCATTCCCTGTGCCAGGGCCCCAGAGGTGGGGCCATCAGGGTCCAAGATGGCTCTCACTCCCCACGCTCCAGGCCCGGAGGCAAGTGGGCTCTTGGTGCCCCTGAGAAGCCTCATTCATTCACTCATCACCCCTCCCCTTTACGCACTTCATCCATGAGGATGGGGCCTGCTTGGCACCAGTGCCTGGTGGCTTCCAAACACCGCTCACACACCTCCTACAGGTCACCTGACCCATAACTTCACCCACAGGAGCAACTTCACCCACAGGAGCAGGACTTCTGCCCCTGACGGGCCCCAGGAAGGAGCTATAGCAGCTCTGAGACGAGGGAGAGAGGGGTTCTTCCTGGGCAGGGGCCCCTGAGCTTTCGCCACATTCTGAGAGGCAGTCAGCTTGCAAGTGTGGGTTCAGGGTCCAGACAGCCTGGCTTCAAACTCCAGCTCTTCCCCTACCACAGCGTAACCTGAAGCTCTTGCCGACTGTCTCTCATCCCAGTGGTAAAGCGTGACCAACAGGAGCACCCACATCACAGGGCTGTTGAATGAGGCGTGATGCACACAGCACACTTGCCTGGACACGTTAGCCACTGTCCTGCCCACGGGCCGCTGGGCTTTACTGACCCAGCCACCTGTCTGGGTGGTAGGGCCTTTGTCCGCCTGCCCCCTGGAAAGGGGCTATGCTGGGACGAGCCTTCTCCTGCCCGTGCTCTCTCTCCACGCCCCCCTCCCCGGAGGTTTGCGAGCCAGGCCCTTTCCTCAGTGAGTCGGGAGGGGTGGAGCCGGAAGGAAGCCGCAGAAAGCCGCAACACACATGTAAACTTAGAGCATAAGTACACTGTCTCACACATTGTTCTAACACACAAGTGGCCCGCCTGCTGGCCAAGGAATGGAAGGTGCCCCAAGCCTCTCACAGGTCTCCATTCAGCAGACTATCTCCTCCACCCCCCATTTCTCCCAAAAATCTCTCAGGCATCATGACCCCCTGAGCAGAGGAGTCAAGGGCGCCAGCTCTGCCTCTTGCTTCCCCGCATCCAGGCAAGCTTCGGGACCTCTCTGAGCCTCGGTTTACCTGCTATACTTTGTAAAATGGTACCGCAGAGCCCTGTATCTGCCTTGGGAGGAGAGACCATGGGTCCATGGCAGGGTTGTTCCCCACACCTGAGGACTGTTATTGTCACCTGAGTGGGGACAGCCAGCGGGGAGAGGGCAGTAAGGCTCTCACCTCTGCACCCCCAACGCCAAAACTGCACGTGAAATAGGCACCAGCAGAGCGGGGTTTGCAGAGCAACCACTTCAGGGTTTTCCAAATTGTGTCCCTTCGATCCCGTGGAAATGCCTCGGGGGCTAGGGGGCTGCGCCCGCCCCCGCCTGAGTGGCTCAGCTCTCCTGAAATGGCCTCGAGTGCGGATACAGTTTGTGCGAAGTCATTTGGCTCCTAAAAGCTAAAGTTTGTTGCAAACGTCGATGAATTAAAATAAAAGACTAGATCATTGTTTTAAATGAGCCAAAGACTGGAGCAGGTGCTTCCGAAGAAGACACGCAAAGGGCCAACGTGCGAAGGAAGAGCTGCTCAGAGTCCTGGTTCACCGGGAACGCAGAGGAAAGCTAGGAGAGAAGACCCCTCACACCCGCCAGACTGCGTGTGCGGCACAGCTGACGTCCTGCGTGCTTGAGGACATGGAGCCACCGGGCCCGCTCGCGGCTGCTGGAGGACAGCCTAACACCACTTGGGGGGACAGGCCAGCAGTTTTTTTCTTTTCTTTCTTTCTTTTTTTTTTTTTTTTTTTAACATATTTTCATTTATTTCAGAGAGAGGAAGGAAGAGGAAGAGAGACAGAAATGTGAGCAAATCATTGATTGGCTGCCTCCTGCACGTTGGACTGAGCCCGCAACCCAGGAATGTGCTCTTGACCGGAATGAACCTGGGACCCTTTGGTCCACAGGCCGACGCTCTATCCACTGAAACACACCAGCCAGGGGGAGAGAGAATCATGGACCAGATACCTCCTGCACGCCCCCTACTGGGGATCGAGCCTGCAACCCGAGCATATGCCCTAACAAGGAATCCAGGCATGACCTCCTGGTTCACAGGTCAATGCTCAACCATGGATCATGCCGCCCGGACGCAGCAGTTTCTACTGACACCGAACACACCATGCCCGATGATCCCGCAATTCCACTCCTGAGCTCGCGCCCAACAGAAATGCTGTGCATGTTCACGGGAGGGAGTGAGGAGGGGGGCGGCCTAGAAGGCTCAGAGCAGCCCCGCCCTAAGAGCTCCCACAGGAGCTGCTCACGTGCCCACCAGCCAGAGTCGAGGTCACTGAGGCATCTGTGTCCAGGTGGAAGGACATGCAGCAGTGAGAACGGCTGATCTGCGAGACACACGGCACCACGTGATTCTGAGCAAAGAAGCCAGACTCGGCAGCATGCCTGTTACGCAGTATCATTTACCTCAAGTACAAGTGTGGGCCCGAGCCATCTGCTGCCTGCAGTGAGGGCGATGGTTTAGGGGAGGATGGAAGGGTGCCTGAGGGAGCAGGGGGGCTTGCAATTTGTTTCCTTTTTAAAAAATCCTCACCCAAGGATATTTCCCATTGGATTTTAGGGAGAGTAAACGAGAGGGAAGGACAGCGAGAAACATCCATGTGAGAGAGACACATTGATTGGTTGTGCTTCCTGCAGGCACCCTAACCAGGGCCTGGGCCAAGGAGGAGCCTGTAACCAAAGTACATGCCCTTGGCTGGACTCAAACCCCGGACCAAAGGGTCTGCAGGCCAACGCTCTATCCACTGAGCCACACTAGCCAGGGCTGTGTTGTTTTTGATGCGGTAGGGGTTACACAAATATGCTTGATGTGTGACATTCATCCAACTATCCCCCATGACACTCATCTTTCTGTATGCACATTATATTTCAAGAAAAAATTGTTTAAAATGATGATGTAGACGTATAAGAAATCCCTTGGAAAACACCTGAGCACTTAATTCTCCTTCAGAAAGTAATTTGCAAAACCAATGCCTGACCCCATTGCTGTATACACACACACACACACACACACACCACAGCGTTCCTGGGGGAGGGGTCTGGCCGTGGGCTGGGTCCTTTTTTAACTTTCATTTGCCTGTAAATAGCCTGCACTGGACATGCATTATTTGTCCATTTGTAGACTTGGGCCAAAATATTGTTATAAATTTAATACTTTGAACCTGTTCTGGTCTCTGGAGAAACCGCATGGGGCTGGGGCTGGGAGCATACACGGTTCCATGTCCCGGGAAGACTGGCCGGGGCGAGGCCTTGATGGAAAATTCCTGGGGCCCTGCGTCCCAAGCCTATCAGACCCCGATAACACCTATCGCAGCGAGTCCCGGCGGGTCCTGCCGCCACCGGCTCCTTAGATCGCGTTCCACTGCCTGATGTGCTGTGTTCACATCACATTCCTGAACACCTGTGCCCTTGGTGGGGCTGCCCCGTCAGCGATGAAGCTCCCAGCGCCCCCTCAAAGCCAAGTGCCGGCAGCGCTAATGGCAAAGTCAATGCTGTTGTCTAATCTCTCCACCGGACCGTCTGGCACGCACAGATTACCAGCTTCCCTGCTGGCAGCATGACCCACCTCCAGGATCCCGGTCCCGGCTCCCCCTCTCCCCCCTCAGCTCCCCTGGGTTGGAGGCTGCGGCCATCACTGATAGGTAGATGCAGGCGGGCAGGGGGAGGACAGGGCCTGGCCCAGGACGTCTCCCAAGACCAGAGCCCCCTGCACCCCGTCCTGCACCCCGTCCTAGGCCTCGTGTGTCACCCCTCACTACGTGACCCTGGGCCAGCCCCATCCACCTCTGAGCTGTGCTGCTGGGAAATGCAGGGATAATCACGTCTGAAAGCTCGAGTGTCCCCAAGCGCTCGGCCAGCAGGAGAGCCAAGGCCATGCAACAGCGCGCGCCTTTTGTGCTGATGGAGGTTTCAGACCCACGGCCCTCGCTGCCGCCGCCGCCACCCTCCCCACTCCTGATGTGGTCCCGGATGGAGGCCACAGGGGGACCTTGTGGGGTTTTCTAGGGGTTCCTAACCAAGTTCACTTCCTATTGCTGGTGATGAACGAACACAGATTTGGCAAGTTAACGCCACTCACCTTTATGCCCCCAGTTCCGTGGGCTGGGGATCCAGGCTCCATCGGCTGCCGCTGCCTCACGGCCTCCAGCTACATCGAGATGTCAGCCGGGGCTGGGATCTCCTCTGAGGCTTACCTGGTCGTTAGAGGGAATCCGTTTCTTGCAGCTTCATTCCCCGATGACTGGGGGCTGGAGGTTTCGCTCTGCTCCTTGCCACGTGGGACTCTCCGGGGGGCGGTGCTTCATCAAGGCCGGCAGGCGACAATCTGCACAAAGACAGTGATCAGCTCATGTGATGTCACCACGAAATCAAAACACGTACCCTATTGCCCAGCAGCATGTCACAGGCCTGCACATGCCTAAGGGCAAGGGTGACAAGGAACATGCCCCCCCAGAGGACACTTCGGGGCCACCGTGTGCCCTGCCACAAGCCCAGACTCTCCCCCCACACACACCCCAGGATGTTAAAATCATTAATGTAGGGAGACAACTTCTCACGATCCAAGAGCGGCCCATTGGTGGGACCCCAAGGTCCATGTGAGTGGAAAGGAATGAGGCCCCTCCTGCCCTTTTCTGGGCCAGCCATTAACCCCCGGAAGGCCTGCCTCTTTACATCTTGTTCACGGATGTGCCCCAGCGACCGGAACAGCACGAAGCAGGCACATAATCAGGACACATTGAATACCAGCCCATGTGTCTCAGTGGTTGGAGCATCAGCCCTTGGACTGAAGGGTCCCTCCCTCCTCTTTCCTCCCTCCCTCTCTCCCTCCCTCCATCCTCCCCTCCCAGTGGTAACCTTGACCCAGGGTTTCCACCTGGAGCTCTGGGACTTGGGCAGATCTTTAGTTGGGTCAGTGCGGAAATGAGAGTGGGGAAAGGCTCAAGGGGAGGAAAGAGAGGAGAGGAAGCAGCAGGCGACACAAAAGCAGAAATGCCGGTCAGGGACCCCCGTCTGGGCAGGAAGATGTCTTAGGTGTCTTTGAACACAGATATGCTGTGTTCCGACCACACTCACCCGGAGGCTCGGGGGGATCTGGAGCTTGGCCAGAACCTACGTCCCCTGGTGCTGAAAATCCCGGGGTGGCCCAAGAAATCTGATTTCAGAACAAGCCCGTAGACAGTGCTCTCTGCCCCCTGGTGGCCTCACGCCTCCCCCCACACCCCAATCTCCCCGTCCCCAGAGCTCCAGGATCAACAGTGTCGCTAGCCTTGTCTGCTTTGTCCACTGAATGAGCCCCAGCGAGAATCCAGTGGGCTGGCAACATCCTTGTTTAAAAAGAGACTTTAAGAAGAAGCTTCAGTTTGGTCATACACGAGTACGCATGTCCCAGGTGGCTTTGTCGCCTGCAGCAGATTCAGCCGAATCATAAGCACAGAGGACATGAGAGAGTCAAGCCCTCTGGGATCTCAATGATGTAGGCTTCACCCGGCCAGCATGGCTCCGTGGCTGAATATCGACCTAGAAACCAGGAGGTCACAGTTCAATTCCCAAGGAGGGCACAGGCCCGGTTGCGGGCTCGATTCCCAGTGAGGGGTGTGCAGGAGGAGGAGGATTCGCTCTCCTCATCAGTGTTTCTCTCTCTCCCTCCCTCTATGAAATCAATAAAAATACATTTAAAATAAAAATATTTTAAAGGCAGAGGCTGCCGAAACCGGTTTGGCTCAGTGGATAGAGCGTCGGCCTGCGGACTCAAGGGACCTGGGTTTGATTCCGGTCAAGGGCATGTACCTTGGTTGCGGGCACATCCCCAGTAGGGGGTGTGCAAGAGGCAGCTGATCAATGATTCTCTCTCACTGATGTTTCTAACTCTCTATCCCTCTCTCTTCCTCTCTGTAAAAAATCAATAAAATATATTTTTAAATAAATAAAAAAAGGCAGAGGCTTTGAGCAACCTGAGAGGGTGGGAGAGCAGCCGTGGGAAGAGGAGGAGCGTGGGAAGTGAGGGGCATAGATCCCAAAGACACGCCAGCCTGTCTCAAGGCGGCCACGTTCTCCCACCCGCTCCACCCTCTCCTCCTCTGCCCCACATGCACCACTTTGCAGGATTCGGCCCAACCCCGTGAGAACAAGGCACTCAGCAACTCAGTGCAGTGACATTTCTGTAGGGAAAGGTCTCAAGTTCCCAGTCACGGGCCTAGGACCATGCTTCGGGGCCTCAGCAACAGGAACTGGCCCATATCTACATGGGGAGCTGCTCCCCCAGAACCCCGGCTCTCCCAGAACCCCGGCCATTGGCCCCATGGGGACGAATGAGGAACACCAAACTCCAAGGACATCCGTGAAATGTCAAGGGTCCTTGAGCCCAATTTTGACAACATTCTCAACCTGTCAAGTTTTCTTACACTTCATCACTTAAGGACTGAGCCTCCCTCCACCTGGCCATCGCCTGCTCCCACACATCCTCGGGGCATTGCCCCGACGGAAAGCTACAAAGCCACTCCCCTGGGAACCTCTCAGAACCTGGCTCTGGGGCGGGACAATCTTATCAGAAAACTTGGTGTTTGCTGTTGGGATAAGCGGTCACCTTTGAAGGCTGATAGGATTGGTTCCCTCACACTTGGGCAGCATATAAGGCGCCTCGTGGCCTGCCACTGTACACTTGCTGCCGTCCGGCCCTCGACCTTCTCAGAGACCGGAGCCCGGAGGAAGCATGAAGTGGCTGCTGCTGCTCGCGCTGGTGGCGCTCTCCGAGTGCCTCATCTACAAGTGAGTCAGGCGCAGGGCACAGAGGCTCCGGGGGCACGTCCCCTCGGCTGCCTGTCCCTGGCCGGCCTCTCTGCCCAGATGTTCTCCTTCTTTTCACATTTCTCTCCTGACCATTTCTCTCTCTCTCTCTCTCTCTCTCTCTCTCTCTCTCTCTCTCTCTCTCTCTGCCACCCTGGGGAGCCAGTGCTGTAGCTGGGGGGATCACTGTTCAGAGGAAAGAACATTCTGTGCATTTAAACATAGGAGTCCAGCGTGGCTGGTGTGGGTCAGCGAATAGAGCATCGGCCTGCAGACCAAAGGGTCCCAGGTTCAGTTCCGGTCAAGGGCACGTACTCAGTTGCAGGCCCCTCCCTGGTCAGGGCTCCTGCAGGAAGCAACCCTTTGATGTATTTCTCTCACATCAATGTTTCTTTCTGTCTCTTTGGAAGAAAGTCCTCTTTCTTCCACCCTCTATAAAAATCAATGGGAAAATATCCTCGGGTGAGGACTAAAATATGTATATATTAAACATGAGTCCAGGACAGATAGCCCAGCATAATTCTCTCTCGAGAACTTCCTTGTGTGTAAATAAGAAGTTCTAGACGCGCTAACGGTGGGATTTAGTTTGAGACCTCAAAACACTGCCAAGCCTAAAGCACTCAGACTAAGTCCCACCCAGGCAGCGCACCCTGGCATCACCGACTGCCGTGGCTTCCCTGGGCCCGGCCCAGTGTGGCCCCAGCTCCACCCCTGGGCCAGGGGCCTCGGGACAACCACCAACTTATTTGTATTTTTGTGCCCAAATAAGAACACCTTCCCTCTTGACTTTGTTCCTTTTTTAAAAATATGTTTTTATTGATTTCAGAGAAGAAGAGAGAGAGAGAGAGAGAGATATCAATGATGAGAGAGAATGATGGATCAACTGCCCTCTGCACGCCCCCTACTGGGGATGGAGCCCGCAATCAGGACCTGTCCCCTGACCAGAATCAACCCATGACCACCTGGTTCCTAGCTTGATGCTCAACCACTGAGCCCTGCCGGCCGGGCTTGACCTCCTTCCCTTGTCCTCCCTAGGGCCAGCCTTCTCTTCCTGCTGCTTCCACAGGACCTCCCCCCCACCCCCCGCCGCCCGAATAATCCTTGCCTAACGACGCTTCCTCCCCCAAATCATCCCTTTGCAATCGCTCTACAGGGTTCCCCTCGTCAGAAAGAAGTCCCTGCGGACTAACCTGAGGGAGAATGGCCTCCTGAAGGACTACCTGAAGAACCACCAGCTGAACCCCGCCAGCAAGTACTTCCCCAAGGCGGCTGACATGATGGCCACCCAGCCCCTGGAGAACTACATGGACGTGAGTGCCTGGCAGGTGGCGGGCGGCTCCCCAGACTTGCCAGGGGGAGTGAGGGGCTGGGGGTGTTGGAAGATGGACGAGGACTCTGATTCCCCTAGGCCGTCACCCAGGGGTCTGCTCCCGGGATCTCGGAGGCACGGGGAGGGCATAGGAGAACTCGTGGTTGAAGAGGTCACACTCATTCCTCCCTGCGTTCACGCGTGCCATGTCAGTTTGCACAGAGCACCTCGCACAGCCAGGCTCTGTGCTGGGCCAAGGAGTAGCAGGGAGCCACTGGTGCAGCCCCACCCCACAGGGGCCCTGGGCTGGTAGGGAGAGACAAACAGTGATCTGTGCGTCCCTCCCTCTCCCCCAACCCCCGCGCCCCGCCAGCCACGTGCAGCCGGGGGCGACCAGGAAGGTACACACTGAGCCAGGTGGCAAGTGGCAGGTGACAGGCCAGGACTTCTCCGGGGAGCAGTGAGGGAAGCACGAGGAGGCCAGCAGACGGGAGAGAGCAGGAGGGTGGTGTCAGTTCTGGTGGCACCGGGGAGCAGCCTGCAGAGAGCAGAGAGTGGGAGGGAGCACGGGGAGGGCAGTGCAAAGTGAGGCCGGGGGTCAGTGAGAGGAGCCAGCCAGTCTCTGATACTGCCTTCATCCTGATCAACTGAACCCCCTAAGGGGTGTCTGACATGGACAGCGTGGGGTCATAGGAAGGTCACTCCGACTCTTCTACTTGGGACATGACTGCCCGCCTCGCCGTCCTTACATGCTGTGTCGCCTGTGGCAATGGCCGGGCCAAGGGCGCCAGCGGCGCTGCCTGTCTGAGGAGCCTCGAGTGAACTGGGCTCGCCAGCTCGTGGGACCTTGGGCAAGAGCCCCCGCTCCCTCCCGCAGAGCTCACATCTCCCAGCAGAGGGCTGTGACGTTTTTGGAGGATTGAGCACAGTCTGGTCCCTGGGAAAGGCATCCTGTTTATTCGCTTACGAATTTCTGAGGCACCTACTACGTGCCAGAGGCTAGGCAAGGAGCTGAGAAAACAATCGTAAGTAAGCCAAGTTCCTGGAGCTTCGAGGCAGGAGAAGACAAATAAGAGACTAATAATGCGTATGTAAGACAATTTCGGGGCCTGACACGTGGCACAAAGAGACATGAACTGGGGGAGGGGCGTGAGTGAGGGGACTAAGAGGAATGAGAGAGGGCAAACTTGGACAATGTGGTCAGGGAGGGCCTCCTGGTGGAGGTGACATGGATTAGAGCTCTGAACGACTGAGGAGTCGGCTAAGGAAAGACCTAGAATAAACATTTCCCAAGCACAAGAAATTGCAAGCACCATGTCCCTAAGGTGAGAATGAGCTTCTCATCAGCAAAGAGCAAGACCAGCGTGGCTGATCCTGGCAACGCCCTCTATGGGTGTAGGGAGAAGGCAGAGTGAAGGGCTCCCACCTGTGGGGGCTGTGTATCTCCCGTGGACACGTTAATGGATGAGCACAGGGTACTCTCAGGGTCCCACTGTCCCCCAGGGTGGCAAGACGAGGACAGACAAGATGAGGCTATTATTAGGTGGCAGTGGCTCTCAGAGGAGAGCAGTCAGAGGGGAACTGGGGAACAATCAGAGAGGGCTTCAATGAGGCGAAGAGACCACTGGGCCAGCCAGGACAGAGGCATAGAGCAGGGAGAGAAAGGCGAGGAGAACCGTGAAGGGGAAGGTTGGGGTGGGCTGAGGAGCCAACCCGGAGACAGCCGCCAGGGAGGCAAAGGTGGGAGCCCGGGTCTGTGAGCTGTGCCCGTCCCCCCAGATGGAGTACTTCGGCACCATTGGCATCGGAACGCCCCCTCAGGAGTTCACCGTCATCTTTGACACCGGCTCCTCCAACCTGTGGGTGCCCTCCATCTACTGCTCCAGCCCTGCCTGCTGTGAGTGCCACCTCCTGGCCCGGCCCTGACAGACGGTGACCTGGAACTCACAGGGGCTGCAAACAGGTCCAATCCCAAATTTGCTGGGATTTGCTGAGCTCCTACTATGTGCCAAGCACTGGGCTTAGGTGCTCTGGGGGCTAAAGGGTGACACACAGGGTCCCTGCACCCAAGGCATTCAGGCCAACGGCAGAGGAGTGGGCAGCCGTGGGCCTGCGCCATTCATGTTCAGCAGGGGCGTCCTGGGGGCACTGTGGGGTGAGTGGGGAACCTCCATCCAGAAGATGGTCCCAACTGGTCTAACCAGCCAGAACTGGAACCTGGACATACCTAGGCTCCAGAATCTAGGGCAAAGTTACCCTTCTCCCAAGTCCCCCTCCCAGCACCCACCCGGGAAGACAGGCCCCGGCCCTGCCTCTCGGTCAGCTTTTGGGGGTCATCAGTGTCACTTTTTACCCACACAGCCAACCACAACCGCTTCAACCCTCAGAAGTCCTCCACCTACCAGGGCACCAGCCAGACGCTGTCCGTGGCCTATGGCACCGGCAGCATGACTGGCATCCTCGGGTACGACACGGTCCAGGTGAGCGCCTACAGGGCCCCTTCCCCCGCACCGCCGTGGAGCTGGCTCCCAGGGACTTTGGGGCCCCCAGAACCAGCTCACTTCAGCAGTAAAGGTCTCATGATCACAGAATCGAATTGGGGGGTGGAAGGGGAAAGGACGTGGCTGATATTTCTAGATGGGCAGGAGTGGGTAAGGGGTGTGGTGCCTGGAGCCATAAGCCAGCCTCTGCCCCACTCAGGCTGAGGGCTATGGGAGAGGCGGGGGGAGGGCATAAAAAATGGCTCAGTTCCCTTTAACACTTCCTCCCTCCACTGTAGCTTCCCCCCCAGTCCAAAAGCTCCTCCAGCTCCCTGCTTCTGGGTGCAGTAGGGGTCAAGGGCTCTGACCCCCCTGGGGTCTGCTTCGATCTGCACATCAGACACAAGCACAGGGCGGCCCCGCTTCCCAGCAAATTCTCACCCGACCAGCAGCGGGGGCACCCGGAGGTCAGCCGCCATGGTCACCTCAGAGGAATAACAAGCACCCGGGGACAGTCCCCTCCAGCCCCTCCAGCCGATGCCCCGAGCTGAGTCCCACACGGAAGGAGCCGAAGGCACCAGACCCAGCGCTGGCGCCACACACAGGCCAGAGGCCTCGCTGATGGGGAACACCCTGGTCTCCCCACTCAGGTTGCAGGCATCGCCGACACCAACCAGATCTTCGGCCTGAGCAAGACGGAGCCCGGCTCCTTCCTGTACTATGCGCCCTTCGACGGCATCCTGGGCCTGGCCTACCCCAGCATCGCCTCCTCAGGGGCCACACCTGTCTTTGACAACATGTGGAACCAGGGGCTGATTTCCCAAGACCTCTTCTCCGTCTACCTGAGCCCGTGAGTAGGGCAGGGGGGGCAGGGTCGGCCCAGCAGGGCTGCCCGGGCTGGGGGTTGGGGGCGGGGAGTGCAGAGGATCTTAGCAGGCGCGGCGTGGGGAGGCCCGTGTCTGGGCCTGAGAGGTGTACTTGCAGAGAGAACGGCGCCAGGTCCCTGAGGCCAGCCGTCCCACACCTCTGATTTGACGAGTGAGAGTCTCTGTCACTTTGGCTTACACAACTCCACCGTCATCAGCCGTTTGTGCTAGGCACCAGTCCCAGGACCACCGAGTCAAGTGAATCTGCTTAACATTGGGGCCAAGTCTTCATAGCAAAGAACCATTGAGGGGGGGGAGATGAAGATTCGACTGGGGCTTAAATCTCGAACAGAGAAGCTGTTAAAGGAGGAAGACCAGCTTCTTCCATATTTAGAATCTAGGTTTCCGTGGTGACAGTGAGTTACTTCTAAGAGTGAGTAAAGAGTGAACCAGGCGTTGGTCTGGGCCAGTGGTCAGCAAACTCATTAGTCAACAGAGCTAAACATCAACAGTACAACAATTGAAATTTCTTTTGAGAGCCGCATTTTTTTAAACTTAAACTATATAGGTAGGTAATTGTTATTAACTTAATTAGGGTACTCCTAGCTGGCCTTTGCTAAAAACTCAAGGGACCAAAGAGCCACATGTGGCTCGAGAGCCACAGTTTGCTGACCATTGGTCTATGCTGAGAAGAGGTTTACGCAAGGAAACCTGAGGGTGCTGGCAGCTTCCCCGAGACACCCCCACCTTCTCTCGCGAAGCAGTTGGCGCGGCCCATGCGAGATTAGTTCACGGTCCCGCCGCAACACAGTGAGCCGCATGGGCTGCCCATTGCTTACAGCCCAAATAAATCCACTTAAAACAGAGGCCAAAATTCCACAGCGAGGAAGGAAGGGGAAAGTTAGCTCTTGGAAGACCCAGAGTGTATGTCCCTCGGAGGGAATGATGGGAAGAATGCATTCCTGTCTTTTCCTCCCCACGTGGCACAGCAATGGCCAGAGCGGCAGCGTGGTGATGTTCGGGGGCATCGATTCTTCCTACTACACCGGGACCCTCAACTGGGTGCCTCTGTCCTCCGAGACGTACTGGCAGATCACCGTGGACAGGTGAGTGCACCGTGGCCGGCCCCCTCCTGGCAGGGCCCCAGTCCTATCGCTCTATAGACGCACAGTCACCTAGCTTCCCAGAATGCCACTGGAATGGCCGCACAGGGAGATGTCTCCCAAGAGGGGAAGTTGGGGGTGGCCACGCCAGAGAGACCCGAGAAAGGCACCTCCCTGCAGGAGGGGAGCTGCCAGAGACCCCCCAAACCCTGCCAGGATGAGGCAGCTCCTTACCTCCTGGTCACAGAGGCAGGACAATCTACCAGTACCCAGGGAGCCTGGTGGACCTGGCTGTGCACCCCCCAGCGTTTAGGGACCTGGGAACCAGCACACGCCTCCCACTTTCGGGAAAATATCCTCTAGCCTGGTGACGGGGCAAATGGCAGAAGAGTTCAGACTCCCCTGCCCCCTTGTCCTTCAGGGCCTGCCCCGGCCCCAGCAGCCTCACCCCCAGCTATCCTGGCCCTGCTGGCCTGCAGGGGTGACCGGTCACCCAGGTTTGCCCAGGTGTGAGCAGGGCCTGGGATGCGAGAACTTTCAGTACTTGAACCAGGACAGTCCTAAACCAAGATGCGCCAGCTGGTCACCTCCGTCTGTCCCTGCCGTGCTAACCGCTGTCAGTCCCTCCGCTCCCGCCTGCTCCTCTGGTCTCCGCCCCTCCCCCTGCCTGCCGTCAGCCTGAGACGGCCCCCTCAGCTCGTCACCTCCTGGGCAACCTTTGGGTGTCTGCTTCCCCGAGCCATGTGGCTGCCTGGTTAGGCTCTGCATCCCCTGTGCCTGGCTCGGAGCAGGCTCAGTCGCAGGTGCGAGTGCAGGAGCACATACATGAGCACCTGCATGCCTGAGAGAAGCTGGCTGAAGGATGGGGACGAGGGCCCTCTGGAGTCACCTGGCTCCTCGGGAGATGTGCTCCCTGGGGGCTAAGGAGACCCCTTGCTGCCCCGCCCTCAGCATCACCATGAACGGAGAGGCCATCGCCTGCAGTGGGGGCTGCCAGGCCATTGTCGACACGGGCACCTCTCTGCTGTCTGGCCCAACCAAAGCCATAGCCAACGTCCAGAGCTCCATCGGCGCCCACCAGAATTCCTACGGCGAGGTAAGCCCCCTGATGGCCCTGGCCCGGACCGGGGGAGGGGGTTCTGCCATGCACAAGAGATGTGGCCCTTCTGACTCTTGCTCTCTCTGCCCCAGATGGTGGTCAGCTGCGCAGCCATCAACAGCCTGCCCAACATCGTCTTCACCATCAACGGAGTCCAGTACCCCCTGCCGCCAAGCGCCTACGTCCTGCAGGTAAGGCCCCAGCACAGGATGCACCCGTCCCCTCACTCCGTCAGGGCAAGTACCTGCACAGGTCGCAGCCAACAGTGCTCTGGAGAGAGGGGGAGAGAGAGAGAAAGAGGAGGTGGGGGGGAGAGAGAGAGAAGAGAAGGGAGGGGGAGACAGAGGGGGAGGGAGAGCGTCCTAACCATAAACTCGCGACAGAGAACTTGGATACAGCCTTCCCAAGAGGAAAAGCAAGGCCAAGGACGGTAGTGAGAAAGGTTTTAGCTGGGCCTGGGTCTCTGTGACAGCCCTTGATCCGAGTGTGGTTTAGGAGAGCCTGGGAGACGAACCCCTGACGGCTCTCAAGGGCTGAGCAAATGAAGATCCGACTCACCGGGGCCCGGGCTAGGACGCTCCTACCGCCTCAACGGCCTACCAATCCCCAGCCAACGGCGCAGGAAGCGCCTTTACCTTGTCCTGCGGAGCCAGGAGCGGGGCCGGCTTGTCCAGAGGGTGGATGTTGGGCGATGCCGCTTCGCCGCAGGGCAGGGCCTGGGCAGGGCTTTCTCCAAGCGCCCAGGTGCCCTCACTGCGCAGGCGGCGGCCCAGCGCCCTGTGAACCACGGGCTGGCAGGGGGCCTGGCTGGCCGCCGGCGATCCGGTGATGAGAAAAGGCTTCCCAAGCCCTCCCGGCAGCTTTCGCTCCCGCCTGGGCTCCGATGCTGACCGCAGGGTCTGTGCTCCCGGAAACCGGAAATGGACGTGCAGGGAGCGGCTCACGCGGCAGACCCGGGCCACGGGCGCCGGCCCGGAGCTCCCCCACGCCCCGCGCCCCCGGGCTCGGCCCAGCGCCTTCCCGCTGAGTCCGTCCCCGCTCCTCTCCGTCTTCTTTTCTCCAGAGCCAGCAGGGCTGCACCAGCGGCTTCCAGGGCATGGACATCCCCACGGACAGCGGGGAGCTCTGGATCCTGGGCGACGTGTTCATCCGCCAGTACTTCGCCGTCTTCGACCGGGGCAACAACCGCGTCGGCCTGGCTCCCGTGGCCTGAGCCCCGTCTTCGGCGGCTTCCCGGAGCCCCCGGCTGGGTCTGCGGCCGCTCCGAGGGAAGGGCATTCTCCTCAGGGGTCTCCCTCGCGTTGGGGTCGCCCCGACAATGTAGAATAAAACCTAACCTGCCGGAAACGTTTTGTGGAGTTGCTTCTCTTCGTTGGCATTGCTCCTCGCGTCACTGGGTCCGGGGTCAGGACACAGGGCAGGGGTCGGGGGTGGCCATGCTCACTGGACGGCAATGGCGCCACCGCGCAAACAGGTCCTGACAGGCGCCGCTGGCAGCCTCGCGTGAAGAACGTGGGGGCGTCGCGTGAAGACGTGGGGGTGTCAAGGGAAGACGTGTGGGCATCGCGTGAAGATGTGCGTGCGTCGAGGGAAGACGTGGGGGCGTCATGCGTAAACATGGGGGCGTCGAGGGAAGACGTGGGGGCATCGTGTGAAGAACGTGGGGGCAACGTGTGAAGACGTGGGGGCGTCGAGGGAAGACGTGGGAGTCACTTCCGCCTCCATTTAAAGAGAGAAGGAAGCAAGCCCTGGCCGTGCATGTAGTGTCTCCCCCCCCCCCCCCCGCCCCCGGGCACTTCCCGTTCAATTTCCGTCACAGGCACGAACCTTGGCTGCAGGCTCCCCGGCCCTGGTCCGGTGTGTGCACAAAGCAACCAATCGATATGTCTCTGTGTCTCTCCCTCTCCCTTCCAGCTAACATAAATGGAAACCTATCCTCGGGTGAGGATTTTAAAAAACAAACAAATAAATAAATAAAAATTAAGACTTGGGGACCAGAAATGCCAAGCCACTGCCTCCCCATGGAACAGGGCACCTAAGTTCTTGGTTAAGGGACCTGACTTCTCATTTCTCCCAAAGCCAATAAGAAAGAGGAAAGAGAGGGACTGAGGACAGGTGGCCACGGACGGTGGCATTCCTAAGCAGGCCAGACAGGGAGGTCTTGCCTGGAGGGGTGACAGGTGGACCCCCCACACCTGCCAGGCTGCTCCTGCTCAGCTGGCCAATTAGGACTAACCCCTGGGGAGCCCTCTGCACTCTCCCGTCCTCGGAAAAGACAATGGCCTCCCTGCTCCCTGAACGGAGATTTCAAGGGGAGGCACTGAGCATGCTCAAAAGCCCACGAGCCCTAGAAATGCAAATGAGATGTAAGGCTCCCGGAGCGAGTTTGGTAGCAGCACATCCAGTGAAAACCGAGTGTCAAAGTCAGCGTGGAACATGCTTCTGGGCCCTTCCCTGAGGCTCACAAGGCACACATCCCATCAAAGGCTCTGATAAGTCCTGCAGCAAAGCCATGTTTCGCTTCAGCTCAGCTCAGCTTGACCCCAGTTCCTCTCTTGCCAGTAAACTGACTCCAGTCCTGTGTTACTCCACACATGTCGTCAGAAAACCCCACGGCTCCTGCCGCTGTTGACAGCGGATAGTAGGCTGTTCGTGGGAGATACTGGCCTGGGGGCCAGCGCTGGACCGCCCTGCTGAGAGGAGCGACTTTGGGGTGACCCCAGCAACAGAGCTTGAAGTCCTCATTTGTCGTGTCATCCCACAATGTGTCCTCGGTCACATGCACACACGTAAGATGCTGGGCTCAAGGGAGGGGCAGCAGAGCCGTATTTTTTGAAACATCTATTTGGCCACTTCCTTGCTTAAAACCTTTCGTGAATGCCTTGCACGGCACTGAGCTAGGACCACAAAGCTTAGGTGTCCCTGCTCACCTCCCCCGCCTCACCACCATCCCTCTCACCTGAGCTCCCACCTCCACCAATACGCACACTTCTTCCCCTCCCCTGGCCTCTGCACACACTTCCCTTGGCCTGGGTCGCTGTTCCTCCTTTCCTGGGCTGCTAACACCAGCATCCCTCAGGTCTCAGCTTCCCCGACCACCCTCCCACAGAGCCCAGCCCCCTGCCCTTACAGCTCTGGGCAGGACCATTCACAGGAGCGCCTGCTTCTCATCTGCCAGGGCCGGGACTGTGATCGCGTAACTGCTGGAGCCCCAAGGCCTGGCACGCAGTAGATGTGGACGGAGGGATGAATCTGAAGTGACGTTTTAGGAGGAAACAATTCGGACAGGACGAAAGAGTGGATCTGCCGCCACTGCGGCCAGGCCTACAGCAGGGGGGTCAGCGCCCACCCCACTGGCATTCCGTCCGGTCATATTTGGTCATGAGACCAACAGGTGCGCCTCTCAGATTTCGGGGAGGAATTTCACAGCGCCCTGGCGATTGGCATCTCCGACATTTCCTGAGCACCCGCTCGAGGCCAGGCATGGGCTAGGCTCCGGGGGCTCAGGCAGGTCTTCCCAGACCCTCACCGTCCCGCTCCGGTCACACGCCTCTTCCTTCCCCGTCCTCACTCCGCCAGCAGCAGCTCTGCCTCTCCTCTCAGCCCCGCTCCATTCCGTTCCCTCCCCCTGGAAGTCCTGGCTGCAGACCGATCTGAAAAGGCTCCCCGTTAAGCAGACCCGCTGGGCATCTCTGGTCTGACAGCTCCCACGTCACTCCGCAGGATAAGACAAACTCACGTTGCTTTTCTCCCATCTTCACTCATCACTCTTCTCTGCTCTTCACTCTCTCTTCACTACGCTCAGCTCGCTCCATCCTTCCCATCCACTCTTGTCCCCGAGGCTTCTCTTCCCTGCACGGGTCCCTCTCCACTGGCCCATGGAACCCAGAACTCCCGGATGCAGGTTCTCGCACCTCGCGCTGAGGGTGCCACTGGGTCCTCTCCTGACTCTCTGGGCCACGGAGGTCACAGCTGTGAGCTGGGGGCGCGGGAGGGTCCGATCAGCATGCTTTTACATGTGGGCCAACGTGGTGGAATGTTTACAGCTGTCCTCCCATCTCCCTTCCCCGCATAATTTCTTTATAACTTTTAAAAAATATATGGTATTGATTTCAGAGAGAGGAAGGGAAAGGAAGAGATAGAAACATCATTGATGAGAATCATTAACCAGCTGCCTCCTGCATGCCCCCCACTAGGGATCAAGCCCACAGCCCGGGTATGTGCCCTTGATTGGAATCAAACCCGGGACCCTTCAGGCTGCAGACCAATGCTCTATCCCCTGAGCCAAACCGACTGGGCTCCCACACATTTTTTTATTATCAGAAATGAACATTGTTTACTGGGGTTCTATTGGGGGGAGAATAGTATTAAAACATGAATGCGCCCTCGATTGAACTGGTTTAGCGACGAGTAAACAGGTGCTGTGAGTCCCTGCCACGTGGCAGCTGGCCTGGTGGAGAAGCCCCCACGGAGGCAGCGAAGGAGACAGCCAGGGCCCTGCACTTCCATTCTGCGTGGGGTCCCGGGAGCAGAGCGGGAGGCTGCACAGGGTCACAAGCCACCGAGACACGCGGAGGCATTACCACAACTCCGCTGGGAGGCCCCACCCTGCAGACGAGGGTGCTGGGCCCAAGTCCCTCGGCAGGTGGCTACTGAGCAGGGCGCCCAGACCTTACCCTGAAGCACCACCCGTGTGTCTGACGGGCCTGTTAATGACACACGGCCCTTTCCCACCTGTCATGGAAACCTGGCCGCAGCGCCCCACCCCAAGGACCCACCGCGGGTTAGTGCAGCTGCAGCGCTGGGCCATCAGCCTCACCAGGAACCGCCTGGCTCAGGGAGCTGCCGGGGCGAATGACCGCTCACCGCTTTGCTGGGCGGCCAGGGCAGACACGGGGACACACAGCCGCCCCCTCGGCCTGCCTCAGCACAACGCTACACGGCCACGCAGCCTCGGGCTCCCAGAGGGCTGGCCAGGCCTGGGGGTGTCCCCTCTCCTGCCCCCACCGGTGCTGCTGCCACTTCCCCCCAGGTCCCCAGCCACCTGCAACGCCCTCTATCCGCCACCCTTGCTTCACAGAGGTCTCCCGGCGACAGAGGCCTGCGGGCCTTACACAGACCCCCCCAGCCCCAGTTTAGGCCGGCTTTTCTCTCCAGCTGGGGGCTGGAGGGGTACCATTTCCCACCCGTGGGCGTGGGGGGAGGTCTCCCACTTTTCCGAGGCGAGAAGTTAATGTGCAAGCAGCGGGGAAACTGAGGCAGCCTTTAATTAGGAAACCTTGGGGAGGGCAGCCACACGTGCCAATCCCAGTGGCACCAGGGCCCGCTGACCCTCCTCCTGCAGAGCGGGAAGTCCAGCCTTCTCCCAAAGACAGGAGAGAGGCTGCTGCCAGGACAGGCTGGTTCTCAGGCTTCCCACACGCTCCCGGGAAGCGGGGAGGCAGGCTGTCAGCCCCAAGGATGTCCCACGGCTGGAAGCCCCGGGAAGTGGCCCTCGCTGGTCCCAGTGGCTCCCTCGATGCGTCTCCCAGTGGCCCTCCGTGGAGGTCCCTCACCCAGCGGGCCCCTCTTCACTCGCAATCGTGGCTGGGGGCTGCAGGGCACCAGGGCTGGCGGTCACAGTCACGGCAGAGAGTCCGGAGGTGGTGGGAGAGAGGCCATGGCGGGTGGTGGGGGCCTCTGGGGGGCTCGGGTCTGCCGTGGAGAGGGCTGGAGCCCCCAGCAGGACGGCAGGGGGCAGTGCAGGCCACCTGGACATTGTGTGGGCCCCAGAGGCCATTGCTAAAGGCTCCGGAGTAGCGGGAGCCCCAGGAGAGGCGGGAGGTAGAGAGGAGGCTCCTGGGGGGGTGGGAGGCCCCAGGGAGGGCCCGTCGGGGGGTGGAGGGGAGGCCTGGTTCCCTGAGCGGCTCCGGGACAAAGTCTGCAGGTTGGACACGTTGGTTCTCAGGACGAGCTGGAGGAAGTGGGGCGTGGGCTGCTGAGGCCGGGCTGCCAGGGGCCCTGGGCAGGAGCTGCAGGTGGCGGGGTCCTGGGGGGCTCCGCGGGGACTCAGGGCCATGTCTGCAGGAGGGGGCGGCTCCTGCCCATCCTCCAGGGAATCTAGAGAGAGGGGCAAACCGACACAGTGGCTCTCCGACAGCTGAGACAGCTCTGGGCGCTGCACAGGGCCCGGGCCTGGGCTCCTTTCTCCCAAGTCTTGAATCCCGGTGAGGACCAGCCGGAGAAGAGCAGACAGAGGCCCATACCACGCACTGACCTTGATGGTTTGTGGCACATGACTGCCCAGGCCTCTACTTCCTCATCTGTGAAATGAGTGCACAGGGCCGCTCCGAGGACCCACCAACATGGTGCCTGCTCTAATAGCGTGTTTATTACAGACAGAAAAAGAGGAAGGAGCCACGGACACAGCCAGCAAAAAGGCGGCAGTGAGCAGACGGACAGCTGGGAGCTTTTCAAATGACAGCCCGGGCCACGTGAAGCCTGTGCACCCCGGCGGCGGCCTGTCTCCCCTTTACACCCGAGAAAGTGACCACGTGGGCGGACACTGACGATGGAGGAAGGCAAACAGGTGAGAATAACGTGTCCGTAGGAAGAGGACGGGGGGGGGGGGGGGGGGGGGAGGAGGGAGACTCGGACCCATGGCCCGCGTACCTGGGCAGGAGCAGCAGTCCCCGGGGGGCGAGGCAGCCTCCGCACAGGCAGGCGGGCAGGGCGCCTTCTCACAGGTCACCTCTCCCAGCTGGGGAAGCAGAGGGCACAGGTGAGGACGCCCAGAGCACCCGCCCGCCCAGAGCAGCCCCCCAAGGCCTGCTGCACCAGCCGTGGGACCGACCCACGGCAAGATCCAGAGGCCGAGGCTACAGGGCGACACCTCACGAAACCGCAGAGGGAGGTCACCTCCGAAGACATGCAGGCAGGTGTCCAAGTGGAAGACAGGCGGGAGGGGAGGGGCTCACCCGGGCTAAGGGCCTCAGTTTTGCAAAGGGGACCAGGGCCAGCAGCAGCCCCAGGGAGCAGCTCACCTGGCACGTGCACTGGGTACAGGGCTCATCGTCCAGGGTGAACACCTGGCCGTTCCCCACCTTCCGTCCCTCGAAGTTGCAGTCTGCAGGGGCAGAGGAGAGGCCGTGAGCGGAGGCCCTCCCGGAGCCACGGGCGGGGCACGGATCCCACTCACCTCGGCACACGGGGCAGCACTGGCCGTCAGGGTGGAAAGGGTAGGTGCAGGCGATGGGGCAGTCCACGGGCGAGCAGGCCACGGAGCCCAGCTGCAGGACACAAAACAGGCCCTTCGACCAGGGGCTGGCGGGACACCCGGAGGACAGGTAACGCAGCCACTGAATGGCCACCAGAGGGGGCCGAGGTCGGAGAGAGCCGTGGTGGGGGTGGGGGCGGGGATGGGTGGCTCAGTCAGTCTGTCTTCGCGCTGAAATGCAAGCCCCACAGGCCAAGGGCCCGGCCCCGTGCACAGAGCTCATCTGTCATCAGGGAAGCTAATCCATGAACTGCCCAAGAGAGTGAGCACCCGAACCCCAGCAGGGAGGCCCGGAGGCCGAAGCTCCCGATGTACACATGTGAGAGCATGTGGCCACTGGAGGCCAGAAATGGTCCTTCAACCTTTCTGCAGGCCCCGCCCCTTTCCACAGGCTCCGCCCCTTCCCACACAGCATCAGGCCCCTCCCTCCCCAGCAAAGCTCCCTGGGCACTCCACCTGTTGGGTCTGACAGCAACGGGGGTTCCCTTTCACCAAGCACTAACGGCCCGGCCACCACACACCTTTCAGGCAGAGGGGCAGATGGTTTGGGCAGACGTGCACTCCCAGCCCAGATGCCGAGTGTGGGGGTTCAGCTCTTGGCACTGAGCTCACCAGCTGTGAGGCCTGAGCAAATGCCCGTCTTTGTGCCTCGGTTTCCCACTCGCAGATGGAGCCAGTGGTGGTGCCCGCCTCCCCTCCTCCCGCTGGATTCTCCCTCGGACTGAGCTCCTGCTGCCCAGGGCTGAGAGCAGGGGTGGCAGGTGCAGAATGCCAGATCTGGTGGCTGAGGCTGCAGAACCTGAGCCTGGCCCTCTGTGTGAGCAGAGAAGGGCCGCAGCCCGGGCCCCAGGAGAACCCCTGCCCCGGTCGCCAGGGCAGCGGGCTTCATCAGGGCAGGTGGACCATCCCCTGGCCCTGGGTAGTGCTGGGCAGGCTGAGGGGCCACACCGCCAGGACCCAGCAGTGACCTTGCTCCCGAGGTCTCTGGGGTCAGGAGCTGGGGCACCCCGGCGAGTTCGACGACGGGCAGCTGGGTGGCCGTACCAGGCAGATGCAGCTCAGACACGGGTCCAGCATGGACGGGAAGGTCTGGTTGTTGTGGAAGATCCTGCCTCTGTAGGTGCAGCCTGCGGAGAGGCACGCAGTGAGCGCCACGGTGGGAGGGAGCAGAGGGGTGGCCAGGGACCCCCGCTCCTGCCAGGGCAAAGGTCACTGCTTCCCTGGGGAGTGACAGGCCAGCTGCTCCTGGCGAAGCTGCCCCAGGGGCTGGGGCAGGGACAGCACACAGGTTCGGCAGAGGGGTCACATGGGGTCCCCTAGCCCAGCCCCTGGGTCAGGCGCTTCCTCCTCTACCCCTCACCCGGGGCACAGGACAGAGGCCTAGGAGACACCTGGTGCCTGTGCCACAGCCATGCCCTTCCCCATTTAGCCGAACCCAAACCCCACCTTCCAGAACATTCCTCCGCACCCCCTCCCTGCCCCCCGAGGCCCCATGCACATGAAACCTTGATCATACTTACCTCACACTAGCAGGTAAAAAAGCAGGGGATGAGACAGTAGGGAAGTATTTTAAAGGGAACAATATATATAACGGATCTAGTGTATGTTAGGTAGAGGTGTATATTATGGATATGTTAGACATAGACGTAGATAGTATATCACCAAGAGACTAGGAAAACAGAGCCATGAGATTTAAGAGTGGTAACGGGCCCTTCTTCATTTGGTTATTTCTGCTCTGTGTGCTCTAAATGCCCTACGCTGAGCTGTTCCTTCTGAAACAAGGGAGAAGCTTCTGTGAGTGAACTGCCACTCTCCCACGCTCACTGTCCTCGCACTGGCCCCGGTCTGGCCCCTCGCCACCCGCCTAGGCTGCAGGTTGGGCACATCTCCCCATCTGCCTCCAGCACCCGGTCAGGGCCTGCTATGAGCAAGTTCACATCTCTGAGCCTCAGTTTCCTCATCTGTGAAATGGGGCTGCCCACTGGGCAGTTGTAAGGATGGCCTGGACGGCTATGCAGTGCTCCGCACGGAGGAGCCTGTTGCCTGTGGGGGATTACCTGCCGAACAGTCCGGGCAGCACTGTCCCGGGATCTGGATGGGGTGAGGGCAGGAGTCCACGCAGTCTGTCCGCTTGCAGCTCACGGAACCATCTGCCTGAGGGACGAGGAACTTCACCGAGACCCCGACTGTGATCCCGCCGGTCTCCATACCACTCACCCCTTGTTCCCCCCAAAAGAGGGCAAATGTGCAAACTGGCCAAGGCTTGTCCTCAAAAACGCCCTGATGCTGCAGGAGGGGGCTGGTCTCCCACAAAGAGAATCCACGACTTGGGAAGGGGCGAGAGCCCCAATTCTGCCCTTGGCATCGCCCTGGGCCCCTGGGTCACCCCACCCATGGAGTGCAGTAAAATCCCCTTTACATACCCCCCCACCCAGGTGTCTATGTCAGAAGACAAGTGCCCTGTCGGCTTTCTGTCCCCTAAGCACCTGCGTGCCCATGAACCTCTCGAGTGACTTCCCCATAACCCCACTCCGTGTCCGTAAGGGTCTAAGGCCTTTCACACTCGGCACATCGGAGGGACAGCCTTCACCAGCGGGTGCACACCCGTCACCCCGTCGCCGCAGGAGAGCGGTCTGAGCAGCAGGTCAGGATGGGGGGGGGGTCTGCCCCACCAGGCCGGGGTGACGCCCTCAGCCCATAGTGGGGGGCCGCTGTGCACACAGGTAAGGGCCTGGCTCCCGCAGCAGAGGGGGCGGTGCACTGAGACACGGAGCCCGCACGGTCGCTTCTCGGGGCGAATGTCTGCACGTCCAGCCACCTGCCCTTGGCCTCCAGCCCCTTCTCCTCGCCGTTTCTGAGGCGACGTGGCCACACGCTTCACACCAGCAACGACACTCAATCACAGGAAAGGCCTGCACCCCTGGCGGCCGGGCCCTCCTGCGCCTGTGCCCGGGACCCGCCCTCCCCGCCCCAGGGGGACGCCCAGCGCCTGTGCTGAGGAGTCTCCAGGGTCAGCACATGCCAGACACAGCCCTTCCTGCCAACATGGAGCTGGACGGGGCGGGGACAGGCTGAGGGCCTGAGGCAGCCCAGCTCCAGCTCCTGGAGGGCAGGGAGCCTGGGACACGAGGACTGGGGGCAGGGGCGGTTCGCTCGGGGTGCGGGGGGCAGAGAATGCAGCCGGAAAGCAGCTGAAGGCGCGCAGGTTGTCTTCACCTGGCAGATGCATAACTCACAGGGGTCACCGGGCGACCAGATCTGTCCCACTGGAAACTCGGCCCCGTTGTCGTCGAGCGAGCAGCCTGGCCGGGACAGCGAAGGAGGAGGACACGTGGGTCCCCAGCCCCCCCAGCAAGGACAGACACCCCCTTCATCCAGGCCACACACGCAGCTCCGAGGGGATACACTCAACCCTGCCCGGCACCCTCATGAGTGTACACAGGCCCACTCACACCAACACACCTCACACGTGCACCCGTGAACTCACATCCACACAGAGAAGCCACCCGCGCGCGCGCACACACGCACACACACACACAGGCACACACACACAGGCACAGGCACACACACACAGGCACACACACAGGCGCACACACAGGCGCACGCACGCACACACACACACAGGCACTCTGAGCCCAGGGTGCAGCTCGGCGCCCCCTCAGGTCTGTGCTGGCACAGCCCGGGACGAACGGTCGGCCGGGTGCTCACCTGTCTTGGGCGCGGGCTCCCGGCAGGTGAAGCAGCACTGCCCCGGGCCCAGCCACCACTCCTCGCGGGGGCAGTCCAGCTCCGGGCATGGAGTGAAGGCGCATTCCACTTCCCCGTCCTGGAGAAAGCCGGAGGGCACGGCCAGTGAGGGCAGCTCCCCCCCTGGGCCAGGGAGGGCTGAGGAGGGGGCTGCCATCCCCTCCTAAAGCGACAGAAACCTCCAGGAAGCAAGGGGGAGGCAGGGCAAGTCCTGGGGCGGAGAGAGGGCTGGGAATGTGCCAGCTGCTCATCTGGAGGGTCCCCTGCCCGCAGGGCCACAGCCACCAGCAGCCCTCCCCTCGCTCTGCAAGGCAGCGTCTGCGCAGGCTCCCTGCTGCCTGCGCTCCTGACCTGCTCTCCCTCTGCAGCCAGACAGACAACTTCCCACACACCAACCTGATCTGCTCGGGCCACCACTTAAACCGCCAGCAGCGCCGCCAAGCCCCAGGCCCTGGCCCGGCTGGCAGAGCCTCTCACGACTGTGTCTGAGGCCGAGGCTATCAGCTCCCCCCACCCTCCCCCAACAGGCTCCTTCCCTGGGCACTGCCCTTGGCCAATGAGCACCATGTCTTCCAGGTGCCGATGGCTCCTTTGGCCCCAACTCCCTGGGGAACCAAGGAGTGTACACAAGCCACCATTGCTCCAGGCTCTGACACGCCCATCTCATCGCCCATCCTATCACCCATCCCATCCCTTCCCCCATCCCATCCCATATCCCATCCCTTCACCCATCCCATCGCCCATCCCATCACCCATCCCATCGCCCATCCCATCCCATCCCATCACCCATCCATCACCCACCCCATCCCCATCCCATCCTCATCCCATCCCATCCCATCACTCATCCCATCACTCATCCCATCACCCATCCATCACCCATCCCATCGCTCATTCCATCCCATCCCCATCCCATCCCATCGCCCATCCCATCCCATCCCATCACCCATCCCATCCCATCGCCCATCCCATCACCCATCCCATTCCCCATCCCATCCCATCACCCATCCCATCCCCCATCCCATCCCATCACCCATCCCATCCCATCCCATCACCCATCCCATCACCCATCCCATCCCATCCCATCCCCCATCCCATCCCATCACCCATCCCATCCCATCCCATCGCCCATCCCATCCCCATCCCATCACCCATCCCATCACCCATCCATCACCCACCCCATCCCCAACCCATCCCATCACCCATCCCATCCCCATCCCATCCCATCTCCATCGCCAATCGCCGCCAATCGCTGCAAGGAATGCACACTCTGGCCCCAGGACATCAGCATGAGCCTCTCGTGGCTGCACTTGGCTCCCTCCCTGCCTGTCCTGCTCCTGCTCCCCTCACCCATTCTCCCGTTCTCCTCGGAGCGCTCCCTCAGAACATCACCTACAGGAGAATCCCGCCCCAGGCCCAACCTAACAGCACCCGCCTACAGCCTCCTCCGGTCTGGCCTTAGCATCCCCCTCCAAGAAGCTTCCCGGAGCCTGCAGTCTGGCTAGGAGCTTGGTCACCTGCCCACCCCCCACCGAGGCTGTGGGCCCTCGACAGAGGGGAACTGGGCTGTCTGCACCTGGCTGTGTCCCAGCACTCAGCGGCCCCAGGCACACAGTAGGTGCTCTACACATAGCCCTGACGAAGGATGAACCTCAAGGAGCCTGCGGGAGGCCTTGGTGAGGGCCGGTCCCTGAGCCCGCTGCTACCTCGGTCTCCCTTTCTCTGCGTGCCAGCGTCTCTCCTGGCCGAGGCAGCCGGGGTCAGGGCTGGGCCCTGCGCCCTCCCGTCACCCCCACATCAGCCCCCACCTGGCAGACGCAGGTGGTACACTGGTCGTCATCCCCACTGAACACGGCCCCGTCTGCATGCCACCGGCCCTGGAAATGGCACCTCCCTGCGGAGAGGAAAGGGAGAAGCCGCTCAAGGCCCGTGGGTGGGGGCAGATGAAGAAAAAGGGGAGCAATGGCGGGGAGCTCGGGGAGGCTGGCACTCCCACAGCACTCCACAGCATAGCCCATGCCCCAGAACCCCACTCACTTCTCCCCCCACACCCCAACAAAATATATGCTATCACAGCCCAGCCGGTGTGGCTCAGGGGTTGAGCGCTGACCTATGAATAGGAGGTCAGGGTTCAATTCTCGGTCAGGGCACATGCCTGGGTTGTGGGCTTGATCTCCAGTGCAGGAGGCAGCTCATCCACAATTCTCTCTCAGCGTTGCTGGCTCTCTCTCTCTTCCTCTCCCTTCCTCTCTGAAATCAATGCATATACATACATCTAACATGCTATTACTTAAAAAACGACAGAGAATGAGCATAACTAAAAATGTCCTTCGCCCAGAGCTCACGAGGAAGAGAAAAGAAGAAATGGGAAGAGACCGGCCAGACGCCGGGGAGCTGGGAGGACTTGGGGAGAGCCTCTCACCCGAAGACCCCCCACAGGCAACAGCAGCCTCCAACCTGCCAGGCCCGGCAGACACCAGCCAGGCTGCCCTGGGTTCAAATCCCACCCACACGACCCACGGGGAGTGGCTCGCTGAGCCTCAGCGGGGTTGCTAACAGTTCCTACCTCCTAAGAGTACATCGCCTATTCAAAAGGATGTTTCAATTAAAAACAATGCATAACATTTAGCCGAAACCAGTTTGGCTCAATGGATAGAGCGTCGGCTTGGGGACTGAAAGGTCCTGGGTTCGATTCCGGTCAAGGGCATGTATCTTGGTTGCGGGCACATCCCCAGTAGGGGGTGTGCAAGAGGCAGCTGATCCATGACTCTCTCTCATCGATGTTTCTAACTATCTCTCTCCCTTCCTCTCTGTACGAAATCAATAAAATATATTTAAATAAATAAATAAATAAAAATAAAAACAATACATAACATTTAAAAGAACAAATATTTTGCCAAAACCGGTTTGGCTCAGTGGATAGAGCGTCGGTCTGCAGACTGAAAGGTCCCAGGTTTGATTCCGGTCAAGGGCATGTACCTTGTTGCGGGCACATCCCTGGTAGGGGGTGTGCAGGAGGCAGCTGGTCGATGTTTCTCTCTCATCAACATTTCCAGCTCTCTATCCCTCTCTCTCTCTGTGGAAAATCAATAAAAAAGAAAAATAAAGCATGTTACAGGGCTTGCTTAAGGTAAAGATAAGCCTTAAAAAAAAAAAAAAAAAAAAAAAAAGAACAAATATTTTAAGACGATGCCAACTCAGCTCTGCGCCTGTACTCACTGTTGTGCCTTCAGGCAGTGCCTTGAGCTCTGAGCCTCAGTTTTCTCAAATATGAAATGGAGCTACAAATAGTGCTCCCTGGGGCGGTGCCCTACAGTCTGGCAAGTGCCCGCACAGCACTGAGCCGGAGGGAATGCCGGTGACGGCGTGAGGTCATCCCGGGAACCAGAACCAAACTTTTTAGAAAGGACCAGCTCGGCAGTGGAGAAGTCAAGGCCCCTCTCCGTCGTGGGCTCCACCCCTGTCTGCCTGTGTTGGAGGTGCCTTCGGGGCCAGAGGGCAGGCCAGGCCTCGAGCCCAGTCTAGCACCAAACCACTGAGTATGTAGTAGGTGCTCAACTAAAACAGGCAGTTTGAAATGCTTCTCCTGACCTGAGTGTCTAAGCAGAAGTCAATCCCTTCCTCTCTCCTCCACTCACCTCGCCCCCAAAAATATACTCAAAAGACACATCTCCCCAGAACACACTAACAAGCTACTTTCTCCCGCCCACCCCCACCCAGTCACTCACCTGGAGCACAGGGGCAGCAGTCTGACTCCGGGGAGGTCTGACAGGGGCCCGGAGGACACTCGGGGGAGATGCAGGACACATTTCCAGCCTGAGGAGGGGAGAGGCAGTGGGTGGGGGGAGAGGAAGGGAGGGGAGTGGAGGGGAGAGAGAGAGGAAGGGAGGGGAGAGCCAGGCCCCCAGCCATTCCCCACCGGTTCACACCCACCAGGCATCCCCTCCAATGCATAAGCTACAGAAACCCCTAACGGCCCTCCCAGACCTTCAAATGCCGCCGAGGTCACAGCAAGGAGAGTCTGGTGTTTATTTGGGGTGTTCAGAACCTCTCCCCTTTCTATTCGAGGGCCGGACCAGAGGGCAGAGGGTGCTGCCTGCCCCCCGGTGGGGAGTGGAGGGGGAGACGGGACGCCTCACCAGCCTTTCACAGCATATCCTCCCCCCCTGCTCCCCTCCCCCAGCACAGAGGCCAGGGCTCCTCCTCCAGGACACCTTCCGGTGCAGCCGGTTCGGGTTCTGGACCTGCGCCTACGTTAGCTGCTCAAAGCGTCAAACTTAAAACCGAGTCTTAAACACTTGAGGGTCAAACCAAAAAGCCTCTGGCCATGGAGCCAGCCAGACCCAGTCCGGGGTCACTCCTCTAACGTCCATTGCCCTCCGACCTCGGTCGCCCCGGCTCTCAGGGAGGCTGAGGATCAGGTGAGCTGAGTCACCTGCAAAAGCGCTCGGCTGCTACACGCGTGGCGCCAGAAGGGGCTCGGCGGTGGGCGCGCCGTGTCTGCGTGCCCCACCCCACGCGCACTGCAGCTTCCTCGCCGCTGCCAGGCCAGGGCTGCTTTTAACGACCGATGGTCAGAGGGGGGAAATGCCTGGCAGTGTGGCTCAGTGGCTGAGTGTCGACCTAGGAACCAGGAGGTCACGGTCTAATTCCCAGGCAGGGCACAGGCCCAGGTTGCCGGCTCGTTCCCCAGTGTGTAGGAGGCAGCCATCAGTGATTCTCTCTCATCATTGATATTTATCTCTCTCTCTGTCTCTGCAATAAGTACAAAAATATTTTTAAATAAGTGAATAGCCAAAACCGGTTTGGCTCAGTGGATAGAGCGTCAGCCTGCGGACTGAAAGGTTCGATTCCGGTCAAAGGCATGTACAGTACCTTGGTTGCGGGCACATCCCCTGTGGGGGGTGTGCAAGAGGCAGCTGATAGGTATTTCTCTCTCATCGATGTTTCCAACTCTCTATCCCTCTCTCTTCCTCTCTGTAAAAAATTAATAAAATATATTTTTTTAAAATAAGTGAATAAAAAGGAAGATGCTCAGAGTGGCAGTGAGAATTGGTTGGCTCATGTCCCAGCTCTGCTCCCTCCCAGCCTCAGTCTTCTCATCTGTAGAATAGGGACAGTCAAGCTGACCCTGAACAGCTACCAGGAGCCTCGGGTGAGAAAACGGGTGAAAGCACTCAAGCCCTGGCCTGGTGCGCACTGGGTGCTCATAACCAACCCCTGTGACCGCGTCTGGCAGTGCCTGGCACACAGTAGGTGCTTAGTACGTATTCCTGGAGGAGGCTTTGCCCAAAGGAGCGTGCTCTCCACACGCTGAGTCTGGGAGCGAGGGCGCCTTCGTTGTGCTGGCAAACACTTTGCCCGGAGAGAAAAGCAGCTCCCTGGTGGGGGTCCCAGGACCTGCGCCCTCCCCTCACCGGACAGACGGGCCTGGCTGCCAGTTGGCTCTCCTCGACTCAGCAGAGCCTCGCTGGCTCCGCGGATCTGCAGGCCTCACATCCCCCAGGCTTTTCAATTCAGCGGGTTCCGACCAAAATCTACAGCCTGAGAACTCTCCCTCCAACTCTCCCTCCGTCCCACCAGCTCACCCCCAACACCCTCTTCCCGCCTCCAAACCCCCAAAGGGCGGCCAGGCTCACCAGGCAGACGCAGATGGTGCAGTTCTCCGTGGGAGGGGAGAACACGGCGCCCTCGGCTCTGACGACGCCACTGTGAAAACAGCCTGCGGGCAACAAGCAGGCGGGAGGCGGGTCAGGCATCCTCAAAGCAGGGCGTGTGGTGTCGCCCCCATTCCAGGCGGCATGCACCTGTGCCTCTCTCACGGTGGGGGGCCCCGGGAGGGACGGGTCCAGGTCCCAGCACTGTGTGGGCTAAGACCCCCTGGAGAGCTACAGGGGACACCCCACAGGATGCCCCTGGGAGGACCAGGGAGGGGGCATGCATGTCTGACAAAACCAAAACTGAGCTGAGAGCACAACCCTTTATTCCTGTGGGGAAGGCAGGCTGGGCTCCAAACCTGCCTTCCTGCCCCGGTCTCCAGTGGCCTTGGCCACGCCCCTCCCGCCCTGGGCCTCCGCTGTCTTTCCTGTAACGTGGGAATGCCAGCCTGTGCCCCGCAGAGGGCTTAGAAGGGTCCACAGCGCAAACGTAAAGCACCCAGCACTTCACCCTGCGGCTCGGTACCGTCAGGACACGGTAAGAGGTCACGGCTGCCATCCAGAAAGCCGGCAGGGCCTGCTACCCTATCCCGCAGGAGGCTTTCTCACGGCCACGCCAAGTGCAGCGGCCGTGGCACCCACACCACAACGTGCTCTCGGGCCCCAGCTCCTCCCAACAGAGCCTGCCCTCTGACAAGACCCAGCGATGCGTGTGCTCAGTGCGTTCTGAGGAGCTCTGCTGAAGGGCCTGTGAAGAGTGGGGTCTTTGTCCTAACAGCGGAAAAACTGCAAGCAGATTGGAGGAGAAAATCAGAAGGGGGTACAGTTTACAAAGGGTTACTCCTCTGGCTGCAGGGTGGGGCGAGGGAAAGGGACTGCAGCGCACATGTGCAGAGACTCATGGGATGGATGGATGGATGGATGGATGGATGGGCGGACAGATGGACGGACGGATAGACGAGTGGATGGATGGGCGGACGGATGGACAGACGGACAGATGGACGGATGGACGGACGGACGGATAGATGGATGGATGGATTGATGAATGGATGGATGGATGGATGGACGGACGAATGGATGAAAGGATGGACGGATGGATGGATGAATGAATGAATGAATAAATGAATGAAGCTCAGAGGGATCCAGAAGATGAAAAGTCCCCCCTGAGGGATATCACAACTAGACCAGCGGTTCTCACTGTGGTCCCTGGGCAGCAGCATCACCTGGGAACTTGGTAGGAATTCCAGTTCCCGACCCTACCTCACACGTGCTCAATGGAAGCTCTAGGGTGGGCCCAGGGGTCTCCCTTCAAGTGACCCTAAGGTCTGAGAGCAGCCTATGAGCCGCAGGAGAACTGGGGGAGGGAAGAGGCGGGACCACACGGGGAACCCCCAGCCGCCCTGGACCAGCTCCCACCTGCACAGGACGGACAGCAGCCGCCATCTCTGGTGGGGATCGGGTGGGAGCAAGCAGCTTCACACGGCACCTCCTCACAGGTCACCTCCCCGTCCTGGAAGCGGAGCTCCGATCACCACGAGGCCATGCACCCGACCGGGGCAGCCCAGGGCCTTGCACCCACCTCACACCAGCACTGGGAACACCCGGGCGCTGTCCAGTGGCTCCCCGACTCGTACGTGGCTCCCAGGTGCCAGCAGGCAGAGGGCCCTGGAGTGGGCTGTGAAGCCGTGGGGTCCCTGGGTGAGGAAGGGGTAACCCCCGCCTTCTCGTGCGGTTGTGAGGAAGGTCTGAGGGTCCCCAACAGGGGGACGCTAGGCACTGGGGTGGCCATCGGGGTGGCCAGCAGCCTCGCCAGGACAGAAGGGGAGGCTGCCGGTGGTGCTGAGGGGTGAGAGGGCAGGCAGGTGGTCCGGACTCCCGTTGGGGCCCCGGGAGCCCCAGAAGGAGGGGGGCGTCCCAGGGAGAGGGCGGGCCGGCCGGCCTCGGGAAGCAGCAGCAGCACGTTGGGCGGGGGCTGCGGGGGCTGCAGGATGGCGGATGGGGCCAGCACGGCCGTCGGGAATGCTGGAACAGAAGCACAGGGCTGTCCTGAAGGAGGTGGGACCAAGGGGCCAGACCCAGCGCCACCAGTCACCGAACGCCTCTGGGCCACCTTCTCCAACACGCTGGGTCCAACGCCAGCTGCTGGGCTCTAAGTCCTGGGGCTGCGACACGGTCACACAGGGAGACGGATGGGAAAGCAGCGAAGCGCAGGCGGCTGCAGGGGGGGCTGTGCGCCTGCCGCCCAGGGGAGCTCCCGGGATGAGCTGAGGCCCCAGAGCACTCACCAAGGACTAGAGAGAGCACCTTCGGTTTTATACATGGGACCTAAATTTATGGCCGATGGAGCTGACACCACTGTCCACAGTGCCCCTGGGGCCCAAGTTACGGGGCTCCTATGTCACACGCTCTTTTTAAAATTCTTTCACCATTTGGGGAGGAACAGAAGGGCTAAGACAGTGGTCGGCAAACTCATTAGTCAACAGAGCCAAATATCAACAGGACAACGATTGACATTTCTTTCGAGAGCCAGATTTTTTAAACTTAAACTTCTTCTAATGCCCCTTCTTCAACATAGACTGGCCCAGGCTGTGGTATTTTGTGGAAGAGCCACACTCACAGGGCCAAAGAGCTGCATGTGGCTCGAGAGCCGCATTTTGCAGACCAGAGGGCTAGGGAAACAATGAAGTGAAAAGGGAGAAAGAATGGATAAAGCAATGGAGGGAGGAAGAAGTGAAGTGTTGTAAGATGAATCAAAAACAGTGGGTGAAGGAAGAGGTGCTGAAGGGCGGGGCCTGGTGCTGGGAGGTAGAAGCTGGTGCTGGAGGGCGGAGCCTGGTGCTGGAGGGCGGGGCCTGACACTGGAAGGTGGGGCCTGGTGCTGGAAGGCGGACCTGGTGCTGGAGGGCGGGGCCTGGTGCTGGAGGGCGGGGCCTGGCGGGGCTGAGGGTGGAGTGGGAAAAGGAGGGTGGTCCGAGAGCGGGGAGGCAGGGCTGGTCACTGACCTTCACAGGACACCCGGTCGGCCCGCAGCCTGAAGCCAGGCCGGCAGGTGCACAGGAAGCTGCCCACGGTGTTGTGGCAGGCATGGTGGCAGACCCGCCTCTCCTGCGGCCTCCGACATTCGTTTACATCTGCGGGAGAGCCTCGCTGAGCCTTTCTGCCACCATCCCTTAGGCCACCAGGCCGGGGTCTCCCTGCCCGGGGTGTGGGTGGCTCAGATGCCTGGCAGTGGGGCGGAAGTCTATGCGAGTGCCCTTGGCAGGGTCATGCATGATAGTTGGCATTTAATGGGTGGGCCAGGGACTCATCCCCCAACAGCAGGCGGCAAAGATCAAGTGCTGGCTGGAGGGGAGCAGCCCGCTGGGAACCTCAATCCACACCTCGCACCCTCCCACCCACCGGCTGTCGGTGGTGTGGCCCCATCTGAAGTCTCAAAAGTCACTGCCCTGCTCGAGCTTCAGGGCACACACCGAGGTCGGCTGGAACAAGGTCCTTTTCCAGGCCTCTAAGACCCCCCTCCACCCCGGGAGCCCAGCTCCTGCCACACGCCAGTTCCTTGCTGGAGACTCCTGCCAATGGGCTGAGAAGACAGGGCACTAAGAGGCACTGAGGCAGAAGGTGCTCTGGTCCCCAAGGGGAGTGAAGGCAGCCAAGAAAACGGGTGAAGAGAGGGCCCTGGGGTGCATCCAGCTTGAGCAAAGGCTCAGGTGCTCACAGGCTCGGGGACAGGAAGTCCGACCGCCTGCCACAGCTCCCTGTCCTGTCCCGCTCTGCCCGTCTTCCTGATGGGCGGCCTAAGTGGGAAGACGACAGGGTCCTCCCGACCTTACCTACACAGGAGTGCCGGTTGCCGTGGAGATGGAAGCCGGGCCTGCAGGAACACCGGTAGCTGCCAATGCTGTTTCTGCATCTCTGCTGGCACGGGGTCCCCAGGCACTCGTCCGTGTCTGGAGGGAACGGGAGAGGCTGAGGCTCGTTCCCCATGGCCTTGTGGAAACAGGCAGTCCCTCCTCTCTCGTCGCCATCTCCTGCTCCACTCAGGGCCTGGGGGAGGCCGTCTTAACCCCGTTCTCTGTGCTCACATCCGCCTATCAACTCCTCAGTCCCCCCTGATCAGCCTTCCCTCCACCCCCACTCATATCCCCCCACAGCCACCTTCTCCAGAGCAGTGGTTCCCAGTGTGGGGCACACACCCCTCAGGTGGGCAATTGGACTTTTATGGGGACAATTCGAGAATGAGTTACTCACAGTGAGTTTTTTGCACTTCTTCTGGTTCCGGGGGCCTCGTATACAGTATGTAAATAGATATCGTGACATTTATCCATTTCAGGTCTCTATGATTATGTTTTGTAACTTTGTTATTCTTCCCTATCACTTCCTATTATTTTTATTCTAAAGTTTCCTAGTGATTTCTTCCTCAGGATTTCCACTGTCCTTTCGTCCTTTTATTTTTCTCTTTCATGGATGCCGTGTTCATAGGGGGCTTGTTTAGACCAAGTTCATGGCCTTTTAGGCTTCCTCCACGTGAACAGGGGTTTGCTTTATGAATAGTAAGAATTACATGTCACGGGGGTGGGGGCATGAGGATGTCAGAGGAGCTAAGTTGGGGCCAGAAACAGGCTGGGACCACGGGGCTGGGGTCTGGAAAACAGCAGCTTCGAGCACCTCCCTGCCTCTCCCCATGCTCCTCCCAGGCCTCCCTCTGCACAGCCCCCAAAGGGCACCTCTGATCAGGCCCCTCTCCCTCCCCGGCTCCCACAGGTACTGACGCAGCACCATAGTTCACAAACCTTTCCCATGGGCTCCCCTGCCCCTCACCTTTGCTCTGGCTTAAATTCTTGCCATCTTCCAAGTGCACCCCACTTTTGTGGGCCTCCCCATTGCCCACATTCTCTTGTCCGCTTGGACTGCCTTTCTGGTCTCATATGCTGGAAAACTCCTACTCATACCTCAAAACCCAGCTGCTATAGCACCTTCTGCCAAAGCTTCTCCGAGCTGGTATTTGAAAAGGCAAAACCTTACGAGTCCATCCATAGGAGAAGGGCTGGAGCTGTGGGATGTTTGCACCCAGAGCAGCAGGCTGCAGTTCAAACAGCTAAGCAGGGCTGTTGGCCCTGATGGGGAGAGACCGCCAAGGCAGATTGTTGGAGGGGAAAGCACGCAGCGGAACGGCTGGGATCAAATTCCAGCTCCGACATGGTCTCAGGCCAGTTATCTAACGTCTGTGGGCTCAGGGTTCCCATCAGGAAAATGGAAATAAACTTCAGAGGATAATTTGGAGGACGAAATGAGAAAACGCAGCCATGGTGCTTACTGAGGTGCCCAGACACAATCATCTGGGACCATGAGCTGTTCATTTCTTATGACATCTGTGATTGTGTGTGTGTGTGTGTTTGTGTGTGAGTGTGTGGGTGTGTGGGTGAGTATGTGTGTATGTGTGAGTGAGTGTGTGTGCGTGTGTGTGAGTGTATATGTACATGTGCTGGGGAGAGGCAGTCGGATTGATAATCAGGTGCTATGGATGAATTGTGTCCCCCAAATTCACCTGGTAAAGCCAAAACCTCCAAGTGATGGTGTTAGGAGTGGGGTCTGGAGGGTGGGGCCCTCGGGATGGGATTGGTGCCCTTAGAAGAAGAGACATCGGGCTAAGGGACCTAGAGGTCCAGACTGTCGACCTTGCCCTGCCCCTGGGCTTGCCCTGTCCTTCAAGCCCGGAGCCAGGCTCCCCCCCTCTGCCATCTGCGAGCCAGGAAGAGGGTCCTCACCAGGAATGGAGTGGAGGCACCTGGACTTCCACCTCCAGAACCGGGAGGCTGACCTTATGCTGTCCCAGCCACCCCGCCCGGTCCCGGCGTTCTGTCACAGCACCAGGTCGCTCGCCGGGAGAGCAGGTGCAGGAGTGGGGGAAGGCCTGGAGCTGGCAGCCGTTTCTGTTAAGCCGTTTCTTACAACGATGACACCATCACATGACAGAGGCTAACCCCGCAGGGCCCGGGGGACGTGTGGCGGCTGCCTCGTGGGCGAGTGCTTCCTTACCTAACTCCTCTAAGGGACAGTCACCCTCCATCGTGAGGGGTGTTCACAGACCGCTCACCCTGCTCCCTTAGAAGGGAGACGCCTCCTCTTCCGGGGGTCCCCCACACCTACCCCGTCCCCCCTGGTGGCTTTGCTCCCCGCCAGCCTGGGCTGCTGCGGCAGGATGCTTCTTCCTGGGCCTGTCTCCAGAGCCGAGCCCCCGGTCCCTGCCAGCCCCCGCGGCCTCACTGCCGCTCCCGGAGCCGCTCACCTTGGCAGCTGTGGCGGTCGGCGGACAGCTGCATGCCCGGCCCGCACTCACACACAAACCCGCCTTCCGTGTTCACGCAGTGGCCCTCGCAAGAGGCGCTTAAGCACTCGTCGATGTCTGGGGAGAGAGGAAACCGCCTGGCGTGGCACACGGTGCCCGCGGTCAGGTGCAGGGAGAAAGCGCCCCGCACAGACCCCGTGCCCAACCCTCCAGGGAGAGTCACCTCGGACCACAGGGAAGCCAGAGGGAGAGGCCGAGGGCCAGGCCTCCTCTCTGACCCCCGCAGACTGACGACCAAGAGGATGGCCAGCTGAGCCGTCCCACCGGGGCAGCCCCACGGGACAGAGGGCGGCAGGAGGCTGGCAGGGCCCTGCGATGCTCGCTGGCACCGCTGTGCGCACAGGCCCCCAGGGGACAGAGGACACGACTGGAACCGAGACACGGCGCTGCCTCCCCAGATGGTTCCAGTCTGATAGGGCAGGAGCCGGGCACACGCCCTCAGGCCACCCGTGCCAGTGAGATGTGCCCACAGGGAACGCCCAGGCCCAGCAGGAGTGTGAGCCGGTCTCAGCAGGGGAGAGATGGCAGAGGACCAGCAGGCTCCGGGGGAGGGGCCCGCTGGGGGAGGAGGGGAGTCTGAGGAGTCTGAGGAAGCTCTGGGAAGCACAGGGGAGACCTGAGCCCAGCCTGGCAGGAGGCCACGGGTTCCTGCTTGGGAGGGGGTGGGGGGGGTGTCAGGGCTAGGGAGCTGGTTAAGGCTCTATGGGCAGCACCCAGGGCAGGTGACTGGGTACAACCAGTGCTCCAGGAGGTGCAGGCCTGAGGGGTGAGGGGGGCTGGGAGGCAGACCTCCCCACCCCTGCTTCATAGAACACCCCCCCCACCCCACCCGAGAACCACACGGCTCTGCAGGGTCTACAGCACCGCTCTGCCCGCTCTGGTTTGCACCGGAGTCCCTGCCCCCAGGCCCGTCACTGCCACGCCCCCCCCTTTGCGCCTGCCCCGGAGAGGAGAAAGAGCAGGGGACACACACCTCCCTCCTCCCTCCCTGCCGCTCCCCCTGCCCAGCCCTGCACTGGCATCTCCCTGGGATTATCCTGGCAGGAGAGGGCGGGGCATGGCTCCTGCCCCAGGCGCCCAGGCCTCTTACCGGTGCACCTGATGCCCACCGCTGTCTCCGTCATCGAGAAGCCTACGGGGCACACTCGGGCCACCTCCTGGCAGCCGCCGTGGTTACAGGCCAGGTCGCAGCCATACTCCCCGCAGGGCCCGTGCGCGTCTGCAACAGGCAGCGCACAGGTGAGCGCGCCACGCCCAGGCCCGGCCGCCCCACCCCCGCTCCTCCTGAGTTCTGCTGGGAAGGGGCCTCTGAGTTGAACTCAGCTCTGCCACCCACCAGCCACGGCACCCGGAGCCACTGATTCTGTACCTCCGTCTCCTGGTCCATAGAACGGGAAGGAGTGCCTGCTGCTAGGTAGTAGGAGACGCCGTGCTAGCACACCGTGCCCAGTGCCTGGCACATACCTCAGTGCTCAGAGCCCTCCCGGAGCCCTCGCCGCCCCCCCCTCCCCCCCCCCCCCGTACCTGGGCAGGTGGGCCCTTGCTCTCCATCCTGGCAGGAGCAGACGTTGGGAGCGATGCAGACGCCACGCCCGCAGCCAAAGGAGCAGAGGGCTGGGAGAGAAAGGAGTGAGGGGCGAGGCGGGGCCATCTGCCCAGCCCAGGGAAGGAGCGCCTGCTGGGGAGGATGTCTGGGGCCCGGGGACAGGCACTTACGAAGGATGCAGTGCCCACTGCCCATGGAGGGCGCCCAGCCTGGGCAGCAGCCACTCCCGAACCCCGAGAGGCAGACGTGGGGGCCTAGCTGGCGTCTGCAAGAGAGGAGAGCACATTCCACATTCTGATGCATCTGCAGAGGGGCGAGCGCCTCCCAAGCCAGTCACTCAACAAGCAGCTCTCAGGACCCGCAGGAGAGGCGACCAGAAGTTTCCAGAGAGAAGGGACCCGGAGGCCCATCTGGAGGCAGCACAGACCCAGTCTGTCCTACAGACACCGGCCCGGTGAGCACAGAGCGGCGTGGCCAGCAGAGAGGGCCACACCGGGGCCTCAGCTCTGTGGAGGGAAGCGGCAGTGGATGGAGAGCCGCTGGTGTGACTGCCTCAGGGCCTTCTTCTGGCACACCCGGCCATCCCTCTGGGACCCATGTCTCTGCTCACGTCACCTTCGCAGTCAGGGCCCTTCCTTGCTTTATTTGTCTTCGTGACACTCACTCCCTGGGACGTAAAAGTGCTTATTAACTTGTTGATTGTATTCACTGTCTTTCTCCCCTACAAGTCCCTGAGGACAAGGGCTTCATCTTTTAGTGAGCACCTACTATGTGTACGTGACACATAGTAGGTGCTCACTAAATGGCTGTTGAGGGAAAGGTTAAGAAGAGGAGCCAGCAAAACACAGAAAGGGGAGGGCAGCTGGACACGTCCCTCCCCAGGTGACATCTCGGGAAGGGGGATGCCAAAGGGGTGAAAAACCCACTGTGCCCGCTGCTGGATGAGGCACTTCAGTGCAGCCCGCCTGCAGGGGGGGGGGGGGTGGCTGGACAAGCAGCCAGGTGAGAACAAACTCCAAGTGACAGGGGCCACAGAGGCCTGGCATGGAGCTCTGAGTGGGGTCAGAGAGTTCCCAGAGGCTGGGCTGGGGAAGCAGGCAGGAACGGCCATGTGTGGGCAGGAGGGTGCTGAGTGGGAGGGAGCTCAGGATACAGGCCTGGAGGGGGACGCAGACGTGCCTACCACTGGTTCTGGGATGGGCAGGCAGCGGGAAGCCCACGCAGCAGAACTGGGCCCAGGAACCCTCCCCCGCCTGCGCTCCACCTGTCTGGATGGGCACGGTCTGCAGGCCAGGCCTCTGGGAGCACCACCCACGAGGGCTCTGGCACAGCCGCAAGGCTGAGGGCATGGTGCACAAGACAGACCCGCCCCTCCGCGGAGAAGCCCCTGCCAGCTGTGACAAGCTGTCTGAGCACAGGCATGTCTGCAGGAAATGGCCCGCACCGTGTCCTCTGAAGCCTGCTGCTCTGAGGTCATCACAGAACAGGGGGGCCCTGGAGGAGGGGGCCCACAGGCAGGCTGCAGACAGAGAGATGACGTCAGCAGCTGGGGAAGGAGACGCTGCGCCCCTGCTCCCCAGACCCTCTCTGAAAGGAAAGGGGAGCCAGCCCCTGGCAGATGTAGGGACGCCCCGGGCCTCGGGGCGGAGCGGCGGGGAGACAGGTGGCAGGAAAGCTCCCGAACGCGGAGTCCGGAATCTGAGCAGACACCGGCGGCGGCGGCAGCGGCAGCAAACACCTATGAGCCTCGAGCTGCGCCCCCTGCAGGGCGCCCCTGCGCCCCCACCCCGCAGGCAGCGGCCCACGCGGGGCTGCGCGCTCCAGGCGGTGCCCCCCCCCCCGCCTGCCCCCGCGGCATCGCACACACGTGCTCGGCTGACCGGCGGGAGCGGACCCGAGGGGGCGGCGGCGTCTATCGGGGAAGAGCAAAGGGACAAACACCCCACCCCCACCCGCACCCACAGGCGGAAACTGAAACGTGACCCGAGAGACCCCGCGGGTCCAAGGTCCGCGGCGCGCAGAGCCGGCGCCAGGAGCAGCCCCCTCCCCCGGGCGCCGGCGCTGGGGCCAGGCCCCGCCCGGCAGAGCCCCGCACGCTCTCCGGGAAGCCCGCCGACCTGGAGACCAGGCGGCAGCACGTCCGGCCTCCCCGCCCAGGTCTGCGCTGCGGGGCGACCTCAGGTGGCTCCCCAGCGCCTGGCCCTCCGTCCCCCCCAGTCCCAGCCAGGACGGCCCGGACCCGGGCACAGAGATGCGCACGAGGCACAGTTCAGTCTCTTTGTCCGGCCCCCACGGACAGGACCCCAGAGGGGAGCCCTCTCCGCCGGGAGCGCCCCCGCGGCGGGACCAGGGCGGGACAAGCGCGGGGCGCTCACCTCTCCGTCCCCAGGTGCCCGGACGGCTTCCTCCCGGTGTAACCGCGGGCCGGAGCCCCGGGCAGCAGGAGCGCGACGCCGGCCGCAGCCAGGAGCAGTCCGGCCCACATGACGGGCGGCGCGCGTCCCCCGGCGGGCTGGCTCCGGCGCCGGCGAGGGAGGGGGCTCCCGGGCTCGCCCCTCCTCCTGGCGCCGCGGGGAGCGAACCAGCGCGCCCCCAGCTGGCACGCGGGGCCGAGCAGGGGGCCGGGACGCCCAGAGGAGGGGCCGGGGGCCGCGAGGGGATCCCGCGCGGCTGGAGGGTCTGGGCACCTCGGAGCGGAGACACAAAAGGCAGCGCCTCCCGCCCGCCCGCCCGCCCGCGGCCGCCTGGGGAGGCGCAGAGTCCCGGATGGGGTCAAAGATCGGGGACCCCTAGGGGCGGGGTTTGCCCTTGCCCGCTTCCCGGCCTGATTGGGATTTGGCTTCCTGAGAAGGGCCGTGGGCGGCAGGCTGAGGCCCGCGGGGGGCAGAGACTGGGAGCAAGGCAGGCGAGGAGCTGGTGGAGCCAATGCCGGTGTCCAGGCGCTGCGTCCTTCCGCCGCTGGGCTGTGCCCGAGTGGGCCCCAGCCTGCCCGACTGCAGGTCTCTGCCGCCCGAGTGCGCGGCCAGCCGGCACCGGCCGGCCTGGGAGCCCCTGCAGCTGCTGGGCCAATCCGAGCGGCGGGCAGGGGAGTGATGAGCAGGTGGCGGCCAGGATCATCCCGCGGAGGACGCGGACACCCGCCTTCTCTCTGCGGAATCTTCTCTCTGCGGAATTGTCCCTAGCCACCCGCCACCCCGAGGCTTTGCCTCAGCATTTCCCGGGATGAGGTGCTCACTGCCTGTGAACTGCGGGACCAGTCCCGTTGGAATCACTGCTTTCTGGAAGTGCTCACTCTGCCCCCGAGCCACCTGTTCCTTTGGTCCTGCCTCCACAGCGGCCGCCCACTGCCTGCCAGGCCTTAACATTGATGGCCACAGATGGACGTGGCATGCCAACAGTAGCCTGGATTCTTGCATTTTTCCTTTCAGATGCCTTTTTTTCATATTTTTATTGATTTCAGAGAGGGAGAGGGAGAGATGGAAACATGTGATGATAATCATTGATCGGCTGCCTCCTGCACATCCCACTGGGGATGTGGCCTTGTCTGGAATCGAACCCAGGACCTTTCAGTGCGCAGGGCAATGTTCTATCCACTGAGCCACACCTGGCTCGGACACTTTTACTAACACTTGTTCTGGGGGCAATCCTATGATACTGTGCATTCATAACAAAGGAAAACCTTGGGTGCTTTTGTTGTGTCTTTATATTGTTTAAATACTAGATGCCCGGTGCACTGAGGAGGGGGGGGACAAGGGGGTTGGTTCCTCAGCCTGGCCTGCACCCTCACAGTCCGGGAATCCTCAGGGGATGTCCTACTGACGGCTTAGGCCCAGAGAGGAAGACGGGCAGCGAAGGAATGCCTCTGTGGGAACTCGCTCCGAAGACCCCAAAGCTGAGGTGCTTCCTTGCCTTTTCCTTTTACACCTGAATTTCTCAAAACCACAGTTTGAACTTGAAACCACAACTTTCCTGAAACTGTATCAAAGGCTGGTCTTAAAGGAGCCGGCCAATTTGCCTGGGATCAACCCAACTCCCCTGTGGGAACAGAGCAGCCTTTATTCCCACTAGATCACAGGTGGGAATGTGGACCCACGGAGCCAAAGACAGGATGTCTGCTGGACAGAAAGGTGAACCCCAAATATGCCTTCACTTGTATTTTCAAACCAGACACAAAGGACATGAAGCCAGAACCCAAAGGGTGTGTGCCCATAGGCGGGAGGCCCATGAGGGGCTGCTTGCCTGTGGCCCTGGGGCGTGTGGGGGCCGCTGTGGCAGCTGCATCTGCTGCAAACCCATGTCCGGGAAGGCAGCCCGGCCCCCAGCCCAGCAGGTGACTGACAGGCGGCTGGGAAGCAGATGCAGCCGTCAGGAGCCACAGACCAGGGAATCAAAAACCCAGCGCCCAGCACTGTGGAGCGCACATGGCCCAGGAGGTGAGGCGTCACCTCACTCACTACTTGCGAGTGGGAGAGGACCTGTTCCGGCAGCAGCGGCAGGTGCCCGGCAGCTGCCATCCATGTGGGAAGTGAATTCTGGGCAGTGTGACCGGGATACTGGATTGGCGGGAGGGGGGAGGAAAAGCGAAAACTAACGGATCTTTCTTTTTAGACTCTACTTTATTTGGTAAACTAACCACCATCACGCCCTTCCACTCCTCCTCACTGCAGGCAGTCAGCCCCCCAGACACAAAGGCTGTGGCTGGAGGACCACCCACCTTCTCCAGATTCTATGCTCAGGCGCGCAGGGCCTGGTGGTCAGGTCTCCAGACCCAGAGCTCTCAGAGGCAACAGAAGGAAATACAAGGAAGCCCTCACTTCAAAGACAATGAACCCTTCCCGCCCCGCTTCCCGTGTCCCCAAGGCCCCCCACACCCTAACCTAAAGAGAGAGAGCAGAGGACAGCGCACGGGTGTGACACGCAGCGTCCCCTCAGCCGTGGGGACACCCCTCCCTGGAAGGGCGGCTGCACCAAGGCCTGATGTCCCGGGTGGGGCTGGAAGCAGGTGCGACATTAAAAATCCAGGGAGACAGCCGCTCCCCGGGTCCCAGGAGCGGGTTTAGTTCTAAGAAACCCCCATTTCCACACGGTGACTGTGGCTTCTGGGACAGCAGCTCAGGGAAAGGCTTCCCGTGGCCGAGAAGACAGCGGCGGGGGAGGGGAGACGGGAGGGTGAACCTCCCCAGAGGCTCTGCGAGAGGGAACCCTGCCCCGGCTAGTGGATCCGCGTCAGCTCCTCCACAACCTTGATCAGGTCGTCGGCGGTGGCCTCTCGCTTCATCCCGCTGCCGTCGTCATACTGCGGAGGGAAGGAGGAAGGTGTGCGGACTGCGAGGGGCTCTCCCCTTGGAGTGTGGCCCAGCAGGTCTACTGGCTGGGAGCTGGCTGGGAGCTGCCGCCTGCGGAACAGGCCGCACTTCCAGGATAGGATGGTCCCCAAGGGCACCAGCTCTAGGAAGCGACACCCCAAACTGCAGCTCCAGGCCCTTCTCCTCCTGGTGGGGTTCTGGCCCTGCCTCCCTCCTGTGGGTCTGCCGGAACCCCAACATGGCTAAAGCGCATGGCCCCCTGGGTACAGCCGGGAGCCTGGTGGGGATCCAGGAGGCGAGCTCAATTATATCTCCTGGTCCTCAGACTCCACTCCCTGGGCAGCAGGACAGACGGGCCACTGGTCTCTGGGAAGCGAGGAGGGAGGCACCGGCGTTCAGCGGTCCCGGCGAGCCAGGCCTGCAGAGGGCTTGTGTGGCGCCCAGACTGGACACCACACAGCTCACCTGAAGGTTTGCCACGACCTCCTGCATCTTGGGCCGGCTGATGTCCAGGAAACTCTCAATCAAGTCCCCGTCGATGAAGCCGGTGGCCGGTTCTGTCTTTCGCTCCGTGTGAAAGGACCTCCAGGTGGAGGAGTTAAGGAACGTGCCGTCCATGGAGATGCCCTTCCCTCAGCCACCCCCTCTGCTCAGCCACAAGCTGAACCACCGGGACTGGAAGAGGAAACAGGCCCATCTGGAACCCTCACTGCTCCTTGGAACCAAGAGACCCGGAGAATCACACCTGCTCCAACGGCTCTCAGCAGGGCGATCTTCACCCAGCATTCTAAAGTGCAGCTTGGGCCCAAACCGGTTTGGCTCAGAGGTAGAGCATCAGTCTGTGGACTTAAGGGTCCCAGGTTCGATTCCGGTCAAGGGCATGTACATTGGTTGTGGGCACATCCCCGGTGGGGGGTGTGCAGGAGGCGGCTGGTCGATGTTTCTCTCTCATCGACGTTTCTGGCTCTCTCTCTCTCTCCCTTCCTCTCTGTAAAAAATCAATAAAATATATTTAAAAAATAAAAAATTAAAAAAATTAAAAATAAAGTGCAGCTTGGGCTCCAGAGCTGTGGGCGGTGGGTGGGGTGCACGCCCGGAGAACCCCTCCTCCAGGCCCAGCCAGTCTGCACAGCTCACCCCACTAGGCTCAGTGAGACGAGAGGCATGCCCCGCCTACACCTCAGCCCTCCCCCAGCGACAGCTAGGCCACACCGCCCTGTCACAGCCTGACGGATGCCAGACTCACAGCAGGAGCCCCCAGCTGCACCCACCTCCTGACCGGATGGCCTCTAAATCTCCCACAATAAACAAACGCCCACTACGTGAATCCTGGGTGTCCCTGGGGTTAGGAGGGCTGATCCTCGGGCTTCTGGAATTTTCAGCTTCTTCACTTCCCCAGCTCCTGCCAGCCTCTCTAGTAAGGGCCCCCCAACACCACTGTCCCAACACAACCTCTGAAAGAAGGTTCCTCTGTTGTCATAGTAACCGACTGTTCCTGCGATGCTAAGAGGCCAGAGGTTTCAGGGACATAAATGTACGTTTCCAAGAAGAGCCAGGTGACGTGGTGATACGTACGGGTTAATTATACTCTCCTCCCTACAGCTGTGCGCTGGACTGTCCTCTAAGCTCCCAAGGGCCTGGTGCCACAGGGGCCGTCGGGGTTCTTGGACAGCAGTGTCCGGAGCAGCTGCCGGCCGCTCCCCGGGAGGCGGCTGCCCGGAAGGATATAAGGAGTGCTCGATCTTGCCCACGCTCTTGATGACTTTATTGAGCCGGTTCTGCATGTCCAGCAGGAGGTTGTACCAGCTCTCGGACAGGGAGGTCACCAGCCCTGCAGAGCAAGGGAGCCCGGAGCTGCAGAGCCTGCTGGGCGGGAGGCAGCCCAGGGGGGCGGGGGGCGGGCCCGGTGGGAGCCCAGCAGGTGGCCCTTACCGATCATGCCGTTGACCGTGCCGAAGAGCACGGAGCCCTGCGTGGGCGTGGACGTCTCGCCCAGGTTCTGCATGACCAGGGAGCCGTGGCAGAAGACGTTGACGAACTCGCCCAGGTGGAAGAGCCCGACCTCCTGGAGGTGCTGCCGCTCCTCGTCGGTGGTGGCCGCGCTGGAAGGCAGCGCGACAAACTCACCACCCGAAGCCCACAGCGGGGGCTGCCCGAGAGGCTGCCTGTGACCTTGTCCTCCTAGCAAGAGCCTGGCTTGTTCTCCCACCCGTCGGCCCGGCCCTCCTCCCACGCTGTCACCCACCTGTCCTTCTGACACACGAACAGGTTAAAGGCATTCTCAGCCCCCAGGAAATTGTCATCGTCCAAGATCTCCACGGCGCTCATCCAGTTGGGGTTAAAGTCCCGAGCAATCTGCGGGCGAGCGGGTGCAAACCAGAGGACGGTCAGCGGAGCGCCTGGAGCCGGCGCTGGGCCCGCCGTCCTTCAGCCAGAAACCAGCGCCTGCCCGAGGAGGCCCTGCCTGGGCGTGGCAACAGCCACGCTAGAGGTTCTCCCCGCTCGGGCAGACGCAGCCCAGTGGCTGCAATTACCCCAAAACGGAGCTGCTCGTGGTTTGGGTGGGGCTAGAGGAAGACCTCACCGACCCAGGAGGCGCCCTCCAAGAGTGTCCCCGTCTCCCAGGGCTGCCTGCCCTCCCACAGGCCCCCGGGCAGGGCCCGGCTGAGCGAGGCCGCCCCCGTACCTCCTCGAAGTTGCCCTCCATGGGCTTGTAGGCGAGCAGCAGCACGGAGCGCATGAGGTCGCCCACCAGGATGAAGTCGCCCTTGGTCTTCAGGTAGAGCGCCATGATGTTGTTGTAGTGGTTGCACTCGGTGCGCAGCTCCTTCTCCGCCGTCCACTCGTAGAGCCGCACCTGGGGGCACCATGTCTGCTCACAGGACTGTCCCCCCTCAGCCCTCACCAGGGCACAAGGCTGTGAAACGGCCTGACGAGGGCTCGCGTGAACACGCCAGCATTTACATCTACAAGCTATGAAAGCAGCGAGCACCTCAAACATGAAAAAGGAGCAAGACAAATGCTACGTCAGCAGCAGTGCCAGCGCCACCGTGAAGATGACAAAAGACGACTTCCTGTGACTAAGTTTGGGGGCAGACCTGCAGAATATTCTAGAAAAATCCATCTCCCACTTTGCCATCAGAAAGGAACAAGGTTGCCTCCCCAAAACCCGCCTGTTCCGAACCCTTCTCTAACATGTCCGCTCCTGAAACCTGTGACGCGAGCCCAGGGACATGCCAGGAGAGTCAACCGCCTCAAGTAACCAAGACTCCGGAGCCTCAGCCGGGGTTCCTTCCCCTCTGCTCACTGTCGCTGCAGTCACAGCCACGTCATCAAGAGAATGAAGATGCTTGGTCATCGGCAGACAGACACACTCAACTCCCGGGAGAAGCTGCCTTGGCAGGCGGTTCCAGGTCCTGTTCCCTCCCCCCTCACGTGACTTCACCTGGATCTTTAGCTTTAATGCCACGAACAATGCCCGCTGCCATCTCCGCCCACCGCTCACCTGGCTCCACGCCTCCCTCATCCTGCTGCCTACCGACACCGAACCCCTGGTGTGGCCACTGCACTAAGACAGGTTCATTCTCTGTCCCGACTTCAAAGCACCTTTCCCGGAGCCTCTGAGCCCCTCAGAGTTTCCTGGGGACCCCTGGCTTCAGGATGGGGTGGTCGCTCGGAAGACCAAGCCATGACTACAAGCTTGGAACTTGAAGTCCACCCTCCCCTGGGTGGACTGGGCTGGAGACCGAGGTAACCCCTCGTGCCCACAGGATGAAGTCTCCACAAAAACCCCTGACCTGCAGGGTTCAGAGCCCTGGGCTGGGGAGCACCCCCATGACCGGGAGGCCACACACCCCACCGCTGAGGACAGCGGCTCCACAAGCAGGACCCTCCTGAGTAGGGACTCCCCTGGTTCACATCCACGTGCACTTGGATCAGATGCTCTTGCAGTCCACGTAACCAAGCCTGACACCCGCTCCAACCCAACCCCTGGCCCCCAGCCACACGCCCCTCCACTGCTTTATCGTTAGCACTGGACACGCACGCCCAGGAAAACGGGGAGACAGCCTGTGGACCAGGTGCGCAGCTGAGGGAGGACAGCCGGTGGCTGGGCCTCACCGTGCTGTTGATGCTGGCCAACAGCTTCCCGTTAAATTCCACCATGGAGTACACGGCCCCTTTCACTTCCTTCTCGGCCACCGTCTGCAGCTTTCCTGGGGGAGAAAGAGATACTCTGAGTCTCCTCCTGCGGAGCCCATGCTGACTAATCAAAGGAAACTGAGTCCCCCTCTGGTCTAGCTCCCTGACAGCAGGAAACACAGCCTGTGTAGACTGGGGTCACCACACAGATGTATGAGCCTCAAGGTCATGTCCCCGAGCTCCCTGCCTGGAGTTCCCAGCTCTCTCAAGAGGAAGACCAATTCCATCGTATCCACCTGTTCAAGGGTTCTGGGCTGAAAGCCAGCCGTTAGGACCGTATAGGGAGGGGAGACGCGTGAAGATACAGGAGTGAACACGCCGCCTTGAAGCGGGATAGAATCCTAAATGCGGAGCAACCAGGATTCGTCTCTCACTCGAGCACTGGATTCTCCTCCCCCTCTCTCGCCTCTCCCCGTTTCTGCCTCTCCCCGAGCAGAAAAGGCAGCAGCACATGCTCGCACGTTCATGCCACCGCTCATCTACGCCAGAACGCATTCAGGCGACAGCGTGAGAGGAAGGAGAGGCTCATGGCGCAACAATTACCGCACGTCCTCCCGCTGCTGACTGAGGCTCTGATACCTGGAACAGTCCGCTTCCTTTCAGGCCTCCAAGCTCTCCCAGGCTGGAGACCGGGCCACTTACCATCCGAATACTGAAACACCACGATCCGGCCCTGCTTGGGCTCCGCCTCCTCCGGGTACACCATGGCTGTGCCCACAATGAAGTACGTGTTGGGGTCCTTGCCCAACTTGCAGGATACCAGGCTGAGGGCATACTCGTTCTGCAGAAACTGGTGGGCATGGAGCACTAGGAAGAGAGGGCAAAGGGTGACTGGCGATGACCCCACACGCACGTAACCCTGCGCTGGAGGCTCGCAGCGCGGCTCTCGGCAGAGCCCAGATGGTGCCAGTGCACGCGCCTCCGGCTGCTCCTGCCCCCCCAGACTCCCTCCCGCCTTCCTCGCGGAGGACGGTCTAGCACAGTCCACCAGGTTCTGAAACACATCAGGACCGGCGGCCTCGTTTAGGGAGCAGCAGGTACAGATGGCGGCGCCCTCACCTTCGAAGGTGTGCTGGTCAATGATGAGGAGGTTGTGCACCTCCACCTCTTCCCCGAAGGAGGTCTCGTGAGGGGCGGTGCTGCTGGAGAACAGCTTGCTGGAGCTGACACTGCTGGACAGGGCCTGGGGACAGAAGGGACACTCAGCACTCTGAGAGCAGACCGCACTGGCAGCATCAGGCCGGGGCCGACGGGACCAGGGCAGAGACAGCGTCTGAGCAAGAACTCTGGAGGTTGGCAGCTCGAGTGGAGGGGCAGCGGGCTTCGGAGGACATGGGGATGGACATGGACCTAAATTCCCTTTGGGACTGACAGCGGCCCAAAACAGCATGGGAATCTAAGGGTCAGCAGAGATCACTGAGACGGTGATGCCACATCCATCCAGCCAAGCTGAGGAGGAAGCAGGGTAACTAAGAGAGCAACAGGCTCCACCTCTCCCATGGGGAACAGCAGGGGGCACTTCCAGCAAAAGGAAAACGGAAGACCTCTCGGAATTAGGGAAGAAGCCCTATCACAGATCAGGCAGTACAGGCAGAGCACTGGGAATGAGGCACTCAGCCAACCTCCTGTAAATGCAGCTCTGGAGTGGCCTGTCACTAGCACTCAGATGAGAAAAAGTGAAAACTACGTTTGCCTGAGGTCAGCAGCCAGCAGTGAACCTGTCAGACTCCAATCCCATGCTCTTGACTATCATGCTACGCTGTCCCTCGCTACACACACCCAACAAAGTGCCCAAGATGAGAGGAGAATCACTCAACCTGCAAAGCTACCAAGCAGCAAAGCCACTGACAGCCACCGTACCCCAAATTCTCAACCCTCAAATCCAGCTCCTGCCTGTTTTACAGCAAGTTCTCCTGAAGCCAGCTGTGCCCTTGGCTCATGGCTGCACTCCCCCGGGCAGAGTTGAGTAGATTGAGACCAGATGCCCTGCATCAGGCCCGTTCTTTGTCCGCTGCCCTCACCTGGGTGCTGGCACTCGGCCTCAGAGCAGTTGTGCCCCCACTCGAGTCCTGAACTTCGATGCGGCTGGAGAGGACCCCAAAACACTGGGACACTTCCTGGTAGCAGATCTTCCTGCAGAACAGTGCCTGTCAGAGACCAGGGCCTTACGCGCTCTGACCACCCCGCTCCCCGCCCGCACCATGCCTCACCGGGGAGACTCGTAGAGCGGCACCGTGCGGATGTGCAGCTTCTGGATCTCATCGATGGTGCCGATGGTGAGGGTGCTGTTGTTGGCCAGAGCCAGGCTGGAAAGAGGGTCTGGGTTTAGTGAGGAGACTCCAGGAAGGACAGGATTCTCGGAGGGAACCCCACGGGGAGGAAGCCAGGCAGAATCCACCAGCTGCTCCAGGGCAGTGGGATGCCGAGGCTAAGAGCGCCCGGGAGACGTCCAATCCGGACGCCAGGTCCTACCGTGGAGGTCATAGAACTTTCTGGGTGGCCTAGGCTGACTGATGAGCTGTCAGTTTAATGCTGAAGCATCAACATCTACAACAGATTTCAACAGCACCTCTGCTGGCGGGCTGCTGAACCAGACTGCCCCCCAGAAAATACCCTGCTAGTCTCATGCATGCCCAGGCAGTGCTGGGACGCCGGTGTCCACTCTAGGGAACTACACAATGATCTCCAAAGCTATGGGTTAAAAAAAAAATAATTAAATAAATAGATAGATAGATAAATAAATATATAAAAGTGGAGCTGCAGGTTCGTCTGAAGCACCTGCGGTTTGCTGAGAATAAGGATTCTGGGGTCCAGCCTCAGGTCTGCGGAATCAGAACTAAGGAGTCCAGAAGATCTGCACTTTACAAAGCTTCCGGGATTTCTCTGGCAGCCAGCTCTGAGTGCCTCTGCACTGCCTTCCCATCAGCTCTGTCCTGACTGGCACTGGGGAGGATGCAGGGGAGGGTCTGAGGAAAACGCCACGAGGCTCCATGCTGGCTCCTGCTGCAGACGCAGGCTCACCTGTCAGGATAGCCGTCGGAGTTGAGGGGACACATGTAGTTCACTTCCTTGAGGTTGACGTTGGAGAAGACCAGCTTGTGGTTGCTGCTGTAGATGACAGTGGGGCGGTCAGAGCAGGCGAAGACGTTGGTGGTGGAAAGCGACCGGAAAGTCCTCAGCACCGTGGGCTGGGTGCCCAGCGTCACCTTCTTGCGGTCGCTCAGCAGGCCTAGAGGCGGCATCGGAGAAGGGAGGAAAGGGACAGGGCGACAGCTGGGCTGGGAAGGTCCCCAGGCAGCACCTTCAGGCCGACGGCGACAAGCCAGCCTCCCTCAGCAGGCGCTGCCCTCACCTGTCTCGATGTTGAGCCCAAAGTAGAAGAGCGCCCCGTCCCCCAAGGCGCAGAGGAGGTAGTGGCTGCTCTCAAAGGTGGTCATCAGGATGGACCGAGGGATGATCTCTGTGGGAGAGGCACATCAGTTATCGCCCCACATTCCGACCAACCCCAGCCCAGTCCGTACAAGGTCCGTACCTCCACCCAGCATCTCCTTGTGCAGGAGCTCAAACGAGGGCAGCTTCAAGATCCGGGCCGAGATATCTGTCCAGAGGCCGATGGCACAAAGCGGGGACAGCCCATTGCTGTCCCCTAAGGGGGTGATGTCCAAGCAGGCCACTTCGTGTTCCATCTCTGTGTGGCTGAACAAAGAGGAACATGGCAGAGGGAAGGAGCCGAAGGGTGAAGGAGGCCCAGAGGACAGGAGGGCAGGCAGACGGCACACACCTGATCTGCCGGAGCTCCTGCGGGTGGATCTGCAGGTAGAAGAGCGCCCTGCCCACGGCCACCACCACCTGGCTGCTGTTGCAGGAGGCCACGCTGATGTTCCTGCCCTGCGGCTCCTTCCACTCACTCACTAGGGCTTTGGGGTCTTGAGACACCAGCCTCACGGAGGCAGAAGTGATCTAGAGGGAGAAACAATGTGTCTGAGGCCTGGCAGGGACCACAGCTGCCCTGGGAATGAGCTCTGGAAGCCCTCCTTCACCATGTGTACCTTTTCCCAAAGCCTGCAATGATGAATTACAATGTTATTTTTCGCTGAAGCCCCATGAAGACTGGCCTCAAGCAATTGACAGTGTGCAAGGAACCAGCAGCGTAAGGCCCTGTGACGCCAGCCCAGCAGTTTTTATCAACCCCAAAAATAGAGACCTCTAAAATATCAAGTCCTTTCTTTAATGCATGTTATAGCATACCAACTTTAATAATACCCATTAAAAACAAAAGCGATACACTTGGTAACAGCACGCATTATCATCCAAAAATTCTTGGTCATAAAGTCAACTTACTAGCTGTTCACACTGACCACAGTATTATACACCACAGCAAATGAGATCACGGACTCATGAGATACTATGGTGTCTACTCATGAACCGTACTTCATGGAGACTGTTGTAACTTTTTAAAAAAAACGTATTATGTAAAGCAATAAAATGAAAAACTTAGAGCTGGAAAGAACAAGCACTCTTATTATTAATAACTCTTGTTATTTTCATTTTGTAGATACCTATAGGATGTAAAACTTATCAAGGTCATAATGCTGACAGGATCCCCAGATGGTGCTCAACATTCTTACCACTTTAGAGGCAACCCAACAGCCAAGACCAAGGTCTGAATGACACATCTTGACCCCTTTGCAAACCTGGTATTCAGCATTCACAGGCCTATCAATGAAAGCAGAGATGTGTAAGCCAGTCCGACCTGCAGCTTCCGACACACTAATCTCAGGCCCTGGAGCGAGGGAAGGGTCTCTCAAGCCCACAGCCACCGTGTAGGGGGCAGGAATGCTGAGAGGCGTGTGTTTCTGGCATGCAGAGACCACGCAGCCACTACCACTGACTGTGCTCCTGGCACACAGTCATGTAGAAATGTGCTGCAGGAGCGAGCGAGAGCATTCTTTAAAAGAAGACCTAGCCAATGATGTACAGTTACTTGGAAAAGGTGTCAACTATGTCATGATGTAAACTTGTGAGGCTTTATAATACCCAAGTTCTTTACTGCGTACAAATCACAAAACTGTGTTGACATTTTATAAATTTATTTCATCACTGAAAAGAAACAAAGAGCAGGTTGATGGCATTACGTATCGCTTCACCTTAACCATCAAAATGGAGCTCATATGTGAGAGGAAAGCCCTTTATGATAGATCTGCGAGCTGTGCCAGCCCTCAGGCCACGAGCTAGAAAGCACGGACAGAGCAATCAGCACCAGCCCCCACACTCAGCCCAGATGGGAAGAACCTCCCTCCAGGTCCTACCAAGTCCACACCGCTGACTGGCTAAGAGGAAGGCAAGAGGATGGAAGGTGGAAACAGTTCAATGACCCTTAGGCACTCAAGTGTTATCTCCACTGGCAAATACCAACTCTGCCAGAATGGAGAACAGCTCAAAAAGTGAGGTGGGGATGCCAATCAAAGAGCATCGGGGTCACCCCAAACATAAAGACTGCTGGGGTGAGGGGGCGGGGCTCAGCAAGCAGGCTCTCCAGGACAAGTGCCCACAGCGGGCACACTCAGAAGAGCTCTGATTCTAATAACTAATATGTGCAAAACGCTGCCAACAATCAGTTTGGTAGCGTTATAACGAATTGTTTTTCTTCTTTGTGCTTTTCTATATTACCCAACAAGTACGAGTTAATATTATAGAGGAAAATGAGTGTCTCAGAAGACAGGGTCTAAGTATTAAAACAGTAAAGCTCAACATATCCATAGGACAGCCGGCCAGAGAAGATCATGTGAACACACAACACACACACCTGCAGAGGAAACGGCGTTAAAAGCACAACTCCCAAGTGCAGAGCTGCTGAATGTGCTGAGCATTGGGTCATCAAGTAAGTTAGTGTTTTCCAGCCCTTTAACATTAGTTTTAGAGCCATAAACACGGGCTGTTGTAAAATCCAGGGGTGTTCTGCGCTGCACTTGAGGTCAAATTCAAGGACATGGGGCCTGCCCTTCTCAGCCATTACCTGAATAAGCTGCTGATGAGCCACGTTGCCGCAGAAGAACGTCTGCTGCTCATCCACAAACCCCGTCAGCTCTGTCTCCTCCACCTCCTCCCCGTTCAGCATGAGCACTCTGCAGTGGGAGGGAGCCTCGGTGAGCCCAGAGCCCGCCGCCTTCCCAGGAGCCCCTGGAGCTGGCCCAGCGCCCGCTGCCTTCCCAGGAGCCCCTGGAGCCGGCCCAGCACCCCACTGCCTTCCCAGGAGCCCTAGAGCCAGCCAGGCTCAGCTCACCTTGTCTGGCCCACGAAGGAGAGCACCAGAGTATCATCAGTCTCCCGGGTAGGATCAGACCGCAGTGGCCACAGGCCTGGAACAAAGATCAAGGGTTAAGACTCACGGCACAGACCAACACATCTGAGGAAGGGCCAGCTGCCCCCAGGGGGAGAGAGGAGAATCTGGAATATGTCCTCAGTTGAAGCACACACTGTGTTCCCCCGGGGTAGTAAGACTCTGAATCTGATTTCAGCAATACATTTGCATGATTCAAAATCTAATTTATTTTTTTTAAATATAACATTAGTCTTACTCCTTTACCCCTCCCTCTAACCCATCCTTCAAATAAGTAATCAAGAATAGCTTCAAGCCCAACCAGGGTGGCTCAGTGGTTGAATGTCAATCTATGAGCCAGGTCACAGTTCAAGTCCTGGTCAGGGCACAGTCCCCAGTGTGGGGAGAGCAGGAAGCAATCGGTCAATGATTCTCATTATTGATGTTTCTCTCTCTCCCTCCCTCTCCTTTCCTCTGAAATCAATAAAAAATGTATTTTTAAAAAATCATAGGAGTTTCTAGTTTGTCCTTCCAATTTAATTAAATATATTGAGGTAACATGGCTAATAATTCAACTTTATTTTGTAATTTGGAGAAACTGGTAAACACTGTATCACAAGCAAACACAAGCACAAGAGCCCGTTACATACTGTTGTGCGGCCTGCTTTCTCATCACATGCCAAGCCCTTATCAGAACCGAGCAGGCCCTGTGGGTGCCAGCGGCACGGTGTTGCATTATGTGGCTGTGCCAGCTTACTAGTAAGTCTGCTGCTGGGCACTTTCTCTGGGTTTTGCTGCGACACTCAAGCCAGAGAATAACCTGACGCTTATGCCATTTGCTGCAGATGAAGGGCTGTGGGCAGCGCCCAGACTGGGGCTGCCGGTAGGTCAGCGGCTGGGCTGTAGCTGGGAGGCATCGTTAGCGAGCACCAGCTCCTCAGCCTCACCATCATGAGGTGCCAAACTTCCAGGTTTTGGTTACCTGGCAAAGAATACTAGCACTGTTTTTTTGATTTGCCTTTCTTTTAATACAAAGTGAGGCCTGTAACCTGTCCATTCGTATCTTTGCCAAATTGAGGACAGGAACTCTGTGCTCTTCCTAGAAATTTTTCTTCTAAATTAGGGAGAATGGGTCTCTTGCTAGAGACTGAACTTCCGAGTTTGCCCATGGGACTGCCTATTTTGCACCAAACCAAACCACTCTTTAGTTCTTAGGTTTAATAGTGTTTCGTTTCGTTTTTACATATAATATATATATTATATATATAGTAAATAGACATGTATTTTGTTTAATCCTAATTTAGGGATATTTTTCCATTGTTTTTTTAGAAGGAGGAAGGGAGAGACAGAAAGAGGGAGAGAGAAACATTGACGTGAGAGAGATGTATAGATTGGTTGGGCCAGGGATTGAACCTGCAACCAATGTTGACCCGGAATCAAAACCGAGACTCTTCGGCCGGGACCGGTTTAGCTCAGTGGATAGAGCGTTGGCCTGCGGACTGAAAGGTCCCGAGTTCGATTCCGGTCAAGGGCATGTACCTTGGTTGCGGGCACATCCCCAGTGGGGGGTGTGCAAGAGGCAGCTGATCGATGATTCTCTTTCATTGATGTTTCTAACTCTCTATCCCTCTCTCTTCCTCTCTGTGAAAAATCAATAAAATATATTTAAAAAAAAACAAAAAAACAAAAAAAAAAAACCCGAGACTCTTCGGTATGCAGGCTGGTGCTCCAATCATTGAGCCACACCAGGCAGGGCTTAATTTGTTTTACCATCTGATAAGGCTTGTCCTGCATCACTGCTCTTAAGTTTTCCTGGCTTTTCTTGTTTCTTGCTCTTTTTATTTGGACTGACTTGTCATCAAGGAAAAAACTAGTGATATTGATACATCACGTATAAAAAGTCAGAACAGCTTTCTAACGATTTGTAAGACCCAACTGTATCTTTTTTATTTGAACAAGCTAGCCTTTTAATCTTTCAAGAATACTTTCAAGTTTTATGTATAGATTTTGCATATTTCTTGTTAGACTTATCCCTTGGTATTTTACCTTTTTTGCTGCTATTGCAAATTACCTCTTTCCCTCTATTATACCTTCTAATTGTGTTATTTTTTTAAGAACAATAACTTTTATTACGTTATGTGTGTGTGTGTATACATGTGTATATGTGTGTGTATATACATGTACGTTTATGTGTGTGAGGGAGTGAAAGAAACATCAATGATGAGAGAATCATGGATTGGCTACCTCCTGCATGCCCACTATTGGAGCTCAAGCCCACAACCCGGGGATGTGCCTTTGACTGGAATCGAACCTGGAACCCTGCATGCAGTCTGCAGGTCGATGCTCTTATGGCATTGAACCAAATCAGCAAGGGTATCTTTAAAGTTACTGACTTTAGGCCATTAATTTTATAACCTGCCACCCTATTAAATTCTTAGTCTAGTTTTTCAGTTGATTCTCTTGGGCTTTGCAGTTAGTTATATGACCTCTTTCTTTCTAAGTCATAAACCTCTATTTCTTTTCTGCTCCCATCCTGTTTCTTTACATTCTGAATTTCTTCATTTTAGTTGTAGCTCATATATACAACTTTAAACTGGCTTTGCTTTCTGATTCGGTCTGATCACCTTTTTCTTAATAGGTGAGTTTAACCCAGGTACATAGGGTGCCAGGTCCCTCATAGGAGATACAGATACTCATACGTATGTTTGGTGTCAGTCCTGTTGTATTACTTTAAGTGACGTTTACTGCTTATATACTGCAAGTCTTTCATTCTGTACCTTTCTTTGATCTTTCTGATTATATCCACTCTCCTTCCTGGGCTTGAAGATTTGCATTTTGTCCTCGAAGTTACTTTCCCTTCCTGTGATCTCCTCAGTCCCCACTTCCCGTGGCAGCTGTCAGCTCCCTGTACACAACCCCAAATTACCCCGTAACCTTCTCTCCCCATTCTCCCCTTCGCTATCCAATGTTGGGCAGCAGAGTTCTTTATAGCTGTTGGGCATGTTTCAGCTTCCACCACTCCACTGCACGGGGACCTTCTTCCTTCTTTGTTTTTTTTATCAGCTTTCCTCTAGCTCTCACCCAACTGCCTCCCAACATATAACAAGGCCAAGGCCAAGGTCATTCAAGTAAGATCTGCACCCTACAAGATCGAAAGGCTACCTTTGATGCCAGGTAAGTCAATGCTGGCATGCTCGTGGATTCCGATTCCATTCCGGATGATCCGCAAGGAACCTTCCTTGAAAGCCCCCGAGCAAGTGACCAGCTGCAAAGAGAGACAAGGTTTTTAAACACCCCCAGAGCCTGCGCCTTCACGCTGAGGCCCAGCAAGTTCAGCAGCTGCACATGGACCCAAGGACCCTGCCTGGGAGCTGGGTTTGAGGATATAGACTCAGCAGTCTCTCCAACATCCTGACAGGGCGGGAAGCACATCCCAGTCCAAAAAGCAAAAGCTCCTGCTACTTACCCGCCAGCTCCCTCCCACCCACCCGGGGCCCAGTTACGGAAAGATTACAGGAGCTGGAATCAGACACCTGCCGTTTACTAGCTGTGGGATCTTGGACGCGTTTCTGACTCTCTCTCAGCCCTTCTGAGATGGCCGAGAACCCCCAGCTGCCAGGTGCTGTGCGGTGATGATGTGTATCAAGTGTCTGGCAGACCAAGATAGGCACTCATAAAAGGTGGTTACCCTTCTGCCATTGGCTTAGTGAGTGAGGCTCTTAAAAGTCATGTGCAGTACACGCCCCCCTTAGGCAAACACAGGAGGGCAGCTGAGTGGGCACACAACCACCGTCCCAGGAGGGCCTTACCTGCCCCTGCCCCTGCCTCTCCAGGTCCACCACACACATGTCCACGATGGGCCCCAGGTTGGTAAAGGTTTCCATGGCCACCACGTAGGAGCCTTGCTCATTGCTGTCAACATTGAGCTAGGAAGAAAGAGCAGTCAGTCCTGCAGCATGCCCAGCAGACCCCACCCCGGAAGAAATGGTCTCACCCCACAGAACCTCCGTCCTGCGGGGGTGCCCTCCCTGTGGGCCCGGGGGTGGGGAGGGCGCCTGCGGAGGGGATTGCTGACAAAGGAACATATCCCACAGGCGACCCCAACCAGGCAGGGGTTTCTAATGAAGCAGTTTGGAAATCAGTGGAAAATGTTGGCACGTATTTTCTGCAGTGGTCCAAACGTTCATTCTAAAGGGGAGGCAGCACGTTAGACCATGACCTTTTGTAGACGGAGCTGTGTCTTGCTCACCATCCCCCACAGCACCCAGCCCTGCGTGAACCGTGAGGACGAGAGCTCGTCAAGGCAAGGCGCACAAGCAATCGAGCAGATAGCTGGACAGTAGGGACAGGGTGAGCAGAGGGAATCCTGAGGGGCACTGAGCACAGGACCCTGACGAAGCAGCAGCGAGGCCGTGGGCAGCAGCCAAAGAAAACCTCTCACCTTCACAAGCTGGGAGTCACCAAGGCGAGACCCGACAAACACAACGCCGTTGTCCAGGTACGTCAAGCACTCGGCAATCGAGGTCTAGGGAAGGTCAACAGCACGGGGGCATCAGGACGCCTGTGGCTCCCCGACAGCGTGCTCCCCTCTGGCTGCGCTGAGAACACACACCGCGGCCGCGGTGCCACAGCTCGCCATTCCAAACCTCAGGCCACACCACACCAGGGCCTGATCGCTGACGTTCCTGACTACCCACTGATCACATCCCTGCAGTCAGAGAAACCTGTAATTTATCTCGAAGGTGCCGGCCCCAAATGATCCCTTTAATCCCAACTTCAATCACCTCAAAACCACTGGAAACCCCTAAAAACACTGCGTAATTCTTACTGTGTCTGCGCCCCTCCTCCCAGTGTAATGTAAGCATAGTTAGAGTCATCTTCCCTTCTGTTTGCTTGCTTGCTTTTTCTGCTCTAGGAAGTGCCTGGCTGCCCGAGACCCTCCATCTCACTCCCAACGCCAGCTTCCACAGCAGGATGGCACGTGTGGCTGGGCACTGGAGCCCATCACAGTGGGTCAGCGCCCGAGGAGAACGCAGCAGAGCCGCCCTACCTCTCCGAGGAGCTCCACACGGAGGTCCTTGAGGGTGACCGTGCCGTCCATCTGCTCCTCCTTCTCCAGGAGCAGCATGAAGAGCCGCCCCTCCATGTCCCCCAGTAGGTAGCGGGAGCCATTGGGGTCCACGCGGTTGTGACACACGATCGTGCTTTGCTGCCAAGAGGGAGGCAGTCGTTAGAAGTGAAGCGTCTGCCACGAGCAGAGCGCAAACCACCCCCCTTCCCGCCCGCCAGCATCGCATGTGCCAGTGCAACCAGAGGCGCTTCACTTTGGGGACAGCTGTCTGAGGAGTTCAACATGTTATTCTAAAAGGTTCGGTCACGTTACTCTACTGGAAACTAGGAACAGAGGACTAGAAAGCAGCTGTAATTACTCATGGACTATAAATGCTGCCAGAGGTTTTGTTGATGTACCCTCCTGCCTCCGTTCACCTCCTGCACTAATGCTACTATAGATTGTTACTTAGCTTCAAGGCTTAAATTTTATGATTTTAAGTTTTAAGATTTGGAATTCCTATGACTAGTTTTTAAACGTCTATGTAATCTGCCCTAGCAAACATCTATATAATCTGGCCTGGCAGCTGTGACTCAGCTGTGAGCGCACTGATCACACACTGGAAGGCCGCAGGTTCGATTCCCGATCAAGGACACTCACCTGGACTGCAGGTTAGATCCCTGGTCGGAATGTGCGGGAGACAATCAATTGATGTCTCTCTCACATCAATGTTTCTCTCTCCCTTCCTCCCTCCCTTCCACTTTCTCTAAGAAAAAGGAAAAAAAAAATATCGAGGATTTTTTTTAAAAATATATTTTATTGACTTTGTACAGAGAGGAAGGGAGATAGAGTTAGAAACATCGATGAGAGAGTCATTGATCAGCTGCCTCTTGCACACCCCCCACTGGGGATATGCCCGCAACCTAGGTACATGCCCCTGACCGGAATCGAACCCAGGACCTCTCAGTCCCCAAGCCGACACTATCCATTGAGCCAAACCGGTTTCGGCTCGAGGATTTTTTAAAAAGTCTGTATCATTTATCACTATAGTACTTTACATGATGCGAACGCTGCAAATACTTAAATTTACAAAACCTTTCCCTTCTTAAAGTTAGCCCGGCCAATCAATGGAAAGGGCAAACCTATTCTGTTATTTCTCGCTCATAGTGAGCCCGCAAGCTCTTCCTAAGCACCAGCAGGCAAGTCTCTCTGTGTTCTCACACACTCTGTGACAGACCGCAGACACCTGTGACCCTCCTGACACGTGGGGAGAAAGAGCGGAGCAGGGCAAATGGGTGTAGGGGAGGAGGGAGGGGGCAGAAGAGGAAAAGGAAAGCCGCTCACCTTGATGATGGGAGGAGCAATCGCCAGGTACTTGTCCCCGTTGTGGTAGGTGATGGACTCCTGCCCGATGATGATGGCGCCGCCAAAGGGCTCGGGGACTGAGGAGAGAGGCCGTTAGAGGGCTCCACGCGGGGCTGCCAGACTCCAGACAGCAAGGGCATTCGTCCAGTTACACGAGCAAACGCAGACCATCGTCACTTTTTTAAAGGCGTCCTAACTAAGCCTTTCCTTTCCTCCTTGTCCCTGAGCTGTTTTCCCCATCCTCAGAGCCGCCACTGAGGAGCCGACTGGCACCGAGGAGGAGTGTTAGGTTCCTCTACTCGCTGGGCACACGGCGTGGTGCGGGCCTGAGCCAGACCAGCTCGTGCGGGTCTGGAGTGCAGCCCAGGCTCTGTCAGGAGGCACGGGCCTGGGCAAGCCCCTCGGGCCCGCTTCCTCTGTGCAGCGAAGGCGTCAGATGAGATAACTCCACGGGCCCCTGTCCGTTTTTAAATGTTATGCTCAAAATAAAATAGCCATCTGCCATCTGCCACTCTACAAATCAACTTCAGTGTTTTACAGTTAATCCCGCATAGGAGAAAATTCTATTTGGGGGAGTGAAAAACAAGGCAATCCGAGACAGAAACGGAGAAGGGAAGGGAAGCACGTCCAGAGGCGGCACACGCTAAGCACACGCTTGCCGCACTGAGCGCTGGACGGAGGGCAGAGCAGGAGAGGCAGGATCCAGGGGAATGGCCCGGCCCCCAACCAACCTGCAATCACCATGGAAGCTTCCGCCTCGACATTTTCCTGTTTCCAGGGGCCCTTATTGAACTCCTTCTCTCGCAGAGACACCTCATAGGTTTTTACGTGCCGCCCCTGCGGGTCCTGGGGGGGGAAGGTGGGATCATTAGCCTGAGGGAAGGAGAGGGGCTCCGAGCATCTGACTTCCTGCCATGTCAGCCTTCCCATCCTGGAACTGGGTACTGTCACTGAAGCTACTGTTACCAACAGCAACAACCAATAAACGCTTACAGATTAGAAAACATGAGCCCTAGCCAGTGTGCTCAGTGGTTAGAGCGTCGTCCTGTGCACCAAAGGGTCACAGGGTCACTCAATTCTCGGTCAAGGACACTTACCTGGGTTACAAGTTCAATCCCTGAGGCCACTGATCAATGTGTCTCTCTTACATCAATGTTTCTTAATCTCTCTCCCTCCCCCTCTCTCTCTGCCCACCTCCCTTCCACTCTCTCTAAAAATCAAAGGGAAAAATATCTTCAAATGAGGATTAACAACAAAAATTAAGAAGAAATAAAATTGTTACACTGTACCAACCACTATAAAATACTAAGTAGCCTGGCTGGTGTGGCTCAGTGGTTGAGTGTCGACCTATAAACCAGGAGGTCAGGGGTTCGATTCCCAGTCAGGGCACATGCCTGGGTTTCGGGCTCGATCCCCAGTGTGGAGCGTGCAGGAGGCAGCAGATCCATGATTCTCTCTCATCATGGATGTCTCTTTCTCTCTTTCTCTCTCTCTCTTCCTCTCCCCGCCTCTCTGAAATCAATTTTTTTTTAAATTATTTTTTTAAAAAAAGATACTAAGTAAATACGTAAGTGTGTGTGTGTGTGTGTGTGTGTGTGTGTGTGTGCTTTCTACATTCATTCCTTAGCCTCAAGGAAATTACAAAATAGCTAAAGAGAAAAAAATAAACCTATTGAGAAGCTAAATACACACAAATTTTTATCTGCTGAATTTTTAAAAGCATTCTGATGTGGGACACATTGCTACTCTCAAATTAGTCCAAACCTCCAGGCCTCCGCTGTCAACACCAGCGCCCCTCCTTTTTCTGAACCATGACTCACTTTGTCCGGGAGGACTGTCATCCCTGCGAGATACAAGCGCTGGGCTTGGGGGAAGGATGGCCTCAAAGGCCGGACCAGGGTTTACAGTTATGAGAGGAATTCAGTGCTATTTTCCAGGTCAGGGACCGCCTTAGCCACTATGACAGTCCCTGAAACACTTTCCTGTAGATACTGTCAAATGGAACTTTTGACACAAAACAGGAGATAAAATAATTTCCAGTTGATGAAAACATTCTCTCATCAGTGATTGAGGTAAGACTCAACCTCACAAAAAGTTTAGCCTGGGGTTTGGATTAGGGCCTACTGAGACACAGAGAAACCGACAGGCGGTCGGTCACACAGGCAGCCCCGAGGCTGGACATGCAGCCAGAATAACCAACGTCAGAATTTTAAGAACCTGACGTTTACAAAACTGAAGGGAGAGGAATCCCAAGTTTTTATTTCAGCTCTGCTAGTTGTAAAAAAGAGCAAAGTGCCAAAACCGATTTGGCTCAGTGGATAGAGCATCGGTCTGCGTACTGGAAGGTCCCAGGTTCGATTCCGGTCAAGGTATGTACTTTGGTTGCGAGCACATCCCCAGTAGGGGGTGTGCAGGAGGCAGCTGGTGGATGTTTCTCTCTCATGGCGGTTTGGACTAATTTGAGAGTAGCAATGTGTCCCGCAATAAAATATTTAAAAAAAAAAAAAAAAAAAGAGCCAAGTTTCCTAAATGGTTTCAACTTATTAGAATGAACCTTGCGCCAACCAGCCTCAGATCCAGAACACGTCTAGTGCCACTAAGAAATCTACAAGAGTGCACGTCAGTGTATCCTAACAGTTCACACAGCTGTCCGTGCTTCCCTGGCCACACGGCACCCGGACCCGGGCTGCTTCCTTCCGTCACTGGCTCAATGACATGCCAGGAGAATGACCTCATGCTGCGTGGCCCTCTGAGAAAAGGCCGAGACAGGCATGTTAATCCAGCGCTCTGCCACCTGCCCCCGCAACAAATCTGCCAGAGAACAGCTGCCCCCATCCACTCCGCTGAAGGTTTAAGCGAACTAAAATAGAAGCCAAGAGCCAGCGAGGCACCAGAAAGTGAGCTCGGAGTAAAATGCCAGCCTTTTCTTAGAAGACATGCATAAGGCATCACCAAGACATTTTCCTCTCTGCTGGTGAAGGCAACTTCCACAACATTTCTCCTAAGTTCTTTCAATCGATATTTTTAGAGAGAGGAAGGAAGGGAAAAAAAACATGGATTTGCTGCTCCACTTATTAGTGCATTGATTGGCTGATCCTGTGTGCGCTCTGACCGGGAACAAACCGGCAACCTTGGCACACTGGGACGACACGCTAACTCAGGCCCCGGCGGGGCCATCTCTGTTTTAATAATCCCCTAGCATGCTGTAAGAGACCAAGACAAAGTACAAACTGGGTCACCCTACAAAATCCCCACGGATTAATACTGCTGCAAGCCTCGGAGCTTGCTTCCTCCACAGGAAGTACCACTGCACTCGCGTCGCAAACCAAACCTGACCCACATGCAAACGTACATTAAGTACTCCTGCCAACGCGCCCACGAAAGCCAGGCAGTTCACGCAGCGAAAACGCACTGCTCTGCCCAACCACATGGCTTCCCCCTCTCCTCCCGACCCGGTACCTGGTAGACAAAACAGATGGTAGGTGCTTGGCACCCGTAGAGGAACTTGACGTCGATGACGTGCAGCTCCTCCAGGCGGATGTTAAAGGCCTTGAGCTCCTTGTTGTCCCGGTCCAGGGGAATGACCTTGAAAAGGCCATCGTAGAGCCGCAGGCCGATCATCCGGCACTCAGGGTCGATGATGCCGATGATGCCCGTCTCTGAGGGCCGGCCAATTCGGTCCTGAGAGGGAAATGGGGTCAGGGGAGAGCCTCACACCCACAGCACAGAGCCCTGCACCCCTTTCTCAGAACTGCTTAGGACAGGTGGTAAAACTGGTGGCCCCTGCGTGACATGCAGGAAACCAGTGTCAGAGCGTCTTTCTGTAAAACACTGAACTCCATGGGTTATTTAATTTACCCTGTCCCTCAGACTCGTTTTCTCCTTATTTCTCTGGTCATAGAGAGAGCTGCCCGGCACTTCAATTCCCTTCATCAAACCCTGCAGCCCACCTGGAGAGCTCATCAGCAGAGCAGCCTCACCTGGACGTTGCCATGGGCTCGGGTGATGATGTCGATGCTCTCGCCACTCTGCTTGTACTCCAGGATGCACGCGTTGTACTTCGCTGTCAGGATGAACAGTAGGTCCTTGCTCTCACCCTGGGAACCAAATTATGCCGTCAAAAGAGGTTCTTTTTGAAACAGAAATTCCTGGCCAGCCTTTAGACATCGTTCTTTAAGCATGCTAAATTACTTAAAGGCTTTTTTCTCCCTGAAGAGAAAATCTACAGTGAGTATATAACGTAAGTGCACACAGGTGAAGGGTGTGTGCGAAAGACCAGAACTGAAGCTGGCAAACATGGAATCCTCACTGTCTTGATTCCACGTCTCTGTTCTACATTCAATTTCTTCATCTATTTCCGTATCAACCTAATCGCAATCATTCCATTCAAATTCTGAAAGATGAATGTAAGGACTTCTCTAATCTCCAAGTATTTGGAGAAAGAGGAAAACCTGTGAATAACAATAAAGTTAAAATGGACCTACAGCCGGGACTGGTTTGGCTCAGTGGATAGAGCGTCGGCCTGCGGACTGAAAGGCCCGGGTTCGATTCCGGTCAAGGGCATGTACCTTGGTTGCGGGCACATCCCCAGTGAGGGGTGTGCAAGAGGCAGCTGGTCGGTGTCTCTCTCATCGACGTTTCTAACTCTCTGTCCCTCTCAATTCCTCTCTGTGTAAAATCAATAAAATATATTTAAATAAATAAATAAATAAATAAATAAAATGGACCTACAGTCTTACTTATTAACACAGACCCCCTAAATATATTTTGTTCAAAGGGGCTGTAATTAAAATTCTAACCACTGCTTCTCGTCAGATTCATTACAATATAATGAAGTTTAAAAAAAAAAGCCAATATAATGAACTAATATGGTGGCTAATTAAGTAAAAACATTTACATTATTATAATAATGGGATAACTATTAACATAACAATGAATGCTTGCTGCAGGGCCGCTCCGTGTTATTAAATCATTTAATCTCCACACTAAACCAGGGGGTTGGAAACTTTAATCCCCATTTTGCAAACAGAAAATAAGGCTCTGGAAGATTAAGTAACACCTAAAGTTAGAATTCTTTTTTTTAAAAGATATATTTTATTGATTTTTTACAGAGAGGAAGGGAGAAGAATAGAGAGTTAGAAACATCGATCAGCTGCCTCCTGCACACCTCCTAGTGGGGATGTGCCCACAACCAAGGTATATGCGCTTGACCGGATCCGAACCTGGGACCCTTCAGCCCTCGGGCTGACGCTCTAGCCACTGAGCCAAACCGGTTTTGGCTAAAGTTAGAATTCTTGAGGACTGAAGCCAGGGCTGCCCTACTCCAGAGCCAATGCTCGGAGTCACCATGACGACCACAGTATGGTGACCCACATTCCCAACTGCTTCGATTTCCCCTCTCACAGAAGTCCACTCGCTCAGTTTTTCCCGTCAAGTTCTCCCACTTCTAGGAAGCTTGTTCAAGAGTTTAATAAGTTAAAGCCTGCCCCTCAAAAGGAGTGGTTTCTCTCCTTCGCCTAGCTCCGCCCATCTCAAGCAATGACAGAAAACAACACAGGACCAGAAAACAACACTGGACCGCCTCCAAGGCAGGCCCCACCCTGAGCACTCACCTTGGGCCTGAAGAGCTCCATGACGGCGATCTTCCCGTACATGCCCACCTCCTTCACGGGCCGGAGCCCCTCCGCGGTGACCACATAGATCTCCAATCGCGTGTTCTTGGCAATCAGCAGGTTCAAGTCTTCCGCTGAAGTGAAGTGTCCTGAAGGAACAGAAGAGATAGCTTCAGAATCCTCACCTAATTCACAGGCCGCTCCAGCTGCCTCCAGGCACTGCTCCCATCTCACCAGACCCCTCTCTCTCACTCACGCGGCCATGAAAGCTGCTTCTCCAATCAGACTAAGAAAATCGGACGAGGAGACCTGGACAGGGTGTAAGGACAGCGTGTCCTTCAACTGGCAATGACTGTGACCCCCCTCCCGATGGCTCTGCACCCTCCTCCCCTTTCCTTTTCCTTTGGAGAGGGCACATCCTCTCACCGAGGGACGCGGGGCTGGAGGCAGTGCTCCTTTCCATCACGTCCTTACCTAAATGTTCGCCACATCCTTACCAAACAAGCAGACCCGGTCACAGCTCTGCACGGAAACACTGCTTTGTCCACACCTCCTGCCCTCCCAGTGTCTACCAACAAGCACCCTCACCCACACCTTCACCGCTTCCAACTCTCTAACAGCAGTTAGCATTTGCTGCAAGTTTGGGGCCCTCGCTTTGCTGAATACCCGGTTCAGGACTGATTATTCCCGTGTTCTGGACACCTGTGTTCTCCATCTGTGCGGAGTTAACAAGGCAGACCCAGCCCCGGGTTGAGCCCTGCTCACCAGCCTTCCCAGCAGCGAGTAAACAACAGCCCCAGGCCAAGAGGACTCCATCCAGTCCAGCTCTGGGCGAGGGCGAGCGATCCCCACACCCCTCCACCACCCCTCACCCCGGCCCCCACTCGGCCCCAGGCTCTCCCGAAGGAAAGTTCTGACCCCCAAGTCGCCCCCACCACCGCCCCTTCCCCCAACCACACGAGGCCCTTCTCGGGGCCCAAGCAGCACCGCACGGCCAATTCACACTTCGCTCTCTGTCCTAGGGGGCCGTCCCTGTCTTCGAGGTCAGATGATCCTCCCAGGACGAAAGGGGACCCCCGAAAGCAGCGTTTAAACCCCAAAAGCGCATGTGGACCCAGCTTCTTTGGAGTCGTGGGCTAAGAGAGGTTCCTCGGCCGCCGACGCCCTCCATTCCCCGGGCCAGATCCCGCCCGGCCGCCCCAAGGGTGGCGGGCCTCCCTAGGCCTCGGGGGCCCCCAGATCCCGCCCTCGCCGGGGTCTCCGGCCCTGGCAGCCTCACCGGTCACGCAGCCGTTCACGGCGGTGGGCTTCTGCGCCGTTACCACGTAGTTGTACGACATGTCGGGGACTGGGGCAGCCTGTCGAGACGAGAGCGCGACGATAGAGAGGCGGACACCAGCGGAGACACAGGGGGCCCTACCCGCGCGGCGAACTCCGCGGCCGCTGCCTCCGCCCCGCAGACACGTTGCAGCCCAGAGCGGCCCGGGCGCGGGGCATCACGGGACAGCTTCCCCTGGCCTCCTGGAGGACTCCCGGCGCCCCGGGCGGCCAATCAGAGGAGGCTCCGCCCCGGAGGCCCCGCCCCTCCGCGGGCCGCCGCGCTTGGAATACCCGGATGAGGGCGCCCTTTGTGGGTCCCCGGAAAGCCTTGGTGTCGGCGGGTTGGTGCCAGGGGCGTAAGGAGGGGTGGGAAGCTGCGCCGACGCCCTCAGAGCTGAACCGCCGACCTACCCCCCTCCCAGAGCGCTCCCTCCCCCTCCCCGACTCCGTGCCTCCCCGCCCTCGGGCGATCCATTCTTTGGAACCGGAAGCGCTGCAGGGGCCCAGAGGGAAGGGAGGTGACAGCAGTGTGTGCAGCTCCAAGGTCCGTGCCTCCCTCCCCTTAGCCCTCCCAGGTCCCCCAAACCCAGCTGACCCTCTCCTGACCTCAGAATGGCCTCTCACCTTGGGGAGGGGGGACACTAGGGGGCTCACCTCTCCCCCTTGAACTTTTGAAGGGCCCCTATTGCTGTGCAAATTCTGATCTCCTACAAAACCAGAATTTCCCAGGAGCACCTTAATGACCCAGAAAGGCAGTCAGCTCTGCAACTTAATAGGCCTCACCAGATCATGTGGCTGGGGGACCACGTGGTCTGCAGCACCAGCAGAAGGCCACAGATCATGAGGCCCCATTTTACAGATGAGGAAGCTGAGCCCCCCCACCCCTCCCCAGGGCGTTGGTTTACCTAAGATCCCCCAGAGGCAGAGACAGAACTAGGCGCAGAGCCTGCCTGGCCTGTAACTCTTCCCATTGCAGACTCATTCAGTGCTCCCAAGACACCTCTGAGCCGGGCTGAACTGAGGGGAGCTATGGGTGATTTCCCACACCAGGGACTCTGCGTGACTTTGGAGGCATTGAATTATCAGTGGGAAGAACACAGGCTTTGTGGAAAGACTAGACGTGGGTTTAAGTCCTGGCTCTTAGCATGACCTTGAACAACTCCCTAGAGCAGTGGTTCTCAACCTTTCTAAATGCCTTGACCCTTTTATACAGTTCCTCATGTTGTGGTGACCCCCAATCATAAAATTATTTTCATTGCTACTTCATAACTGTAATTTTGCTACTGTTATGAGTCATGTAAATATCTGTGTTTTCCGATGGTCTTAGGCGACCCTGCTAGCGGTTCTCAACCTGTGGGTCGCTGCTGTAGAGGAACTGTATTAAAGGTTCAAGGCATTAGAAAGGTTGAGAACCACTGCTCTAGAGCTTCGGAGTCAGTCCTAGAAGTAAAATGTGCTCACAGCTCAGCTGTCTTCCTCTTGGTCTGATACCAACAGCAACCAGAGCCAGGGCGTGAGCATCCCTGTGACTGTATTCACTGCACACGATGCTCATGCAGGAGAGGGTGTTGCTCTGGCTCATCTCGCCCTGTGGCGATGAGGTGAGTGCTCTCTGGGTGTAAAGACCGCCCTGTGCCCAGTGTGGGCAGATCTGCCTCCTGGCAGCCACTCCAGGTGAACCTTGGTCCGCCCCATGCTCTACTCCATCCCCAGCGCACGTGTTGGAGTTTAGACTTGGCTCAAAGTCTGGGGCAGCTCCCTAATTACGAGAGCCTGGAAGCGTGACTGTGCCAGTAGGCTGTGGGCACCTCCAGCGGCACGTCCTCTGTCCTTCAGGTGCCACTGCCTCCTGCACCGAGCTCAGGCCCAGGCAGCACCCACAGGGCCACCCGTTCTCCGGCAGCTCATTGCCAAGGTGCGACCTCAGCTTGCTGGCTTCAGCGCCCCCCACCATGGTGAGTCTCAGGAGGGCCAGGCCTGGGGAAGGGCACTGTGGGCTCGGGGCATGGGGGGCAGGGGCCATGCCAGCCCTGGGCACCCTAGAGGTCCTTACACTCTGACCAAGAGATGCTGCTGCCTCCTACGGCTCATAGAGGTTAAGACAGAGAGTCCCTCTCAGGGCCCGGGCTCTGCTTCCCTCCATGTCCTAGCTACTCCCAGCCAGGCCGGGGCTGCAGCCTCCGAGGCCCTCCAGGCCCACCTGCCCCTGGTCTGGTCGTGTCTTTAGGACAGTCACAGTGACCTACCCTGGAGTAGACCTCTCCCAGCTACAGAGGGACCCTGAGGAAGGACGTGGCTGGTGTGGGCTGGTCCCGCAGGGCGGGGGGAGCGGGGAGGTGGGAGAGGGGGGTGTTCTTTGCTTTGGGATGCTCAGCACTGCTGGGCATTGCTCCGTCTCCACTCCAGGACGATATGTGCCAGAGCAGGCCTTGCACAGAACCAGGTCTCAGTGCCAGCTTCTCTGACCAGCTGTGCACCTCGATCTCTCTGAACATCTCGCTTGTCGCAGAGCGAGGTGGGTTAACCCTCCAGGCAGTGGCCCTGGGTGTTTATCAGATGAGTCCTGGGGCTGGGCACGGTGCCCTCAGGCCAAGGGAACCAGGATGGGCCTGGCCCCAATGCCTCCTCTGACTCTGGTGTGGGGATGGTTGCAGGGTCTTGGGAGGCTGGGGGTGGCGCTGGAGGCTGGGCTGGAGCGGAGACCAATCACAGCTTTGCTGCCTGTGCCGACCCTGGTGGGCGAGCCCTCTGCCATTGGCAGCCTCCCTTCAGCCCCAGGGAGAGCGGCATGGAGCAGCAAAATGGAGCCTGCGTTGGAGCCAGGCAGACACTGGCTGACCGTGTGGTCTTGGGCTAAGTCACTTAACTGTGCCTCGGTTTCCCCACCGAGATAACGCTTCCTCTACATTATGAGAACAGGAACAAGACAAGCTCAAAAGCACCCAGAAGCTGCCTGGCTCTCGGCCATGGAGCAGAGTGGAACTGATCTCATTATTCTGCTCTCTCCCCTCTGGCCTGTATCTGTCCCTTTGACCTGCAGCAGGTGGCTTGGCTCTGGTCCCTGCCAGACCCAGGCAAGGTCAAAGTTTACACAAAGGAGCCTGCTGCTCACAGGCTTGAGGGAGGAGCCTCAAGAAGTGCACCTTGCCAGGGCCCGGCTCAGAGGCAGGCTGCCCCGCCTCCTGCCCTCTGGGGCCCTCTGGGGCCCTAATCCCACTCGCCCTGGGACAAAAGCAGGAGCTGCCTAGTCCCAGGCCTCCTCCAGCTAGCTACAGCTTTCTGGAAAAGGGAGTAACTCCCTGTGTTCAGCTTTCACTGTGTGACAGGCTTGCGCCTGGGAAAGCCCAGTTTGCAGAGGGAGACCTGAAGCTCAGCACAGCAAGCTGCCTTCCCCGAGGCCTCATAGCGAGGCAGGGAGCCTGGCATTGGATCCCAGCGTCCTGTGCCTGCAGAACCCAACCTTCACTGCTGTGCCCTGCCCCCACGTCGTCCTGCGCCTGTCAGCCCCTGGAACGTGGGCCGGCTGGCCTGGCCTTCTAGGACTCCATGCTCCCTCCTCCCCCCCCTTTCTTTGTGTAGAAGCCATTCTTCAGGATAAAGTTAAGCCATAATCCAAAACATTTCAAAAGGGCAAAAGATACAGATTAACAAGAGATCACCCCCCTGATAACATACACCCAGGTGCTGTGGCCCTGGAGTCCCCATGGGTGTGGAAGAGGGTCGTGGCCATAGCAACCTGACTGGTGCCTGAAAGCGCCTTCCCCCGTAGACCTCCAAGAAGCTGGTGAACTCGGTGGCGGGCTGTGCGGACGACGCCCTGGCTGGCCTGGTGGCCTGCAACCCCAACCTGCAGCTCCTGCAGGGCCACCGCGTGGCCCTCCGCTCCGACTTGGACAGCCTCAAGGGCCGGGTGGCCCTGCTGTCGGGTGGGGGCTCCGGCCATGAGCCTGCCCATGCTGGTGAGTGTCCCGGGCCAGAGGGGAAGGTGGGGGCTCCGAGGAGATCATTGGGGCTGGTAGGAGGTTCAGAATGCAGGCCAGCAGCCTCCCCAGCGCCCTCCCCAGGACTCTCCCCCAGCACCCTCCCCAGCACCCTCCTCCAGCACCCTCCCCCAGCATCCTCTCGCACCCATCACAGGGTTCATAGGGAAGGGGATGCTGACGGGGATCATCGCAGGAGCCGTGTTCGCTTCGCCAGCAGTGGGCAGCATCCTGGCAGCCATCAGGGCAGTGGCCCAAGCAGGCACAGGTAAGCCTGTGGTGCAGGAGGGGCTGCTGCCAGGAGGCAATCTGAGGGGGCGGGGGCCGGAGGGGAGGTGAGGGCAAGCACCGATGGGCCCTGCTGCTGCTCCCTCAGCGGGCACCCTCCTCATCGTGAAGAACTACACTGGGGACCGGCTGAACTTCGGCCTGGCCCGCGAGCAGGCACAGGCCGAGGGCATCCCCGTGGAGATGGTGGTCATCGGGGACGACAGTGCCTTCACAGAGGTGAAGAAGGCAGGCCGCCGGGGGCTCTGCGGTGTGGTGCTCATACACAAGGTGAGGTTCCCGCCCAGCCTGCTGCCACCCCACCCACAGGAGGCCATGCCTTCCCCAGTGCCCCCTCCCGCCTCAGCCAGCATCTCAGTGTTGTCCCAGGCCTTCCCTTCCTGCCCACACCCGCTACGCCGCCTTCCTGGTGCCTCTGCACGCACATCCTCCTCAGCCTGCCCCCGCCCTGGCCTTTGTCAGCACGCTCCCGGGTGCTCCCCTTCCAGTCTGTTCCCACGCTACCCAGAGGTGCCTTCAGAAGACGGGTGTCTGATGCGGCTGCTCGCCTCCTGACAGCCATCTGGGGCTCCTAAAGGCAGCCCAGGCCCATGGTCCGGCGCCCACCACACGTGTGCTTCCTCCCTGAACTTTCCCAGTTCATGTCCCATCATCCCCACCATGCTGTCATGCTCCATGAGTACCATTTCCCTGCACCAGCGCTGCAGCCCCTCTGGGGCTTGCCTGATGCTGCACCCACGGCCGTAAGAGCCCTTTGTCTAACTCAGTTGGCCTGGCTAACCCTCCTCCTGTTCGGCTTGAGGCCCAGCTCTGGTGTGTCCCATCCAGAGGTTTCCCTCCCCCACACTGAGCTGGTGAGAGCCCTGCTCTGTCCTCCATCCTCCTCCGTGAACTGCCACTGCGTCCGCCTCCCCCACTGAGTGTGCCATCTGCCTTCTTCCCCAGCTCCTCCCACACCATCCCTTCCAGGGAGGGTTGTGAGCGAGTCACTTCCATTTCAGCACATACTAGAGCAGTGGTTCTCAACCTTTCTAATGCCACGGCCCTTTAACACAGTTCCTCATGTGGTGGTGACCCCCAACCACAAAATTATTTTCGTTGCTCCTTCATAACCGTAATTTTGCTACTGTTAATGAATCGTAATGTAATTATCTGTGTCGAGCGACCCATAGTTTGAGAACCGCTGCTGTAGAGCCTAAGACCATCGGCAAACACAGATGTTTACATTACGATTCATTAACAGTAGCAAAATTACCGTTATGAAGGAGCAACGAAAATAATTGTAGGGCTGGGGGTCACCACCACATGAGGAACTGTGTTAAAGGGTCGCGGCCTTAGGAAGGTTGAGAACTGCTGTACTAGACACTTGGCAAAAAGTGAGTGGGTGGGTGGATGAATATGTGGGGGGGGGGGTAAAGTGAGCCGCAGGATACATGCCTCGGAGAAAGAACTCTACACTGGAAATCAGGAAACTGGCCATCAGCCCGCTGTGTGACATTAGACAAGAAACCTTCCCTCTCTGGGCCCATTTCTCCGTTTGTAGGGTTCTTTCTGGCTCCAACAGACTGTTTGCTAAAGATTCCTGGCAGGTCCTTGTGAGCGCAAGGATACGCCGTTCGGCCCTCCACCAGGGCCAGGTGGATGTGGCAGGGCCCAGAGTCCCTCCAGCCCCCAAGCGCTACAGTGACTCCTGTCCCTTGGGGGCTTCTTTCTGTGTGGGTACAGATAGCGGGTGCCCTGGCCGAGGCCGGTGTGCCGCTGAAGGAGATCAAAGACCGGGTGAACGTGGCTGCCAAGGCCATGGGTGAGTGCCAGCCCAGGGGTCGGAAGCGGGGAGGGAGGGGAAGGCTGCCTTGGGCCTGGGAGCAGTTCCCAGCGGCTGCCTAGGAGGGCTGGCCCAGTGTTCCCGGGGCTGAGGGGTCTCCCTGGGAGAGCCAGGGCCACTAGTAGCCTTGGGTCCCGGAGCCAGGTTCCTCTTTCATCCAAGGTGAAGAGGCTGCCTGCCTAAGCCTGCTGCCCTGGCCGATGCCAGTGCAGGGCCGTCATCCCGTTCACACCTCCTCTCTCACAGGAACCTTGGGCTTGAGCTTGTCCTCCTGCAGTGTCCCTGGTTCCAGACCCAACTTTGAACTTGCCGCTGATGAGGTAGAGCTGGGCCTGGGTGAGTGTTGACCACCCCTGTCCCAGCCGCGCCTGCTCCCTGGGTTGTACCCACAATGCCCTGGGAGCCCTCCGCCCGTCCTTCCCGCTGAGCCGCAGCTGTCACATGGGTGCTTGTGGTTTTAAATGGGCACTTGAAGCTCTTCGGGCTCCACCGGTCCATTCTACCTGCTTTGCCATCCATACCCAGGCTCCCGCCAGGGGAGGCTCCGTCCGTCCAGGCTCTGCCCCCTCCCTGCCCCTGCTCACCCCCCTCCAGGGCCTCCACACAGGCTGCCCTCCTCCCGCGGGCCCTCCGAGGCGGCGCTCTCCCTCCTGCCTGGTGCTCCCAAAGTGATGGGCGGAGGCTCACGTCTCCTTGCTTGACTGCCTCTCGCTCAAGCTCTTTGCTGGTTACGAGTCCAGTTCATGGCTTTCTCTACCACAAGCCAAGCTCCGGGAGGGCAGAAACCGTGTCGTTTTCACTGTCCTGCCCGTTTCTACCCGCTCCCCACCTCCACGGCCCCGAGCTAGTCCCAAGCCAATCTCGGTACAAACACGTCAGCATGACTGCTCTGTCCGCAGGGATCCACGGGGAAGCAGGCGTGCGCCGGATGAAGGTAGGTGGACGCCCCGGCCCAGGCTGGTCTAAGGCCGAAGCCTCGGGCACAGCTCACTCCCGGGTCCTTCTGGCAGATGGCAACCGCCGACGAGATTGCGAGGCTCATGCTCGACCACATGACCAACGCCTCCAACGTGTCACACGTGTCTGTGCAGGCCGGTGAGGGCGCTTACTCCTTAGTCTCCCAGCCCAACCCCTATCCCGCTCCTCCTCCCCTCTCCCCCGGGTGAGGGGCCCAGAGAGGCTCACGGCGAAGTATCTGCCCACAGGCTCCTCAGTGGTGCTGGTGGTGAACAACCTGGGCGGCCTGTCGGTGCTGGAGCTGGGCATCATGGCCGACGCAGCCATCCGCACTCTGGGTGAGCCCCTCCCCCAAAAGGCGCCTGCCAGCACCCAGAGCTCTTCCCTCCAGCCTGGCTGGTGTGGCTCAGTGGGTTGGGCATAATCCCATGCACAGAAAGGTTGTCGGTTTGATTCCTGGTGGGACCCATGCCGGGGTTGCAGGCTTGATCCCCAGCAGGAGGTGTATAGGAGGCATCCGATCTATGTCTCACTGTCACATCAATATTTCTCTCCCTTTCCCTTCCTCTCTGAAAAACCAATAAAAATTTGTTTTGAAAAAGAAAAAAGAGCAGCTGAGGTAGAGCCTTGTGATGGCCCAGAGCTTGGGCTGTGCAGTCAGATGAGCCTGAGCTAGAGCTTCAACTCTCCACCTAATTGCGAGTGTGGAGCCTGCCCCCAGCGTAGGGGGTAAGGATGGTCCCTACCTCCTAGCGGCTATGAAGACTAAATGAAACTAAACATTGCATAACCACTTGGCACAGAGCCTGGCACCTGGCAGAGCTCAGCAGATGAGACCTGCAGGGACCCATCTGCCCTGTAGAGGGGACACGGCAGGGGGCGTGTGACTCGGGGCACTGGAGGGATGCCCTGAGCAGACCTGGCCGTCTCCCTCCCTGCTGGCCTCGGGGCCCCGCGTCCAAAGCCCTTGGTTCTCTCTTACCCTGTTTCTCTCTTCTGGGGGAAGTACCGCCCTCGTGGCCTTTCCTCATGGACGTCCGTGCTTTGCTGTTGCAGAGAGCCGTGGGGTGAAGGTTGCCCGTGCCCTGGTGGGCACCTTCATGTCAGCGCTGGAGATGCCTGGCCTCTCTCTCACCCTCCTGCTCGTGGATGAGTCCCGCCTGAAACTGATAGGTGAGACCTACAGCCCGGGCCATCCAAGCCAGGGCTCCTTGGAGCTGGAGAAGGCCAGGGGCCGTGGGGAGACCCCAGCAGAGGTCTGATGAACCATGACATCAGCCCCATGGAGGGCCCTTCTGAGTCTCCAGCTCTCACGTGACTGGAGGAGTTGGTGTTAGGCTCCTCCCCAGGGACAGCCCCTCTTCCCTTGTACACAGCAGGTACTCAGTACTTGCTTTTTGAGGTGAAGGGAATTGGCCACCAGGGGGAATCAGGTCCCACCTGACCCCCGGCCAGCCACCCCATGTCTAAGAAAGTCCCCCTGCCGACTCTAGATGCTGAGACCACCGCGTCGGCCTGGCCTAACATGCCCAGGGTCTCTGTGACGGGGCGGAAGCGGACCCGGCCAGCTCCCTCCCACCCCGCAGAGGCTCCTGATATCGCTGTAGAAGGTACCAAGCCCTGCTGTTGGGGTAGGCGACCCAGGCATTGGCCTGAGTCCTGAAGGGTGAGGGGTGTTTAGGGGCCCTAACACCCGTATCTCCCACACCTTCAAGTCAGCTGTGAGAAGGGCCAGGTGCTCCTCCCCCCGCTGTCCTCCCTGCAGGCTTGAGCTCCAAGCGGATGGTGCTCGTGCTGGAGCGGGTGTGCGCTACCCTCCTGGACATGGAGGAGCACCTCAACACCCTGGACCGTGTGTCCGGCGATGGGGACTGTGGGACCACCCACAGCCGCGCTGCCCGAGGTGGGTGCAGGGACCCCTGCAGAGAGGGGCTGGGTCACATTTCTGCGATCTGGGTGTTTCATGAACCAGAACCATCTCAGAAACATTCGGAGCGCTGGCATGGGTTGCTAACTTCTCCTTTGCCAAGCGCAGTCACGCACAAAACCTCGCCCCATCCACCATTTTCATGGAGAATAGGCCATCACCGCAACAGGCGTGGGGATCGTCATTGTAGAGCCAGATGTCTCTCTCACAGTGAGACGAGGTTCCCAGGGAACTCGCTCCGTAGTCCTCGTCTCTCACGTTCCTGGGCGAGTGCACCCTCACTGTCCAGCATCATCAGGAACCCCAGTGCCTGTTGGGGGTCAGGCAGCTGCGGGACAGCAGCGAGCAAAGCGGATGAGAAGCGCAGCCCTCGTGGCTTATACCCAGTACAGGACACAGGACGGCGTGCGGCTGAGGAGGAGCATTGGCCTGGCTGGGAGGCCTGCCGCCCGCCGTTCCTCAGCCTCTGCCCTGCACACTGGATAGAGAGCGGGAGCCTGGGGTTCCCTCCCTCCCTCTGCCTGCTGTGGGGAGCGTGCCTGTTGGGAGGGAGGGCCTCTGACCTCCCCCCGCTCCGCCTGCAGCGATCCAGGAGTGGCTGAGAGAATGCCCACCCCCCACCCACCCTGCCAAGCTGCTCTCCCAGCTGTCCCTCCTGCTGCTGGATAAGATGGGAGGCTCGTCGGGGGCCGTGAGTGCGGCAGTGCCCGGGGCGGAGGGCTGAGAGGGCTGAGAGGGCTGGCTGCGGCACGGCTGGCCCGAAGGTAAGAACTTGTGGTCCTCCCAGCTCTACGGCCTGTTCCTGACCGCGGCGGCCCAGCCCCTCAAGGCCAGCACTGACCTCCCAGCCTGGTCTGCTGCCATGGACGCCGGCCTGGAGGCCATGAGGAAGTGAGTGGAGCCTGTGCCCCAGCCCAGGGTGGGCGGGGAGGGGGGAGATGTCACCTGCTCCCAGCCAGGCCCTGCCCACCCCAGCATCCCCTCCAGTGAACCGCCGTTCTCTCCCCGCAGGTACGGGAAGGCTGCCCCAGGAGACAGGACTATGGTGTGTATGCGCCCAGCCCTTCCCCTTTGGATGGCAGAGCCCTGAAGGCCACTCTGTGCAAGGATCTGTGTTCACCCCGCCCCTCCCCTTGTCCAGCTGGATTCTCTCTGGGCAGCGGGACAGGAGCTCCAAGCCTTGAGGAACCCACAGGCTAATCTGTTCCACATCCTGACCAAGGCAGTGGAGGTGAGTGGAGGCCCCGCCACCCGGGAGGCAGGCTGGGAGCTGGTCAATACCCTTCCCGTGCTCGGCTCCCTCCTCTGAGAAGAGATGAGCCTGTCCAGAGGGGAGCGAGGCTGGAAAGTAACAGCCGCACTTGGTAACTGGGCACAGCAGGTCCGCAGTAAATGGGGCCCCGGGCCTTGCTGCAGACAGGTGGGAGGTGAGCGCTCTGCCCTGGGACAGTACAGAGGTGCTGGCAGAGCGGGACAGGAGGGTCCAGGGCCTCCCCCAAGCCCAGGCCTTGCTTCAGGGCAGGAAGGCGGCCGGAGGCTTGTCCTTAACCCTGCTTCTCTCCGTCCCCCTCAGAGCGCCGAAGCTGCGGCCCAGGCCACCAAGAACATGACGGCTGGAGCTGGGAGAGCCAGTTACATCAGCTCCATGAAGCTCGACCAGCCAGACCCCGGGGCAGTGGCCACTGCAGCCATTCTCCGGTCCATCCTGCAGGTCCTGCAGAACCTGGAGAGCAAGTGAGTGCAGAGGCCGCCTGCCATTCCCTCTGCCTCCCACTGGCCACCGCCCTCGCTTCACACGCCCATCCTCTGAGTTCAGCAGGAACCGCTGCCAGCCTCCAGAGCGGCTGCAGTGCAGACTGCAGGCCCAGCGGGGTCACTGCCTGCGCAGGGAGGGCGGGTCCCGGGCTCCCACTCTGCCCCTGCCCCGCTGCCTGGGCCTCAGCAGCGGGTGGGCGTGTCCCTGGGGCAGCACAGCAGTCAATGGCATTGCTGAGCCTGTGCCCGCGTGAAAAGCAGCTAATAAACCACATCAGACCAGAGCTTCAGCCGCCTCTGAGGCCGTCTCCAGGCGTGTGAGTAGCGGCCCTCTGCTGCCGGGGCAGCGCTCAGCCCCGGGCGAGGTGACCCCTCCTTCCACCCGAGACGCACAGGCCAGGCCTGCACAGCTGGGCTGGCTCCACTGGACCTCAGTCCTGTCCTCCCCATACGCACGCCACCCGACGGTGTGCTTTCCTCCGCACTGAACTCACAGAGCGCCCTGGTTCTTCAGGCATCAAGTGGGCAAATGGGACGCCCAGAGGGAAAGAAGCCACCATGTCGTTCGGGTGGCGGCGCAGAAAGCGCGCCCAGGCCAGCCCTGCTCTCAGCAATCCCGGGCCACGGCTGCATCCCGTGCGTGATGGCAGGACAGCGCACACCCGACCAGTGCGGGGCGGTCACAGGCCTGGAGTTCTCTCACGTGGACACGGCTAGGTCCTGGTTCTGCTTCAAACCAGCTACAGCGGCTCACACCTGTTCTTTAGCCTCTTGGCGTCTGGGAAACAGAATGGTGCCCGTCTTGTGGGGACAGGAACAGGGTCCAAGGAATTGATGTGAAGCCCCAGCACAGTCCGGGGCCCACGCCCTGCGGGTTACTGCTCCCACTGGTGTCTGCACCCAGCATCCAGGTCCTGCTCTACCACGTACATGCACAGCTGGTCACCCTAGAGGCCCCATCACTCACACCCCAACTTGGCTGCAGCCTCACTCAGCCAGGGTTCCTGAGGGCCAGCCACCTCCCCTCATCCCCACCACCACCACCCCCCGGTCCCCGACCACGAGGCAGCTATCAGTGTGCGCAGACGCACACCCAGCAGCCAGGGAGGGGACCGGCATCAGACACCTGCCGGTGGGCCCAGCACTGCCACTTCCTGTCAGGTGAGCTCAGGCAAGTGTGTGCGAGCACACACCAGGGAGCACGTCCTTCTTTGTGATCCCAGTGCTCAGGGCCACTTGCTGAGGGACGGCCACCCAGCAGGAGCGGCGGCTCCCGGGCGGCCGTCAGCGGGCCTCTGGTGTCTCCCTTGTCCCTCTCCAGGCCTCAGGGTCAGAACTGTCCTGAGCTGCCCAGCGCTCACTTAGCCAATCTCATTCCCACACAAGAGGCTTCGATCTTTAAAAATGTATTTAATGAAAACCAGGCTTTACAAACAGGTGAAATGGCTGCCCTGGTGGTAAGGAGGGTCACGTGACTAAGCTGACTGGCAGTCACCGCAGTGGCTTTGAGCCTTTGGCCACCAGAGGGTCCGGCGGAGTCCTACCCCTGTGGGGTCGGTGGCCAGTCGGCCTCATCGCCATGGGCCAGAGAGGAAGCAGCACACCCTGGACCCCGGGCAACATGCTGCTGGTCTGTGCACAGCATGTGGCACCGGGGACCCTGCAGGACTCCTTTGGAGGAGGCAGGGAAAGCCAAAGCCCCAGCCCGTAGGAGAGGAGCCAGGCCCCTCCCCCATTCCTCTGAAGAAGCTCGGCTCGCGTGAGGCACAAGGCGGGCTGCGGCCTGCGAGCAGCCACCGTGGGGGCAGGAGGCTAAGCTCAGCAGAAAACACGGGCGAAGGTGGCCGCAGTCCTCGGCTCTGCTGGGACAAAGCACCCCAACGCCGGTCGTGTCGTGGTGGCCCCAACCTGGCGAAGGAGAGTAAGGCAGCCCTGCCAGCCTCCCCGCCGGGACAGCTGGGGGCAGCAGGCTCCCAGGCTCCTTGGGCTGCCTGATGGGGACAGGCCGGGATCCACGTCCCAGCTGTAGCAGCACCAGGAAGTGATGGAGCCACACGGTCACAGTGCACTCGAGACATGAGCAGGCAGCGCCTCAGTTTCCTTGCAGAGCTGCTCTGCCACCCCTGCCTCCCTTCACCCTGATGCTCCCGCCCAGCCTCACGTCCAGGGGCCAGCCATGGCGGGTGCCTAAATGCCATGCACACGTTCCATGGGAGAGTGGACAGGCAGGCCACCCCTCATCCAAGTTACAGATGTGCTTGAGTCCAGCCATCTGAGCTGATGGGACTTCCCACCACCTCCCGAGGGTCTAGGGAGTCGGCTCAGCTGGGGAGCAGGCGTGTGAGCGGCCGGGCAGGGGGCCTGTGCAAAGGGAGGGCCTCAGAAGCCGATGCCTGGAAGGAGTGCAGAGGCCAAAGCACCGAGAGACTAGGCAGCACGTGGCGTAGAGCAGCCCGCGGGTGGCGAGGTGGGAGCCCCGGGTGGAGCAGAGGTTCGGAGGGAGTCCAGACGCACCGGCCGCTCCCGCGTCCCTTCTCGCTTCACTCCCTTTCACGCAGCAGGGGCTGGAAGAGCAGGCGCACAGGTTAATGGCATAACTCAATGGCCCTGGGCCTGCGGGTGCCACCAGATCTGAGCTGTTCACACAGACCCAACCTTCAGTCCCCAACTCACAACATCTTTCAGGGAAGCCCAAAGTCCCTCAGCTTGATGCCCCTTCACCCCACCTCCCCCAGATACAGAGTGGCCAATAGGCAGAACCTGCTCCAAGTACTCAGCTTGTCACCGAGCGCCTGCCAGACCAACCTCGAGCTGGGCATGCACAAGTGATGACACCCCCTTCACGCCCAAGGCCCCCCTGGGGAGGAGAGGGCCACACTTGCCCTCCTGAAGCCACAAGAACCTGGGGAGGGAGGAACCCCCACCCGCTCCCGGTAGACCGGCCCCCAAGGAGCCCCGGAGCCTGCATCTGCCCCGAAGGCTGGGCTGGGGGCTGCTGACATCAGTGCCCCCCCCTTCCAGCTGCTGGTACCCCACATGTTCCTGGGTTAGGCTTCCTGATAAGGCCCACACCTCCCCCTGACCCTTCTCTAGATCCGCCCTCCCCCAGCCGCACCTGTCCTTCGGTCGTGACCCCCACTTCCGGGCGTTTCCAGGATGAGGCCTGCAGGAGGTAGAGCACCAGCAGCCCGAAGGCCACCACCAGCATCCCAGTGCAGTTGGCAAAGACGGCCTCACCGGGCAGGCTGGAGTACGGCCTGGTGGCGTTCTTCCTGAAGGGGACAGCGCGTGGGCCTGAGACTCCGCCCAGCGGGAGAGCCAGGGCCACACACAGAGGTGCTGACGCTGCTGAGCCCAGCACCAACCTCTGCGGATCGTCCACCCTGAGCGGAATGCTGGCCCTCGGCCCTCATGTCTACGTGGCCCTGACCATGCGGTCGATGCCGTGGGGCAATCCGAGGACCACATTTAAGGGGCTTTGCAGAGTCTGGCACCCAGCAGTGCTCAGTCAGGCTGATGCTGGAGAAATACCTACTGGCCATTTACCAACTCCTCCCAAAGACAGGCCACTGCGTTCCCGATCGGGGCACACCAGCCTGAGGCCCCCCGGGAGGGCCCTGTGCCCACAGCCATCTTCCGAAGACCCCGCTCTTTCCCCTCCACGCAGACGGGCCACCCCACTCACAGGCTGAAGAAGAGCTTCTCGTTGATGCCGGAAATGACAGACGCCATGGCCAGAGCGAGGATGGAGGCTCCGAAGAAAACATGGACAGGCTTGAGGAGACTGCGCAGCTGCAGGGATGCCCAAGGCAACAGGAAGACCGAAAAGCCCAGGAGCCACTGCGGACGGACGCGGGAGAAGCACCTGACCCGCCTGTGACCAAAGGCGCCGTCACCCCACCCCCAATGCCTCCGGCTGTGCAAGGACCTTCTCCCTTCACTCCCATCTCAAACCTCCCACCGGGAACTGCCCCAGCACCTCTGGGTCCTCACTGTGCTCTGCTTCTCCTACACAAACAAGAACCTTCCATGACCTCATAGCTACAACCCCCTCTCCCACAAACAGTCATCCTCGCTGGCCCCGCTTCCTTCCGGCCTGGCTCACACAGACCCTGCGACCGGCAGACCAGGAGGGGGACAGGCACAGGGCGGGTGCGGGACCCCCGTTTCCACAGCCCTTTCTGTCCACCCACAGCGGTGCCTGCAATGCCACCTCCAGGCCACGAGCAGAGGGAATACTTGGTGCTGATCAAGTGAAGCCCCAGCCGGAGCGCTGGCTGCCAGCCGCAGTGGGGGCCAGAGGAGGGCAGGGCACCCACCTGGCAGGCGAAGAGGAACACGGCGGTGATGCCCAGCCAGCTGTGCAGGGAGTACAGGTTGGCGATGTGCTTGCTGTTGTGGTACGTGAACACGGCCACCAGCCCCAGCACCGTCAGGAGGAAGGCCAGCAGGTGCAGGGACGCGTGGGCGACTTTCCAGGGCAGCTTGGGCCCCACCCAGGACTGGGGCAGGCGGTACACCAGTGACGCTGCCGGAGAGACAGTCCAGGCTCGGCTCCTCCCCTTGTGCTCGCCACACATGGGGGGATTACCCTGACATGTGCCCACACAGCCTCACTGGGGCAGGCGGTACACCAGTGACGCTGCCGGAGGGAGGGGGGGGGCCGGGACGTGGATCAGGAAATGCTAGGACTCATCAGCGTCTTCTATCCTGGTCTCGTTCCCGGGCCTCCAGCCAGCCGTGAAGGCAGGAGGGAGGGCAGAGATGAAAAGGGAGCAGTTCCCTGGGCCTGCCCTTCGCACTGCGATGCTCAGGGGGTCTGCAGGCAGTTGCGCAGGTGAGAAGCACTGTCTCTAGTTCTCCATCGACCTGAACTCTCACAGCGAGTCATTATCAAGATGCAGGCCGATAAAAAAAAAAAAAGATGCAGGCTGGTAGATGACTTGGGTCCAAACCCTGGCTCTGCCTGCTAGCTACTTGCATCTTCTTTCTAAATCTCAGTTTCCTCATCTGTAGAATGGGCTAACAACAGAGCCCACCTCACAAGCTTCTCGTAAAAACACAATGGGATGATGTCCCTGAAGCTCACGGGTAAGCTGCTTTCACCAGGGTCACTGTCACCCCCATTTTAGTGGGAGAAGGAGGCCCTCCGGGCCCCAAGCTCAGCTCTGGATGCCTGGGGCCACGATGGGTCCAGCAGGAGTAAGCAGACCCCTTACGCAAGGGCCCACTAGGCCAAGAGAGTGTCCACCTCCCGCTCCCTAGCCGGGATGGCAAACTGCAGCTCAAAGACCAGTCCCGGGCTCGTCCATCTCTGAGAGTGAGGCGTCCCTGGACAGCCAGGCACAGGCTCCCGTCCCACCCTGGCTTCCCTCCCAGCACAGCCCTTTCAAACAGAGAAAGAACCCGGGAAGCTGACCTTCCCACAGGCCCCACCCTCACTGCTGCTTCCTCCCAAGGACACCTGTGCCCAACGGCAGGCCACCGGCCGACACCCACAGCCCTGAGCCCACAGGGACAGCAGTCCAGGGGGGGGGCTGCTCTGCTCCGTCCAGGCCGAGGTCCCCGCACGCCTCCCACGCTGACCTCACACTCACCAGCACTGTAGACCACCACCATGCCAGCCACCATGAGCACCGGGTGACAGTTGAACATGAGGGTGCTGCCATCCCAGGCAAAGCCGCCGTGCCAGTTCCACATCCAGTAGACGGTGAAGAGGACGCACACAGAGCCCAGGGACGACAGCGCCAGCACCAACAGGTAAAACCTCCCCTCGGCCATTGCGACCAGCTCCTAGGAGCAGCGGCAGTCAGCGTCCCTGCCGCTCAGCGCACCCACCGGCTCAGACCGCTTCGCTTCATCACCCCGGGCACCGCCCCGTGGGCCTTGACCCCTATTAGGGACCGATACTGACCCCACCCCGTACCTGGGAGCACGCAGGACACCCCGCAGGCCGGGGGCTGGCTCGGAGTGGCGTCTCCTCTGCTGGGGCCAGGCCGGGGATAAAGAATGACCCACAGGGAAAGAGGGGACAGGAAGCCACCCCAGGCGGGGAGGCCCTGGACTCCCCCTTCTACTGAGCAGCTCTCCCCATGTGAGCTCCGTGGGCGGCCTTCCCTCCTGATCTCACCCGCTACACCTGGAATTGGGCGGCGGCCTCAGCCAATCCCCAGGCCCGAGACTTCTGCTTTCTCTTCCTCTGGGGAAAGTCCAGAGCAGAAAAGAGGAAGCAAGAACTCATGGTCTAGAAAGCAGGAGTGCACAGCACGCCTCACTTGACACTGAACTGTGGTGAAATGAGATGCAGCCAGTTTTGCCCCAGCCTCTGCGTTCTAAACAAGAGTGAAGTCCCCACTGTCTCATCGGGGTTAAACGAGGACCCGCTGTGTTTCCACCCGCACCTGACAACTCAGAAAGCAACTCTGGTGCCAGGCCTGGAGCGCGAGGCCCCAAGCAGTGCCCTTCAGGCAGGCAGGTGCGCGTGAGGCTTAACGGGCCAGTGCACTGCCTCCAGCTAACGTGCCGGGAGCAGGCCCGGTTCTCCACGCCGTCACCCCATCCTACGGGCTCCCCAAAAGGCTTCCTGCAGGTGAGGCCCCTCGGTCTGAACCAGCACACAGAGAGAAGGGGGGCCCCTAACACAGCCAAGCACTCCCCAGGAGAGAACGCTCTCCTTCCTCACCTCAGACCAGGGGGCGCTGCGGAGCGGGGGCCTGGGAGGCGGGCAGCCCGAGCAGACAGAAAGGCACAGCTGTGAGGACAGAACTCCACAAGGCAGCTCCGAGCACACGATAACAGACTCCTCCTAACAGCCCTGTGAGGGGCGCCTCCCCATTTTACAGACGAGAACTTGGAGGCTCAGAGGACTAAGAGCAGGGAGTTTCGAACCCTTACCGGTGTGGCTTCAGGGCCAGTTTTTTCCTTGACCACAGGTTGTCAGAGGGCGTGAGAAAATGTAAGGAAGTGGTGAAAGTGAGGTATTCCACTATTCTCAGTGTTGTCGCTAAGAAAAAAATCTACCAGCAAAAACCTGAAGCTCAACCCTAGCTGATGTTGCTCAGTGGATAGAGCATCGGCTTGTGGACTGAAGGGTCCCAGGTTCGATTCCAGTCAAGGGCATATGCCCACATTCTGGGCTCCATCCCCAGGAAGAGATGTGCAGGAAGCAGACAATCAATGATTCTCTCTCATCATCAACGTTCCTCTCTCTCTGAAATCAGTAACATTTAAACAACAGAGACCTCAAGCTCTCAGCCCTCGTGCCTGCGCAGGCCTTTCAGTGGCCCTGACTCTGTGCCAGGCCAGCTCTCTCCAGCCAGCTGTCCACCGAACCAGAACAGACACAGCGCTCTCACACGTGACCCAAGCTGGCGATCATCTCTGATCAAGGGTCACCTGAGGTCTGGGGAAAGAAAGAAGCTTCCACGAGGCTGGGAGGAGACAATCGTGCCATCAGCTCCCTCCTCAACCCGGAGCCCAGAGCGGTCCCCTAGCTCCTGCGAGAGCAGCGGGGGCCCCAGGTCACCAGACCCTCTCTCCCCCTCCGCCCCCCGGGGAAGGGTTAAGTCAGGAAGGGCTCTTGGTCAGTGGGCTCCACCCATCAAACATCTATGTTCAGCATTTTCCTTTGTTAAGGGAAAAAAGAATATAACCCAAAGGGGACTGGACCCACGCCCCTGGCCGAGGTCCCGTTACTGCGCGGGGGGCGGGCTTGGAGCAGACAACAGGGACTTCCGACAGGGGCACAGCGCACAGACAGCCCTCCTCTGCCTGAGACAGCAAAGCAGAGAGAAGGGAAGAGTGGGGTGACAGCAGCCACCAGACACCGAGAGCGCCCTCTCTTTTACTGAGCGTGCTGGTCCAGATGTGCTCCCTGCTGCGGGGTCTCCGGTTCCACCCTTGCTTCTCGGGGGGCCCATTCTCAGACGGACGGCCACCAGCTCTTCTGGGCAGGGCAGGATGGGAACTATTCCAGGCGTGGCAGGCCACCCGTCTGTCACAGCCTTTGTAAGAAACGCAGCAGCCATGAAGCGCAACAAAGCGAGTGCACGCTTCCCAGTGAGCTCAGACCAGGCAGAGGCTCCCTGTCAAACTCGTAAATGTTACTTTTAGCACTTAGAGCTGCAAGCGGATGGAAGGACAAAGTCATGTCGTTGCTCCCTCTTCCCAGGCGGAGTGGGGGCTTGAGGAACCCAGAATCTCAGGTACCGGGCACTACTCCCAGCCCTGCAGCTCCCCTCGGAGAATGCGCACCCCAGCCTTTGCTCCGCGTGTACTTTTGCTCTCTGCACTCTAAGGGTCCCCACAGGACTTGCAACCAGGGGAGCAGCAGGCAGCAGCAGCTTGTCCTGAGCTCATCACTGATTCTGTCGCCAAGGCTCCCCTTTCTCCACCCTCCCTGAGCCAAAGCAGCCTCCCCTCGACTCTTCTGCTGCTGCGTCTACTCCTAGCCTGTACGTGCTCCACGAATCCCAGCTTTCATACACGTCCTCAAAAAAAATACAAAAATAAAATAAAATAAAATAAAATAAAATAAAATACTGGCTCCAAAGAGGAAATGGGACTTGGCCCAGGTGCGGAGCTGAGCTGGTGCAGGAATTCCTGTTCGTTCCCCTCAGTGGCAAGGTCTCCCCACCTACGAGGGCAGCTCCTGTGAAGTTAGGGTTCAGGAGTGAGGGACCCTAAGTTCCAGCCCCGAGAGGATAAGCAAAGCCCCCCTTAGCACCAGTGACTGCAGACCTGCCCCTCGGACTGTGCCCGGCCTGGCTCAGGGGTCCAGAGGACCATCCCAGGGCTGCGGGGACCAACCCGGACTCCCTGCCAGACGGAGGCTGTCCCAGCCCATGGCGAGGGGGTTGGGGGGAACCAAGGCGCCTGGCTCCGCGGCTCCACCTGCGGGCGGCGCCTTCGGGAGGGATTCCGTGTCCTCACAACCACCGCCGGTGTCTACTTCCTAAAAGAGGAAACTGAGGCCGAGCGAGAGCCCGCGACTGTGCAAAGCTGGGTAGCAGCGAAGGCAGCACTCGAACCCAGGTCCCAGAACTCCCAGCCTTGGCTCTCACCCCCGAACCACAGTGGGATGCGGCCGAGTTTGGGGCCTCCGAGACCCGCCTCTGCCACCCGGCGGCTGTTCTCGAGGGTCCCAGGTGAATTGACACAGATCAGCCGCGAGCGCCGCACGCACCGGGCACCACGGCCCTGGGACGGGCGGGAGAGGCCACCTCGGCCGTTTATAGGCTCATGGCACTTCCGGTCGCGCGCGTGGCCGCCTGGGAAATGAAGTCCGGAGTCGCCTTCTCCTCCCGCGCCAAGCTGCTGACTCCCATTCCACTTCCGCCGCGGGTATTTCTCCCCCATCCCAAGCCGGGGGACCCAGGGGCCGGCAACGCTGTCCCTCACTCCCCGAAATGTTCGGGCCCCGCGACACCGCCCGCCAGGGGCTGGCGCTCAGCAAGGCCACGCGGAGGTGGCGGGCCTAGGAACACGGGGGCCCCCCCACCATGGCCACCCGGCGGACCACTGAGCGAGCGGGAAAGCCTCCTCCTCCGCCTACTTCCGGAATTTGAAACCGGTTTCCGGAAGCCAGGTGAGTGTCCCCATGGCAACCAGCGCTGGGCTTGGAGGTGAGCGTGCTTGAGGATTCGCAGAGAAAGTGTCTGGACGTCAGCGCTTGTTGTTGTTATTGCTTTGGCTTTGGATTCCGGCCAGGGCAGCCCCGTTTGTAAAGCGGGTTCAGTCGGGCGTGCCCCGGGACAAAGGCCCGGCGGCCGGTGGCGGCGGGCGGAAGGTCGGCTGAGCGGCCCGCACACAGCTCCCTGCGGGCTGTGGAGCGGGGGTGTGAGCAGGAGCGAGGGTGTCACATTAGGTGTGCAGCCCGGCTCCGCGCCTCTGCCGCCAGCCGAGGACCTGAGCGCTGACCCTGGGCTGGAGGGCGGGGTCCCTCTCCCACCTCGCAGAGGAGCTGCGGGGTCAGAGGACGCGGTCTTGTCTGGTAAGTACGCCATCACTGTCAGTGTTTGATGGAGAAGGAAACTCGGCTCAGAGAAACCACGTTCGTGCACCCACCAGGTGAAGCGGGCGAGGGTCTCCCCGCTCAGAGCCTCTGTGAGATGGGGAGGGTGTGCACGCCAACAGCTGCTGTGCAGGCGGGTGTGGTGTGGGACGAACAAAGTAATAAATCTCAAGAATTGTAGATGGTAAAGCATTTTGCAGACGTTAATTCAATCTCTAGCACCTCAAAGCATTTTTAAAATATATATGTTTTTATTCATTTCACAGAGGGGGAAAGAGGAACATCAGTGATGACAGAGAATAGTGGATCAGCTGCCTCTTGCTCGCCCCAGGCTCGCCCCATGCTGGAAATGGAGCCAGCAACCCAGGCCTGTGCCCTTGACCAAGCAGTGACCTCCTGGTTCATAGGACGAAGCTCAACCATTGAGCCACTGCGGGCAGGCCACCTCAAAGCATTTTGAAATTTGTTTATAAACTTAATCCAGGGGGAGTGGTCACAGGACACCCCCAGAGCAACTTCTGGGTCTTGTCATATCCTCCTATACAATGAAAAGCTATTATGCCAGTCAACCAAACAGCAGAACAACCGGTTGTTATGACATGCACTGACCACCAGGGGGCAGATGCTCAGTGCAGGAGCTGCCCCCTGGTGTCAGTGCGCTCTTATGGGGATCACTACTCAGCCAGAAGCCCTGAGCTGGGCTCATGGCTGCTGAGCACAGCGGTGATGGCTGAGCCTCTCCCACCTCCGCAGCAGTCGGACATCCCCCAAGGGCTCTCAGACTGCGAGAGTCACAGGCCAGGCTGAGGGACCCCCACCCCCGAGTGCATGAACTCTGTGCACTGGGCCTCTAGTGTGGAAATAAAGGCCCAGCTTCCCTTCCCTGGTGCCCAGTGTTGCTCCCATAACCTTACACGCAGTTTGCGGGAGAGCACAGTTTCCTCCCAGTTTTCTCTGCCCGCACCACTTCCCACTTCTCCTGTGCTCACATGTTCCCTCCCGCCTGGTTCCATGTCGGCCTGTCAGTAATAAGAGACCAGACCGCTTTGTGCAGCAGGTGAGAGCACCCGGGCTGCCTGGATCCGAACCCCAGCTCTGCCGCTTACTGGCAGTGTGACCTGGGACACATTATTTTATCTCTCTGCACCTCAGCTGACCCACCTGTAAAATGGGGAGTATCTTCTACCTTGTGAGATTTAAACAACAGGAATGCTTAGACTGGTCCCAGCACATATGCAAAGGATTGCAGCCGCAGTATTAGTACTAGAGTCGGTATTATTAACTCGACCTTGCCGAAACAGGTTTGGCTCAGTGGATAGATAGAGCATCGGCCTGCAGACTGAAGGGTCCCAGGTTCGATTCTGGTCAAAGGGGTGTACCTTGGTTGCGGGCACATCCCCAGTAGGGGGTGTGCAAGAGGCAGCTGACTGATGATTCTATCTCATCGATGTTTCTAACTCTGTCCCTCTCTCCCTCTCTGTAAAAATTAAATAAAATATATATAAAAAAATAAATAAAAATATTAACGCGACCAGCATGGAGCCTGGGGGAGAGGGTGAGGGTGCCCAGAAGGCGGGCCTCGTTGGTTTTGCTCACAGCTGTATCCAAGCACCGATAATGGCGCCTGGCCCGTGGGGTCCTCAGGAAATCCTCATGGTACTAATGAACTTTTAACTGGCGTTTTTTTTTTTTTTTCCTCCAACAGGCTCTTGTCTTCAGTAAAAGGAACTTCTCCATCAGCGCCGGGCCGGTCAGGGCTGCTTTCTGGAGAACCGGGGAATGTGCCCTCGGGGCCGGACAGCGGAGGAAGATGCTGCAGGCCAGCGGCTACAGCCTCGTGCTCTCCCTGCAGCTCCTGCTGCTGACCTATGACCTCTTCGTCAATTCCTTCTCGGAGCTGCTCCGCTGGGTGCCCGTCATCCAGCTGGTGCTGTTCATGTGAGTTCAGTGGGCGGGACTGACAGCGAACACAGCGGCGCGAGGCCTGGGCAGTCGTGACTCAGAGTTATTAATAGAAAAACATGAGGAAGAAAGTACGAGACCACAGCGACGCCACAGGTCCTGCTTTTGCTTCCTCTGGCGAGGGTCCGGGACACAGGGAGCGGCTCCCATAGAAATGAGGGTCCGCCGCTAACCTGTCCCTTCCTGCATCTGCGAGCAAAAATACTGTCTTATGTTGCTGTGAAGAGGAATGGCAGGATGGCAAGTTAAAGGGCAGTTGTCTTAATAAAATGTATGAACCTCATACGATGGGAGCTGAACATGGACGCCACCAGGCAGCTCCGGGAGAAAGTGCCGTCGGCGCTCCGCACAGTGGCGACGGCGGCACGCCTGCTCCTGTGGAGTTCGTTCCGTGGAGAGGGCATACACATGCGTGCTGTAAAGGGCCATTTCACGTAGCAGTAAGAGTTGTGCCGTGGACACGCAGTAGCAGGAGGGGGGGAGGGCACTTTAGATCACGGCGCTAAAAGAAGTTCATCTTCCTCATGAACTGAGACCCGATGGCCCTGCGGCAGCGGCCGGGCGGAGACCTGGAGGCGCTTTGCTGTCCGGGGACAGGAACGTCCGAGGGGCAGGCTGTGCCCACACGGCGTGCTCTGGGCGGAGGCGGAGCCAGTTTCCACGGCGCCCGGAGGTCCTGCAGGGAGAGGCAGAGCAGGACGCCTCGTCTGGCTGCACAGCTGCTTGGCCAGGGGGGTCTTAGCTCCCTCTCATCTGGGGCCCAAAGCGCATGCTCCCCCGGGGAGGGCTCGGGAGACCTGGATCCCAGAGGGAGAAGGACAGCGGCACTGCCCCTCAGACTGGCGTCCACTCGCGCTCCTCAGCCGCCCTGCGCTGTGCTTTGTGTTTGATGCCTGCAGCATCCAGGACATCGCGATCCTCTTCAACATCATCGTCATCTTCCTCATGTTCTTCAACACGTTCGTCTTCCAGGCCGGCCTGGTCAGCCTGCTGTTCCACAAGTTCAAAGGGACCATCGTGCTGACCGCGGTGTACTTCGCCCTCAGCATCGCCCTGCACGTCTGGCTCATGGTGAGCGGCGCTGGGGGCCTCGGGTCTTCGCGGGCCGGGAGTAGCTCCTCGGGCCGGCAGCTGCTCGCATATCACACAGACCCTGCTCGGGGAGGTGGAGAGAGTATGTGAGTCTCCTAGGGCGCTTTAGCCCGACCAGCTTCTGGAACATTCAGTTCACCTTCGCCCCAAACGGGGGCTAAAGCGGGAAGTTGAGTCTCTTTCATCTGTTTGGGTGGGTGCTGGTCCAGGGAGTTTATAGGCCCCAGTGTCTCATGGGAAAGAGCGCTGCCTGCCCCCTGTGCCTCGGCCCCTGCAGCCACCATCACCCCGGAGAGCCAGCAGAGGCCCCGGTGCTGAGGTGGCGCAGAGCAGACCCGGTGCTCACGGCCTCAGGTTCCTTCCGCGTCACGGTCCTCCCTCGGGTGTCTCAGCGTTTCTCGGGGCGCGTCCTGAGGGGCATCTGTCACCTCTGTTCTGCGGCCACCTTCTCTGCGGGAAGGAGCTGGCCGTGCCCAGGGCGCAGGTGCTTCTGAAGAAGATGGTCCCTGCTCTGGTCCTGGAGCCAGAACAGGCCCGGCCGCGTCCTGTGAAGCCCGCGCTGCCCGCGCCCTCAGCTGGCAGGACTGAGCCCGGGCTTCTCAAGAAGGCAGGGACCCCGAGGCGCTGAGCTCGAGTGTCCCTTCTTGGCCAGGGCCACGGGGTGAAGGTAGTAACCAGCTGAGGTCACATCCTCCCTCCGGGTTAAAGGTTTGCTTTCCAGCTAAGGCCTGGAGGCACTGTGAGAAACAGCGGGCTGTGGGAAGAAGGAGGGTGAGACTGGCCTGCTTTTGAACCAGGGGCCCTGCAGCTTCCCCGTGGAGCGTCACCTGCCATTAACCTTCCCGTCTTCCTGTCTCTCCCAGAACTTACGCTGGAAAGACTCGAACCGCTTTGTCTGGACAGAAGGACTGCAGGCCCTGTTTGTGTTCCAGAGGCTGGGTAAGGGCGGAGCACCCTCAGGCTCCCGGGTCCCACTGCGGCTCTGGGCGAGGGCCGGGCCCGGCCTGTCAGCCCCACACCACGCACGGGCTGCTGCTGCCGCTGCAGCAGGGATCCCTGGGCGGTCGGGAGGCAGGCCCCGGCCTCCTGGGGGTCCTGCTCCCGCAGCACCTCCTCAGGAGCGCGCCCTTCTGCTCCCACAGCGGCCGTGTTCTACTGTTACTTCTACAAGCGCACAGCCGTGCGGCTGGGCGACCCCCGCTTCTACCAGGACTCGGCGTGGCTGCGCAAGGAGTTCACGCAGGTCCGAAGGTGACCTGTCACTGGTGGTGCCTCTCCGGCCTGCGGCCACATGTGCTCTGTGAGGGCCCGGGACGCAGCCCACAGGCTCGGGCCAGTTGTGTCCAGCCGCCGGGAAGCAAGATCCTCCCGCGCAGGTTCCAGATTCCAGTTCCCAGTTCAGACTCCAGGACGTGCCTCGTCCCCCTGGCCCTCGGCTCCGCCCCGCTCCTCCCCGCTCCCGGGGCGCTCGCTGGATCCGCGGGGGGGAACTCCCAGCATCGGTGCTCTCTGCTCCACACACAGGACCAAGCGATACCCAGAGGGATGTTCTGTGCTGCTGACTGGGCTCGCCTCGGGCATGAGATCTGGTGCCCACGGCCTTTTCTGCTCTTACGTTCTATAAATAGGAAATAAATTGAAGTCTTTCCACAGTGGCAACCTTCGGGCGAGATCGCCTCCCTGCCTGGTAGGAGGCGTGCCAAGTCCCGGCCTCATCCTGTGGGCAGATCGGGCCACAGAGCATGCACAGATAATACCATTTATCGAGTCCCATTACCCATACAAGGTATTTTTACAGAAATTCAAAATGTAGCCTGATGCCCACCCAGCCCCACCCCTGGAGTTCAGACTTCTGTGCTTTATTCAGACTCTGCCCCCGTTCAGGTCCTCAAACTGCCCTCAGCAGAGAACTGTTCCTTAGCCTGTTTTAGCAAAAGACGTTTTTAAAACTCATGTGCCCGGAGCCCCAGTCGTCTGTGCCAGAACGCTGCGCGAGGAGCCGCCAGATTCAGCGGCACATGACCACCACCTGTCACAGGGCTCTCGAGCTGGCTTCCGGCCACCGGGCTGGGTCTGGGAGGTTTCTGTGGGGCTTGCTTACGAGTCTGGTCAGCTGTGGGTCAGCTAGGCAGCCTGATGGATGGTCCTGGGACCCGTGACTCTTGGCTAACCCAGGCTGGCCTCCGCTGGAATGACTGCACTGTGCAGCTCATGTTCACATGACCCATCCATGACCCACCGAGGTCTGTTCACGTGACAGTGGCCGAGGAACCTGAGAACAAGCCCCAGGGAAAAACTCCAGATCCAGCCTCCGCTTGTATTCTGGCTCTTGGACTCCCTTTGGTCAAAGCAGGTCATGTGACTGCCCAGTGGGAAAGCCAGGCACAAGTTTCCTGGCACAGGCATGGCTGCCAGGAGGGCCGTGCGCTCAGCCCACCCCCAGGAAGCCGCTCTGTGAAGGACCAGGCAGGGACAGCTGGGTTTTGAGGCCCCTGGCCTGAAGCTTCTCGGCGTGCTGGCATGAGAGCAGCCGTCGCAGCTCTGTGAAGGGTGAGCACGGCTGTGCCCCAATAACGCCGCTTTAGGACACTCGGGTTCGAAGTTCATGTTTTCATGTGGCATAACTTTTTCCCCGCGATGTACAAAGGTCATTCTATTCTTAGATTGGGGATACAAAGCAAGCCAACCCCAGCTCAGGGACTGGCCACAGTGAGCTGACCCCTGGTGTGGAAGCCTGGAATAAAGTGAGGCAGACCATCGGTAATAATCTACTGTGCTGTCAAGATGTTAACGTTCAAAAAGAAAAGGCATGCCCGGCCAGTGTGGCTCAGTGGTTGATGCTGTCCCATCCACTCAGAGGTCACCAGCTCAATTCCCGGTCAAGGCACTGGTCCAGTTTCAGGCTTCATCCCAGTAGGGGGCGTGCAGGAGGCAGCTAACCCATATTTCTCTCCTTTCCTCTCTAAAATCAAAACACTTTATTATTATTTTTTAGAAATATATTTTATTGATTTTTTTACAGAGAGGGAGAGGGATAGAGAGCTAGAAACATCGATGAGAGAGAAACATCAACCAGCTGCCTCCTGCACAACCCCCACCAGGGATGTTCCCGCAACCAATGTACATGCCCTTGACCAGAATCGAACCAGGGGCCTTTCAGTCCACAGACCAACACTCTATCCACTAAGCCAAACCGGTTTCAGCTCAAAACACTTTAATATATATATATATATATATATTTTATTGATTTTTAACAGAGAGGAAGGGAGATAGAGAGCTAGAAATGTCGATGAGAGAGAAACATCGGCCAGCTGCCTTTTGCACACCCAATACCGGGGATGTGCCCACAACCAATGTACATGCCCTTGACTGGAATCGAACCTGGGACCTTTCAGTCCGCAGACCGATGCTATACCACTGAGCCAAACCAGCTTTGGCCACTTTTTTTTTTTTAAAGTACAATGCTCAAACACATCATGTAAGATCCATATCCTATAATTGGAAAAAGTGATCTAAAAAGTCCTAACAAAGCCGCCATCTATGCCTACTATCCCTTCATCGGTTCAAAAAATAATTACTAGCCCGATCTTTTCACAAAGGATCTTGTAGAATCCTTTGCTCACTGATATCCCGAAAGGCAGCTTTCTGGGCCTCCAAGTCAGGGCTGGTTCCTCTTCTGTCTCAAAGTCATGAGTGTGACCAAATGCCTGCTTCCTCACAACACTCCCTCCCTTCCTGGCCTGGGAGTCTGAGCTGTGTGTTTGCCTTCATCGCCCAGGCAGTGGCCGCAGCCAGGACCCAGGCCAGCGGAGCCCCCGGCCTCACGCCCAGACGAACTGCCATTACACCCACAGCACAGTCCGCCTGAGGAGTTCTGAGCTCATCATCTCCCGCAGCTGCAGCTCAGCCCGGGCTCCTGCCCCTCCCCGCCCTGCCAACCTGTGCTGATGTATGCCCTTATAGAACATGTACTATTTTAGAAACTTTCTTACCAAATAAGTCGCCATAATCCTACTCCACTCATTTATTTCAAATCCTCAGATACAGTCGGTCCTCCGTTTCATGGTTCCGCATCCATAGTTTCCATCGACTGCAGGTAAAAAATATTCAGGGGGCGGGGACATGATACATTGTTGCTGACAGTTATTAGGGGGTGGGGACATGATGTAGCTGACAGGTATTACCTCCTTAGGCCTCTTGTGATTATGTGCATTGAACAGGTACAGACTCTTATTATTCCCTAAACAACACAGGATAACAACTATTCACATAGCGTTTGCATAGAGTAGGTATTACAAATAATCTAGAAATGATATAAAGTACACAGGCATATGTAAGTATGGGTAAATACCATGCCATTTTATAGAAGGGACCTGAGCATCCTTGGAACTGGTAATAGCCGTGGGGGAGGGGTCTTGGAACCAATCCTCAGAGGCTCCCGAGAGACAGCTGTATGTGTATGTATTTTATTTTACGCACAGTGTGATTATGGGAACACAGCATCACTTAGTTTGGGGTTTGTGTTTTTTTCAGTTATCAGTAGCAATAGGTTTTTAAGATAGGATGTAAATTGATTCCTTAGGAACAGTCAGCTTCCAAAGCTCAGAGAAAGAAAGTAAACATTTTAAAGGTGCTTAGAGACTTGTAGTAGGACAGAGTTGCTCACGATAATCGGGAAGTAGAAAAAGTAGATAAAATGTAAATACCGTCTTTTTAAAAGGCCTCAGGACTGCAGAGGGAACGGGGAAGACTGCGGAGCTTCCTGGTCACACCCTGCTGGAAGGACAGGGCGGGGACTCGGGGGGGGATGCGTGTAACACGGCTTCTCAGATGTTTACCGAATTCCGGAGCTGAGAGGGACAGGGGCTATAAAAAGCTCAGCCTCAAACCTCTGGAAAGCAGGACAGAATTGCTGACCGGCTTATCGCTGTGGTGATCGGAACCCAGGCATGGCGGGCGGGGACCGGGGAGCACGGGAATTCCGGGGAAAGCTCAGGGAGAATGGAAGAAAACATCCAGAGGCACTCTCCTTTTCTCTACACAAAGTCTGCATATGAGAAAAACCACTAGCAAGTCCAGAGAGAGGACTAAATTATCATTTTAATTGTTTTCCGAGAAAGGAAGGGTTAGGGAGGGAGAAAAACATCAACGATGGGAATCATCGACTGGCTGCCAACTGCACATCTTCTACTGGGCACTGAACCCAAGACCCAGGCATGAGCCCTGACCAGAAATTGAACCGGTCACTTCCTGGGTCATAGATTCATGCTCAATCACTGAGCCACATTGGCTGGGCAGAAAAAGATATTTTTTAAAGATACTCCACAGCTGAAACCGGTTTGGCTCAGTGGTAGAGCATTGGTCTGCGGACTGAAGGGTCCCAGGATCAATTCCGGTCGGGGGCATGTACATTGGTTGCAGGCACATCCCTGAGGCGGCTGGTCAATGTTTCTCTCTCATTGATGTTTCTGGCTCTCTATCCCTCTCTCCTCCTCTCTGTAAAAAATCAATAAAATATATTTTAAAAAAAAAAGATACTCCACAAACAGACCTTGATTAGGATAAAAAAAAAAAAAAAAAGGGAAGGCAGCCCTGGTCAGTTGGTTAGAGCTTTGTTCCAATACGCCAAGGTTATGGGTTTGACCGCTGGTCACATATAGAAATGCATAAATAAGTAAAACAACAAATCGATGTTTCTCCTCTCTTTCTCAAATTATATATATATATATATAGTTGTGTGTGTGTGTGTTTTTAAGAGCCACACTGCCCTAGCCAGTTTGTCTCAGTGAACAGAGCCTCAGACTGTGGAATAAAGGGTCCAAGGTTCGATTCCAGTCAAGAGCACATGCAGGGTTGCCGACTCGATCCCCAGTAGGGGGCGTGCAGGAGGCAGCTGATTAATGATTCTCTCTCATCATTGATGTTTCTATCTCTCCCTCTCCCTTTCTCTCTCAATCAATAAAATATACTTAAAAATAAAATAAAAAACAAACAGGGCCACACCTACACACATCACAGTCAAATTATTGAAAGCTAAAGATAGAGCAAATCTTGAAAGTGGCAAGAGAAAAACCACACACCACAAACAGGTGATAAAATTAACAACAAATTAACCTCCAACCAGAGGCGTGTAAACAACCCCCCTGGCACAGGTGAGCCAAGGCCTGTGGGCAGGTGCGCCAACAGCGGAGCTCCGAATGCAAGAGGACTGCACAGGGCGTGGCGGGTGGTGGGAATCCACCCTCTGGGGAGAAGAGCCAAAGCGGATAAGCTGGAGGAGGGAGCTGGACACTGCGCTGGGTACACAGAGCCCAGGCGGCTTTGGGAAACCGGTCCAGGGCATCAGTACACAAGGCTGAGGGGCAGGTGCACGGAGGTAAGTCCCTGCGCTGCCCGCGTGCAGGGCCTGGCATCCCGGCCAGGAGGAACCGCGGGACCCGTGCGGCTCAGCGGTTGGGAGTCCGCTCCAGGAGCAGCTGGAGCAGAGCGCCCCCTGGTGGCCGACTGCCCAGGTACTTGCAAGGCCAGGAGATCTTGGGGCGGGAGCCAAGCCCTTTCCCGCCCCATGTCTCTCCAGGGCCCTCAAGGGCAGGGGAGAAGTGCCGGGTCCAGGCCACACCGCAACCCGGGAACTGAAGGTCCTTGTGCAGCCAAGAGGCAAAACAGAGGTAAGAGCGTATGGTTTCGCCTCTCAGAGTCCGTGTGCCGGGCCCACCACACCTCTGAGCTCCCCTCAAAGTGTTAACATTCCTGCTTTCAAGATTCTCACCTCCCCGAATGGGAGACACACAAACTGCTCTCCGGGGCAGGGAGTGGCTCTGCCCGTCCCTTCAGGGGAAGTAACAAGGACCCTCCCCTCTTCCCCCCAGCCTGCTGGTCCGGGCTCTGTCCCTACAGTTAGTCTCCGGCTCACCTGACCCGGTTTGCCCGCACCATCTGCTTGCTTCCCTGCCCCGACGACCGCGGGCTGACGGCCAAGGCAGCTCTAGGCCCCTCAACACCCTGTCCCTTCTCCTCCCCCCCCCCCCTCCCGGGGAAGGGACACACCTGGACAGCTCACCGCCCCGAGGCGTCAAACCCCGTGTGCGGACCGCCTCCGGGAAACCTCGAGGCTCGGTCCGCTCCGTGACCCCAGCCAGCTCCCTGCGGGTCACGTGCTGACCACGGTCACCTTCACGTGCTCTGCTTTGTGCTCTTTGAAAGGAGCCTCCGGTTCGGATTCAGTTCGGTGCCTTCTAATTATCTGGTACATTCCACGCACGACTCCTCCCCTCCTCCCCCCAAAAAAGAAGGCTGCCCGCTGGACAAACGACCCCTAACCACGGCCCGCTTGCAGAGCACCCGCAGGCACACCGCTCCTCATTTCCAGACGGATGTTAGAAAGGGAATCGTGGGGCTCATCCTGTGGTCACATGACCACAAAGGTAGACTTCAAATATCCATTTTTTAAACGTATTTTTATTGATTTCAGAGAGGAAGGGAGAGGGAGAGATAGAAACATCAGTGATGAGAGAGAATCATGGACCCGCTGCCTCCTGCACGCCCCTTACTGGGACTGGAGCCTGCAACCCAGGCCTGTGCCCTGACGGGAATCGAACAGTGACCTCCTGGTTCACAGGCGGACGCTCCACCCCTGAGCCACACCTGACCACTTCAGCCAGTGCCTTGTAACTCGAGGTGGGGAGCCCAAGTCTTGGTGAGCCCAAGTCCCCCTGAAGGCCGCCTGAGGCCCGCGCCCCGCCCCGCACTCACTACAACAGCTCAGAGACCTCCGGGCCGCTAACCATAGAGTGCTTGGGCGGGCAGAGGGGCCGGAAGTTGGGGCTGCTCAGTCCCCACTTCCGGCAGCGCCTCACTGCTCCGGAGCGGCGGCGGCCGCGTACGCAGTTTCCATGGGGACCGAGGATGGCGGCGCGAGGTGAGGTTCCGGAGGTGTGTGAGTGGCTTCCTGCTCCCCTCAGACTCCCCATCCTCGTCTCCCAGAGCGCGACCTCAGCCTCCATTCTCGGAGAGGGACTTCTCCCTGTCCACAGCGGGTCCCGCCGCCCCACCCGTCCCGCGTGCGGAAGGCCTGGGGTGAGGGTCTCTCAGGGCCCCGTCCTTGGCTGCGCCTGCTCTGGGCCGGCTCCGTGACGGACATGCCTCTGAGCGACCTCGAAGCAGCCCGTTTCCCCTCAGATGGTGACGGGGGAGATCTCAGGGGACGGGATTGCCACCCCGAAGCCGAGAGTGGGGTCTGGCTGGTTCCGAGGACAGAAGGGGATTGAAGGAAGCCCCCTCCACATCCTATGCTCACACCCCACCCTCATTATTCGCAACCAGAGGGCCCCAGCGGCCCCTCCCGCTGGCTGCGACCTCGTGCTTTCTCCAAGTTGGAGACACACCGTTCAAAGGGGGCGAGCTCCCTCCCCTCACCCTCTCCTCTGGCCCCTCTTGGCAGGTAAGCGGTTGTCCTCCACGCCCCTGGAAATCCTCTTCTTCCTGAATGGCTGGTATTACGCGACCTACTTCCTGCTGGAACTCTTCATATTTTTGTATAAAGGTAAGGCATGGGCTTGACTGCCCGTGTCCCCAAATACCTTCCCCTCTTCAGCCACTTCTTTTCGGCCCCTCTTCCCAGCAAGGTAGGGAATGGCTTCCTTGAGAGCCATTCCTAGGGAGCCCCTCAGCGAATGCATAAATAAGTGGAACAACAAATTGATGTCTCTCAATCAATCAATAAAATATTTTGAAAATGTGATTTTTTTATTTGGGGGATGTGGGCTCCTCCATGTGAGCCCACCTTTCTCTGTGATCCACTTTCTGTTCAAGGCCCTAGGTGACTCGGAACAACTCAACAGCCGGTGTTCCGTGTCCATCTGATCATGTTGGAGAGTGGAGTCCCACGGGCTTTTGGAGTTGGGAGTAAAACTCCGTCATAAGCCCTGGCCGGTGTGGCTCAGTGGATAGAGCGTTGGCCTGCAGACTGTAGGGTCCTGGGCTCGATTCTGGTCAAGGGCACAGGTCCGGGTTGCAGGCTTGATCCCTAGTAAGGGAGTGTGGAGGAGGCAGCCTATCCATGATTCTCTCATCATTGATGTTTCTATCTCTTCCTCTCTGAAATCAATAAAAACATACTTAAAAAAACAACAAAAACTCCACCATGAGAAGCCTGCCCCTAACAGACTCGTTGCACTGTGAGCCGTCCCTGCATCAGGTCGTGGGGAGCTGATAGGACTCTTGTCCTCTTGTCCTCTTTACCCCACGTGTGGGGGAGCTCTGCGGGGGCTGCGTGCTGTTGGCAAACGCCGGCCTTTGTGTTGGCAGGTCTGCTGCTGCCGTATCCAACCGCCAATCTGGTGCTGGACGTGGCGATGCTCTTCCTCTACCTCGGGATTGAAGTGATTCGGCTGTTTTTTGGTGAGTGCCGTCCCGAGGACGCTCCTATTCCTTAGGCCAGTGGTCGGCAAACTCATTAGCAGAGCCAAATCTCAACAGTGCAATGATTGAAATTTCTTTGGAGAGCCACATTTTTTAAACTTAAACTTCTAACGCCACTTCTTCAACATAGACTTGCCCAAGCCGTGGTATTTTGTGGAAGAGCCACACCCAAGGGGCCAAAGAGCCACATGTGGCTCGCAAGCCGCAGTCTGCCAACCGTGGCGTTAGGCAATGAGCTGGTGTCTGTAACTTGACTAACAAGGAAAGCACATAACCTGGCCTCCCAGAAAGAGATTGGATCTGGCGCCATATCACATTCCTCCCTTTCTGAAGTTTCAGACTGCTTTATGTTTTGGGTCAAGACTTACCTGTCTATTGCTCTGTCGGCTAGACGTGGGCAGTCGCAGGAGGTACTGGAGAATTCCTTCCCAGGTGCCTGACTACCCTCAAAGTGCCTGTTCTCCTCGCCGGTGCTGGGAGAATGGATGGGGCTGTCACACCGTGTCCAGAACAGAACGTGCCTGTCCAGATTGGCACTAAGTTCCCCTCCGCTTCTCCGAACAAGACTTTCCCTGGGACAAGCTTCATATCCCCACAAATGCAGAGCACGTCTCTTATGAGTTAGAATGTCTCATCTCTGAAAAGTGTTATAATTCAAAACAGAAAAAAACAAAAAAATGCCTGCAATACATAGAACAAAGAATAAAGGTGCAGGCTCACATAAATCATGAAGGAAATGCAACCTGGGTTTTTATTTATTTTTTATTTTTTACTTTTTATGTGCCTCAGGCATGAAACAGCTCTGGCCACCGACACAGGCATCAAGCTAGGATGAACTAAGGACTGTACATCTGCTTCGCCCCTGACTGATAAAGAGCAACCCCACCACTAGTCAGGTGTCTCCTTGCCCATTGCCAGGGAGCACAACCTGGTTTTTTAAATGGTTTAGAGAGAGGAAGGGAGAGAGTGTTTGGCTGCCTCTAGCATTTGCCCCGACCAGAACCGAACCTGCCAGCTTTCTGTGTGAGGGACGGTGCTGACCAGCCGAGCCGCACCCGCCAGGCCAAGGCAACTGAATTGAGGACACTGGGAAAGGAAACGAATGGGCAGTTCACAGGGAAATGACAGGAGCCAGTAAACACGACAAACGCCTCACTCACTAGCCAATGTAACCTTCTCACCCAGCAGCTGAGAAAGGCTCTCAGCACCTGGCGTGAGAACAGGAGGCGGACGGGGCCCAGCGCCCCACACACATGAGCACCTCTAGCCTCAGACTCTGGGAACATAAATTAGTATGTCCTTCTCGCTGACAGTTTTACCTTGTGAAATTTGTATTCGTAGACCTAACCGGTGTGGCTCAGTGGCTAGAGCGTTGGCCTGTGGACTCAAGGGTCCCAAGTTCAATTCCAGTCAAGGGCATGTACCTTGGTTGTGGCCACATCCCCAGTAGGAGGTGTGCAGGAGGCAGCTGATCTATGTTTCTCTCTCATCGATGTTTCTAACTCTCTATCCCTTTCCCTTCCTCTCTGTAAAAAATCAGTAAAATATTAAAAAATATATATATGTATATATATTTTAAATATTTTATTTTAAATTTGTACCCTTAGACCTAACAGTTCCACCTCTAAAACTGGCTGAAAACACACACTTCCCAGATGTAGTCTGTCAGAATGTTTGTGGCCACATAGTGTGTGACCTCCACATAGTGTGTGACCTCAAAGCTAGAGACAACCTGAACATCTGTCAACGCAGGATCAGCTCAGTGAGTTACAGAATCAGTCCAAAGAGACCATTCAGAACCATTAAAAAAGAATAAGGTAGTGTGTGTGGAGAGATGTCTAAGTTGTATTAATGGGGCAGAGTAAACTGCAAAACATATTAGAGAATGACTCCTTTTTATCAGAATAGCATGAGCACAGGCTCATGGGACAGAAGTCTGGAACAGTGTAATCTAACAGCTCCTTCCAGAGAGTGAGCATGCTCCTTCTATATTTTCCAAAATTATTTCCTCTATATTAGTTGGAAAGTTTTCAATGATTATATGTTATCTTTATAATTAAAATAAATTTCCCCCTAATAAAGACCCAGAGCCCCGTGAATGGGAGCCAAACTGAAGCAGGCCCTTTGGGGTGAATGATTCCAATCCCAGACTCCTCCACGCCCCTGCCTTTACCCGGCTTATAAAGCTGCGTCCCCTCGCATCGCACTCTGCCTTGCCAGTCCCCGCGCCCACCACCTTTGCTCTGCGCGAGGGGCACGGCCGCTTGGAGGTGACCCCTGGCTTGTCTGACAGGCACCAAGGGAAACCTGTGCCAGCGGAAGATGCCCCTGGCCGTCAGTGTGGCCCTGACCTTCCCCTCCGCCGTGATGGCCACGTACTACCTGCTGCTGCAGACCTACGTGCTCCGCCTGGAAGCCATCATGAACGGCATCCTGCTCCTCTTCTGCGGCTCCGAGCTGCTGCTAGAGGCGCTCACGCTGGCCGCCTTCTCCAGGTCCGTGCCGAGGGAGTGCCCCTGAGGGGGAAGGGTTCCTTTTCCTGCAGCTGGAGGGGTCTAGTAGGCTCTTAAGGGGGTGAAGGGGATCTGTGGGACCGCCCTCCCCATTTAGGGTAGGCCTTACCCCCTTAGGGAGAGAGACTAGATGATTCCTTGTTCTTCAGGGCCAGGAGACTTGGAAGCTGGAACAGTTCAGGCCAGCTGCTCTTGTTCACTGGTCCTCTAACATCTGTGTGTCTCTCTGTCATCAGTATGGACAGGATTTGAAGTCCAAAAACTGCAGCCCGCAGCCCTCAGCAGCTGAGATGCTCACGCTCTGTACTGGAGCCACACCAGCGAGATGGAGGGTCACGTGGTCCGAGGGAGTTGCAGCTTTTCCTCAGCACAGATGCTTGGGCAACAAACCGAGCATAAGGCCACTGGGCAGCATCTAACCAGGACCCTCAGCCTAAGAGACTCTTCCACTCCAGCACAGGGCGGGGCAGGCTGTCCCCTCTGGCCGCGCTCAGAACCGGCTCCTGAGGACTCAAGCTCCGCTCTGACCGCCGTGGCCAGAGCATTTGTGTGGACCACGTAGGCTCTGTGGCGCCCACAGGACCTGAGCCACTCTGCCCCGTGTGCCGTGCCTGCCCTGCACCAGCACGGAGCTCCAAGGGACACAGCCTCCATCCTGCGGAGGCTGAGCGCCAGGCCTTTTTGAGTAGCTCATAGTGTTATTTTTCTATTCCCATCATGAAGCAAACATTATTTTATAATAAACATGTATTTTCTGTTGTGCGGCCTTTTCCTTGTGGAACCTAGTTCACACACTCCGGAAGAAGACAGGCCCTCCCAGCGGCTGCTCACCCTGAGCCTTGGACCCAGCATGGACACAAAGGCACTGCCGGTTCTGTCTCCTTCAGGCTGTCACCCTGCAAAGCCACAGAGTCCATGGCTCCCCCCTCCCTCTCCCACCCCTTCCCAGAGCCAGCGCCTGCCTCTCACCCTGGCACAGGCTACAGCGCCTCTGCAGGGGAGGCAGGAGTAATTGCAAGAAGCATAGTCTAACCAGTATTGTTGGGTCACTTATTTTAAAGTTTCAAATTAAAATGAAAGGAACACATACTTTAATCGTCATTAAAACTTGGCAGCGCCATTTTGTCTTTTAGCCCCAAGAGGCCGCCAGGAGCCATGGCAGAACCGACTGCTTTGGGTCAAGGGCCCCTTTGAGAGAGGAATCCCAGAGTCCTTCCTCCGAGTCCAGTAACAGGCCTGCATCCCATGGTGGTTCCCTCTGTGCTTCTGTGCAGGTCCCCACCGTCCAGCTCATGGAAGCTGCTTGTTTTCTATCCCTTCTGTGCCCTGGCCTCCTCACAGCTCTGGGGTCTGTCCAGAAACCACAGGGGGCAGGTCTGATCAACCCCGGAACAGTATAAACATCCAGTAAGGACATTGCTGGTACTTCAGTGACAAACGCCACTGACATCCCGGTTTCTGTTGCTTCTCACCGCTTCCTCCAGCCCTGCTTTGAAGAAAGTCGCTGGCTTTAAACTGGAGCGGCCTGTTCCCTTAGAGGCTCCGTGGGTAAGGCCACCCCCCAGCAGCACAGACAAATGAATGGAAGGCTCAGTGGGGAGTGGAGAGGCAGTTTATAATCCAAAAGGGCTTTAGAGATCAATTTTCAACCTAATCTGCCAGTTGGCAGGCACAGATGAGGAAACAACACAGCCGAGCATCGTACAACTGGTTACTGACAGCTAGAAACCTGCCAGGAGTTTCAGGTGAATTAAATGCCTCATCACTCACAGGTACCACTTGAGGGTGAGCACGACTGGCTGAAATGACACGATCGAAACAAGAAGGCCCCTCCCTCACCTCGTGGTTGCCTGGACGCTTAGCGCCGTGGCTCCCGAGGATGGTCCATAAATGCTTCTTCCTCATGCTGTTGGAGTCACTGTGTGGACACACCAGAGCAGAGCTTCAGACAACAGGCCGGGCACCGAGGACCCGCGCAGCTGGCCTCTCCGGGGGAACTTGGGTGCCGTGGCTCCGGCATTCGGAGACAGGCCAGGACAGAGGAGCTGCGGAGGCCTGTTGGAATGTTCACATGTATGTCTGCACTGTCAGGTGATGACTGTCTGGGGGCAGAGGTGCCGCCGCACTCAGGAAGCACCGAGGACACGGCTTCAGGTTTCCGGCTCCATGGCAGCCACTGGTGGGAACTGATGTCCGTCCAGAGCCTGGCAGGTTGTTGAGTCCACACAGTGACCCCGAGGCCAAAGGAAATCACATCAGGTGTTACCACGTGTCCCAAGGTAGTGAGGTTAAATAGTAAGAGTTGGGATTTGAACCCAGAGGTATCCAATGTTTAGTCCCCCTTTTTTAATCCTCACCTGAGACTATTTTTCCATTGATTTTTAGAGAGTGGAAGAGAAATAGAAACATCGATGAGAGAAACATATTGATTGCCTCCTGCACACGCCCAGACCAGAGCCTGGGCTGGAGAGAAGCCTTGCCCTTGTCCAAAATTGAACCAGGGACCCGCAGGCCAACACTATCCATCAGAGCCAAACCAGCTAGGGTTCAGTACTATTAAAAAAAAAATCCTCACCAGAAATGTTTTATTGATTTGAGAGATGGGGGGAGAGAAACATTGAGGTGATAAACATCAGTTTCCTCGTGTTAGTGTGTGTCCTGGCTGGGAAGTGGACCACAGCCTTTTTGGCGGACAGGACGAGGCTCTCCCTGACTCAGCCAGCCAGCCAGGGAAAGACCAGGCCCTCTGTACCAGCACAGCACTTCCCAGAGGACTGAAGATGCTCCCTTCTCCACCAGCAGACACCACATGGGCGTGAATAGTCACTGGGCCTAAGGAGTGGGCTTCTAGCCGGGGTGGACTGGCGCAGTACAGCAGCAGGCATTAGCAAGCACTGCAAGCAGGTGCAGGTTGGAACTGAGGCACCCCAACTATTCTTTGCCAGGTTTCAGGCCCGCTAGCAAAGTTCCCTTCTGCTGCAAGATTACTTGTTCTGCCCAGCTGCAGTGGCTCAGTGGTCGAGCATCAACCAATGAACCAGGCCACAGTTTAATTTCTGGTCAGGGCACATGCTTGGGTTTCGGCTCGATCCAGTGTGGGGCATGCAGAAGGCAGCCGATCGATGATTCTCATCATTGATATTCCTATCTCTCCTTTCCTCTCTAAAATCAATAAATATGTATTTTTAAAAATATATATTTTATTGATTTTTTACAGAGAGGAGAGAGGGATAGAGAGCTAGAAACGTAACATCGACCAGCTGCCTCTTGCACACCCCCTACCGGGAATGTGCCCGCAACCAATGTACATGCCCTTAACCGGAATCGAACCTGGGACCTTTCAGTCCGCAGACCGACGCTCTATCCACTGAGCCAAACTGGTTTCGGCTAAAAACAATAAATATGTATTTTTAAAAACATCTCTTAAAAAGTTATTTTTACAGATTTGCCTTTACTGGTCCCAGTGCATATTATCCATCAGCTGGTTTCTGGTTCATCTTGGTCACACAACGCTCCCTGTTCACTTGGCTTTCTCAAAAGCCAGTTTTCTGGAACGTTAAGATCACTCTGCTTCCTCACATTTACCTCTGGTTCTGAAAGCATCCCGTGTGGACGAGGACAGCTCTGGCTTTCATCTCCACAGCCCATGGGCAGGCCAGTGGGTGGAAGGAGGCGCTAGCCATCAGACTTCTCACTCCTGGGGCCTCTTCCTTCCTGACCTTGCCATGAGGACACCAGTTCAGGGAGGACATGTATTCTGGGAGTAAATCTTAGGAGTCTTGGTACAGGACGGCCTTAAGATTTAACCAGACGGCTGAGGTGGAGAAGGAAAACAGCCTGCACAGAGGCTCCTGCCTGCGCCCCAGGCAGCTACACGCCCTGCACGGGAGTCCAGCGACCTGGGCTTCACTACCATCCACAGCCTCTGCATCCACCCACGCCCAGGCCCACACCTCAACAAATCTATTCAATGCAGAATCCATGAAATAGCTCACACCCCATTTATTATTTAAAAATACTTTGTTACAAAAGGAAAAAAATACAATGCAGTATAAAAGATTGACAGCGTCATCAAGTTTATTACACAATTTTCAACCTATCAGAAAGACAGACAAATCACCGACAACAGGGGGACGGGGCCTTGGCCTTTGAGGACTGGGTGTTTGCCTTTTGCTATCAGGAAACAAAACTAAAAATGGTGCCACCGAATAGAAACAAACAAAAACGGGAGGAGCTCCCGGGTAGAGGCTGTCCTGCGCTCCGTTCCTTTCCTCCCTGCCGCTCACTGTTCTCTAGCGGATACCGGGACCGCTCCCGGGGTACGCCCAGTGCCAGCTCTCGCCAGCGGGCGGGCGGGGGGCCACATCCTGAGCCGGAGGTGGGGCTGGGACCTGGGACCTGGGAAAAGGGCTACAAACCTGTCGCCTGTCCCAAAGGCATGTGCCTCTCCAGCCCCCAGGGCCGCCCTGGGGGCCTGGGAGGGCCGGGTCAGAAACGTGCAGGGAAGAGAGGGTTCAGTTCAACTCAGTCTCTCCCTGAGCCACAAGGGTCTCCAATGACCCTAACCTCACACGCCACGTCTCATGTCAAGTCTCTTCTCGTTAGCTGCCACGTGCCCTCTAGATGCGCATAGTGCCCATCACCCATCGCCCCTGGGCACTGCAGACCCTGCTGCTTCCTCCCTCAGCAACAAGAACTTCACAATCAGATGTTACGGGAATTGGGAAAGCAATTCCATGCCCGTGTGGGAAATGGCCCCGAGTGGTGGTCCTTAGAACACAGGCTCCACTCGTCCCTGCTCCTCAGAGGCAGGAAGTACCTCCAGGCAGAGCCCAGGGAGACAGGAAGTCAATGATCAAAGGTGGAGACACCCCACCTGTGACTTTCCCTGGCTGCTAGTGTCAGGTTACTCCACGAGGAGTGGAACTGGTACCTGGGGGATGCGAGCTGATGCTTACATCAAACCCGCGCAAATAAGGAAGGCCTCCGGGAGCAGGCCATGCCTGCCTGCCATGCGGCCCCCATCCTGGCACTGCACCAGGCTCTTCGCCGCTGAGGCCGCGTCCCCACCTCCCAACGGCAATACCTCCTCTAAAACAAGGAAGCAGCCCTGGGGGGAGGGCTCCCTTGGGAAAGGTGGAGCCCCGGGAAACAGAACACCTGGCAGAGCTGGTTATTGCGAGAGGCAACCGTGCCCGAAGCAGGGAGGGAGCTGGCTCCGGGCTCCCAGCAGACGGCCCCGCGGCCAGCTCTGCAGGGAGGCGTCCGCGGAGGCGGCCGGGCAGCAGGGGCGGGAGGCTCTGCCGCCGGGAGGCCAGGGGAACAAGCCGTCACTACGTAAGAAGGAAAAGCAAGAGCAAGAGCAGCTTTCCACACAGTCTGTTCTCATGGTCCCGCCTCAAAGGGCTGGAAGGAAAGGAGTTGAACGAAGAGTTGTTAGCAAGGGGTCTGGACCCTCGTGGCCCCATCAAACCTAGAGGGCATGAGCCTGGGCATATCCTGGCACCCCAGTCGCTCTCCTAAATCCCACTCGAAGGATTCCTTTGCTTTGAGAAGGAAGTCTTCCCATCAACCTCACTACTGAACTGCTCCGGAGAATCAGAAACTCACGTTTCCTTGAACAAAGCACCATTCTCTATGGAGACCGGGGCTGGACCTGCTTCTTTCTGTCTGCCTCCCCTCCCAACCGTCTGTAGGTTGTAGGTTCTTTCCCCGGCAAGCGGGGTGTGGGACTGGGAGGGCCGGCAGTCTTCAGTCCTGGAGGGCAGAGGGCAATTCCTGGGTGTCTGGGGCAGGGAGGGGGGCATGGAGGAAGGGAAAGGGGTGGAGCGGCCTCCGTCCTTTAGTCCTGATCGAGGTGAGGAGATGCAAGTCCATTAAAAAACATTTGCTTCCATCCGACTCCTGCAACAAGAACATCCAAAGGAACACACATCAGAGTTACTTTCAGAGTAGCGGGGCTTAAATGACTTACCAGAGCATTTCCTAAAGTTTCAGCATACGTAGCAGGGGGTGCAGACAGAAATGCAAGCCTGGGAAAGCGGGAGACAGAAAGGACTGTCTGGCGTCTGGCACTGTGGACAGTGCGGGCTGGTTGGAGAAGAGAAAAAAGCAGTGACATCTTCCCTTAAGGTGAGTGTGGGGGGGAAGACAATGAAATGAAGGCTCAAAAAGAGACTGGAAACGTATGGAAATTACATTTTAAGCAAAGTTGCTACAAGGAAACATGGTGAATTTAAATTGTTTCAGGAAATCACTCTGAGCAAGTCAGAGCTTACCTTAAGGAGAGGGGAAATCTGGAACTGGGAGGTACAGTGTGAGAACACACGTGTGCTTAACCTCCACACACCTGTGAGGCCCTGGCAGGGAGCATGTACTTACACAGGAAACTGAAAGTCAAACTTTTTCTTCTCTTAAAGAAGCCCTGGCTCAAACAGCATTCTGAGTGTGTGCACGCATACACTCACAGCCAGAGGTGCTGTAAACTGTACTAAAACTCAAGAAATGTCTAAGTCTTTTCCCAGTTGACAGCTGGGGGGAGGGGCTAAGAGCACAGCACCCAGGGCAGGGACCTGGCCAGGCAGGTACACAGAGCCCAGAGGTTAGAGAAACCACCAGCAGTCGCCACCCGGAATTGTGAGCACACAGAGGAGCTTCTGCCGCACAGAAGACACTGTTTAGCCATTTGCCACGTCTCCATCTAACTGCCGCTCCCTGTCCCCTCAGCCCTGTTCTCATGACATAACGCTAATTTGCAGGGGAGCTTGGTGAACCTCACCATCCTATCTAATAAAAGGCTAATATGCAAATTGACTGAACATGAGAACAACTGGTCGCTATGTCACACAATGACCACCAGGAAGCGCCGAAGCCTGGCTTATTGCTGGTGAGTGCAATGGTGTTGGTAGAGCCTCTGGCCTCTGCAGCAGTGCTAAGGATGTCCAACTGCCAGCTTAGGCACATGAGACGTGGGCCTAAGCCATCAGCTGGACACCCCCCAAAGGCTCCCAGACTGTAAGAGGGTACAGGCCAGGCTGGGGGACGACCCCCTCCACCAAGCGCATGAATTCCATGCACGGGGCCTCTAGTATAAAAAATAGAAACAATAGCTAAACGAAGAAGGGGGAATTAGAGTCAGGCTTAGGATTTCACTAATGCACAAACGCTCACCCTTTATGTATGCACTTCCATATGCTGAAGGAGCTACACAGAAAACAGATACCCACAAGGTGAGTGATCCTTCTATTCTGAAGCCGAAGTTTCAGCCTCAGAATCAGGTGTGGCCTCTCTCTCTGGCTTATCTCAACACCCATGCAGGCAGGTTTTGTCCCCTTTCTGTAGGGAAAACTGAAGCCCTCAATACTTTCTCAATGCCACACCATTTGGGCTTCTGAATATTTGCCCTGGATCAAAATTGAACAGAAAGCTCAGTTTTCATTGGATCAGGAGGACAGCAATGAAGTGAGAATGACTATACATCAAATAGAAGGTTCTAAAATAATAAGGCAAGAGCCAAGAACTACCCAGTAATCCCACTCCTAGGAATATATCCTAAGAAACTAGAAACACCAATCAGAGAGGATATATGCACCCCTATGTTCATAGCAGCACAATTTGCAATAGCTAGGATTTGGAAACAGCCTAGGTGCCCATCAGCAGATGATTGGATCAAAAAACTATGGTACATCTACACAATTGAATACTATGCTGCCATAAAAAAGGAATTCTCATCATTTGCAGCAACCTGGATGGAATTGGAGAACATCATGCTGAGTGAAATAAGCCAGTCAATGAAAGAGAAACACCACATGACCTCACTCATTTATGGATAATAAAGAACATTATAAACTGATGAACCAAAAGATATAGAGACAGTAAAGCAACAAGCAGACTGTCAAATTACAGCGGGGAGGATAGGGAGATCTGGGGGAGATAAGAGATCAACCGAAGGACTTGTATACATGCATATAAGTACAACCAATGGACACAAAACTCTGGGGAGGGAGGGCATGTCTGGGAAGGGGGAGGCCAATGGTATATGTACACGGATTAAAAAAAAAAAAAAAAAAAAAGCGCCAAGAACTACAAAATGTACAAACCACGGATTGAAGAATACCCTCAAATTCCAAAGCACACACACACCCTGAAAGAAGCATGCAGAAGGCAGCTGATCAAGGATTCTCTCTCATCACTGATCTCTTTCCCCCTCTCCCTTCTGCTCTGAAATCAGTAAAAATATATTTTAAAACACTAGCCTGCTACACGTGGTCATGTAATTAACTCCCTCTTGATGCCGCGGCAGGGCCAGACTAAGTGACTGCGCAGGCCTGTGTGGTCTACGGCCCTTGCCTTTACACTAAGCATGTCAAACTCGCAGCTGACCTCGAGAATGAAAACAGAGCTGAAGCCCTGGGTCCAACCAAGCCCAACTCCATTTTCAATGACCCGAGTTCGTGTGGTTCCCCCACTCCAACTCTCCTGCTTTTGTTTTGCTTTAAAAAAAGAAAAAGTATTTGCTGTCAATCTGTCTTTCCCTAAACGAATATATCCTTCCACTGAAGCACCCTCCACAGTCTCCAAAGCTAAAAACTTTCTTCTGGGTCAGCATTCTTCTGTTTGAAAAAGCATCTTGATTTTCTTTTTTTCTTTTTTTAAATATATTTTATTGATTTTGTACAGAGAGGAAGGGAGAGAGATAGAGAGCTAGAAACATCGATGAGAGAGAGTCATCGATCAGCCGCCCCCTGCACACCCCCCACTGGGGATATGCCCGCAACCAAGGTACATGCCCTTGACCGGAATCGAACCCGGGTCCCTTCAGTCCCCAAGCCGACGCTCTATCCACTGAGCCAAACCGGTTTCGGTGCATCTTGATTTTCAAAATCTTTTTAAGACATTAATTTTTAAAATCATTTATGTTGCACCTTGTAAACAATAAGTATTCTGTACCGGTCATAAAAAAGGTCATAAACTTCCCCAATATGCACAGCAATGCTGATAACACGGCTGTCATTCATCGAGAGCTTACTATGTAACAGGTGTGGGGATTACCTCACTGAACACTCGGCAATCTAATGAGACAACTTTCTTACCTTCATTCAAAGTGAGAAACTGGAAGAGAAAGCCATATGGCTGGAGGAGTGGATTCACACTCTGGCACTGCCCGCAGACACTGTGCTCTGGGCTCTTAGGCCTGCTGTGTCAGATACAGGCAAGGCAGCCAAGAAACAAACAAAAAATACCTTAATCTCAGGCCCATCTCAGGGTGAGGCTCCTAACAAGCAGGAAATCTGCCCTTCTGAATTTTCAGTTACTAAATCAAAAGTCTGTCCATTTCCTGAATTTGCTCTAAAAAATAGCCCTGGCTGGGGAGTAGAGCATCATCCCCACAGGTCACATTGTGGGTTAGGGCCCTGCTCAGGGCACATATAAGAATCAATCAGTGAGCCGAAACCAGTTTGGCTCAGTGGATAGAGCGTATGCCTGCGGACTGAAAGGTCCCAGGTTCGATTCCGGTCAAGGGCATGTACCTTGATTGCGGGCACATCCCCAGTACAGGGTGTGCAAGAGGCAGCTGATTGATGATTCTCTCTCATCGATGTTTCTAACTCTCTATCCCTCTCTCTTCCTCTCTGTAAAAAATCAATAAAATATATTAAAAAAAAAAAAAAATCAACCAGTGAATGCATAAGTGGAAAAACAAACGATGTTTCTCTCTCTCCCTCTCTCTCCAATCAGTAAATATAAAAATAAAGCATACAGAGAGAAAAACCTTCAGTGAGTAATTTCTCTCATAAAAGACCACCCACCAGCTGGCAGGGGCTTCGTCCCACCTTTCTCAGTGGTGCCGGTCCCGTTCTCTGTCCCGGTGTCTCTCGTGCTCTCGGTTCCTTTCTTGGAAGTAATCGTCATGCCGATCTTCATTGTGAAGCAGGTCCCGGTGCCTCCTGCTGCTCTCCCGGGACCGGCTAGGTGACCTCTCCCGGGACCGATGTCTTTTCCTGTGAGAAAGATCCTTGAGCCTCGCACAGAGGGCCTAGCGCATTCCTCCCCCAGTGCTGCCTCTGGCGACCTCCAGCATTTATCTACCCTATCTTCCACGGCCCTCATGGGCCCACTGTCTGACGGTGTCAGTCCTGTGAGGACGAGTCTTTTTTTTGAAAATAACAGTTAAATTTGTTGAGATCTTAGTAATGTATCGGGCACAATGCTAAAAGCTGTACATGCACTGTCTCACCTGATCTTTACAAGTCTGTAAGATTTGTACCGTTGCTCCCCACCTTTCTTTTATAGAAAAATGAAACTTGGAAAGTTGAGTAATTCCATTGTCAAGGTCACACAGGTAGGTAGGGGTTCAAATCCAAGCATGGGTGGCTCCGAAGCCCGTGTCCTTGGCTGTCCCGGTATATCTTTTCCCTGGAATAATCCACTCCTCACCTAACCTGCTGACACTGACTACTGTAAATGTCAGGTGATTTCTTCCCCAGGAGACAGGAGGGCGTGGTCTGCTGTCAGCCAGGTCCTTGCCAGGTCCCCTGGGCTCCCTCCCGCCCTGCCCACCCCTGGAAGAGAGCTGAGCCGGGCTGGCTGGCCGCGAAGGCAGCCACCAGCTCACCTGGATGAGCTCCCGCTGGCACCCACGCTGTAGGACTTGGCTTCAATGCCGTGGAGACAGTCCTTGAGAGAGGAGATGAGCACACGGCAGCGCTCATCGTTGGCGACCCGGGACTGTTTGATGACTGCGATGGCTGTGAGCAGCGTCTCAATCGCGTCGCTGTAATCCCCTGACGGGTGGACGGAAAAGGCCAGGGTGAGCAGAGGCAGTTAGCCGCTGGACCAAATGGAGAACTCAGGACAACACAAACCAAGAGTCACGAGCGGTCCCAGAGAACCCCAGTGAGAGCGGCAGAGGTGGCAGGTATAAGACCAGAAGGTACCTATGTCCCAATGGGCTGCAATCACAGATATCCTCAGACACTGTTAGTGGACGTACAAACTGGCGCATCACTGTCTGAGGCTGCTTGATAACATCCATTGAAATAAACAAGGTACATACCTTTGACCCAGGAATTCTAAACATTTTCTACTTCTATTCACACTGTGTACTAGTGTAAGTTTAATCATGTTTGTTTTGGTGTTGTTTGCAGTGTTAAAGAATTAGAAACTTGAAGTTCCTTCAACAGGGTCTAGCCACATCATTGGTTTCACAGACTATCACGTGGCTGTTAAAAAGCATTAGGTCATCTTGTATGTAAACAAAGGAAGCAATACAAAGCGCTTGGCATAGTGCAGGCACATAGTAACATGATGTAACGTGCAGAATATATTATTTCATTTTTGTAAAAACAATAAAATTACATATATGTTGCTATATGCACACAAAAAAATCTGGAGGATAGACAAAAAACTAAGAGGTAGACTTGTAGGGGGGCCTGTGCAGAGGACTTTATTAACACTGCATATTTTTTACTAAATTGTCTTAAATTTATAATCAGATGTGTGTAGATATACATATATCTAATAAATATCCAAAACATGCATATAGCAATACACATGCATAAATACACATATGCATATTTAACATTTTTCTTTGTTTATTTAAATTATGCTACCATTAAGAATTAGTCCCTTCATTCCCCAAATCTGAGCAATACCTGGCAGGGACAGTGGTCACAGGGTGGGTACTTGCAAAAAGGCCCCTCCTCCCCCATGAGACTTTTAGTTATATATTTTTAAGTAATTTTTTAATTGATGTCAGAGAGGAAGGGAGAGGGAGAGAGAGATAGAAACATCAATGATGAGAGAGAATCACTGACTGGCTGCCTCCTACACATCCCCTACTGGGGATCAAGCCTGCAACCTGGGCATGTGTCCTTGTCCGGAATCGAACCTGGGACCTTTCAGTCTGCAGGCCGACGCTCTATCCACTGAGCCAAACCAGCTAGGGCCACAAAGCTTTTTTGAGCTGTGTGAGGAGCAGTAAGGACAGAAGATAATGCCAGGAAAGCAGGAGACCAGACAAGGGCCGGGATAATGAGGTCTGGCAGCTCCTCCGTACAAGGCATGAAGAATAAAATAAAAGCTGGAGGAGTCTTTTCCACCAGGGAAGGGCTCTTCTGCCCATTTTACAGGCTCCCAGTAAATATATGTGGTTTGAATAACTGGAATGAGAACAATAGAAACAGGGAGACAGAGCTTTGGTTTTTGATCATCTTGGTATGAAGGAACTGGTGGAGAACAATGATTTTCATCATAGTCCTCTGTATATCTGACTTGTCCCACTGAGCAGATTACTTCTAATTTAAAAAGGTTTATTCAGATGCCAATGAAGATTATCTGGAGGGAAAAATAAAAATATGTATACTTCCTGTCTTTAACCTACTCTGTGGATTTAAATTTTGCAGCCCAAGCTGAGAAGTTATGGGAAATAGATAAAACTTAGGGTTAACTTGGAGACTGGACAGTCTACATTTACATTCACGTGGCAAACTCACAGGAAGTTAAGTGAATATGGCTAATGTCATAAAGTGAAACTTGGACCAGAACCTTGAAACTTCCTGTATCATCTTTTTTTAAAAATTATTTTTTAAATTTTTTAAAAACAATTAAGTTATTATATGTGTACATATCTTTTAGAAACCAAAGATTCTCAAGAGTCACCACGGCTTCTGGTTATGCCCACTCAATACTACATGGTTCCTGGGTTGGCGCTCAACCACTTAGCCATCCGGCTGGGCTAGCGGAGCACTCTGGAGAACCTAACAGTGCTCCACCTGGATCTGGCGGAATTTCTTGCCGATGGAATAACAAGGCCTGGCAATGTGTGAAACGGAGGGCAGGGAGAAGGCTATAGAGGGAAGCGTTCCTACCTGCACTGGCTCCAGCGACGGCCTTGGAAATGGCGCTGCTGGAAATTGCTCTGTTCCGCTTCATGATCTCTTCAAACTCTGCCTCACTCACTGCAGAGGGCGGAGGGCCCGAATCCCGGCTGCACAGAAGTGATACCAATGTGACTGCCAAACCCTCTCACCTTCACCACCCTAGGAATGATGTGACTCCTATACTGTCTCCCCCGTGTGACTTCTTATACTGCCTCTGCCTGGTCACGTGCTTTGTGTGTTCATGTTCTCCTCAATGACATATACGTGGGTAATTTTGGCATGACCCAACAACAGGGCTAGACATTCATAACCTCCCTAACAGCTACCTACACCCTCTTTTTAATCAAGCCCCTTAAAAAGGGGTACAAAGGACATGGTTTGGGTCAAGAGGTTAAGTAAGATGCAAACAAAACACCAAATAAAAACATTAGCTAATAGGTAAGTATTTCCCAGGACTCAACTCTATGACTCCCACAAGGGAAACACGGAATTCAGTGCTCACTTCCTTCCTTGGAGAGAAGAAAATGCTTCCCTTCTACCCCATTACGCCTGGCTCAGCTGTGAGAGGAACAGGTAGTTCTTACCTGCTGTGGTGGTTATAGGGGGCTGAGGCCTTCATGTATGGATCTGGTGGAGGCCCCACCGTGGCGTTTGGTGGGGGGAAGAAGGCTGGATTGAGGTGAAGGGCAGGTGGGATGGCTCCAGGGGGAGGTACAGCCAGATGAGGAGGTAATCGAGGAGGAGGGGGCATGAGATGCTGGTAGTGGATGCCAGGAGGAGGAGGGGGGACCCCAAAGCTTGAGGAGAGAGGTGGTGGGGGTGGAATTGGAGGTGGGGGCAGACCCATTAGGGGGAGGGCTGACGGAGGGCGGTTGAAGTAGGGCAGCACACTTGGGGGCTTATCCACGCGGGCAGAGGAGGGGACAAGGTTCTCAGAGGGCGTGGCCCGCCCATCGGCAGAATCACTCGAATCTCGAGAGTGAGCCCGTGGAGGTATTCCTGTGAAACAAAACGACAACTGTTACTGCCCAGGCTGTAGACACACCCACAGGACCAGCTCGTCCTCCAGCAGGCCACTGGCTACCTCCTGAGGAAGGACAGGCGGCTGAAAAGCAGAATCATCTACTGCCTTTTCTTTGGCATCAGAGAAAAAGCTGAGGCGACTTAGTTAAGACATAAACCCAGAAGGCAATACCACCTTAAATTCTTATGTCAAAAATATTCTTTATCTACCGTGTTTCCCGGAAAATAAAACATCCTTCGAAAATAAGACCTATTTACAGGTTTCCTTCTGAGTGAAATATAAGGCATCCTCCCGAAAATAAGGCCTCCCCTAGGCTCTGTCTCAGAATGAAAATTAATTTACCCTAAACTGGTCCCTAGGGCTGCCCCGACTGGCGTCTAGCCATCAGTGACGTTACACGGAGTCCTGACGTCACTGCTGTGTGGAGGCGGAGCAGAGGTCAGAGTGAGCAGTGAGCGCAGGGCGGGAGAGAAGAGACTTTTCGCAGATGCGTGTAGAAGAACAGGAGGATTAGAGTGGACAGGACACGGAGAAGGTGGTGAGTGCTAGTCTGTCTCTGGTGACACTACCTGATGCTCGCGGCAGTCCTCATGACTGAAGGTTCTCAGTTAGTGGCAGACCCTGCTCCAGCCCAGATCCAGGCCCCAGCAAGCCCAGTGACAGTCCCCAGGCAGGCCCCAGGGGGTAAATGTCTGATGAAGGGCTAGGGGGTTGTCTGGTGAAGGTGTTCAGTGGCATAAGGGTTGGGGGAGAGGAATCACTTAAAATGACACAGGAGGAAAAGAGGGGGCAATCAAAATGACACAGGAGGATCAAAAGGGGTTACTAAAATGGTAATCCCCCCTCTGATTCTCCTGTGCCATTTTGATTCCCACCTCTGATCCCCCGTGTCATTTTAAGTGACCTCCCTCTCCCCACCTTGATACTCCAATTCCTTTTTTTTTTTACCCCTAGAAATGAGCGCAAAAAGAAAAAGCTATTCCGTGGAATACAAGAAAGGAATCATGGAAGACTCTTGGGGCCAAAATCTTACTGCTTTCTGCAAAGAGAAGATGTTGAGTGTCCGATTGGTCCGAAAATGGCGAGCAGAGTATGGTAACCTCATTGAACAAGTGGACAAGGGAAATGCTAAAAAGCTCAAGTATGGATCAGGTCGGCAACCATTATTTTCCGAGCTGGAAGACCTGATCTGTGAATGGGTTGTTGACAGGAGAGCAAAGGTTTTGGTTGTGAATAGGGCTCAGATTCAAGAATTTGCCCTTGCAATGGCACCACAGTTTGATATAGCTCCCGAAGACTTCAAAGCATCACAACACTGGCTGGATAATTTCCTTCAGCGAAATGAACTGTCTTTAAGAAGATCTACCGGTACAACATTGTTTAGGTTGGAAGATATTCAAGTTATTAAGCGAGCACTTGCATTCAAGTCCTTTATTGATGATGCTGACTTCTCTAAATACAATCTTTCCAACATGATTGCTATGGATGAAACTGCAGTGTTTATGGGCCAATCATCTCAAACAACAATTGAACAGCAGGGGGCCTCCTTAGTGACATTCCCTCCACTGCTTACAAAAGTGCATGTGTTTCCTGTATTTTGGCAATTCGTATGGATGGCACTAAAATCCCATCTTTAATCATTTCTAAGGGCAAGAAGGAAAAGATTGAACGTGTTTTGGGAGTTTTTATTCTTGAAACTGAAAAAGCCTGGGCCACACAAGCAGTTATAAGGAAGTGGGTTGATTTAATGCTGCCGCTTGTTATGCGAGGGAGCCAAAGAGGTCTGCTAGTCTGGGATGCAGCCAGCACTCACAGGGCTAAAGACATGGAGACATTTATTCACGAAAGAAAAATAGATCAGATAATGATTCCCGCAGGAATGACGCCTATCTCCACACTCTTGATATTGCAATAAACAAGCCATTCAAAGACAATTTGCGCATGGAAATTAATGACTACATTGAAAATAGAATGGAGAGAAATCAGTGTGGAAACTTTGTGAAACCTAAACTGCGAGAAGCTGTGACTTGGGTGAAGAATTCATGGGAGAAAATCACTGACAGTTGTATTGCAAATGCACTGCGAGCATGCTACCTTGACAAGAAGTACTCATTTAAAGACAGTGCTATTGCTAAACATGAGAGATTTGGTCCACTGATTCCGAAAGAATGGATTCACAAGAAATGCACCAGGAAATTCAGGAATTGGATTGTTATGATGATGTTCCAGAAGATGATGACAAGATTGTCATTGAATAAATGAGTAAATTCTTTCCCCACCCCTACTTTTAAAAAAATATATATATTTTATTGATTTTTTTACAGAGAGGAAGGGAGAGAGATAGAGAGCTAGAAACGTCGATGAGAAAGAAACATCGACCAGCTGCCTCCTGCACACACCCTACTGGGGATGTGCCCGCAACCAATGTACATGCCCCTGACCGGAATCAAACCTGGGACCCTTCAGTCTGCAGACCGACGCTCTACCACTGAGTCAAACTGGCTTCAGCAAGTAAATTCTTGATACTGTAGGATTCACAGTTTGTCTGGTTTGACAACTACCATACTACCGTACCGTATACAGGTAATAAATTTCCTTTTATTTTCATTTAACAATAAATGTGTACCGTATTCTTCCTTCATGGAAAAATAAGACAACCCCTGAAAATAAGACCTAGCGTATCTTTGGGAGCAAAATTAATGTAAGACACTGTCTTATTTTCGGAGAAACAGGGTAGAACCATCCATGCTTCACATTATTTATCCTTAGATCTGTTTTGTATTTTTAAGTGCAGAAGGATCCTAATCCCCGTGAGAAATGACAGTGTATGTTCATCCCTGTTCAGCTGGAGTCAATCGGATTTGGAATTCCATGTCCCCTGGTAAGAATTAAGAATGCAGGACCTTAGCCTGGCACTAATGGACCTTCTCTACCTGCTCCTGATGCACACTTGGAATTTCCTCCTCGCCCAGGCACTTGACCTAGAGAATTTGGGGAAAGAGAAGGAAGGGTTTGGGATGGGCGACACTTCATCCACATACCAAAGTGGTAACTGGGATGAAAGAGACACACAACCAAGAGAAGACCGGAGACCGGGAGGTAGAGACAATGGGAGGTAAGCCACGAAGAGTCTGCCCACAGAAGAGCAGATGCGCACAGAAGAGCAGATGCGCACAGCTGAGAACAGACTCCTAGCAAACGCCTGGGATAAAACATGCCACAAATGTGGGAACTCCCAGGGCTACATTTCAATGACCCCATGTTCTCCCCACAGGGCAGCATGCCAGGAACACATCATGGAACGCTGTGTGGTGTGAGGCACAGCGGGCTCGGAGCATGTTGGCATGCGGCTGAAGCATGGCCCTGGCACTGTCGAGCCCGTCACACCTGTCCCCTCCCGCTAGCAGCACATTAGGCCTGGCAGCGTGGACTCCAACAGGAGAACGCGATCACTTGGCCGCGGGAGTCTTCGAGGCAGAAAGACGCCGTCAGCAGACAGTGTGGAGAGACGAGCGCTCCTCAGACTCGAACCTGTCAGTACACCCACTCCGGTTCCAGCAGAAGGGGCGGTCACCGCCCTGCAACCACTGCCGTTTCCCTTCTGCAGCTTATCACAATGCCTGTCAGAGCACCTTTCTGTCTCAAACACACGGCACCTTGCGTACTCCCCACGCTCCCACACCGAAGGGAGAACAAGTGTTAAGTGAGTGTGAGCTCTGACAGCCACCTTCCCACCTACTGTCCCCTCAACCACAAGGTTGTTTTATATCTTTGGCTACAAATCCCAACAGTAACCACCATTTTTTAGCAAAGCAAGTCCACCAACTGTACTCAGCTAGTGAACAGAGGCCAAGCCCACAACATAGAAAAACAGCGCTCAGCCACCACTAACATTTCAGCAAAGGCAGGCAGCACCAAGGAACAAACAGCCATGTGAAGTTAGGAGTGTGGCCCCTGATGCAGCTGAAAAATGAAGCACCTTAGGAAATCTGAGGGCTGTTTTCTAGGGAGACTAAAACTGAAGGGACTGCAAAGTACAAGCTGTCAAGGAGGAAGCATGTGCCTTCTGAATCAGAGCAATGGACGCTCAGACCACAGCATCTAAGCTCCCCATCTAGTAAAAGGACAGCTGTTCCTACGCAAGAGCAGGGGCCAGGGCTCCACTTCCTATCAATCAATACACAGTTCCCATGGGCCCCCCAATCAACATGAGCCACCCCAAAGCTCCCCCTGCTGGCTGTTTCAGACAGGGCCTGACAGGTGGCCGCACTGCGGGAGGTCAGGTCAATCCAAGGTCTGGTTCTCAGGTTTCCCAGGTTCAGAAACTCAACTTGAACCGTTCACCAGGGGTGATCAAACCCTAGGAGACGGATTCATACTAACCAAACTCACCAGAGACCGATTCATACCAAAGTGGCCATTTTATTAATTTACAACGAGAAACAGAGCTGCCAAGCAGAGCGAACACTTGCAGCAGCTGGTCAGGGCATTCCCTTCCCAGTGAGAGCCTCGCTGGGAAACCAAATCAGGATCAGAAGGTGCGCGGTGGGCAGAGCCGGAATAAAAGGAGTAAGAGGCACTAAGAGATGCTAGCGTGGAGCTAAGGTAATATGATGCAACTTTCTTTTCTAAGTAATACTTGCCAAGCAGACTAAAATATCCAGCAACTGCAAGGGTGTCCCTAGAAAATGCTGGAGAAACACTGTTAAATGCACCTTCTCCAGCACATCTTTAGATCACTTCCTTACAGAGCACCTTCCAATCTTGGTTTATGACAAGCTAGAGGCTGGTGTGCGGATTCGTGCACTGGTGGGGTCCCTCGGCCTGGCCTGCAAGGATCAGCAGCAAACGGCTCCCTGACATCCCCAAAGGGGTCCCAATGTGAGAGGGTGGTTCTTGGGTGATGCACCCCAGAATCAGGCTCCCTCCTCTCTTCTCCCAATACTTTGTCACTTTCTCTCTATATCTGTCTCACTTCTTTCACCTCACTTTACCCTAAGTTTGGCAGGAACTGAAGCCTTGTGGGCATTTAACTGCAAAAGCAATTGTTTTTTATTTTGTTTGTTTTTTGCAAATGCAATTGTTTACTAGCAAACAGGATTTGCTTAGCCTGGAATCTAATAGGCCCAGAGCAGGGCCCTGCTCAATGTCAGGCTCCCGCCCAGGCCCTCAGCCCAAGCAGAGTCCTGTGGCAGCAGGAACCTCCTTCTTTCTATTTGAGCTGCGCCTTTGGGCCTTCCCTCCCTGGAGGTTGCCCACTGGCGTTGTCTGCCCAGAAGGAGGGAAGCCACGGCCAGTTTCCCAGTGAGAGTGGTCGCGGGAAAATTTGCTGCCTCCACTGGAAATCGGTATTAAGCGGATGAGTCAGTGTGGGCACCAAACATTGGGACCATAGCCAGTAGGTCCTGCACGTCTCATCATTTAGCTAACTGAGTCGAAAAGTTTCTGTAAGGGCTAGACCCACGACTTCTGCAAAGGGCTAGAGGCCTGGTGGGGAGCCAGACCCAAAGTGGGGAGCCAATGGGCTAGAGACCCGGTGCATGGATTCATGCACCAGTGGGGTCCTGCAGCCTGGCCTGCAGGGATGGGGCTGAAACGGGCTCTCCGATATCCCCTGAGGGGTCCTGGATTGCAAGAGGGCTGTTCTTGGGTGATGCACCCAGAATTGGGCTCCCTCCTCTCTGTTCCATGTGCATCATCCAAGAACCGCAGCTGTCAAGTCACCGCAGCTCAGCAGCTTCCTGTGTTGAGCATATGCCCACTGGTGGTCAGTTCGTGTCATAGCTACTGGTCAGATGGTCGGCTGGTTGCTTAGGCATATATATATATATATAGATTACAGCCATCTCTATATACCTTGCTTATATTTTAGGATGGCTCCTTCTTAAAAAATTTATAAATTAAGCCCATTCATTCATTATATACTGAGGGTTTTTTTCAGGCAGAAACACACAATTTAGAGTTGACAGGAACTTTAAACATCATGTATCTAGTTCAGATGGGGAAATAAGCCCACAGTCATATGACTTAGTGGCAGAACCAAAGTAAAACCTAAACCTGACTCTCACACAGGCCTCATTTGGGGCCAACCTGACCATGCTGCCACCCACAACCACCCCTTCCCTCCCCCAAATTCCTCCACACTGTAGGCTGAGCCTACACCACAGAAGACAAATCCACAGCATTCCCCCCTTCATACAGATGGTCGCCACGTACCCCCTCTTGGGACTCGGACGCACTCACGTTTCCGAGCCTGAGCCTCAAACTGTGACAGGTTCTGCCTGGTGGCTGGCCTCACGTCTACTTTCTCTCCGTTAAGAACCTTTCCTGGCAGGAGTTCCAACAATTTGTGGACAGAGTTTTCAGAGGCTACCACCACCTCAGCGTACCTGAGGAAGAAACATTAAAAATGAGTGAGATCTATAGACAACAGAAGAACAAAGACATTTTCTTTCACTTTTAGTGAAAACTGGCCAAGCAAACAATATCGTGCTATTACTGAACATACACACACACACACTCTACCAACAACAAAAAAGTGTCAATCTATAATCTTCCTACTTATTTGAAATTAGAAGTCAGCTTTCTTTGCCCCTCAAGGGATAGATGTTCTATGACACTGCAGCCAGGTCCCCATTCTAAGGCAATTTGCCAAAATCAAGGCAGTGAACTGGGCCTGGGGTTGGAGGGGTTAAAATCCAGGGCCAAGCCGAAACCAGTTTGGCTCAGTGGATAGAGCATCAGCCTGCAAACTCAAGGGTCCTGGGTTCGATTCCGGTCAAGGGCATGTACCTTGGTTGTGGGTACATCCCCAGTAGGGGGTGTGCAGGAGGCAGCTGATTGATGTTTCTCTCTCATCGATGTTTCTGGCTCTCTGTTCCTCTCCCTTCCTCTGTAGAAAATCAATAAAATATATTAAAAAAAGAAAAGAAATCCAGGGCCAAGAGAGTGCAGACCTGTTATCCCAACGGTTACAAACTAGAGGGGCTTCTCAAACGCAGACCTCACCCTTTGGACTGGCCATTGGCTCGATTCTCTGCAAATTTCAGCTCCACCACGTCATAGACTCCGATGGAGCGAATAACCTGGATTAGCTGCTGGTCTGTGGTCCACTGGGCCGGCAAAATGGAAAAGGAAGAAATGTCAGGAGCTACACTGCCCCCACCCCCAACCCAGAATGTCCCAACCCTTTCCCCAAGCCTAGGATCCTAGTCCCAGCCATGACCTCCCTCAGGAAACCCCAAAGCCCATCAACACTTCAATTGGTGCAGGCTTTTCTTACTGTCCCCTAACCCCCCCGCCCCCCCATAGTCCCCACCTTTAGAGAGTAAGAGCCAAACCTAGTTTAACTTTGACTGCCCTTTGGGCTGTCTGGTCATCAGCTCAAACGCTGAGACTCGCAGCTTTTAATCACAGGTCTGATCCGCAGAGCTGACCATGGTCAGGAGCTTTCCCCCCAGCTCATACATTTTCTAATCTGAAGAACAATCCCCCCACCAGCCCAAAAACATGTCACACAGTAACTTGCAGAGTAACAATCACCACCTACCCCAGGTGTACTAGAGCTATCAAGGTCTTTGATCCCTGTCACCCATCATTATCACAGGACCATCTAATGACCACCAAGAGTTCAAGGTATTCACTCTGAAATCTCATCCCACAGATGACCCTGCTAGACATAAAGCCCCAGGGTCAGGGGTGGTAACAAGATGACAGAAAAAGCAACTACCCACTTAATCATTGCGTTCTTCGGCATCAGAACGTCCTCAGGATAGTTCTCTTTCAGAGATCAATCCAACCTGATCCCAGGAAAAAGAAATCCAACCCCATCAGAGCACAAAGCAGTGCGACATTGGGTTTTGAAAATGCCATCACCTCCCCGGGCTCTCCCTCAGCCCCCACAACCTGTGAGGTTGCCCACGCTCACCCAGGAGAAGCTGCCCACGTACACAGCTGCCCGCCTGTTTCGCAGGCCGCTGTAGGTGTACAGAATTGCAGGGGTCTTGTTATTGGGCTTGGGAGACGGCTCCTGGCGAACAGGAGGAGGTGGCTCAGTGCTGCTGCTTCTGTCATCTGAGGGCTGGGAGGTGGCGGTCAACACGTCATCATACAGATCAATTTGGTCTGTATTGTTGAACTCTGGGTCCTAAGAGATGAGGGGTCGGCAAAGGTGGGTTTGCAAACCTTTCATTTTGTCCATTCTAGTTCACTCTAGTTTACTTAGAGCCACAAATACTTTATAAAATGTACAAAACTTTCCTTGTCCTACTCTAGGAAACTTCCTCATTTACAACTATTTCACTTAATTATGCTCACATAGGTTTTTCTTCTAAGACCCTGTGAGTTGTCTGCAATATTTCTAGCTCCAGGCACTTGTGAGAATTAAAAGGTAAATGATAATTAAATAAGAATGCAAGGACACACTGATATCAATGAGATTAGCTTCTAATGCGTCTAAGACACACTAATGAAAATTTCAGTATCTTATGCATTTTCAAAATTAAGAGTTACACAAACATTCTATTAAATAGGAAATAGAGAATACTGTTTAGAAATAGAAAGCGGGGGGAAAGGCATGTTAAAATGGGAACCAAAACATAAAAAATGGGAATTACTGGTTAAAATTATTTGATTTACACAAATGATTTAGGGAAGCTCTAAAACTAAGAGTACACAATCCCATCTTTCCAATAATCGTTAAAAAAAAACAAAAACCCACATTAAAAAATAAAGTAAAAAGTTAATAATTTGGGGGGAATTTTCCCTCACTAAGTTCTATTTCTCAAGTGACATGCAGATCCAATATATTACCATAACGCCTACAGAAGAGATATCTTTGAGCAACACCAGAGATGTTTAATGATACAATGACAAGTTCTCTAAAATATAAGACTCAGAAAAGAGATGTAGCCATACCACGAGCTATGTCACAGTGAGCATTACACTATAAATGTCTATTCTGGATGAATAGACAGCTGGTGCTGTGAGGTCCACCAGGCTGGTGAGCGCTGCTTATTGCCTATGTGGCACGTTTCTGTACAGACTGAATGTCTGTGTGCCCGCCCCCATGTGTATGCTGAAGCCCTGCTCCCCAGTGGGAAGGTTCCAGGAGGGGGCCTTTGGGAGGTAATTAGGATGAGGGTGTAGCGCTCATGGATGAGATTAGGGCTGTTGTAAGAGTCAAGTGAGACACTCTCTCCTCTGCTCTGCCCAGGTGAGAACATAAGAAACCGCAGTCCACAACCCCGAGGAGGGGCCTCACCGGAACCCAAACCTGGTTTTGGCCCTCTAGCCTCCAGAACAGTGAGAAATAAGTTTCTGTGTTCACAGCACCCCGTTTTTATGATTTTGTTATGGAAGCCCAAGCTGACTGACACCTTACACCAAAAACCCTAAAACCACAAGAACTACTATCGAAGTATCTTAATTTCAGATTTTGCAATGTCGTCATCTCAGATCTTTTTTTAAAGGATCAGAGAAGTATTTTCCAGTTAACACTCTAACATGCAAACAATGCTAAAGATGAAGCTGCCAAAATGAGGGACAGAAGTTCACAGTGTTTTACGGAAGCCACAGCTCATTCATCCATTGCTGCCTTTTAAAAAGGGAATAAAGGAAAAACCTGCATTAAGTACCTTGTCTAGTTCCCTGACGTCATTTCCTGCCTAAACAACTCAGGACAGGAAGCTCCAATGGCTGTCTCCCTTCACTATCAACCCAAGAACTGCTGATTCTCAAAGGAGACTGGAGAGGTTTAGACTCACCACAGAAATCATTGTTTAAAAAGTATGTTTTCATTGATTCAGATCGAGAGGAAGAAAGCGGTAAAGATGAAAGAAATGTCAATGAGAAATCATCCGCTGGCTGCCTCCTGCATGCTCCCCACTAGGGATAGAGCCCACAACCCAGGCACTGACCAGGAGCCCAACCTGTGACCACTTGACACGCAGCCTGAGCCACACTGGCCGTACACAGATCACTCAAGCCTACACACCATCACACACTTTTGGAAACCGTCTTTTATTTTCTCAGCTTATCTGAAGCATAATGAAAACATGCACACCAACGTAACAGTGTTTTGCTAATGAAGGGGACAGGCTTCTACCTCCAGAGGCTTGTAAATAATTTCAAAGATCACAGATACTCTAAGACAGCGGTCGCCAAACTTTCGGACCTCATGGACCACCAGTTGGTGACCACTGGTCTAAGAAACCCCACAGGGGAGGAGTCTAAACCTTGTAAAATGTCAGAAAGCGAATGGCAAGAGAAACCTTTTAGGGGCAGCTTACAAGAGAAGGAATCAGACAAGCACTAGAAGACTGTTCTAGCAAACCAGTAAATAAGGATCTTGCATAAAATGGGTGTGTGGAAAACAGAGAGAAGCTAACACTGGAGTGCAGGGTGGGTAATAGACTAAGGTAGACAAAGCTAGGGCTAAGTTGACAAATATTCTGTGTAAATATTTTATAGAGCTTATGTTTCGAAATATCCCAACTCTATGTAAATCACTTATTTGTTCATGTACCAGCTATGGCAATTTTCCCTTGTGGTTAAAGAGAGAGAAAGCACTTGATCCTCTCCAATGACCTAATCCTTGGAGAGCACTACTTCATACTAGGCTTTCTTTTTTTAATCAAGAATTTTGAAATGGAACTTAAAACACACCATCTTGGATAGTCAGTGGAATCAAGTTGGAATTCCTTCCATGTAAGGAAGGAATGCGTCTGAAAGTTGTAAGACAAAAATTACCACTGGAAATTGGGTAACAAACCAACATTCAGACTTGGGTAGCTCAAAAATCAAACGTACGGCCAGGGTGTCCCTGTATTATAAGCCTCAGCAAATCAGCTGCTCGCTCAGGGTCCCTCGGAGAACCCGGCTGTCCCCGGAGGCCCTGCTGCATGGGTCACCTCAACTCTGTCCGAGAAAAGGCTTCAGCCAGTGCACAGCTGTCACGGGACGCACATGGGTTCTCTGGGCCATAGAGCCTGGGCTCAGGGGTGACCGAGCTGTTCCCCTGCACAGGAAGGCCTGCTGAGGGTTGTGCTGAGGTAAAATTTTACTGAAGAAACAGGTATCAATTTGGATTTGGATTTAAAACTGCTAGTGACATCAATTCATTTTACTTCTGGTTGGTAAAACAAAGAACAGATAATGACCTGAAGTTTTTTCTGGTTACAAATAAGTGAATGATTTATGCAGTGATGCATTAGGTTAAGGCAAAACCTAAATCTACAAATTAACAATAACATTTTTTACTTAGAGAGAGAGAGAGAGAGAGAGAGAGAGAGAGAGAGAGAGAGAGAAACAAGCCAGCCTGGCCAGTATGCCTCAGTGATTGACCTATGAACCAGGAGGTCATGGTTTGATTCCCGGTCAGGGCACATGCCCAGGTTGCGGGCTCAATTTCCAGTGTGGGGTGTGCAGGAGGGAGCTGATCAATGATTCTCATCAATGATGTTTCTTTCTCTCCCTTCCTCTATGAAATCAATTAAAATATATTTTTAAAAAAACACCAAAAAATTTTACTTAAAAAGGCAGCATTTAATACTGAATGACTATCTCACAAAGAACTTGGTGTTTAACAGCACAGAACTGTCACTGTCTCGTGACGCTTTATGGTTAACAAGAGAACTAGCAGAATTTTAAATTTACATAATTCCTCATCAGCATGCTCACCTCCAGCCCCCTTTCCTTGATGTCTGAGAGGACTTATTTTTCTCAAAGCGATCTACTTGATAGCACTGCTTCTTTTAACACATTTTAAAATTGCCATCGCCACAGTCCTCACCTCACAGCCTCCGTCCTGTCACTCTCCATTACCCTCAGCACCAGAAACACCTCTTTTGAGCACATGATGCTTCCTCCCCTTTACCTCACGGGTCCCAACACAGGCCTGGCCAATAGAAGGCGCTCAGTAAACACCTGCTGCCGGGAGTCAAGAGGAGAACCGGCCACTGCGCAGAGCGCCTGCCTGTCTTACCCAAGGAGCGGAGACAAGCACTCAGGAGAGGCAGCAGCTGAGAGCCTCCCCTGCCCAGGGAGGAGCTGGCTCCAGCCCCCCCGGGACACAGGAGAGCCTGTAAGAGGCTTTCGCAGCACATGGGAGAGATCAGGGAGCCAGCGCCGTGGGGTTCCATCTAGGAGAGGCATTCCTTTTCCCTGGGGAACAAAGTCCGTGTGATGGAGTTTTTGCGCCTGGGTCACTTTGGGGTTAATCAAGAACATTCTTAAAACACCCTGAAGCACTATCTGTCCTAACTGCTTCACCCTGAGCCTGCTTCTAACAATTCCAGCCGGACAGAGCAGCCTCCCAATAACACTAAAACCATTTCTGCCAAAAATTAACTCCCTGATGGGGTAAAAAGCACCCCTCCCCCAACCTTCCACAAGACATTAAAAATCTCCACTTTCTTCAACTTGCCGAGAATCAAATATTGTCTGTTCGTATAAATGTCTACTAGATCCCACACACCATCTTTGGTTTACCTTAGACTCATACAAAATTCCTTTTAGCAAGAAGTCAGAGGACACAAATCGTAGAGGCCAAGGACTTCACCTCTGACAAAGCAGTGACCTCTGGACAAGGCCGGAGTCTTGTCTCTGACCTACAACTTACACTGTTCAGGAAATAATGAAATTTCGCTTTCTTAGGCCAGCTGTGCTAGACCTGCGGTCAGGGACCCCTGCCTCCCCTTTCCCAAAGCGGCGCAGTTCCCACCCACAGGCGGGAGCCAACTCCGCAGGGAGTCTTCTTTTCTTTCTATCATTTTGTGCTTAAAAACAAACCGTAACTTGTTAAAAGATAGTAAAAGCCTGCCTCAAAGTAGCACGGAAAACTCAGGAAGCAATGGTTTGTAACCTACTTTTACATTAAACCTTTCTTCTTATCTATAGTATTTGACTTGTTTGAAATTAACAAAAATTTATTCATGTATTTAAGTCAATCAACACCCACATGTAGACTCGTCCAGTTTACCTGAGGAGACACCAGAAAACGACTATTAAAAAAAAGTGTAACTGGTGCCCGGCTGGCTCAGTGGTTGAGCATCAACCTATGAACCAGGAGGTCATGGTGTGATCCCGTTATGGCACATTCCCCGGGTGGTAGCCTTGATCTCCAATGGGGGTGTGCAGGAGGCAGCCAATCAATGATTCTCTCTCCCCCTCTGAAATAAAATTATATTTAAAAAAAAAAAGTGTAGCTGGTGCCTGGCTTGTGTGGCTCAGTTGGTTGAGCATCATCCCAGGTACCAAAGGTCAGTGGTTCAATTCCCGGTGAGGGCACATCTGCGCGCGTTGCAGGAGGCAACTGATCAATGTTTCTCTCTCTCCCCCTCTCCCTTCCTTTTTCTCTAAAAATCAATAAAAACATTTAAAAAAAAAAAGTATAACTGGTGAAGCTGTATAATGGATACAAGGTCATTACATTCTTATTTTGTGTTTTAAAATCTCTATGTTAAAAAGGCAGAATACTTTAAAAAGTTTTACATTTAAATTTATGCCAAGTGGAAAACACAAACAAAAACCAGCATGTATTTCAGCCTGTTTCTTTGCCTCACATCCAAGCCAGAGTCCAAGCAGCAGGCTCTCCTCCTCTGGTTTGTTCTTTTACCTTTCCCAAGCCCTAGCGGGCTTCCCATAAGCGACCCAATGGGAAGAACCAGCTTACTCAAGCAGAAGGTGCTGGAAACAGCCCGGGCAAGACACGAAGTTTTAAACAGAGACTCTGCAACATTCTTGAGCTGTGACCTCAAGAGCTCGGAATCAAATTTTAAGCGATTGTTCCCAGGAAAGTCACTGTATAATGTTCTTTGAGGTGACATAAAAGCACCAACGAATCCAACTTAGATATGTAAGCGGTCTGTACCTGCTTTTCAACTGTTTGTCCCAAGCCTTCGCCTCTCCCCTAACCTTCCAAAAATTACATTCATCAGTAAAACGGACTCCACCAAAATGCCTTCTTCAGACTGGAGTCAAGCTCGTTAGAGGAGATTAAGGCAATCAGAAGGGAGCTGAGATTAAATGTCAGAGTATCTTCGTATTGTGCCTTTGCACTGCCTTATGGGAGAGAGGGGGGACTAACAGCTATTTCCCTGCTGCAGTCCGGGACAATCACAAAGGAACAGATGTCAGCGCTGTCCCAGGAACGCTGAGGAAACCGAATGCTGGTCTGTGAGTGCGGTTAGCCTCGGAGGAGATGGGCATCCAACTGTGGCAGCACATTCCACAGGTTGATGCACCATTCCATTAAGCCTGACTTTTATGTGCTCTTAAATCCAAGCCTTGCTAATGAAGCCTGGGATTAAATTAACACACAGAGCGGTCAGAGGACTTGGAAGTGTGTGCTAGAGGGACCCGGCAGAGGCGTGTTCAGTCAGCAAACCCCCCACGGGCGGGCGGAACTTGGAGCCACTGCAAGTATGCTGGAGGTGGCTCCCGGCTAACCCGGGAGTCCCCACGCTCTCGGCGACCCCTCACCTGATTGAACTCCTCGTCGGCGTATATATCAATCAAGTCCACTCCTTCTGACATGGCTCCGGAAGGCAGATCGCGAGCCCGGAAAGCGGACAAAGTAAGAAAGATGCCACTGCGATACCCAGAGAGAGGCGAGAGTTAGACGGCATGCGGGTCCCGGGCGGGGCGGAGGGCAATGGTTGCCAACATCCCGGTCTCCAGAGACGCAGCCTCCGGGCCCCGAGTTCGGCCCCACCCGCCGCGCCCCGCCCCACCCCCGGCCTCGCGCCGCCCCTCGCTCTCCCGGGCCGCCAGGCTCGCGGGGCTCGCTGCCCATCACCCTCGGGCCCGACCCGAGCGGCGCCGCAGCTGGCCATGGCGCCGCGGGCACGTCCGGGCCTCCGCTCCGAGGGGCCGCGGGCGGCGCTGCCAAGAACGCCCGAGGCAAAGCCCGCGGCCCCCGCCCGCCGCACCTGCCTAGGCCCCGGGCGGCCCGGGTCCGCGGCCCCGCAGGTCTCCGGGCTCCCGCCGCCCTCGCTCCGCACCCAGGCCCAGTCCTCGCCCCCAGCGAGGCCCGCCCCGCAGCCCCGGCCCAGCGCCCGCAGCCCCCTCCCACAAAGGCCCGCGCCTCCCCCCCTCCCTCCGCCGCCTCCCACGGCCCCCGACTCAACCGACCCCCTCCCCGCCTCGGCGCCGGCCCCGAGCCCTCTTCCGGCCCCGCCGGCCCCCGGCCGCGCGCCCCCGTTACCGGGAATATGGCGGCGGAGGCGGCGAGTCCGGACTAGGCCCGAAGCGCGCGAACCGCTCACGGCCCCCCAGAGCCCGCCTCCCCCCTCCCCTCCGCTAGGGGCGTCAGACGCACGGCCACTTCCGTCACACGCAGAGAAGTGTCTTCCGGCTCCGGAGCGTCTTCCGCGAGGCCAGCCTCGGGAGTTCCCGGAAGTGGCCGGGGCGCCGGCTTCCGGCCCAGGTCGGGGAAAATGGCCCTGGACGCCGTGCTGCCGGCTCTGGCGCGGGTGAGGAGCGTGCGGGTGCTGGGGCCCCAGGCGGCCGCCGCGGACCCCGAGTCTCGTCTTCCGCCGCCGTCTCGCGGGGCCGTCCGGCTGCTGGCGGTCCGGGGCGGGACAGACCCAAGGACAGACCCGGGGACAGACCCGGGCAGAGGTCCTTCTTGCAAACTTGGGAGCTCAGGCCGCCCCCCCCTCTCCCGGGCCCGCCGCGGGCTGTCCCGCGGGGCAGTTAGAATAGATCAGCTTCCTGCCGGACCCGTGCGAGTTCTCCTCTCCCCCGGGGACTCTGTTCTGAGTCCTACCTGACACCCCCATGACCTCACGTCGCATCATACGGCCTTTCTTACTGTCTAATGTTTCCTGTTTAATCTTTCTTTCCTGTTTAATGTTTCCCGCCGTAGTCCTCCCTCTGAGTGCTCCTTTGCTGCGCTTACTAACAGTTGGTATGTGTGTCTTTGGTCTCCAGACATTTCCTCACCTCCCTTCCGATTCCTTCTTGGACTCGCTTGAACATGGGCTAAGTGGGTTGGTTCCGCATACTTACCAGTGTTGCAGCCTTCCTTCGGCTCTTCCAGCTTCCTGCCATGGTTGTCAGAAGAGGTCTCGTATAATTTCACCCTCCTGAGACGTGTGTTGTAACTTCGAGGTGGTCTCACCTGGGGAAAGTTCCCCGTGTGCCTGAGAGGAACATGTTCTTGCTGCTGGTGGGTGGGAGGTTCTGGATATGTCTGTCTGTCTGGTCAGTTGGGTCTGTGGTGTTCAAGTTCTGTTTCCGTATTGATCTTCTGCCTGGGTGCTCTGTGGGGTATGGAACTCTCCTGTCATTGTGTTGCTGCTTCTCTATCTGGTCAACTTTTGCCTCATATATGTGGGTGCTCTGATGTTGACGGCGTGTGTATGTATCACGGTTGTATCTCCCTGATGAATTGCCCTTTTTATCATTATGTAATGTCCTTCTTTACCCTTGACAGGTGTGGTTTTTTCCCCTGACCGTTTTTTGTTTTGTTTTTTTTTTACTTTAAGTCTGTTTCATCTGATATGAGTACTTTTGCATGAAATACCTTTTTTTCCATCCTTTCACTTCAGCCCATGTGTATCCTTACATCTAAAATGAGTCTCATGTAATAGTATTTAGTTGGGTCTTATTATTATTTTTTAAATCTTCACCCAAGGACATGCTTATCGACTTTAGAGAGAGGGGAAGGAGAGAGAGAGATACGTCGATGGGTGAGAGAAACATTGATTGGTTGCCTTCTACCAGCCCTGACCAGGGATTGACCCTGCGACCTTTCCATGTGTGGGAGGATGCTTGAACCACACTGACCGGCCACGTGGCCTGAGCCGCCCAGCCTTTTAACTGTTCCTCTCTCTCTGCCCCTCTCTTACTGTTTTATCCATGCTTTTTGGTTAGGGAGTTGGATACATTCCATTTAAAAAGCCAGGAGTTGGGGCTTTCTCCTGCTGTGCTGAGCTGGGGTTGGGGGCCATGGTGGGTGAGTGCGGGCCAGTCCAAACGCCTTGCCTGTGTTCTCACAGCACCCATCTCCTGCCAGCACTTAGATTCAGAGAGGACATACACTAGCCCATCCGGCAGCCCCCCAGAAGTGGGCATGCTGGGCGTATGTCTCAGGCTCCCCTCTCTCTCCGGAGGGAGGCGCCAGGAGCTGAGGGTTTTCTTCAGTTGCACCGGTTGAGCCAGGGGGAGGGACGGAGATGAAGGATTGTCTTGGCTTTCCCTTCCAGCTTTGATGCCGCTGCTGCGTGCTTGCCTGGGGTTAGGAGCCTCTTCACTGGTTTCGGGATTTCTCGTAAAGGGGATGGGAGGTGATGGTTTCTGGGAGGAGAGCGGGGGTGAGGGTGGAGGGGAGAATGCCTGTCCTGCCATCTTGCTGACATGAGTACCTTCTCATGGCATCATAAGAGGCTTTGCCTGTCTCTCAATTGGGAGCCCTTGGAGGGTTAGGGTCCATGCTGTCAGATTTTAACACAGTCAGGAGACAAAAACACACACGACACTGGAAGGGAATGCATCGGAGGGAGGGAGGGAGGACGTACGTCTGCTGGAGATCTTTCGGAAGGGACTGGTTAAGGACGTTTGCCGTCAGAGCTGGGTTTCGGGTCTCACTGCAGTTACTGTCGGAGTGGTGTCTTCGCCTCCCTGAGCCTCAGCCTCTAAGCTGTAAAGTGGGGCCAGTTGTGGCGAAGCTTCTCGAGGACCTGCTGAAACCAAATGCTTCGCACCTAGCGCGGGCGGGGGTGGCAGTGATGCCACCTGATATTGAAAAGATGTCCGTGGTCTGTCTGTTTCAGAGGCTTGCGCTGTCCAGGCAACACCTCAGGTCTCCTTTGCCCAGCGTGACGGCCTTCAGCCGCTCCTACCGAGGGGACAGCCCGTCAGATTCCCAGAAAGACATGATCGAGATCCCGCTGCCCCCGTGGCAGGAGCGAACCGACGAGCCCATCGCCACCAAAAGGGCCCGCCTGCTGTACGAGAGCCGGAAGCGGGGCATGCTGGAGAACTGCATCCTGCTCAGGTGGGCCGGGCTCGGTGCCGCGCCCCCTGGCCTGAGCCGCCCGGCCTTTTAACTGTTCCTCTCTCTCTGCCCCTCTCTCTCGTTTTAGCCTCTTTGCTAAAGAGTATCTGCATCAAATGACGGAGAAACAGCTGAACCTGTACGATCGCCTGATTAACGAGCCCAGTAACGACTGGGATATTTACCACTGGGCCACAGGTACTAGGGGATGGGGAGAGGGCAAGTGGAATGTGAAAAGGAGGGTCACTTAGGTTGACTTGAGTCTGGAATTATCTCCTGGACAGTGTCCAACCCCCCCTTTATTCATGCAAATAGACCTTCCCTCCAGACGCCGTTCATGTCCCGGGTGTGCGGCGTCTGTTTGATTATTTAGGGCTCTTGTGTGCCAACAGCAGACACCTGTTCTGGGGAACTTAGGCAAAAGGGAGTTTGGTGGGTTTGCGCAGGTCTCCGAGGCAGGCTGAGGAAAAACGAGGCAGGGCCTGGCATGGAGCCGGAAATGGACGTCTCGCCCGTTCTTGCACCTCTGGATCTCCTGTGTCTGCGTTCGCTCTCAGGGTGGGCCACCACGTAGGGGCCGTGCTGCAGGTTCGGGTCTCCTCCGTGCTGACAGAGTCCTCGGTGCTCGTTCTGACGGTCGGTAAGCGAGGACTGTGGAATCTCCATCTGCAATTGCGGATTTATTACTCCTTTCTGCCTTCCCAGTTTTTCTTCATACATTTGGAAGCTCTGTTATTGTGTGCAGACATATTAGCATTGTTATGTCTTCTTGATGGATTGACCCCTTTCTCATCACACCAGAGGCCCGATGCACGAAATTCGTGTAAGAGCCGCCTTCCTTCCCCCGGCTGCTGGCCCCGGCTTCCCTCGCAGCCCCGGCTTCGTCAGGAAGGTTGTCTGGAAAGGCGTCTGGTCTAATTAGCATATTATGCTTTTATTATGATAGATTATTATAGATAATGCCTGTCTTGATGACTGATAGTGTTCCTTGTTCCTTGTTCTGAAGTATCTGATCATAATTTAGTCACTCAAGCGTTCTTTGGATGAGTGTTTGCATGGTATGTGTCTTTCCGGCTATATTAGTTTTCTGTTGCTATGGAGTAAATTAATACAAACTTAGTGACTTTATCTTTTTTTAATTTATCTTTATTGTTCAAAGTATTAGAGATGTCCCCGCCCCACCCCCCTCTCCTTACCCCCTGTAAGCCCCCTCTACACCACAAACTTAGTGCCTTGTTAGCTCCGGAGCTGTGCCCAGATCTCACCGTCCGGAAACTCATTCAGGCGGTGGGACTGAGGTCCCAGCGGTCTGTTAGCTGCTGGTCTCCTTCAGCTCCTGGAAGCCACTCTCAGATCTGGGCCCTGTGGCCCCTCCACTCAGCAGCGGAGCTCCCTCCCATGGAATCCCTCTCCTGCTTCCAAGCTACCCGAGTGCCCTGCTGTCGCCTCCTGGAGAAAACCCTGCTTTTAATAGCGCTCATGTGACGAGGTCAAAACCGCTTGGATCATTTCCCTGTCCCGAGGCCAACTGTGCCGCGGGGACCGACCGGTCGTGTTCGAGGGCCGGGATTGCTCAAGGCTTGTGCGCCGTTCTTCTGCTTTAAACGGAGCCTCCTGCAGACAACATACCTAGTCTTTATTTCTTTGTCCAATGTTAACATCTCTATCTGTATGCTGCTATGTTTGGTCATTTACATATAACTAATTATCAATGTGATCGCATTAAAATTTACCATCATTTTATTTTCTACTTCTTCCATCTGTTCTTTGTTCCTTTCCCCTTCTTTTCCATGGTTTTTTTTCAACGAGTATTTTAAATGTTACTTTGTTTTCGGTTTATTATTTATACCTCCCTTTATAATTTTTTAGCGATTGCCCTAGGGCTTGCAGTCTACATCTTTAATTAATCACAATCTACCTTCAAGTAATATTATAGTACTTCATGCATAATGTAAGACCTTTACAATAGCACACTCCAGCTCCTCCCTCCCATCTTATGTGCTATTGTTGTGATACTTTCTATTTTTACTTGCGCTATAAGCCCATACTACCTTTCTGTTGTTTTACTTCAGACAATTATCTATAGAGCAATTTAAAATAAGGAAAAGGATAGAATATATGTAAAAATTATAACATATAGTATCTTATATGTAAATATATGGATAACATATAACATTTATATAATATATAAATTACATTATCCTATATAATAAAAGGTTAATATGCAAATTGACCGAATGGTGGAATGACCGGTTGCTATGACGTCCACTGTCCGCCAGGGGGCAGATGCTGAGTGCAGGAGCTGCCCCCTGGCGGTCAGTGTGCTCCCATAGGTGGAGCGCTGCTCAGCCTGAAGCCAGGCTCGCCAGCCGGCTCACAGCTAGTGAGCGCAGTAACTAGCAGCGGTGGCAGAGCTAAGGACCCCTTGGGGGATGTCCGCCTGCCCCCTTAGGCCTGCTCCCCTAAGCTGACAGTTGGACATCCCCTGAGGTGTCCTGGACTGCAAGAGGGCACAGGCCGGGCTGAGGGTCCCCACCCAGTACACAAATGTTGTGCACTGGGCCTCTGGTGTTTTATATTTCCCTTATTTTAATCGCCTCCGAGTTCTTCATTTCTTTATGTGGATCGATGTTTCTATCTGGTATCCTATTCCTGAAGAACTTCCTTTAATATTTCTTGTAGTGTAGGTCTGCTGTTATGCATTTTCTCAGCTTTTAGCAGTTTTGAAAGATATTTTCACTGGCTATAGAATTATAAGTTCATAACTTTTCAGCACATTATAGGGCACACTTTTTTTGTGAGGCTGAAGGATGAGCTGTTCGGTTGAGCTGGATCTGGTTATTGTTGCTTTGGTTACCTTGTACCGCCAGCTTCAAGTCCGTTAGTGTGTGCCGTTATCTGGTCTGCCTAGTCTTGGTGTGGGCTGTGCTGTGTCTTTGTTGCTTTGTGTACAATGTATCTGTTCTTCCTGAACGTTTCCAGCGTTTTATCTCTGGCTTCCAGCAGTTGGTGTGTGACAGGCTGGATGCTTGTGTTGGGTGTTTACTGCTTTGGGTTCTCCGGGCTTGTTGGGTCCAATTACACTTCGGTTAGACTGTCCATGTGATGTCATAGTTTGGGATTCTGCTCTCTGTCTCCTACTCTTTTCCTCAATGCGTTCGTTCGGGTGATGTCTGTTGACCCGTCCTCAGTTCATTGATTCGTCCTTGACTCTGTCACGTCTCAGGATGGACCTGTTGAGGTCATTCTGCTTATTTGCTTATTTTTACTTATTTATTAAATGTTGTTTTTATTGATTTCAGAGAGAGAGGAAGGTGGAGGGGAGAAACCTGGCTTGCCTCTCACACACACCCCAGCACCCTGACCGGGGACCGGACCCACAACCCGCCCGGGTGCCTTGACCAGTGACCCCCTCGGTGCCTGGGATGACCCTCCAACTGAGCCATCCAGCCAGGGTTTGTTAACCTTTCCATCTCACTTTTATAGTTCCCATCTCAGCTGGAGTTCCTCGCCGGTTCATAGATTTTTGTCTCCTTTTTCCACTGGGGCCTTTAACATATTAGCCATAATGGCTTTAAATTCCCCACCAGTCTGTGGGCCATCCCTTCGTCTGTTTCTGTGGATTGCTTTGTCCCTTCCCCGTGTGTGTGTGTGTGTGTGTGTGTGGTAATTGTGTGTTGAATGTTAGGCATCGTAAGGAAGACCGAGGCAGGCTGTGTTCATGCCTAGAAGCAGCTTGCTTGTGTCTGGCTGTTAGCAGACAGTAAAGGCTTCAGTCTCAGCACAAGAGCAGCCACAATGGCACGTGAACCGGCAGGAGCTGCTGTCCCAAACCTGTCACAGGCCCAGGCGCCATGTGCACTCAGCACTGAGAGGGAGAAAGGAACGGCTACACCTGCCGAGGCCCTTGGCCAAGGCCGGAGTCAAGGCTCAAGACCCTTTTGCCTAACTACTGACTGACACAGTTTGTTCTGGCTGCTCTTCTCTTGCAGAAGCCAAACCAGCCCCGGAAATATTCGAAAACGAAATCCTGGCGCTGCTCAGAGACTTCGCTAAAAACAAAAACAAGGAGCAGCGGCTGCGCGCCCCGGACCTCGAGTACCTCTTCGAAAAGCCCCAGTGAGCGCGCCCCTGTGCGGAGCTCCGCCCGGCTCACTGCTGCCCGGCTCACTGCTGTGACGATGCTGGCTTTGCTGCCCCTCCTCCTAGGCCCTCAGCTGCCCCTCCTTCCGGCCCTCAGCTGCCCCTCCTCCTGGCCCTCAGCTGCCCCTCCTCCTAGGCCCTCAGCTGCCCCTCCTCTTAGGCCCCTCAGCTCTCGCACCCTCCTGCCCAGGTAGGGGCCCCTACCCCCCCCCCCCCCCCTCCCAGGACGTTAAATGTTCAGCATCTCCTAGTCTCCTAGCGCTGCTTGCTCAGTCCTGGGCCTCGAGCGGGGGTTAGAGTGTGATGTGCATGAACTGTCTTTCAAATCGCCATTCGCCTCCCACCAGCCACGCTGAACCACCTTCCCCTGGTTTTGGGGGAATCAGGTATTTAAAAAGCACGGATTGTGTGTTATTACACAGATGTGTATCCATTTTACCTGTAGCAAACAGTGATTAAAGAAAACAACATTAATAGTTTTGTGATTACTCCTTCTTCTTAAACATTACTCATGCCCGATAACTGGTTTGAAGGTTAGCTAATTAATTAATTTTTTTTTTTTTAAGGAAAAAAAAAAAGAGATAGCGTGTTGGGCTGCAGGCTGCAGGGTCCCAGGTTCAATTCCGGTTAAGGGTGCATGCCCAGGTGGCGGGCTCAATCCCCAGTAGGGGGCGTGCAGGAGGCAGCTGATTGATGATTCTCATTATTGATGTTTCGATCTCCCTTTCCCTTCCTCTCTGAAATCAATAAAAATAGTTTTTTAAAAAGTGGGTTGTCAGTGATGCTGGCAGGAAGGCCTGTGGGCTCTGGCTGGCCTCCGCCACAGGAGGGCGCTGTGGGGAAGCAAATGTGCCTGCTTAGGGCTTCAGCTGGAGGTGCTGGCAGCCCCAGCGCTGCAGAACAGCCCCAGCTGCAGCAGGGACCCGGGGATGCTCCCCTTCCAGCCCAGCGGGGCTTCCTGCTCAGGGAAGCGGATCCAGGACTCCCGCCAGAGTCTGGAAGGCACAGCGGGAGGAGTGGGTGTGCGTGCTGTGTCACAGCCAACTTCCTCCTCCTCAGGTCTTCTTTCTCTGAAATGTCACTTTGTGAACAACGATAATCAGATATTGGAAAATGTCTTAAGATGGAAAACCACAATTCCCAGTCTGTGCACAATTACTTCATATAATAAGTAGGCATGTGCATAGAGTTTACAAGGTCAGTCAGCTTTCATTTCCGGGTCACATAGCCAGTTTTTCTCTATCTCTAGTCTTCACATTATTGTAGAAGACAGAATGACAATAGTGTTTTAAGAATGAATGACGTATCTGGAAGTGTTTGGCTCCAGCCAGAAGACTGGTGTTGCTAGGGGCGGCCTCTAGGGGACTCGTGCCCTTGGAGTTGTGATTCTATCAGGACACGATCCTATCAGGATGGCAATGGCTGATAAGCAGATGCCTGGTGATTACGAGCTGTGGGTGGGGAGGAGGTACGTATGAGCTGTGGATAGGAAGGACGAGCTGTGGGTGGGGAGGAGGTACAGCTGTGGTGGGGAGGAGGTACCAGCTGTGGGTGTGGAGGAAGGACGAGCTGTGGGTGGGGAGGAGGTACAGCTGTGGTGGGAAGGAGGTACAGCTGTGGGTGAGGAGGAGGAGGTATCAGCTGTGGGTGGGGAGGAAGGACGAGCTGTGGGTGGGGAGGAGGTACAGCTGTGGTGGGAAGGAGGTACAGCTGTGGGTGAGGAGGAGGAAGTACGAGCTGTGGTGGGGAGGAGGTACAGCTGTGGGTGGGGAGGAGGTATGCATTCCCAGCACCATCGGGCTGCGGGTCTCTTGTAGCCTCCTCATGGCCCTGCCCATTCCTCAGCTCCTCAGCGCCCTGGCTCAGAAGGAGAACCAGCCTGTGCCTATGTGATGTCGTTCCTCCAGGCCAGTGGCTCGGGCCCGTCTTGTACAGAACGGGCCTCAGAGAGAGGAGTCTGTTCAAGGTCAAAAAGCCAGCATCCTGTCTGACTGGTGTGGGTCAGTGGATAGAACATTGGCCTGTAGACTGAAGGGTCCCGGGTTCATTTCCAGTCAAAGGCATGTACCTCGGTTGCAGGCCCCTCCCCAGCCTTAGGCCCTGGTTGCTGCATGTGCAGGAGGCAACCAATCGATGTGTCTCTCTCACGTCGATGTTTCTGTTTTTCTCTCCCACGCTCTCTAAAAATCAATGGAAATACATCCTCAGGTGAGAATTAACAGCAACAACAAACAAACTCCTGAGTCTGGTTTAGTCCAGCCTGCCTCCAAGGCTGGTGAACTTGCTCCCGGAACACACTGCCTGCCTCACCGGTGGACACAGAAATCCACACTGGGACAAACTAGCAAAGGAGTGTGCTGGCTCTGAGGCGAGGCTGTGCGTTCTGTGGGGAGGGGGCAGGACGCAGCTCCTGGACCTCCGGCGTGGAAGCAGAGCAGCACCGGTGACAATTCTCGCCCTGGCTCCGCCGCTTCGGTGCTGGAGGAAAGGTTGGCCTGAGCCTCAGTTTCCTCATCTACCAGGTGGGGTGGTGACACTCGCTCTCTCTCTCTTTTTAAAAATATGTTTTATTGATTTTTCACAGAGAGGAAGGGAGAGGGATAGAAAGTTAGAAAAAGCTGCCGAGACCGGTTTGGCTCAATGGATGGAGCCTCGGTTTGCGGACAGAAGGGTTCCGGGTTCGATTCCGGTCAAGGGCATGTACCTTGGTTGCGGGCATATCCCCAGTAGGGGGTGTGCAAGAGGCAACTGATCGATGACTCTCTCTCATCGATGTTTCTAACTCTCTATCTCCCTCTCTGTATAAAATCAATAAAATATATTAAAAAAAAGAAAAAGAAAAAAAAAAGAAAGTTAGAAAAAGCTGAAACCGGTTTGGCTCAGTGGATAGAGCGTCGGCCTGGGGACTAAAAGGTCCCAGGTTCAGTTCCGGTCAAGAGCATGTACCTTGGTTGCGGGCACATCCCCAGTGGGGGGTGTGCAAGAGGCAGCTGATCAATGATTCTCTCTCATCGATGTTTCTAACTCTCTATCCCTCTCTTCCTCTCTGTAAAAAATCAATAAAATATATTTAAAAAAAAAAAAAGAATAGTGTTAAAAGAAACATTGATGGGAGAGAAACATGGATCAGCTGCCTCCTACACACCCCCTACTGGGGATGTGCCCGCAACCAAGGTACATGCCCTTGACCGGAATCGAACCTGGGACCCTTCAGTCTGCAGGACGACGCCAAACAGGCCAGGGGGACGCTCTCTCTCTTAACCAGTGGTCCCCATAGGGGAGAGGGTGCAGCACGCCACATTCCTGCAGGACCCCAGCACACAGCAAGCCCTCGGTAGGTATCAGGGGTCACCTGTGTCCTAACGGCCTGGCGGGTCGGGAAGGCGCAGGGCAGTCCCATGTGCAGGTAGAGCGCCCAGTGTCTCCCCGCAGTGGCAGCTGAGAGAACACAGACCCTGGTCACGGGACCTTGGATGGAAAAACCGGATCGCTCACCCCAGATCTCTGAGAGAAGGCAGAGCAGGGCAGGCGCGAAGATGATGTCGCCCTGGAACACACCGCCGAGCCTGGCCATCGTCCCAGCCGCTGACGCGGGGAGGAGGGGGCGCAGGCATCTTAGAGAGAGGTCTGGGCTGCCGGCCCGTCTCCCCGGGCGCTGATGCCATCAGCCCGGTAGCCAGCTCTGCACTCGGAGCTGTTTCCCAGGGCGCTGACCTCCCCTATCCCCCGTTTGTCTCCCCAACACCATCTAGCCGCCGCACTGCCACCTGCGCCTGCTCGCGAATGGGGCTGCCTGCCTCTCAGGCTGCTGGGTGTGTCAGCTCCGAGGACAGGCGCAGGGTGTTGTGTAAACAGTTTTCCCTTTATTAGGCATGAAGGTAAATGAGGCCGGCCACGGTGCATTAAAAATAAAACAACAATTAATAGCCATGCAGCCAGGGCCAGCAGCCCCCAAGGGCCCTGGCGCACAGAAGCTGCATCCTTCCTCTCGGTCTGCCACCACCACTCGCTGACCTCATTCCCGCCCGCCGGGCCCTGAGCGCCTGGCCCTGCCCTGGCCCATCGGACATGGCCTTGCCAGTCCCTCTCCAGGTTCATCAAACTGGGTCAGTCAAGACTGTTCTCTTCCCATCGTTTTCTCACGGAGTCGTTGGAAATCGTCAAAACCCACAGCCAAACACCGTTTGCCCGAGCTGTGCCCCTTAGAGGGAGCGCGTCCCTCCCGGCCACGGCGGGGCCTCTCTGGCTGGCTCCCGGCACTGCCTGGACGTCATCTGGTCTGTGTCTTCGCCTCCGGACACGGAGGCACCGGCACAAACCTGCTCCTATTCCAAATATCACCAGGGAGCTCTGGCTGCTTTGACTCAGTGGATAGAGCGTCAGCCTGTGGACTGAAGTGTCCCAGGTTCAATTCCGATCAAGGGTACATGTCTGGGTTTTGGGCTCAATCTCCAATGGGGTAGGAGGGTGCAGGAGGCAGCTGATCGATGATTTTCTCTCATCATCGATGTTTCCATCTCTCTCCCTCTCCCTTCCTCTCTGAAATCAATAAAAATATATTTAAATAATACACTGAATTGGCCAGATTATTATGATCTCTGAACACATAATAATCTGGCCACTCAGTGTATAGCCGAGATAATAAAAGGCTAAAGTGCAAATTTTCCCCTCAACCAGGATTCGACCAGCAGTCAGGCCAGCCAATGGCCCATGTCTCCTCCCCCTGGCCAGGTTGGCCGGACCCCACCCATGAACAAATTCATGCACCGGGCCTCTAGTATATATATGCATTGAGTGGCCAGATTATGATATGTTCAGAGATCATAATAATCTGGCCACTCAGTGTATATCAGCAGGGAGAGAGATTCCTCTGGGAGAGCGGTCAGCCTCATGTTTACCCTTCAGTCCATCCGCTACCATGGTGGCTGGAGGGAAGGTGCCAGGGCACAGAGCTGGCGCGGCCTTACACAGCAGCAGGTCTCAGAGCTGAGCTGACAGCCCCTCGCATCTAGCCCATCCTGCCTGGGGACGGCGGACCACAAGTTGGTGCTGATCAGCTTCTAGTTACGCTGCCTGGGGATCCCCATTTCCCAGGAGCCCTCTGCACGGTTAGACTCTTCCCCAGGCAGGTAAGGTGTTGGGGGGCAGCAATGGGGGCTTCTACCAGGTCCCCCAGAACTGTGCACTCTTACACCCTGGCCCAGACCGAGCCTGTTCACCCCCGGCCAGCCTGAGCTTGACCGAATCCGTGCACCATCTGTGCTAATATTCACCGAATAGCTTTCTTCAATAAAAAAAGTCCCTTTTTTATTTAAACAGATTAGTTTTATAAGGAAACTGTTGATCCTCACTGGAAATGGAACAATTATGTCAATAGCGGCCACTCACCAAAATTAAAAAGGTAACTGTAAGAACAAACACATAAAATGTTACCAAGTTCTCCTAACATTTTGTTATTAAAAATTTCAAACAATGTTGAGTTCTGCAATAAACACCCCTACAGCTAGAACTTCCATTCTACCATTAATTTAAAAAAAAATATATATATATATATATATATATTGATTTCAGAGAGAAAGGGAGAGGGGGAGAGAGATAGAAACATCAAAAATAAGAATCATTGATCGGCTGCCTCCTGCACACCCCCTGCTGGGGATCCAGCCCACAACCCGGGCATGTGCCCTGACTGGCATCGAACCAACAACCTTTCAGTGCACAGGATGCCCAACCCACTGAGCCACACTGGACAGAGCCTGCCATTAACTTCTTAACGCTGTTTGATGGATTACACATCTGTCTGTCTTTCCATCCCTCTCTCCACTCATAAAAGCATCTACTTTTTTATGTATTTCAGAGATAATTACTGACATCAGAACACCTTCCCTAAATACTTCAGAATGTAAATTATTAGACTTTGATATTTATGACAAGTTTTTTGCCTCTTGCTATAAAATATACATGCAATAAAATACACACATCTTTTTGTTGTTAATTCTCAAAATGTTTTCCATTAAATTTTATTTTCTTTTTTAAATATATATTTTTATTGATTTCAGAGAGGAAAGGAGAAAAAGAGATAGAATTATCAATGATGAAAGAGAATCATGGATCGGCTGACTCCTGCAGGCCCTCTACTGGGGACCAAGCCTGCAACTTGGGCCTGTGCCCCTGGCTGGAATCGAACCCAGGATCCTTCAGTCTGCAGGCTGATGCTCTGTCTACTGAACTAAACCAGCTAGGGCTTCCATTAAATTTTAGAGAGAGGGAGGGAGAGAGGGAATGAGAGAGAGAGAGAGAGACAGAGACAGAGACAGAGACATTGATGTGAGGGAGACACATTGATGGCTTGCCTTCTGTACATGTCCTGACTGGGCTGGGATTTCCACGCAACCCAGGTATGTGCTCTTGATCAGAAATTGAACCTGCAACTCTTCTGTGGTCGGGCTAACCACCGGGAAACATGGGCCAGGGCTAAAATGTACAAATCTTCAGTACACATTTGCTGAATTTTGACATATAAAAGCGAATTTTTAACAACCACACACTAATCAAGGTACAGACATTCCCGTCACCCTAGAAAGGTCCCTCGTGCTCATCCCAGCAGCCCCTGCAGCCCCTCGGGCCTCCCTATCTCCGATCCCACCACGGGAGAGCTGCTCCGCTCGGGGACTGCCTGTAGCTGGACTCGCTCCGGGCACCCTGTTCTGCGCGTGCCTGCTTTCACTCAGCAGGATGTTTTGAGATTCCTCTGTGTCATTGCACACCAGCGTTCAGCGTTTATTCCACGCTGACTACTACGGTCAGTCCACTGCCTCCACCAATGGGCGCCTCAGCTCTTCCCTGTGTTGGGCTATTATGAGTGAAGATACTACAGACAAGTCTTTCTGTGTGAACACATGTTTTTCTTTTTCTTTTTAAAAAAAAATATATATTTTATTGATGTTTTTTACAGAGAAGAAGGGAGAACTATAAAGAGTTAGAAACATCCATGAGAGAGAAACATCGATTAGCTGCCTCCTGCACACCACCTGCTGGGGATGTGCTTGAAACCAAGGTAAGTGCCCTTGATCAGAATTGAACCTGGGACCCTTCAGTCCATAGGCTGAACCTCTATCCATTGAGCCACACCGGTTTCAGCAACAAATGTTTTTCTTTCTCTTAGTAGGTATCTAGGCAAGGAATTTTGGGGTCGAAGGTAGGTATGTGTCTAGTTTAAAAGCAGCTGCCAAGCCCTGGCCAGTTTGGCTCACTGGATAGAGCGTCAGCCTGTAGGACTGAAGGGTCCCAGGTTCGATTCCAGTCAAGGGCACATGCCTTGGTTGGGGGTCCTGGTCTCCCATTGATGTCTCTCTCTGTCTTTCCCTCTCTTCCTCTCTCTCTAAAAATCAATGGAAAAATATCCTTGGACGAGGATTAACAAAGAACAAAAAAGCAACTGTCAGAACTGTTTCCAAAGCAGATGTGCTGTTTTACACTCCCCCCAACCCGTGCCCGGGAGGGCCAGCTACCCTTGGATCTTGTCAGCATTTGGGTTGACAGTCTTCAACCTTCAGCCAATCCTGCAGGCAGGGGCGGGCGCCTCTCTGCGGTTTTAACGTGTTTCCCTGACGGTTAACGAGGTGAAGCACTCTGTTCACATGCTTATTGGCCATTCCTGTATCTTCTTTTGCGGAGTGTCTGTCCCAGTCTTTTACCCACTTTAAAATTTGGTTGTCGTCATCTTCTTGGTGAAGCGTCTGTTTTATTTATCCTGCACACCCGTCCGTGGCCAGAGAAACGTCGGCGAATATTTCCACCTGGCCCGTGCCTTGGGCCTTCATCCTCCCAGCTGTGTCTTCGATGAAGTTCAAGGTAACCTGCCCGACTGGGAATGTCACCGTGACCTCCTGGTTCCCAGGTCAGCGCTCAGCCATGCAGCCACGCTGGCTGGGCCGGTCACACATCCGGAGGGGCCCCTGTGCTCTGCCAGCAGTGCACAATGGCTCCCGTTTCTTCACATGCGGCCAGCCCCAGTACGTGTCTTTTTTAAAAATATACTTTACTGATTTTTTTTTTTTTACAGGGAGGAAGGCAGAGGGATAGTCAGAAACATCGATGAGAGAGAAACATCAATCGGCTGCCTCCTGCACACTCCCTCCTGGGGATATGCCCACAACCAAGGTACATGCCCTTGACCAGAATCAAACCTGGGACCCCCGAGTCCACAGGCCGGCGCTCTATCCACTGAGCCACACCAGTCAGGGTGCGAGTGTCTTTTTTGATAACAGACGTGCTGCCGGGGAAGAGGTGGCATCTCGTGGTGCTTTTGTTTGCATTCGCTGACGGTCAGCGCCTGGGAGACCTCTCCCTGTGCCCGTTGGCCGCCTGTCCACATTCTTTGGGAAACGGTCTGTGAATGTCCTTGGCCCGTTTTTAACCGGGGTCACGTGCCTTCGGCTGATGATATATACGAGTTCCTTCTACACTCTGGACAGCAACCCCTCCTCCGGGATGGGATTTGCAAACGTTTTCCTCCTCCTTTCACAGCTCTCCTTCCCCACGGCTTCCTTTTCGGGCAGAAGCTGTGGCGTCCGCGGCGTCCCCTTCGGTTATGGCTGCTTTTGTTGCCGGTGCAGTTTTGGGGTCCTACTCACTAGACCGCCTTCCAGGGAAAACAGCGTGTCTTCCCTGTTTTCTCCCAGGAATGCTGTGGGTTTAGGTCTTCCGTCGGCAGCTCAGCGGCCGGTGGCGAAGGACCAGGCCGCGGCTGCCTTGCCACCACCGTCCTCCTAACATCTCACAGGCCCCTCACCTGCCTGCGCCTGCCTTCCCATCGCCTGCCTCCGGTTCAAATAGCGACAGCGCCTCTCCCCGGTCTCAGGCCTGTTTATCTTCAGCGGGGACGCCCCTCCCCTTTCAGGCCCTCACACGCAGACGGGACCCAACCACCGGCTCTCGGGGGCCTCGGCCTGCTGACTCACCCCAGATCTTGGGAGTCGCCGGCCCTCATCAGCATGAGCTCATTTCTTATCACAAATCTATTTCTATCTCTCCCTCTGTAAACACCCAGTGGTCCTGCTTCTCTGGAGAAGCCTGACTAACCCAGAACCACAGCCAAACTCTTTCCCCAGAAGCCCTCCCTCCCCTCGGGCTGCAGAAGCAGGAGCCTGGCCTGGGGGCGGGAGCAGAGGCGGCCACCACCTCCCCGAATGGCCTCCATGTGGTGCCGCGGGGATCCAGGCTGCATCCGGCTCTCAGCTGACTCTCAGCGCTCCGTTCTTCCATCCCAGCACGGGGTCTCCACCCACAGAGAGTGGGGAACTCGTGGCCATGCCTAGTGACCTCAGACTGGGAGCAGCATCCCTCAACCCCTCCCACAGCGGGACGGGGGGCAGGCACAGGGGGAGCAGAACTGGCCACATGGCCCTTATCTAACTGCGGGGGCATCTGGGAAATGGAAACAATCATAAACACTTAGGAGCGCCTTCTCTAGGCCAGGCTAAGCACTTAAATGCCATTTCTTCCCCGAATCCACAGCCCACGTGTGTGAGTGCTGCTGTGATCCCGGGGTACCGCTTAGGGAATGGCTGCGGGACATGAAGGAAGCCAGACAGCTGCCCGCATGGAGGCAGCAGCTTCAGCCCCAGACCTCTGTGCGCCCAGAACCCGAGCATTGCTGCCCATCAACCTCCATCCCATTGGAGGCCCGGATCGGGTTCATTTTCTGCTTCATCTTATTCCATCTTCCCAGGAGTCATGAATTTTTAAAAAACCTTGTGCAAGATCAACCAGTTCCCTCCTCGGAGACAGTGAGAGAACAGAACAGGCAGGAACAGCACAGCCATCACGTAAACACGTCTTCCAGGAACCGCCCCCGAGGGGAAGTGCCAGGGAAGCAGTGACGCCAGCGGGGGCGGCAGGCGGCAGGGAGAGCGCTCGGCCGGCCAGGAGCTGCGGTTCCTTTTAGGAAAGACAGAGCGATGGGCCCTTAGCCTGGGCTCCTTCAGGTCCTGGGGGTGATGCGCAGCGAGTAGGGGTGCCAGGGGGTGGGGAGCCCAGTCTGGCAGTTCTCCTGCCTCCCTGAGGCGGCCAGCAGACCTTCCTCCGGCCGGAAAGGGGGAAACCCGAAGTGGAGCCAGAGTCGGCTGGCCCATCCATCCGCAGGCTCCTCCCGGGACCCAGTCTTTTTAAACATTATTTCCACTGATGTCAGAGAGGAAGGGAGAGGGAGAGCGGGAGAGAAACATCCATGATGAGAGAATCATGAACCAGCTTGCCTGCTGCAGGCCCGGCCCTGGGGATGGAGTCAGCAACCCGGGCACATGCCCTTGACCAGGAAGCGAACTGTTGTTGTGGGTGACCTGCAAATGACGACCACCAGTCAGCCACATTGGAATTTAGGAAGCCTTTATTACGAACCCGAGTCCGGGCTCACGCCTCAACTGATGCAGCAGCGAGCAACGAGAGCCCCGACCCATGCTCCTTTTATCCCCGTCTTAGGGACGCCTGGCAGATTATGATTGGCTGACATTTTAACAAAGAAAGGTCAGTTATAAGTTATAGAAAAATTCCACTAGTACAGTAACATTCAAAGTTTATACAACACCTGGGGTGGGGGTTTATTTCCAGCTTAAGCAGTCTCTGTTTGACCTGGTTTGGTCTGTTTGTCCTGCCTTGCGGCTACTGGAAACAGGATGTGCCTGCCTGGGGGTTGAGCCTTGCAACAGAACTATTTTATGACTAACAGTTATGCTATATTCTTTGTTGTGGGTCTGGTTGCTTGTTCCTCCCCTGGCCTGGAGTCCTGCCTTGACCGGGTCTTGCCAGCCACAACACTGTGACCACCTGGTTCATAGGCTGATGCTCAACCCCTGAGCCACACAGACAGGGCTGGACCCAGTCCTTACAGCCATCATAGCCACCCCCGTCCCTCGGAAGTGCCCTTAAATGCCGTGTCCCATCTTCAAGTTGCTCTTCCACGGGGGCGCACCAGGCTGCTGGGACCCAGGCGGTCACACAGGGGGGCACCTGCTCAGGGGAGGCCTGAATGGGCCTCAGAAGAATCTGGGCTCAGAAACAATGTCTCTGTTGGGAGAGTGCGGGGTTTGGTGAGCTCTGTCTCAGGGACCCCGTGGCCTCTGTGGACACACCTGAGGGTCTGGGCTGGGAGAGACTGCCGTGCGGGGCCAGAGGCCCTGGAGGGCCAGGCTACCACCCCCCGCGCCCCCCCCTGCCCCCCGTAACAAGGCAGAGGGGAAGGGGCTGGAAGGAGGTGGGCTGGGGCTCCTGCTGCCTCACAGATGAGGTGGTGGGGGGGAGATGGGGGACAGCCATCAGTTTAATATTTGTTTGAAGAGAGAGTTTCAAGGCCTGAGCCTAAACAAGCAACGCCTCTCCCACCATCAACACAAAAACTGGACCTCCTATTCCCAACCAGCCCCTTCTTTTCATGGGCAGCGGGACCAGAGAGGGGTGGTCACTAAAGGAACGTCACACAGCACTGTCTGTGGCAGAGCCAGACCTCACACCCACATTTTAGAAGAGGCTCAGGAAGAAGCAGGGGGGTGACCCGGGCTCACCCAAGACATCAGCACCTCCTCTTCCTCTCCCGGCTAAAGGCTAAAGGGGCTCAACCCAGGCCTTCCCGAGGCCACACCTGGTTCCGCCCCCACCCCCACTTCCTCTCCTCCCTTCTCCCTCCCCAGCACCTCTTGTCTCAGGGCCCAGGAAACATCAGCCTTTGGGCCTGCCCTGGCCTCCAGCACAGGGACTTCAACCGTACCATGGAACCCACAATGCCACTTCTACAATACACACCCCAAGGAACGGAGAGCAGGGGCTCAGAGAGACACTTTGTACCCCATGTTCGGCCCCGGAAGTGCTGCCTTCTCAATCTTCCTGCACAGGTCTCGATGGAGGTCACTCATCCAGCCAGGCAGCCTGTCCCTTCAGAACTACATGGCGTGGAGCGCACGCACGGTGACAGCCTCAGCACTTCACAGAGGACCTGCGGCGCCCAGCAGGCGGGGCGCAACCCCAGAGCCAACACTGCTCCACCAGCCCGCTCTGGGGCAGCCTGGTCACTTGGCTCCCTCCTTATGAAGGCAGCGCATCTCCTGCAGTTCCAAGTCCTAGCCGCTGGGTGTCGCCACACAACAGAAAACCACAGCTGCTGGCCCTGGTGGGAGTTGGGGCTGGCAGGGCCTCCCGCCTCTGGAATTCCTGCCCAAGTCTTTCTGGGCTCCCTCTCAGGGGGTCCCCAGCGGCTCATAGCTTCCCTCCAGGCGCTAGGGGAGCATTTCAAACTTTTCACCATACTGCTAACAGGCAGCCTGGGCACAGGCCCCTGGAGGCCGCCTTCCCCAGCTGAGCCCTCTCCACACGGTGCCCAGCCTCGGGCGCAGTTACCCCTGCTCCAAGCAGGCCGGGCACTCCCCACCTTCGACCTGCGGGCCTTCCACATGGAGGCCGCCCCTCATCACCGCTGGCCGGGTGCAGACCTGCTGCAGAGGGCATGTCCGACCCACCCAGCCCTGCGGTGGGCGCTGTGTTTCTCCCTTCCCCGGTGCCCAGAACAGGCTCAGGGAGGCGGAGGAGGAGTCACCCCTCTGTGGAGGCCAGCGGGGTGTCAGATGCAGACTCAGGCACCCTCCCTGGCAGGCCCAGTCGCCTGGGGTGAGGGCAGCAAGGGCGGCCCCCCCCCTCCCCTGCATCCACACCTCCCCCCCTACTGAGGGCAGGGGTGCTCACGGAGCATGAGGGCAGGTGAAACCTCCAGGGAGTTTACAAGCTGAGTGTGGAACTCAGCCTTGTTAACAAGAAAAAGCTGGAGAATAATGACGGGGCCGGGCCAGTTTGCTTGTGGCTAGAGTGTAGGCCTGCGGGTTCTGGTCAGGACACAGGCCTGGGCTGCGGGCTCCATCCCCGGTAGGGAGCGTGCAGGAGGCAGCCAATCCATGGTTCTCTCTCATCATGGATGTTTCTCTCTCTCTCTCCCTTCCTCTCTGAAATCTATCTATCTATCTATCTATCTATTAAAATGAAGATAGCAAGCACTTCAGAATCATCGCCTGCTGGTGTGACTGATGTTCTGCCATCCATGACTCACCCTGAGAGGACTGGGCCATGGCTCGGTGTGCTCATCCTCCAGCTCCCAGCTCTGTGCTGCTGCTTTGGGGTTGGACAGCAGCCGTGACAGGAGTCTTTAACCCCGGAAATGGGCCGAGGTTACCGACCAGGACTCCGACGCCCCCCTCCCAGAGGTCCAGCTGTTACGCATTTACAAGCCCTAAAATGGCCGGAGTGGAGCAAGTGGGCCCCCAGCGGGGCGGGGCCTCAGAGTTGGCTCACTCCGTTTCGGTCCAGGCCCCGCCTCCACCAGCTGCGAGGCTCAGGCCCTTTGTCCTTGGGCCTCAGTCTTCCCATCTGCAACCTGAGGCCGAGAAGAGCAGCTTTAGAAACGGAGCCCGGCCGGCATGGCTCCGGGGTTGAGCATCCACCTATGTGTGAGCCAGGAGGTCACGGTTCGATTCCTGGTCAGGGCACATGATGGGGTTGTGGGCTTGGTCCCCAGGGGGGCATGCAGGAGGCAGCCGACCCACAATTCTTTCTCATCATTGATGTTTCTGTCTTTCCCTCTCCCTTCCTCTCTGAAATCAATAAAAATATATTAAAAGCCCTGACCAGTTTGGCTCAGTGGATAGAGCGTCGGCCTGTGGACTCAAGGGTCCCAGGTTCCATTCCAGTCAAGGGCATGTACCTTGGTTGTGGGCACATCCCCCGTGGGGAGTGTGCAGGAGGCAGCTGATCGATGTTTCTCTCTTATCAATGTTTTTTAAAAATATATATATATATATATTTTATTGATTTTGTACAGAGAGGAAGAGAGAGATAGAGAGAGATAGAGAGAGTCAGAAACATCGATGAGAGAGAGTCATCTGCCTCCTGCCACCCCCTACTGGGGATGTGCCCGCAACCAAGGTACATGCCCCCGACCGGAATCGAACCCTGGACCCTTCAACCCCCAAGCAGACGCTCTATCCATTGAGCCAAACCGGTTTCGGCTCTTATCAATGTTTCTAACTCTCTCTCCCTTTCCCTTCTTCTCTGTAAAAACATCAACAAAATGTATTTTAAATATATATATATATTAAAAAACAAAATAAGTAAATAAAAACTGAGCCTGTTACCATTCAGGTGCCGAGCCCGGGCTCTCACCAGTCTGCCAGCAGCTCTGTGCAGCGGCAGCCCTCAGGGGGAGGAGGAAGTGGGGGCGTGAGGGATCAGAACCTCATCCGCGGCCACAGATCCGGCTTGAACCACACCGGCGGCGGCGGCGGCTTCGTGGGGACGATTATGAATGTGTGTCGAGGAGCTGGGCACCGACTCGGCGCTGGCAAAACACAGCCGACATTCATTAACCCGGAGGCTGAGCGCCCAGTCCGGACCCACCCACCTCCGCGTGGCAGCCGGTCTCCTGATTGCGAGCTCTCCAGCCACTTTGCTTGTGTAACCTCATTGTCCCCACGGGACGAGAGGCATAATGACAGCGACCTGGAAGAGCTACTGTAGATAAAGGATGCAGAGTGTCTGCTGAGAAGTGGTACTCAATAAATGGAAGTGATTGCTCCTGATTATCTTTTATTTCGCGTCGCTCAGAGCACAGCTTTGCTGGGCCCCGGGGCAGGGGGAGGCCGGCGCGGGGGGGAGGCCGAGGAGGCAGGCCCTGGCATGGACCACGCCTGGCACCCCTCCCCCTCCGGCCAGGTCAGCCCCTCGCAGGGCCCTGGCCTGAGAACTGCTTCGGAGGCGTGGACGCTGTTGCTACGCGCCGGTTGCTAGGCAACCACTGTTACTCCCGGCCAGGCCACCTCCCTGAGGGCCCCGGGTTCTCTGGAGTGGCTCCTGCCTCCTCCTGCCTCCTGTGGCCTCTCGCAGACCTCACAGCTTTGTGGAGGGCAGGTGAGGGTGGGGCCAGCTGCGGGGGCAGAGCAGCCTCTGGTGGGCAGCGGGGGGCAAGGCCGCAGGAGGGGAGGGAGAGACCAGGCCCCGGGACGGGGAGTGGGCGTCCCGCTGGAGCAGCCGGAGTGCCCGCTGGCCAGAGGTTGGCCGTCGGTGCCCAGGGGACGGCGTGGGGGGCCGGGATCAGGACGTGGGGCGGTCAGGTGCCCGTGCCCAGGCCCTGGCTCCGCCATCGAGCGTGTGCTGACGTGTACCACCTTTACCTCTTGGCACACAATCCGCCACAACGGCCCAATCCTCACCGCTCCCAACCACCCGGGGACCTTTAGTCTAGTCCAGTGGGTGGCACACTCAGTCAACAGAGCGGCAAACCGCGGCTCGCGAGCCACGGTTTACCGACCACTGAGCTAACCCTTCATCACGGGGAACCTGTTTCCCAAAGGTAAACAGGAGTTCACACCAAGTGTGGGCCAGCGAACGAGACCCACATCTGAGACACACGCTGACCATGATGAGACCAACCTTCAGTGGGAGGTGTGGGTGGGGGGAGAGGTGCGGGTGGGGGGGAGGTGAGTGTGGGGGAGAGGTGCGGGTGGGGGAGAGGTGTGGGTGGGGGAGAGGTGTGGGTAGGGAAGAGGCCAGCCTGGGGAGGCCAGCAGGTGGGGTTGCATCACCTCCTCTGTGGTCTCCACCGCCCAGAGCCGGGGTGCTCGGGCTGCGGGACCCCCAGGCTCTTGGTGTTCCCTCCCTAGGCCCCCCGGGGTTCTGCCCCACAGCACGATGACGGGGAAAATCCCCCTGGGGGTGGCCTCCCCCTACGTGAAGACGAGTTCAGGGGGCAGCACGGACCCCATGAAATTCTACTCCACCACCTACTGCACAGCCTACGGTGAGGGCGCCCGTGTGCGGGGCCCAGGACCCGGGAGGGAAGCTGCCCGCCCCGCAGTCACACAGAGTGGCGCAGCCCCGGGCCAAAGAGCCGCGCTCACACTGTGTCTGCAGCCCCCCGCAGCCCCCCCGCAGCCCCCCGCAGCCCCCCCGCAGCCCCCCGCAGCCCCCCACAGCCCCCCCGCAGCCCCCCCGCAGCCCCCCTGCAGCCCCCCCGCAGCCCCCCTGAAGCCCCCCGCAGCCCCCCCGCAGCCCCCCCGCAGCCCCTGCAGGCCTGAGCCACCCTCTGATGCTGCCACAGGACCGTGGCCTGACCCGTTGACTCCGGGCCTCAGCCTTTTCCGCTCACACCTGTTCCTGTGCCTTCTCCACCACGGGGAGGGGGTGGGGTAGCCTGGGCCCTGGGGGAGCTGGCCCTGCCTGGGAAGCAGCCCCGCCCTCCGCACCCCCACTCCGCTGACGGTGGGCCCTGCCTCAATGCCCCTCTGCCAGGCCGGGAGGAGTTCAAGCCCCGCTTGGGCACTCACAGAGGCACCGGCTACCAGTCCAACTACCGGCCCGTGGTCTCCTACAGCCCGTCCATGGGGTACGGTCTGTCGCCCCCCTCAGCCCCTGCCCCGCACGCTGGCCTCGGCTCTCATCCATGCAGGGGGATCCTGAGCCCGCCTGCCCAGGCCTGGGGCTCTGGGGGCTCAGGGCCTGGCTCCGAGCCGGGCCCCAAGGCCTTGCGAGGCACTCTGGGGTCTGAGGGAGGCGGGAGCTGCTGGGGAGAAGCCCCCAGGCCGGTGAGAGCTCTGCCGCCCCTCAGGGAACAAGTCCGGGACAGCTTCCAGACCGTCACCGGCCAGAGTTACCGCCCCCTGGAGGTGCCTGATGGCAAGAGCCCGCTGCCCAACAGCCTGTACCAGACCAGCTCCGGCTACTCCCTGGACAAGACCGGCCCGGCACCCACCCCCAAGGAGGTGGGTGCTGGGTCATGGCCCGGGGGCGGGAAGCGGGGAGGCTGAGATGGGGTGGAAGGAGGGCCAGGCGGGAAAGAGTGGCGACTCCTCCAGTGGGTAGGCCCGCCCTGCTAGGGACCCACCTTTATCACCCTCCCCTCATCCGCACCCAGCCCCTCCCCCTCCGCGTTCATTCCCCACGCCCTCCTCCAGTCCCATCGCCGCCCAGCCCCACGCTCAGCCCCGTCCCCACAGTCTCCGCCATCCCTTCCTCGGCTCCAGGCCACACCCCCACTCACACCATCACGGTCACGTCCATTGTCCTCATCACCCCCATCTCTCCTGGCTTTGTGTGGCCATCATCATCATCACGCCATCACCCCCGTGCCCGCCCACTCCCACCTCATCACGCCATCACCCCCGTGCCTATCCACTCATTTCTCATCACCGCCATCACCCCAGTGCTCACCCACTCATTCCTCATCACCGCCATCACCCCCGTGCCCGCCCACTCCCACCTCATCACCGCCCTCATCCCGGTACCCGCCACTCACTTATCATCACCGCCATCACCCCGGGTACCTGCCACTCACTTATCATCACTGCCATCACCCTGTACCAACCCACTCCCACCTCATCACCGCCATCACCCAGTGCCCACCCACTCACTTCTCATCACCGCCATCACCCCTGTGCCTGCCCACTCCCTCCTCATCACCGCCCTCACCCCGGTACCTGCCACTCACTTCTCATCACCGCCATCACCCCGGTGCCTGCCCACTCCCTCCAGCGTTTATCCCGCCATGTCCTGAGCGCCCTCCCCTGGCTGAGGCGAAGGAGATGGTGCTGGGAGAATTAGAAAAGGAAGAGGCAGGGGTGGAGCAGACGTGGAGGGGATGCGCTTGCAAAGCAGGTCAGGAAAGGTTGCTATAGAGACGTTAGACAAGCCGGGAGGGAGGTGCGCTCTCCGTCCTCCATTGCAGCGAGGTGAGGGAGGACCGCAGGTGCAAAGGCCCTGGGGCCCGGGTGGGGGTGTGGGGTGAGGAGGGACAGCAAGGAGGCAGGGCTGGAGATGAGGAGGGGGGTGGAGGGCCTTTGGGCTGCTGTCAGGACCGCAGGGCTCTGAGCAGAGGGCCAGGACCGACCTCATTGGAGGCCCCCCCACCCCCCGGAGGCTGCTGCGGGGACCCTGGGAGTCCAGGGCCGACACGGGGTCTGGCGGTGACCGCCACGTGCTCACAGGCGGGAGATGGGTCCCCCCACCCAGGTCAGGAAGGTGCATTTCGACACCCAGGACTACGGGCCGCAGGCCATCACCGGGCTGGAGCCCAAGCAGGTGCCGCTGCTCCAGCAGCACCAGAGCAAGGGCTCCGTGGAGTGGGAGAACGCCCGGCACGTGAGTGGGACCCACGGCGGCGGGGGCTGGCAGGGGCGCCCCTCCTCCTCCTCCTCCTTCGCCTTCCTCTGCGTGACTCATGGGGGGCGGGCTTGGGGCACCGGGAAGCGACATCGCGGGCGAGCAGAGAGTGTGGCCGCCCAGACGGCATCCAGCGGGCCCCCTGCGAGCCTCAGGGTGAACCCGGGCTCCCTGCCCCCCTCTCCCCAAAGCCTGAACCGGCACTGAATTGTGGGGAGCACCCATTCCCTCCCTCCGGCTCCTCTGTGGGCCCCTCCAGGGCTCCAGGTCCCGCTGCTCAGCACTGGGAGTCCCGAGGGGGCGGGACTCGGCGTTCATGGTCGCCGGGAGCTGTCTCTCGGGAATTCTGGCGCGGGAGGCCGGTCGGAGGGAGAGGAGTTGGTGTCCGGGTGTCAGGCTGGCCCTCACGGCTAGGACACAGCACGTGGGGCTGCTCAGAGCCGATTCCGAGAGCCGCCAGCGCCCCAGCCGCCCGGGCCCTGGCCCCGGGCCCCACACCCCACTCTCTGTTCCAGGGCCCGCGCTTCATGACTTCCGAGTACAATTCCAAGTTCCTCAGGGAGCCCTCAAACCAGCCAGGTGGGCACTTGTCTGAGCTCAGACGGCCTTCCACCCCGCCTGCCCCCCCCCCGCCCCCCGGAGAGACCCCGGGGCAACCCCGGGGGACGGGAGCTGGCACCAGGGAGAAGGAAGGCACCGGGGAGAAGGAAGGAGATTCAGGCAGTTGGGGTGACCTCAGTGCCTTAGGCGCCAAACCCCAGAGGACACTGTCACCTTGCAGGGCTGGTTGAGCACCCAGCACCCCCCGCCTGTGCGCCCTGCCCTTCCTCTGCTCCTCTCTCCTCCTCTGCCCTGGATTCTGTTTTCCTCCCCGTGCCCGGGATCCTGGGGTTCAGGCCTGAGCCCCGGGGCCCCGTGGCAGGCGGGGCCGGGGCCAGCGCCGCCTCTGGCAGATCTCTTGCAGAAGAAGTCCATCGGGGCCAAGGAGGACAGCGGCTTCACCGAGGCGTCCGCCAAGAACCCCCTCACCTCCCAGGCGCTCCCCGGGGACCCGGTGAGTCAGCCCCCCCCCCCCCCCCCCGAGTCTCAGGGAGACGGAAGCTCTCGGTCTGGGAATCCCTGGGTTTTCTTTTTTCTTTTTTTTTAAAAATGTGAGCTGCAGAACCTTTTGTTCAAACGCCCGCTGAAAGAGCATTTGTAAAAACGACTCCTTCGGCCTCGTAGCCCCACTTCACGGATGAGAAGACTGAGGCCTGAAGAGGAGAAGCCCCGTGGCCACCCGAGGCCGCTCAGCACCAGACAGGCCCCTGCCCGCTGGTGTCACTCCGCATCACGGCCTCCTCTCAGCTCTCCCACACCCGTCCCTTTCCCGTGACCCCGGGGACCCCCGTTTGTGCTGAGCCCCTTGGGGGGGCGCTGCCTCTGGAGGGCAGACTGACGCTGCTCTGCCCGCCTTTTCCAGGCCCTCCTTCCCGGCCGGAGCACCAGCAAGGCGGACTTCCTCCCCATGACGCCCCTCCACGTAAGCGGGGCGGGAGGCTGCCCGTGCCCCCGGCCGGGGCGCCGGGGCAGGGAGGACGGTGTGCGGGCTGCCCCTGCCTCCAGCGGCCGCTCTGTCCCCGCAGGGGGACGAGGTCCTGCCCCAGATGTCCAGGGACGCCGAGCGGGAGAGTGGCTTCAGCCGAGTGAATGAGAGGATCCTGGGCTCCAGAGTAAGCGGCCGGCTCCCTGGGAGAAGGAACCACGGGTCAGGGGCGCCGGGGAGGGGGGGCAGGCGCGTAGACAGGTTCTGGGGCCTGGGCTGGCCCTGGGGATGGGGAGAATCAGGGCATTGGAGCCCCTGGGGAGCGGGAGGGCCTAGACGCTGGGAAGAGAGGGTGTGTTGGAAACTGAATGGTGTGGCTGGAGGGGATGGACGGATGGATGGATGGACGGATGGATGGATGGACGGATGGACAGAAGGGCAGGTTGTTGTGGCTGCTGGCCTCGGCCTGACCTCCCTCCATCCTGGCTGCCTCCGCGGGCCACCTGCTGGGCCACCCGGTCACGGCCACGGCCATGCTGCTGCCCCTGCAGGTGCCCCCTCCCAGCCTGGAGCGCAGCAGCCTGAGCCAGTGGCAGTTCCAGCACCCACAGCGGGTGCAGCAGACAAACGTCTCCCTGCTCGGCCGCGAGACCGTGGGGAACAAGGTGAGGCCTGGGGCACCCCACCCCCACCGCCAAGCCCTCCCCTTCTGACCTGACAGCCCCCCTCGGCCCTTCGGCAGGAGCCCAGCGGGTACAGCCTGAACAACCCCGGCTACGTCCGCAGCCCCTACAACCCCGGCCTGGACAACCCCTACCTGACCTCCTACAGCCAAGGGTGAGCCCCCCAAGCCCACATCTGGCTGGGGAGCCGGCCCCCCAGGCAGGGGCCGGGCCGGCCAGTGCGAGCTCAGCCTGGGAGCAGGCCCAACAAGGGGCAGCGTGGGCTGTGGGAGCCAGGACTCCTGTGGGGGGGGGGGGGCTGCAGGGTGGGGGGCTGCAGTGATGGGGGGCTGCAGGGTGAGGGGGCTGCAGGGTGGGGGGACTGCAGAGGTGGGGGGTTGCAGAGGTGGGGAGCTGCAGTGGTGGGGGCTGCAGAGGTGGGGGGCTGCAGAGGTGGGGGGCTGCAGGGGTGGGGGGCCTGCAGAGGTGGGGGCTGCAGAGATGGGGGCTGCAGAGGTGGGGGGCTGCAGAGGTGGGGGGCCTGCAGAGGTGGGGGCTGCAGAGATGGGGGCTGCAGAGGTGGGGGGGCTGCAGAGGTGGGGGCTGCAGTGATGGGGGCTGCAGAGGTGGGGGGCTGCAGTGATGGGGGCTGCAGTGATGGGGGCTGCAGAGGTGGGGGGACTGCAGGGGTGGGCAGAGAGGCTGCGGCCACAGCCCCCTCTGTGCCGCAGGTACTTTGAGAACATCCCGAAGGGTCTAGACCGGGAAGGCTGGACTCGAGGGGGCCTCCAGCCGCAGAAACCTGGAGGCTACGCCCTCAACCAGCCGGTCACCCGCATGGAGCCCACCCCCACCCCCACGGAGAGTCTGAGGCACCTGCACCCCCACGTGGGAAGGTAGCCCTCCCCCTCTCCCCTCCCCCCTCTTCACTCCTCCCTCCTCCCTCCCTCCCCCAGGCTCTGCAGCCTCTCCCTCTCCTTCCATCTGTCCTGAGGCCTGTGCCTCTCTGGCTCGTTCATCGCTCTCCTGCCCACACACCCCCTCCTCTCCCCAGTGACCCAGGCCGCCCCGCCTGCTCCCTCCGTCCGGGCTGCATGGGGGCGAGGGGGGGCGGGGGGCAGGAGGGGACACACCTGAATGGGCTGTGGTTAGGCCTCACGCTGACCCTTTCGCTCAGTCCTCACCAATGGCGTTCACGCCACCACAGCCCGAGCTGAGCCCGGCCCCTCGGGAGGCGCAGGGGACGCAAAGGCCGGCTCGCTGCCCACGCCCCTCTGGCCCTTCCTCCCCGCAGAACCCTGATCTCCACGGACCCCTTCTACCGCTCCCCGCCTCACAGCAGCTGCTTCAACACCCCCCACTGAGCTGAGGCCTGGGTAAGGGTTGGGGGACCCTCCTGCAGCTGCTCCCAGCTTGGGGGTTGCCGTTGAGGGCCAGCGCCCCTCCCAAGCCCTGAGTGGAGGAAGCCCCAGAGCAGGGGAGGGCGGGTGCCCCGAACCACCCAGAGCCCCTCAGCCTCGTCTTTGTTCCCGGCACAGGTTCGCCAAGCCGATGGGACGGGAGCCGCTGCCCTGTCCCCCCCAGAGCCCCTGCCCCCCGCCCCCAGTTACTTTCCTAATGAAATAAAGAGCCGCAAAGCAGAGCGTGTCCGTCACTGGGGGGCGGGCTGGGAAAAGGAGGGGGCGGGGCCAGATGAGGGTCACGCACCGAGGACCAGGCCCTTCACTCTGGAGACTCCGCCTCTTTCCTGTGGGGTCTCCTCTGTGCTAAGTGCTGGGGCAGGTGAGGGAGGGAGGAGGTCCCGGGGAGGGCAGGGGGTGGAGGGAGGCAGAGCTGGCTGGATACCTGGTCTATGGCGCTGGGTGGGAGGGCTTCTGGGCTCTTCTGGGACCCACGCTGGAGGGACGGAAGGAGAGGGGAGGACGGTGGGGGCAGGAGGAGCCCTGAAGGTCTCTCCAGAGACAGAGATGGACATACGGACAGACGCGTGGACACCAGCACGGGAGGACGGGGCGGCAGGAGGGGCAGGCGCCTGGGGGCAGCCCTTGGTGAGAAGGGGAGAGGGCGCCCCCTGAGGCTGCCTGGCGCCAGGACCCCAGCCTGCAAGGCAGCGTCTGGGCCGTCGCTCAGGGCCCGCCTCCAGGTGCCTGTGCGGGGAGCACGGGGAGAGCTACAGCTGTGAGCGGCCGCGGCCCCTGCGCCTCAATAGGAAGCCGCCCAGAGAGGCAGGAGCTGCTCAGGGTCACAGGGCAGGAGGCGGCGGCCCCGCCTCGGCTGAGGGCTGACCCAGTGGCCCAGCTGCTCCCCCTCCCCGGCCCTGTGGGGGGCGTCTGGGGAGCGTCCACACCGTCTTCCGCAGCAGCCTGGGAGCTGCCGTGGCCGCTGGGGCTCCTTGTGGCTGTGGGTGGCTCCAGCACGGCGCGGGGGATAGGGGAGGAGAGGGGGAGGACGGGACACAGTCTCTCAGCTACAGACCCAGCCGGACTCAGGCCCCACGACAGCCCCATGCACCATGGCTGGGGCCTGCTGGCCAATAGGCATAGACACAGACACACAGCACATTAACACACATAGACACAGACACACATATCAACACGCATAGACACAGACATCAACACACACACATAGACACAGACACACAGCACATTAACACACATAGGCATAGACACACATATCAACAAGCATAGACACAGACATCAACACACATAGACACAGACACACAGCACATTAACACACATAGACACAGACACACACATCAACACACATAGACACAGACACACAGCACATTAACACACATAGACACAGACATACATATCAACACGCATAGACACAGACATCAACACACATAGACACAGACACACAGCGCATTAACACACATAGACACAGACACACATATCAACATGCATAGACACAGACATCAACACATATAGACACAGACACAGACACACATGTCAACACACATAGACACACACATCAACACACAGAGACACAGACACAGACACACATATCAACACACATAGACACACACATCAACACACAGAGATACAGACACACACAAACAGCGGACAGAGACTCCGGACAGACTCCCTCCCATCCACTTCTCATCCCCCATCGGTGTCTCCTTACAGCTCGTGTTCCTGCTCACCCTCCTCTTGGCCCGGAGGAGATAGGGTGTCGGGGACACTGGAGCCTGATTACACCCTCTCTCTGCCCCCCCGCCCCCCCCCATGGTCCTGCACCCACTTTCCAGGCCCTGGGAGCTGGGGCTACCTCGTGGTTTCCTGGGCTGGACGTGTGGACCCCACCCAGGGGCCCCTTAGCCCAGTGGTCAGCAAACTCATTAGTCAGCAGAGCCAAATATCAGCAGTACGATGATTGAAATTTCTTTTGAGAGTCAAATTTTTTAAACTTAAACTTCTTCTAATGCCACTTCTTCAAACTAGACTCGCCCAGGCCGTGGTATTTTGTGGAAGAGCCACACTCAAGGGGCCAAAGAGCCGCATGCGGCTCGTGAGCTGCAGTTTGCTGACCACGGCCTTAGCCTGTCTCCTCCCCTGCAGCCTCCCTCCAGGCTGCTCATCCTGGGCCGCTGCTTGGGCCCTAGGCCCCGGCCCAGAAGCGGTGTGAGGTCAGGTGGCCCAGGGCGTGGGCGGCAGGCAGGGGATCTGGAGGGGCCAATGCGGAGCCTGGAAGGTTCTGCGCCTCCACAGGGCGCGGGGCCTGGGTTTCGTGTCTCCCAGGGGCACGTGTGGATGTGGGGAGGGTCAGTGACTCCCCACGGCACAGCCGGGGAGGGCAGCGGGCGAGGCCGGCAGGAGGGCTGGAGGGGACCCGAGTGGGCCCCTTGCTCTCCCTCACACGGTGCCCAGCTTCTGCCCAGTCCCCACCACGCTCCCCCACAGGGGCCCGAGGGTCTCACATTCCAGCCTTGACCCCCAGTTGGCCCAAAGCCAGGGTTGAGTCAGTACTGAGTGGGCCACGTATGTGACCAGGCAGGAGGGGTGAGCGTCCCCTGCTGTGGTGCTCAGGTCACTGAGACAGTCAGAGGGACAGGCCTTCGCCACGTCCCTCCCACCTGTGCTGCCCGGTGAGTGGGCACTGACAGTGTGGCTTCATCGGGGGTCTCCCGTCCTCTTGCCCCTCTGAGACAGTCCATTTCCTCCCCCGGGCCCAGGCTGCAGGCTGGAGCTGGCCAGGCCAGGGCTCTGGATTCAGAGGTCCTGGGTTTGAATCCCAGCTCCTCACCCTGCAGCTGCTTCCTGCTGGCTGTGGCAGCCGCCTGCGCATCTGAGCTGCCACGAACAGCAGTGCCCACCTGCTGGGGTACACGAGCCGATGTGGAAAGTGCTGAGCTCGAGAGCAGGAGCTGCCTGCCGCTGGAGGGGAGGGAGCAGACCTCGGTGGGGCGGGGACTTGGGCGAGGCCACATGCCGGCGCAGGGTATGGCCTTCACCTTCCCGGGGAGCAGCCCCCCTCCTGCCTGGGAGAGCCTGGGGTGACCCCAGGAGGCCTAGGCTGCCCCCCTGAGGGCTCCTCTGCCGGGCCTCCGGGATGCTGCCTGCCCCTCCCTTCACCTGCAAACCGGGCGAGCCCCTCCTTCCAGCTGGTGCCAATCGTGCCAATTGTGCCAACTGTAGCTGCTGCCAAGGCACCAGGACGTTCTGGAAGCCACTCGGAGGCACAATGACGATGATTAGCCTTCGTTACGCCCACAGCCTCCGGGCGGGGGTTTTCCGTGGGCCTCGTCTTTCAGTAGAACAGAGGGGCCTCCCCCTGGGGGAAGTCTGGGGACACAGCTGATGGCACGCTGTGGGGGTGCGGAGCCCCGAGGGCTGACGGGACGGCCGGATCAGGACAGACGCTGGTGCGGCTTCTGACGCACATGGACATGCGTGAGGCTGCCCATCGTCATGGCACCGGGCAGCGGAAGCTGACAGGCACCATCTGGCCTGGGTCACACGGTGACATGCAGGGCCACCGGCTCCTGGGCTTGACAGCTGGCCAGCTGGGAAAAGGCGGCGTTCGGTCCGTGGGAACTGGAGGCCTGGAGGGAAGGCGGCAGGAAGTGGGTATGTGCACGCACAGATGGAGGCCCCGAAACTCGAAATGCGATCCCCGATTTCCTCTCTGGCCATCTGGAGGGCCCCCCTTCCCGCGGAGATGTTCCCTCAACAGCCAAATAGGCAAGGACGGCCAGCGCCCGCCCCCCCCCGCCCTTCCCCCCCTTCCTCTGTTAGGCTTGGAGGGAGCTGTTGGGGTCTCTCAGGGCTGCCGCCCATCTGTCTTGCTTTTCCAGATGCTGCTACAGACAGGGCTCCACCAGGAAGGCTCTGGAGCCATAAAACTTCACCCCGGAAGGAACTCTGTGAGAACCAGGTCCGGCTGAGTCAGAGACGGAGCATACTCCCCGTCCTTCTCCCTCCCCCTCGCCCCTCCCCAACATACTTAGTCTGGGATGATTCTGTAACAAACAACTCTTAAGCCTAAATGGCTGAACAATTCATCAACAAATCAACAAACGACAAGTGCTGGAGAGGATGCGGAGAAAAAGGAACCCTTGTGCACTGCTGGTGGGAAGGCAGACTGGTGCAGCCGCTGTGGAGAACAGTATGGAGTTTCCTTAAAAAACTAAAAATGGAACTGCCATTTGACCCAGTGATCCCACTTCTAGGAATATATCCCAAGAAACTAGAAACACGAATCAGAAAGGATATATGCACCCCTATGTTCATAGCAGCACAATTCACCATAGCTAAGATTTGGAAACAGCCTAAGTGGCCATCAGCAGATGAGTGGATTAGCAATCTGTGGTACGTCTACACAATGGAATACTATGCTGTATAAAAAAGAAGAAATTCTTACCATTTGCAACAGCATGGATGGAGCTGGAGAGCATTATGCTAAGCAAAAGAAGCCAGTCGGAGAAAAATAAATACCATATGGTCTCACTCATTTATGGATAATAAAGAACTTTATAAGCAGATGAACAAAAAGATAGATGCAGAGGCAGAGAAGCATCAAACAGACTGTCCAACCAACGAGGGGAGGTGGGAGAGGTGAAGGGGTAAGAGATCAATCAAAGGACTTGTTTGCACTCATATGAGCATAACCAATGGACACAGAGAGTAGGGGGGTAAGGGCATGTGCTGGGGGGTGGGAGCAGCTGGGGGAGGTCAATGGAGGGGGGAAGGAGATTCATGTAATACGTTAAACAATAAAGAATTTATTAAATTAAAAAAATGGCTGAATATGTTAATATTTATTTCTCATTTGCTTCACAGTCTAATGTGGGTCAGAGAGCTCATCTCCACGTGGTGACTCAAGGATCCAGTTCCTGCTCACCTGTGACACAGCAGAAAACAGAGGTAGAAGATTGTGCGTGAATGTGGCATGTGTTACTTCTGCCCACGTCTGTTGGCCTGGTGCTCCCCGTAGGGTCCAACTCCACCGGTGCCCAGGAAGTCATCAATTGGTGACTCTTGGCTGCCCCTGCCCCAGGGAGGGGGAGGGAGGGGGACCAGGCAAGGCCAGTCCTTGTCCCTCATGGCAGGACCTGTGTCTGTGGTCTTGGAGCAGAAGATCCAGCTTCAACTTGACCACAGGCCTAGGAAGGGGTAAGGGCAGCTGCCAGCCATGCCCACTGTGGTCTCTTTTAAGAGGAAGGAGCCAGCGCTTCAGAACGCATTTTGGAACATGGAGGTCTCTCAGAACCCATTAGGATGGTCAAGTGTCTGTCCTCAGCATGGAGGAGTGTCTGGCACCCAGTCAGCTTCCCTCCCTGGCCTCTGCTGCTCCAGCTCTTATGTCCCCGGGAGGGCTGGGGAGGACTCTTAGCTTTCAGCACACCAGCCAGGTCGCTCTCAAGAGCTCTGGTTTCGGGGAACGTGATCCCCAGGGTGTTTGTGGCCTCCAGTTTCCCGGGGGCCTGGGGCACAGGGTGGCAGCGGCTGAGCCAGCCTCGTGAGCTTGGCTACCTATGAAGGGCTCCGGGCCAGTGGTGGCCCAGGCAGTGCCTGCAACTTACTAATAGCAAATCCTGAGCCCATATCCTAGAGCATAGCCCTAGGCTGACCCTGGCCGTGGCGGCCTCCTTGCTCTGCCTTCCTGCGTCTGCTTTGGGGTTTTGAGGCTTGCTTTGTGGGGTCTAGGATGCTCCCAGTTGGGCAAACACGCTGCATCTTGGGGCAGTTCTGGAAATCTTTGCAGGATGAGGGCGAGCACAGGGGCATCTGGGTGGTTTCTGTAATTTCTCCCAGCTGAGTGAGGCAATGTGCCATGGGGGTCCAGGCTTTGTAATACAATGGATTGGGTTTGCATCCTGGCTTTGCCCTTGCCAGCTGTGTGGCCTTGATCAAGCTACTTACCTTCTTCTTTAAAAAAGTTTTCTTTTTTATTAATTTCAGAGAGAGAAAGAGAGAGAGAGAGATCCAATGATAAGAATCATTGATCAGCTACCTCCTGCACATCTTCTACTGGGGGTTGAGCTTGCAATCCAGGCCTGTGCTCTTGACTAGAATCGAACCTGGGATCCCTCAGTTTTCAGGCCAATACTATAGCCACTGAGCCACACCAGCTAGAGCAAGCTATTTGAATTGGTTGAACTGGTTTTCTCATCTGTGGAGCAGGGGAACTTAGCACCTGCTTGGTCATGGTGGTCAGAAAATGAATTTCTTTATCATACACACACACACACACACACTCCTTTCTTGCAGCAACAGTCACAGGGGTCCTGTTAAGATGTATGTCAGGCCAAAACAGTTTGGCTCAGTGGATAGAGCGTCGGCTTGTGGGCTAAAAGGTCCCCAGTAGTGGGTGTGCAAGAAGCAGCTGATCGATGATTCTCTCTCATCGATGTTTCTAACTCTCTATCCCTCTCTCTTCCACTCTGTAAAATATCAATAAAATATATTAAAAAAAAAAAGATGTATGTCGGCTCATGCCATTCCTCTGCTCAAAGTCCCCCAGTGACCTCTCACCAAAGTCAAAGTCAAAGCCTTCACAAAGACCCCAACCCCGAGACGTCCTCTCTCTGCCATCTCTCTGCTGCCTGGGCTCCTTGCAGCTCCAGGGCACCTGGCACACTCCTGCCGGGGTCCCGGCACTGCCACCCCGGCCTGGAACACATGTGCCCCGGACATCTGTCTGCACGGCCTCTCCCTCCCCTCCTGGCTTCGGTGCCGTCCTGTCCTGAGGGCTCCCGGCCGCTCCTGGTCCTGCAGGGCCTCCGTCCCTCTGCCTGGTGTTCCTTCCTCCACAGCCGGACTGATGCCTGGCACAGCGGGAAACGCCTCTTGTTGATCATCTCCACTCGCAGGAAGTAAGCCCCGCAGAGGCAGGGTTTCGGGTCTATTGATGTGCTCACGTTTATACTCACCACCCTGGGCCAGCCACCCGAGCAGGGCCGTACCGTTCGGTGAGTGAATACGGGCATGCAGGTGAGGACTCGAGTTCCGGGGGCGCAGGTACGAGGGGGCATGGCATGAAGAGCATTGGCACTTTCCTGATTTTGCCAAATGAGGGCCTGGGATGAGGTCCCCAGGAGCCCAAGAACCCGTGGGAGCTGTGACATCTTGGGGGAGGGGAGTCCCACCTCCTGTTTTCCAGGGATGAGCGCCCCAGCTTCCTGCAGGCAATGAGCAGAGCCTGTGACCTCCTCGGAGCTGAGCTCCCGCCCTCTGACCTCCCATGGTGGGCTCTAACAGGCTGACATCCCTGCCGGCTAAGGACCCGGGATGCTCACACTCCATGGCCTTGCTCAGCTCTCAGCAGCCACCAGGGTGAGCGGGTGAGGGTGGGGGCGTGTGGGGACGCTCGCTGGAGGGAAGACAAAGGGGACTTCTATGTTACACGTGCTGTTTCCTTCCTTCTCCTACAAAAGAGGTGGACTGAAAGCAAGGCTGACCCTCATAGCACGGGGTGCCGTCAGAGAGCTCAGTTCTGTTCCGCGGGTCCCGTTCTTCATTACAATACAGGCTCAGAGGTGGGCAGGCTGACAGCTTACGGTCAGGGATGGCGAGGCCTTTTCTGGGGCCTGACGACAGCGGTCACCGCCGGCCCCTTCACGGTGGGGGAATGGGCAGAGGGTGGCGGAGGCTGGGCCCAGCTCCTGTCGCTGTGGGAGCCCCCTCTCCTGCCCGGCTCCCCTCCCCTGCTCTCAGTTTCCTGCCGTCCCGGGGAGTGGGAAAAGGCTGAGAGGCCCCGTGCTGGGGATGGAGCTAATTCATTAGTGACGCCTCAACAAGAACTGGGCGCCCGCAGTGCCAGCGTGATTCATCAGCGTGATTGCCCGCTGCCAGCCTGCGTGGGCCGGAATGCCAGCACATTTTACCTGTACCCACCGAGAAGGACCCGGTGGGAGGCGGAGGTACCGAGCGAGAGCAAGAAAAAGCCTGGAGAAAGGAGAGGGCTGGTCCCCGCGCCCCGGGACCCAGGACGCTGTGCCGGGCGGGCGGGTGCTGGAGGGGCAGGGCATGTGGCTCCTGCCCGCGCAGGCAGTGCCAGCTCCAAGCATGTGGTGAGGGGGGCTGCTGGGCTGCCTCCTCCACAGCGGATGTTCCCTCAGGGGGCATCTGTTTGAGGGGCAGCAGGGGGTGGATATGGGGGGATGGGGGGAGAGGCGCTCAGCCTTACCCATCAGCTTGGCTGGGTTTTCCTCCTGGAAGTTCTCCCAAAGGAGCAGAAGGGAGAGCTGAGTGGAGGCTTGGGTGAGGCCTGGAGGGCCCTCCCCTCTCCCCCCCAGCTCTGGTGTCAGGGTTGTGCTTATTCTCCGCCTGGGTTCCCCCTCCCTCAGGGGTCCTGTCTGCATCTCATCCGTTTCCATCCCAAGACCGGGATCCCGGGCTGGCTGCTGGCTGCTGGCTGCAGCAATATCTGTCTCTGTGTCCCCGAACCCCGACATCCCTATCCCTGTTGCCACTGCTCTTGCTCCTTTATCCCATGCTCACATGGCACGTCTGAGCAAACGCGGTCAGGAGCGAAGGGAGTGCATGCACACTGAGTAACTTCCTTCACATGGAAGGCGAGAACAGGCCCACCGGCCCGCGATGAGAGCGGTCAGGGTCACGGCTGACCCTGGGAGGTGGGAGGTGATGGTAAGAGGCACCAGGGAACCCTGAGTGATGGCAATACTACACGGCTGTTCACACCTGTCAAAGCTCAACTGCACCCCTGGCCGGTTTGGCTCTGTGGATAGAGCCTGCGGACTGAAGGCTCGATCCCTATCAAAAGCATGTGCCCAGGTTGCAGGCTGGATCCCCCTGCTATAGGGAGCGTGCAGGAGGCAGCGGATCAATGTTTCTCTTTCTTCATTCTCTCTCCCTCTTCCTTCCTCTCTGAAATCAGCCCCCAACACCCCCCCCTCCGCCAGTGGGGTGACCTTGGGCAAGTCACTCAGCTCATCCAATCTCTCAGAGCCATGACGCCAGGGCTCGGTGCAGGGAGAGCTGGGCTCGCGCAGGCTCCCAACCCCGGGAGCCAGCTTTCCTGCCCCTGCCTGGAGCTTTGCAGGAGGCTCCGCGCGGGCGGGAGCGGCGGTGGCGGGAGCATGCGCAACAGGCAGTCCCGGGTGACAGGGTCCCGGTGGGCGATGCTCGGAGGCGCTCAGGTGCGGGTCCTCCGGCCTCACGCAGCCTGAGCGCCGCGGGCGGGACGGGCGGGAGGGGGTGCGCGCGCGGAGGAGGAACCTGCCGGCGAGGCGGGCGTCCCGGCGCGGGCGGGGCGGAGCCAGGCTGAGACCCCGAAAGTCCTGGGATGGGACCCGCAGCGAGGAGGGCCGGGCGGCAGCGCTGCTCCGGAGGAGACCCTGTCCGGGAGCGGCCCTCGCGGGGAAGCCGGTCGCGGGTGGCGGCGGCGGAGGGGCCGCGGGGACCGCCCTCCGCAGGCCCCTCTCCAAACCACGTGTCCGGAGCCCCGGGGGCGCGCCGGCGTCTCCGGCCTTCTCTCCCTTCTTCCCGGACTTGCGGGTCTGGGCGCCAATGGCCGCCACACCGAGTGGCTCGCCGCGATGGGCGAGCGTCGCAGGGCGGGTCTGTGTCCGCAGAACGCCAGGCCCGGGGGGCGCGGCCCCGGGATGTCCTCGGCCCGCGCTGCCCGGCGCCCGGACCCCGGCACCCGGAGCTCCGTGGCCCCGCCCCGCCCCGCCCTCCCTCCGCCTCATTGGCAGCCGCGTCGGGGGTTGCCAGGGCGACGGGTCGCTTAGCTGCGAGTCAGAGCGAACCCGAGCCAGTCCGCCGGCGTCGGGAGCCGGGGAGGCCAGAGGGCGAGCCTCCGAGCGCGGCGCCCCGAGGCCGGGCTCCGAGCGGGGGCCTCTTGTCGGCTGCGCGCGGCCCCCCTCCCGGCGCAGGGCCAGGCCGGGGCGGGGGGCCCCCGGAGCTGGGGCGGTCTCGGCCCCGTCGGGGAGACGAGGGGGCGACCAGGGCGGAGCGATGCCGCGCGGCGGCGGCGGCGGCGGCGGCGGCCCCGGTCGGGGCCCGTGACCATGGGCATCGCCGAGTCCACTCTGGACGAGCTGCCGTCGGACGCGGAGGAGCAGCTGCGCCACGGCGAGCAGCAGCTGGAGCTGAGCGGGCGGCGGCTGCGGCGCCTGCCCAGCGCCGTGTGCGCCCTGAGCCGCCTGGAGAAGCTGTACGTGAGCGGCACGGGGCTGCGCGAGCTGCCGGAGGAGATCGAGGAGCTGCGCGAGCTGCGCATCCTGGCGCTGGACTTCAACAAGCTGGAGCGCCTGCCCGACGGCCTGTGCCGCCTGCCGCGCCTCGCGCGCCTCTACCTGGGCGGCAACCGGCTGCTGGCGCTGCCCGGCGACTTCGCCCAGCTGCAGAGCCTGCGCTGCCTCTGGATCGAGGGCAACTTCCTGCGGCGCTTCCCGCGGCCGCTGCTGCGCCTGGGGGCGCTCCAGTCGCTGCAGATGGGCGACAACCGGCTGCGCGCGCTGCCCGCCGACCTGCCGCGCATGACGGGCCTGCGCGGCCTCTGGCTCTACGGCAACCGCTTCGAGGAGTTCCCGCCCCCGCTGCTGCGCATGGGCCGCCTGCACATCCTCGACCTGGACCGCAACCGCCTGGGCGGCTTCCCGGACCTGCGCCCGCTGCGCTCGCTGCGCGTCTTCTCCTACGACCACAACCCGGTCACCGGGCCGCCGCGCGTCGCCGACACCGTCTTCCTCGTGGGCGAGGGCGCCGTGGAGCGCATGGCCGAGCGCGACGAGCCCGTCCCCCGGCGGCCACCCCGGCGGCCGGCACGGGCCTTCGAGGATGATGAGGAAGAGGACCTGCTCATCGGGGGCGGGGGCTCCCGGGCCCTGGGGCCCCCGGGGGGCAGCCTGCGCACCCTGGACGCCGCTCCAGGCCTGGGCACCTGAGACTGTGCTCTGGGTGATGGACTTCGGCGGCTCTGGGAGGAGGGGCTCTGGGGAGCTCCGTGGGAGCGGTGGGCAGAGCAGGGGCCACTTGGGGGGAGTTGCCCGGAACAGGCAGGCCTGGGGGGGCTTCTTCAGACAGGCCTGGGCGGTCGTCAGACCAGGAAGCATGGCTCCAGCCAGCCCCCGTGTCTGTGTGGGGCCCCTGAGAGGGTCACTGACAACACAACAGAGAGGCCCGCTTCCTCCCGGAAACCAGCCACTGCTGTCGGAATCAGCACCTGGCGGAGGGTGGACACCCAGGTGCCCATCGTCTCCTGCCTCCTGGAGGTTGGCTCTCCCAGGCCTGCCGCCTCTGGAAGGGCCGCTGCTGTGAAGCAGGCCTGCCCTGGGAGGAGGGCCTGGCCGGGCGGAGGCCTGCAGGGGCCCGTGCCCAGGACAGAAGTGGGAACCTGGGATTGGGGCCCCTTCACCGGGGCGCCTTGGACATACCTCCCTCCCCATCCCTCCCATCCCCCCCAATTTGTATGGGGGGGGGGCTCCGGAGGCAGGGCCTGCACCTCGCCTTGTATCCAGTTCTCTCCTCCCAGCTTGTGCCTGGAATCTGGCAGCGAGAGAAGCTTGTCCTCCCTCCCCCGCCCGAGCCTCCCAGCTGTCAAGGTTGACAAGCAGCCACTCTGCCTGGAGGCCTCCTGCACGGAGAGCTGGGGAGGCGGCCCAGCGCCTTTCCCACTGCCTGCACTCTCCATTCCCTTAAATGGGCACAGCCAGGGCGGCTGGCACAGCGCGGGGCATGGGACGAGCACTGTGTGCCTCTCCTCCGTCACCAGGGACAGCCTCAAGTGGGTGAGGAGGGGCCTCGCTCTGCCATTCCCGGGGCCAGATCTTTCCCATCCGAGCAATAATGGGCGGGGTGGGCGGGGCCAGGGATACTCAGGGACACTGTCGGGGCCGGGGCCCTAAGTGGTGGTGGTGGTGGTGGTGGTGGTTTCTTTAGGAAGAGGGGGGAAAAAACTGGCTGCAAGCAAATTACATTTCTTGGAGAAAGAATGTGCATTTCACCACGCCTGTTTATTTAAAGCCCTGGGGGCACCGGGTCCCACTGCTGCGGGGCCCTGGCTCCCTCTGGCGCTGCCCTCTGTCCCTGGGCCTGGGCTCAGGGAGCTGAGCAGCCCACTGCCGCCTTCTGTCTGGGGAGCAGGCCCAAAGGCTTTGGCTGCTCAAGGCTGCTCCCATCCGGCTTGCTGTAGCTTCCCCTCTGCCGCCCAGCCCCCAGCTCCGCCCCTTCCTTGTCTCCTCCAGGTTAACGCTCAGGTTCCCGACACCTAAGATGCTCCTGAGTCTCCCTCAAGCTGGGCTGGCCTTTCTCCACTCCTTCCCTGGTACTGACCTCCTGCGATCCCTCCCACCCCCCGTGACTCTGTTCTTTCCTCCTTCCAGCTCTCTCTTCCTCTCTTTCCCTCTTAGTTTCTTTTTCTCCGGTTATGATTTGACTTTCTCCCCTCGTTGTCCAAAAAAAAAAAAGGGGAAAAAATTTTAAAACTTTAAAGAAAGGAAGAAAATGGTAAAGCTCTAAGCCTAGAGGCCCATCTCCCATGAGATGCTGCTAGGCCACCATCACCATGGTGACAGGGCTGATGTCATTTAAGGCCCAAAGGTCAGGCCTGGCCCAGCAGTTCTGCTGGCCACTGGGCTGGGCCTAGGTTGGGAGGCGGCTGGGGAGGGACTGGAGCAGTCAGCTTGCCAGTGAGAGTGACGGCAGAACGCGGGCAGCTGGGGGGCTGGCTGCCTCCTGCTTGAGGAGGAAGAGGGGGCCGGGGTGCTGCAGACGTGGTCCCCCCTGGAGCTCCTCAGGTCCCCTCACTCACTCTGTGTGACTCCTTCCAGGCCGGGGGACTTCTCCGGGTCTGAGGACTTAGAGGAAGGACATGGGGTCTCCGGTCCCACAGACCGGGGAGGAGTAGCTGCCGGCAAGAATGTCCTCTGACCCCGTGCTCCCTGCCATAGCATCAGAAGGCTTGGGTTCCAGTCCTCGGTCTATTGACTGACCTTGAGAAGGTCATGGCGCCCCTGCACCTCTGACCTGGGGGTCCTCAGGTCCTCCATCTGCCTGTAGAGGTGGGCTGATTTAGATCCCACTGCAGCTCAGGAACCCGTGCACCCTGTCTGTCTGCTTTCCCTTTATGTGCATCTTAGATGCCGGGGTGCAGGGTGCGGGGGCAGCCTCTGTCACAAGTACCTGTTGGCACTGTGAGCCTCAGGGTCCTTCCTCTTCCTCTTCCTCTTCCTCTTCCTCTTCCTCTTCCTCTTCCTCTTCCTCTCCTCTCTGGTCTGTTTCCCTGAAACTCTCCCTGCGGCACTCACTCCAGGTCGGGCAAAGGCCCCGATGGGGCCCCTGGCTTTATTGCTTCACTATCAGGAGCGGGCTCCCGGGGACGGAAAGTTTGCCTGATGCCCAGCTGGAGAGCCCTCGGAGGCTTGTCTCCCTGTGGAAATGGGGGCGACCCGGGGAGGGAGGGGCTGTCGCCAGGACTGCTGGGCAGTCCAGTTAGCACCCCTGGGTGAGGAAAAGAGCACAGTGTTAGGGAGGCCTAGGGCCCCTCCCCCCCATAACTGCCCGTGCCTCCCTCTGGGGAGCAGGAGGAGGGGGTGACTTGGAGGACCACTGTTAACACCATTTGTGCATGTGCGGGCCGGGGGAAGAGGTGGGGCGGGGGAGGCGGGTCAGGAGGGCCGTGAGGAGTTGTGGTTGTGCCAGGCCTGAGGGCAGAGGCCAGGGAGTCTGCATCAGAGCAGGAAGGCAGGCAGTGGGAGGAGAGCAGAGCTGTGGCAGGGCAAGAGGCGGCCCAGGGAGGGAGGGAGCTGGGCCTCCGAGCCCGGCGCTCAGCCCCTGCCCGCCAGGTCCCCTCGGGCCTGGGCTGGCCATCAGGTCTGGGTGTGGGAGGAGTGGTGGTTGTCAGTGACCTGCTCATCCTCCCTCTGGACCCTCCTCCCTCCCAGCCAGACCTCCTGGCTGGCAGAGCAGCAGAGATGGGGGAGGGTGGCTTTGTCATGCCATCCCCTCTACCTGGCCCCTGTCAGGCACTTGGGCAAGCAGAACAGGATGCTGGGGACCAGGCCCCGCCCAGAAGTCGCCTCCTTGCCTCCCAGGCCTCCCACGCGCCTGCTCAGCACCGGTCCCCACGCTGCCGGAAGACACGTGGCATCTCATTCTGAGGATGGACGTTTATTAGCGCACCCAGGGGTGCCACACGGAACACAGATTGAGACAGGGATCCCTGCCCAGGGGGCTCACAGCTAAACGAGACACAACAGACACGTGCACACAGGACACGGACACACAGGCCACGGACACGGAGGGGGGCCGCTGCCAGGGGTGCCGGCGGGAGAGGGGCCGTGGGCGGGGACGCAGCGTGTTCAAGCATCGCCCTCCGGTGTGGTGTGTCTGCGTGGGGAGCCGGGAGAGCGAGTGCAGCCATGATGGCCTTCCCGAGGCGCCGAGCCCAGGAGAGCGAGCCCCAGGGGCAGCGGACCGGCCCCGGGCGGGAAGGGCCAGTCTTTCGGATGACCAGGAGCCTAACCAAGTGGAGGCAGGAGAGCGAGGCAGAAAGTGCAGAAGGCGGGAGCCCACAGCGTGATGGGGCCCACGGCGGGAGGCCGCCCCCTAGGCTGGGAGCTGTCCCTGCTCTAGGCCAGTTCCCAGGGCCATCTCCCCGCAGAGAGCTCGGGCGCGGGGCCTCTGAGCTACTTACCTGACCCTCAGGCCCCCTCCCATCTCCGGGGCAGAGATCAGAAGGAAAAAGAAACCCCACCTTGTAACTGGCGTTTGCGTGGACTGCCAGACATGGTGGGAGGGGAGGGAGAAGGTGTGCAGCTTCCCGTGGGGGTTTCGGCGCTGCAGGAGGCAGCTGCTGGCTGGGGCCCAGGGAGCAGGGGGCGCGATGGCATGGGGTGGACACATGACAACTGAGGGCCCTCGTTCCCTGGTGCCTGTAACGGGGATAGCACCGCCCCCGGAGGTGCCCTGAGAGCGGCTGGCGCTGTGCCCCCTGCCGGCCTGAGTGCGGGCGGTTGGATGGTTATTGCTCCTCTGTGGCCCGCTAGGGCAGGAAGGAAATGGCTCACCCCGGTGGCTGGAGGACCCTGGCCCCGGTTCCTTTGGGCTGGGCTGGCCACGGGCTTTTTTGAGCTGGAGAGACTTTTCTAATCCGGAAGGACTCAACCCAGAAAGGGCGGCGAGAAGCCACAGGCTCAGCCACCGGAGCGGCCCCCGCGGGCCGGGAAGGAGCCGCTGACCTGAACACGGAGGCAGTGGGGGTCTGTCTGACCCTCCTTGGAGGGTGGCTAGTGTCCCCTGAGACGTGGGGGAGGGGATGTGGGAACAGGCGAGCTACAGGGTGCCCTCAGACCTCACGGTGACCCCGCTCCTAACACGCCGTGCTTTAGGCCTGAGCCTGGAGCCTGGCTGCTCCCGGGCACCGGGTGCTGATGTGCGGCTGAAGGGCCTCATGGCCAAGGTGACAAGATGAGGGGAGACTCTGGCCCAGGCTCCCCACCCCTCACCCCACTGCCTCTTCCCCTGGGCGGGGAGGGGGGCTGGGCCCCATGGAGGAAACAGCCAAGGCCCGACTTGTCCACGATCCTTTATTAACCGGAGCGGCCCCACCAGAGCGGGGCCGCCCCCACAAAGATACGGTTTGCAAAGAGGACGTCTCTGGCTTAGAGGGTGTGCGTGGTGGAAAGTTTATGGTTCTTTTTTCCTTTTTTTTTTTTTTTTTTCTTCTTCGGTTTTTCATTTCTCTTGAATGCTTTTTTTTTTTTTTTTTTTTTTTTGTGACAGTGGGCTTTTTTTGTTTTTGTTTTTTAAGTAAAACACTTGCTCTCACGGACTCCAACACAATACAAACAACGGCTACCAGCCCCCAGCCCTGGGCCCCAGCAGGTTGGGGGGCTGGGGCCCCCTCGCGTGGTTGTGGCTGTGTTCCTGGTGTGGGTACGGTGGGCAGGGCGAGACCCTGGGCGGTGGGGTCTGTACAGCAGCGCCCTGGGGAGACGTCACAAGAAAGGGAACCTGGACAGGTAACGGCTAAGTCTAGGGGCCACGGAGACGGAGACGACGCTCAGAAAGGGGCAGGGACGCAGCGGAGGAGGGAGAGGTGGGCCCAGGCCGGCCGCGCGCCCGGAGGCGCCATGGGGAGGGGGGGTAGTGGTGGGGAGAGGCCGGCGCGCCTTGCTTCCAGCTGCAGGAATAACACGCTGGCTGCTTGCGGGGAGCCCCTCCCAGTCCCCCCAACACCCCTCCCCGCCGTGACCCCAGGTGGCGGCGGCCTCACAACCTCCCCTATGAGGTAGGTGAAGAATTGTTGCCATCATTTTACAGATGGGGAAACTGAGGCCCCGGGAGGGTGGGTGGTTTGCCCAAGGTCCTGGGAGGGCGGCAGGGCTGCGGTGCCCGCCCCCATCCCCGTTCCCCCATTCCCTGGACCAGCCCCGCCCTCTCCGCAGACCCCCCCCCCTCCCCTCCCCCCCCCCGCCCGCCTCCCGGGGCAGCGCACCAGTCCTTGGCCCACCGCCTGCGCCCCTCCTCTGCGTCCCGGCTGCGCGGGCGGGGGACGACCCCAGGTCAGAGTGGGAAGACCCCGCGCAGAGATGCTTTCTGCATGTGATTGGCTGAGAACCCAGTGGGTGGGGCTGGGGGGCGGGAGAAAGGCTGCATTTGGCCCGCCCACTCTTTGCAAATTAATGCACCCCCCTTCCCCTCCCCCGCCACCCCGCCCCGGGCTCTGACCCCCGCCCCCGCCCCTGGCTCACACGCTCGCCTCCCGCGGGGTGCAGGGGCGCAGGGCCCCCCCTCTGCCTGCCGGACAGTACCCCCTCTTTGCTTCCCCACAGCCTCCGGAGTCCCCGCCCTCCCGCCCCCGCTGGGGGCTGGTCCCAGACCGCTCGGGGAGGAGGGGGCAGACCCTCAGTTTGAGCAGAGCTACCCTAGAGAAACAGGTGGTTTACAAGGGATGGGGACGACTCGCTGTGCACACCAGCGCTTTCCACTCTGCAGCGCGACCCACTGACTGCGGGACCTCCACGGGGCAGGGGTGCGGCTCCATGTGAGGAAGTTTGATCCGGGAAAAACACTTCGCTCCGGGGGCGCCTACGGAAGGAGGGTGGTTCCCAAATGCCCATGCTGTGGCCACGCTCCGTAAACGGGGCCCTGCCCAGAGTTCTCCTTGCCCGGGGTGTCGCCTCCGCCTGGGGCAGGCCTTGGTCCGAGAGAGCGGTCTCCGACCGCGGTGTCCTGGCGCCACCTGGCGGTGGGTTCCGGGAATGTCAGGTCCCGCTCCGGACCCCGGGATGGGAAGCTGTAGCCAGGCCCCTAGGGGGATGCGCAGGCTTAAGCAGGGGTAACCCCGAATCTGCTGTCGCCAAGGGACAGGATCTGCAGCCGTGGAGGCCGCAAAACCTCCTAACTCCCCACACCCCTCCCCACCTCCTCCACTCACCCCTCACCTGTTGGGCCCCCGAATTTTCCCTGCTTCCCTGCCCTGAACTAAGAAGGGGAGCAGCGGGGAAGGGAGGAGACACTCCAGAAGGAGAATGGGAGAAGCAGGAGCAGAGTCGGGGACAGGGAAGGGGAGCAAGCAGGAGGATGGAGGGGGCGGAGTGTATGGGGAGTGGGGTGGGGGTGAGGGCGGGTCTGCACGGACAGGGACGAGATGAAGGGGAAGAAAGTGGGACTCAGGTAGAATATTGCCAACGGGGCTGGGCTGTGTGATCTGGGGCAAACAAGGGTGTCTCTGGAAGGAAGGGCGCTGGTGGGTCGTGGCGGAAGGGGATGCATACAGTAGGTGCCTAAAAGGTGAAACAATGTTCAAGAGATGAATGACGTCACCGGGGAAGGAGCTACCGGAGAACTCTGAGCAGAGAGAGGCCCCTGGGGGGTGTGGGGGGTACAGCTTGGAGGCAGCCCAGTTCTCAGCCCAGCTGCCTCTGCCCCTCTTCCCCACGCGGCCCTCCCCTGCCCCTCCTCACCCCTCCCTGCTTCTCCTCTCTGGCCCCTGGCTCAGTGCACCGTCCCCTCCGGCCTCCAGCCCCGCCTCACTTCATGAAACCCTGCCCCCTCTGCACAGTCTTCACACCGCTGGCCGCAGGGGCACAGGGAGCAAGCCCCCCACCCACACACATGCACACGCGTGCACACACATACACACACATGGTGGACACAACACAAGTACACAGGGCTGCGGCTCCAGGGCCCCCGAGGGGCTCTCTGCTGTCCTTGGCGCTCAGGGCCCAGCCGGCACCTGAGACTGCCCTGGGTCTGGCCTCTCCGGGCCAGGCCGGGGCCCGTCACCCCGGCCTCCCCTCTCCTGGGCCTCGCTCCACTCCGGGCACCGCCTTAAAGAAAACGGGGGACGGTGCCCCCCTGGCGGGCCTCTGGAGGAGTCTGCCTATCCCGGTCCGGCTCTCACGGCCTCCCCCACTTCTTCAGTCTCAGCAAGTCAGGAAGGTAAAGGGGCAAAGCAGGAAAATGGCTCCCACAGCCCCTCCCCCAGAGCTGGCCTGGCGGAGGAGGGGGCTGGTGCTTCCTAGAAACGGGGCCCAAGTGACCTCTGGGACCCCCCCCTGGCCGAGCCGGCAGGGTGCTCCCTCGCCCGCGCAGGGGCCGGGCCAGGCGTTGTGCATAAAGTGGTGCGGGCGTGATGGGGGCCCGGTCCCGGCCCCTGGGCCTCCTCCGGCTGCCTCAGGCCTTCAGCTGGTGCCACTGGGCCACGGGCTGACGCGGCCGCGCGATCATGTCCTTCCAGTGCTTGACCTCCCCGGGCCCGCTCTTCCAGGACAGGTAGATCTGGGGGAGAGGACGCGTTGGTGGCGTACCCCCTGGGCAACGTCTCTGCCCCACATGAGGTGACCCTGCCACCTAGGATCAGGGGGGACCAGGGGCCTCCTCGGGCAGTGACAAGCGCCTGTGGGCCTGTGGGGTTAGGGGGACCTCACACTCGTCGGGAGGAGCAAACAGGCTCAGGAAGCGGAGCCCGCTCAGAGTTAGGGCCGGGAGCTGGCCCAGGCCGCCGCCTCCCAGGCTCGCCCGCTTAACACTAAACACTAGGAGCAGGGACAGCTGTTTCCAAGTAGGAAATGGAAGGGTTATGCCCAGAGGCACCTCCTGGAGACCTCTAGGCCGGGCATGGGCTCTCTGGCTCTTCTACGAGGAGGAGCAGTCTCGGTTTACCAGGAGAACAGCCTCAGGGGGACAGCCCTCATGGGACAGCCTTCAGGGGGACAGCCCTCAGGCACCCTTACCCCTCCCACCCCCCCGGGAGTCCTGCAAAGTCTGAGCCCTGAAGCTGAGAGAGGCCGGGACCCGCCCAAGGCCACGCAGCTGCAGCAGGGAGGCGGGGCCTGCCCCCACAGCTCGCCCTCTGCAGGTGGGACCCCGGGGGCCGCTGCTCCTCGGTCCTCTCCCCGAAGGTCACTTTGGGATCCCGGGCAATCCTTCCTCCCCTGCCTTTCCGCCTGGCTGTCCTGGTGACGGAGCCACGGCACCAGGCGGTGGGAGAAGCCCCTCCAACCCCTCCATCTTCAGAGGCCCAGGGGCGGGGGCGGGTGAGGGGGAGAAGGCTGCCCCTTCTCTCCCTCCACAGCCCTGCGCTCGCCCGCCCCCCTCTGCATCCTGAGGTCGTCCCCGCCGGCCCGCCCTACCTTGCCGATGACGTCGTTGCGGCTGAGCCTGTCCTTGTCCATGACGGTGATGATGATGGTGGTCTCCCTCAGCTTCTCCGTGGGCACGTCGAAGGCAAAGGACTCGTTGAAGATGGGGTTCAGGTTCCTCTTCAGCGTCACCGTCTTCTTCTTCTCCACCCGCTTGTCCTTGTACATCAGCCACACCTTCACGTAGGGGTCTGGGCACCAGGGGGGCAGGGTCAGCGGGCAGCGGGCGGCTTCCCAGGGCGCCCATCTTCCTCCCCCTCCCCCTCGCCCCCTCCCCGGGGCGGCAGCAGGGGCCGGGGGGGGGGGCCTGTGTGCTCTCTGCAGAGGATCAGGATACCCCCAGCAAGAGAGGGGTCGGGACCGCCGGACCGAGGAGCCGGGAGGGGGAACTCGGCCACCCCGATGCCCTCCTGCGCACACGGAGGCAGAAACTCAGCCGGAGAGGCCGGGTCTCTCCCGAGGCCCCAGACGAGAGGTGAGGGAGCTGGGGTCCGAGCCAGGCCCCCCGGCAGTGTCCCTGCCTCATGCTTCCGGGAGGACAGTCCGAGAGGACACGGCCCCGAGGCTGCCCGGCCCAGGGCTCTGGGGCAGGAGTGGAGACTGGAGGTGGGCTGGGTGGGGGGGCGGGTGATGGGAAGAGCGTGACCCCATGTACCGATCCTCCTGCCTCCCCCCAGCCCCCCGCCGGCCCCCACCGCGGGAGGCCCGCACCTGACGTGCCCCCGATGTCCATGGCTTTGAGGTTCCGGGCTTTGATGATGTTGACGATGATGGAGTTGGCAGAGGGGTTGTAGCAGAGCGACAGGAGCAGCTCCCCTCGGCTCCCCTGGGGGACAGGGCGGGTGAGCTGGGCGGGGCACCCCGCCCACAGCATGCCTGACCCCCACCCCAGCCCTGACCCGCCAGCCCCCGCTCATGCCCGCGCCGGGCCTTACACTCCCATCGCTGCATGGCTTCAGATCCTTCCAGAAGGTCTGCATCTGGGTCAGGTCCACCTTGTTGAGGGGGATGGACACCTCCCCAATGGGGTCGTTGCGGCTGAAGCGGTCATAGTCCAAGACCTGGAGGTAGAGGACCCTCTGCACCACCTTGTCGTAGGGGAAACCTGGGGACAGACAGCGCAGTGAGGCCTGGGGCCGTGGCCGGCTCCGGGCAGAGGGCCTGCCCCCTCCTGCCGCCGCCGCCTGGGCCCAGGCCCCCCCTGCATGGGCCCTCCGGATCCTCCCGAAGCCTCAGTGAGAACCATCATCTCATTGGTTCCCATTGACACCTCTCCTAGGGGGATGCTACTGGTCCTTTTTAAAATATATATATTTTAATGATCTCAGAGAGGAAGGGAGCGGGAGGGAGAGATGGAAACGTCAATGATGGGAGAGAATCATTGACCGGCTGCCTCCTGCACGCCCCACACTGGAAATCGAGCCCACAATCTGGGCATGTGCCTTGGCCAGGAATGGAACTGTGACCTCCTGGTTCCTAGGTCAACACAGAGCCACACCGGCCGGCCGGGCTCTCTTGTCTTTTTACGGATGAGACTGAGCTCAGATGGCTTAAGTCACTAGCCCAGGTCCCACAGCGAATGCAAAGCACTGGGACCATTCACTTACTCACCCACCCACCCACCCACCCACTCACCCACTCACCCACCCACCCACTCACTCACCCACTCACCCACCCACCTACCCACCCACTCACTCACCCACCCACTCACTCACCCACCCACCCACTCAGTCACCAACCCACTCACTCACCCACCCACTCACTCACTCATCCACCCACCCACTCACCCACCCACTCACTCACCCACCCACTCACCCACCCACTCACCCACTCACCCACCCACCCACCCACTCACTCACCCACTCACCCACCCACCTACCCACCCACTCACCCACCCACCCACCCACTCACCCACTCACCCACCCACCCACCCACTCACTCACCCACTCACCCACCCACCTACCCACCCACTCACTCACCCACCCACTCACTCACCCACTCACTCACCCACCCACCCACCCACTCAGTCACCCATTCACTCATCACCCACTCACCCACTCACCCACTCACTCACTCACCCACCCACCCACTCACCCACTCACTCACCCACCCACTCACCCACTCACTCACCCACCCACCCACCCACTCACTCACCCATTCACCCATTCACTCATCACCCACTCACCCACCCACCCACTCACCGCGGACCTGACTCCGTGACCGCGCTGTGGTCCCCTTGCCCCCTGGCAGCCCTGCCATCATTGCCCATCATCCCGAGGCGAGTCTGGGCCAGCAGCCCAGCCCGAGAGGACCACGTCCAGCCAGGGAGGCCGGGGGAGGGCCCCACATAAGGAAAGAAAGTGAAGTGGGAGAGAATGGGACGCACCTGCCAGGACCCTGCACTCTCTCCCCTCCTCCCCGTGCGCTAGCCATGCTCCCCAGCTTCCCCACAGGTCCCACGCTGCCCCTTCTCCCCGGGCACCTCCCCCCCCAAAACCGGCACCCCCCCCCCAAGCCTGGCACCTCTTGCCTAGACAATCTCAAGAGCCTCCAAACCGCCCTGCCTGCCTGCCTGCCCGCTTGCCCCCGCAGCCCGCTCTCCACCGCGGCCAGAGCGAGCTTTCAAAAATAGAAACGGCATCATAGCACTCCCGCCTCGAGCCTCTCGGAGGCCCCAGGGCACTCACAATAAAAGCCGTGCACCCGCCCTGGCTCCGAGCCCGCCCCCACTTGGCCCGCTGTCCTCGCCCTCGTCTCCTGCCCACTCTTCGCTCAATGACGGGGCTCCAGCCGCCCCGGCCTCCGCTCCGCCCTCCTGCCTGACAGCCCGTATGGGGTCAGGTCCCTGGCTGCACTCCAGCCCTTCCCTCTCGCAGCATCACAGGCCGCGCTGGAGACCGCTCTGTCCGTGTCCTCGCGTCTGACTCGCTCACTCGGACGGGCTCTGTCCTCAGCCCCCGGGCCTGGCACCCGCCTGCTCCTGGCACGTGGCACCGCTGCCTGTTTGTTAAGTGAATCAATCTCTGAACAAGTGCCTAAGTGCCGTGGAACGGCCGGCGAGCAGCGGAGCGTGCCGGGTGCAGGGGGAGCGGAGGCCCGAGGGGAGGGGAAGGAGCGTGGATGGATGCAGATGGTGGTGGACGCCAGGGCCGGGCCTGGAGCTGGAGCCATCGGACCTCGGGAGGCTTTGCTGGAGCGGGGGCTGGCCTGTGAGGTGCAGGGGTTGCAGACCAGCCTGGAGGCCTGAGGGGGTTGGATCCCTGTCCGGGATCTGAACCGAAAGGGGCGAGGACACAACAGCTCGGCCGGACCGATGGCGAAGGCGGAGGGCCCTGGGGGGTTCCAGCGCCTTCAGCCATGGACGCAAGACGCACAGAGCAGCCTCTCCTGGGAGGGAGCAGGGGTTCAGGAACCTCCAGCCTCTCTGTTCCTCCAGGGCCCTCCTCCTGCTGAGGGGCCTGCACCTGACCCGGGGCCCAGCCCAGGCCACCTGGGCATTCCTCCAGGTGAAAGGCATGATGGGTGCCCTGGCAACGCTGGAGGTTCCAAGAGGCCCTTTGTCTCTCGTCAGCTCCTGTCCACACCGGGGAAGGCAGCCTGCTGCTTGGCAAACTCCTATTCACCCGTCATAACCCAACTCGAATGGCCCTTCTTCTGGGAAATGCCCTTCACCACCACCAAGGGGTGCTCACAGCGGGTTCCTGCAGCTTCTGTCACGCAGCGCATGGCTTAGTCATTACATATCTATGTCCTCCTTTGGATCAGAGGAACTTCAAGGGCCATAGTTCTGCTCTGCATGCCCCCCCCCCCCATTCTCCCTCCCTGCCTCCCACCTCCCATGCCCAGAAAAATGCCAGCTCAGAGTTAATGCTCGATGAATTTTGCAGAAGGGACCGGCGGATTGGGCCTCTGCCCATAAACATTGCCCACTAACTGGCTGCACACACCTCCAGATGGCTGAGCCTCTTGCTGGTTGTTCCATCTCTAAACTGACCCCCACGCTCAAACAGGAGCACCATGCGCTCCCCGTCAGTAACTTGCTCAGGGTGAGCTGGCTGCCGCCTCGTGGAAGGGGGGTGGGGTGCCTGATGTCTGGGGCACCAGAGTCCCTCGGATGCATGCCAGGGGTTCTGAGAGCCAGGGCCGGGGTGAGGGGGTTGAGCAGGGCGGTGGGGAAAGGCTGGAGCTTCTGCAAAGGGCCTGTGGCAGGAACCACTGCCTCACACACTGACTCCCTGGTCCCTGGGAGCCCTCAGAGAGGAGGGAGGAGGAGGGGCTGCAGGGACAGGAGGGCGTTCACCCCACGGGCAGGGCAGCCTTTGCTCCCAGAGGCGGTGTGAGTGCTTTACAACCTGCTGGCTGCCTGATCGGAAGCCACGGCACAGGGCGGCTCAGGCACAGGGCGGCTCAGGCACAGGGCTGCTCGGGCACAGGGCGGCTCGGGCACAGGGCGGCTCGGGCACAGGGCTGCTCAGGCACAGGGCAGCTCGGGCACAGGGCGGCTCAGGCACAGGGCGGCTCAGGCACAGGGCGGCTCAGGCACAGGGCTGCTCAGGCACAGGGCTGCTCAGGCACAGGGCATCTCGGGCACAGGGCGGCTTGGGCACAGGGCGGCTCGGGCACAGGGCGGCTCGGGCACAGGGCGGCTCGGGCACAGGGCGGCTCGGGCACAGGGCGGCTCAGATACAGGGTGGCTCAGACACAGGGCAGCTCGGGCACAGGGCTGCTCGGGCACAGGGCTGCTCGGGCACAGGGCGGCTCAGGCACAGGGCTGCTCAGGCACAGGGCATCTCGGGCACAGGGCGGCTTGGGCACAGGGCTGCTCAGGCACAGGGCGGCTCGGGCACAGGGCGGCTCAGGCACAGGGCGGCTCAGGCACAGGGCGGCTCGGGCACAGGGTGGCTCGGGCACAGGGCGGCTCGGGCACAGGGCTGCTCAGGCACAGGGCTGCTCGGGCACAGGGCTGCTCGGGCACAGGGCTGCTCAGGCACAGGGCTGCTCAGGCACAGGGCTGCTCAGGCACAGGGCGGCTCAGGCACAGGGCATCTCGGGCACAGGGCGGCTTGGGCACAGGGCTGCTCAGGCACAGGGCGGCTCGGGCACAGGGCGGCTCAGGCACAGGGCGGCTCAGGCACAGGACACAGGGCGGCTCAGGCACAGGGCGGCTCAGGCACAGGGCGGCTCAGGCACAGGACACAGGGCGGCTCAGACACAGGGCGGCTCAGGCACTTGCCGGGCCACACAGCGAGGAGGGGCAGAGCTGGGATCCACACCGGGAGGCCCGGGCCACAGCTTGTGCTCTTAACCACTGGCCTGCGGGTGCTCGAGCCTGTGGTCACTCCAGTGGCTCCCCCTGGGCACCTGTGGGGTCTCCCTTCCCCCTGTCCTCCTCCCGGGGGTCCTGGGTTTGAGCCAAGCACCAGCTTTCCTCCTCGGCCTCTGGCTGAGGTCAGCCCCACTCAGCACTGCAGCCTAATCCCAGCTAGACACAGGCAGCAGCCTAGCTGGCGAGACACGTGTTGTGTGGGCGTGTGTGTGTGTGTGTGTGTATTCGAACACAGCGCCTCTCTGTGTGTGTGTGTGTGTGTATTCGAACACGTGCATTGGTGCTGTGGTCATGTATGTGCGGTGTGGGGGACGGGGAGAAACACAGTACCTCTGGGGGGGGCGGGGCGGGGCGGATGGCTCAGCCTCACCTTCGAAGAGGAAGGTCTCGTTCCAGTGGGGGTTCAGGTTCTTCCTCTTCACCTTGGTCTCCAGCTTGTGCTTCTTGTCGGGCAGCAGGTAGATCTTGACGAAGGGGTCGCTGGTGCCGCTGAAGTCCTTGGCCGGCAGCTCCTGGGCCTTCATGATCTTCACGGTGAGCGTGGACTCCTGGAAGTTGTAGCCCACGCTGAACTGGATGCGGCCTAGGTTCTCGCGGCTGCAGCCCTCGTGGGCCTCGTCCTCCTCGGAGCCTGGGGAGAGCTGGGGGGGGGGGGGCGGGGGGGAGAGGCCGGTGTGTTGGGAGGATTCTGCTTCCCGGAGCCCACGGCAGCCCCGCACCATTCGGAGGCCTCTCTGCGCCCCAAGCTGGGCCAGAGCTGGGAGCTGCTTTATCCGTCTGCTGGCCATGGGGTGGGGGTGGGGGGCGCCCACATCCACACCCAGGTGAAGATGCTTGGACAGAAGGCAGGGGTCTGGCACAGGCTCACAGGGGGAGCAAGGGAGGGCAGAGCCGGCTCCACCCCCGTCTCCTGAACCCCAGGGCGGTGGGCACCCCACTCCCCAGCCGCTCCCGGATGCCCCGGGTCCGCTGCCCTCCTTGCTCTACCCCGGGCTGCTCCCGCCTCCCCTGGTGCCTGAGCTCCCTCCGCCAGCTTCCCATCCCCACAGCCCTGTGGGGTGACTTGTGTTTTGTGAAACACACCCACCAGCAGATGGGGGGCTGTGCACACCGGTGACCCCTCCTCGGAGAGGGACTGGGGTTCTGGGGATGGAGAGGTGACTGTGGAGAGCCTGATGTGACGTGGTTGGGGGGCCCCGGGGTGGGCAGCAGAGTTGTTTAAAAGGAGCCTCAGATGCCAGTACACACACCTGGTGAGGACCCCTGGAGGGAAGACTACGGTACCCACATTCAGTCCCCAACCCGGGGTGGGCGGACACTTGGGCAGGCCCAGCCACGGACAGACGGACGGAGGGGTCTGATTCCCAGGCCGACATTGAAATAGGAAGGAACCGGGGGCGGGTCTCCCAGCCGAGTCTCCTCAGCTGTGGCTGCTCCTCGGGGTGTCCGGGCAGGTCTGAGAACACTGCCCCTCCGACCTCCTGGGCCCCACTCCGACCACACCCCAGACCCGGGGGCTCCCGGGGCCCAGGCACCCTGCACCCAAAGCTCCTCAGGGGATGGGTGAGAGCCAGGGCGGCCCAGGTGAAACTGCCCAGCCCTGCTGTCTCCCCACTCGCCCTGGGCGCCTTCTCTTTCCTCTGGAGAGCGGCCCACGCTCTGAACTCCTGAACAACCTCGTGATGAGAAGACACGTTGGGGGCACCTACCATGGCAGAAGACCCTCCATCACCTTCTTACCGATTCTCACCAACAGCGGCCGGGCAGTGATCACCGCGCTAGCTGGGGAGACTGGCTCAGAGAGGTTAAGTCACACGCCCGAGATTGCACAGCAACACGCACCCTCTCTGCCTCTGAGGCCCGCTCTCGCCACCAAAGCAGGCCCATGTCCCAGGGCAAGGCGGAGCCTTCCCCCCAAGCCAGGGAGGACTGGCCGGGCCCGGGGGAGATGCATCCAAGTCACAGATAATAGTAGCTGCCGGGCCCTGGCCCTGCCCTGAGCTGGGGCTTGGTCCTCATTCTTTGTGGCATCTGGAGGGGGTGGTGTGGCAGTGTTCTGTTTGGTTTGGGGCCCGGGCAGGTTGCTGACTGGCATCCAGCCGCCGAGCGGTGAGAGGAAGCTCAAACCCGGGTCAGTGCCCGCGCACCCTGGTCCTGCCTGGAGCTGGACGGAGCTCTGAGCTGCCCCCTGCTCCTCCTCACGGTGGAAGAGGGCTCTCCAGGCACCCCGCCCGCCCCACCCAGGCCCTGCGAATGCGGCTTCCCTCCCCAGACGCCGTTCTCCCTGGTGCTCCCCACTCCTCTCACCAGCCCACTCCCTTTGAGCCTCAGTTTCCGCATCTGCAGAATGGGACTGTGAGACCTAGCTCGTGGGTTTCCTGGGAGGGTTAAACGGGTTCAGGTCCTTTCCATAGTCCTGCTCTGCAGTCTGGCCCTCAGTGCTCCGCTGCTGGGAGACCCTATAATGACCTCTCACCCCCTTCCCTTCCTCCGAAAGTTGAGGTGGAGTCCCAGTGACTGGAGGTGGCCTGGGGGAGGGGCGGATGGGCGTCAGCAGGCAATGGCTGTGTGCTTGCTCCTAGCCTTTCAGAGCCACAGCCTAGAGCCCTAATTAACCATCTGGGACAGCTCCAGGAGCTGTTTCCATGGCAACCGAGCAGGCCACCCCCACCACGCCCCCAGGGAGGTGCTGCCGGAGCCCCTGCTCCAGCAGAAGCATCAAGAAGCATCTGGACTCTGGTGGGGGAGCTCAGCTGATTAGAGCATCATCCTGAGACACCAAGATTGTGGGGTACAGATAAAAATCAACTGTGGCTCAGTGGCTGAGCATCGACCTATGAACCAGTGGCCGGCAAACTCATTAGTCCACAGAGCCAAATACCAACAGGACAACGACTGAAATTTCTTTTGAGAGCCACATTTTTTAAACTTAAACTTCTTCTAATGCCACTTCTTTAAAATAGACCCGCCCAGGCCGTGGTATTTTGTGGAAGAGCCACACTCAAGGGGCCAAAGAGCCTCATGTGGCTCTTGAGCTGCAGTTTGTGACCACGGAACCAGGAGGTCACAGTTTGGTTCCTGGTCAGGGCACATGCCCGGGTTGTAGGCTCCATCCCCAGTGCGGGGCCTGAAGGAGGCAGCTTGATCCAGGACTCTCTCTCGTCATGGATATTTCCATCTCTCTCTCCCTCTCCCTTCCTCTCTGAAATCAATGAAAATTTTTTTAAAAGAATCAACCAGTGAATGGATAAATAAGTGGAACCACAAGCTGATGTTTCCCTCTGTCTCTCTTCCTCTCACAAATCAACCGATCAATACATCCTTAAAAGCAGCACTCGGGCAGCGCCGGGCGGAATGACTCCGATGGGTGTGTGGTCCCGCCTCCCCTCTGAGTCTTCCTCTGGCCAAACCACGGGCGCCTAGGCCTCCTCCTGACCTCCAGCTTCGGACAGCCTGGGCCAGGAGCTCAGACAGCTGTTCACTTCCGCCCTGCTCACCTTCCTCTTCCCGGCTGACGCTACAGACCTGCCTGTGGCCGGGGGCTGGCCAAGGAGGCCTGCCTGCCACCCAGAGGGTCCCCTGGGCCCGGAAGGGGGCTGAGGCCTGTACTTCCTCCCTCTGCCCGCGGCGGTGCACCCCTCCCTGGGAGCCGCCCCGCAGGTGGGCTGGCTGGGAAAGGGCCATCCCTTCTGGCAACCGGCTATTGGGAAGCTGGAGCCAATTAAGAGCCTGTGGCGGGGGGCAGGCAGCTGTGCGGAGGCCTGTCCATCCACGTGAGTCAGGAGGGCAGTGGAGAGCTCGGCTCGCAAGGGCCTGGAGGGCAGGCAAAGGGGGCGGTGAGGAGGCCCGAGGGAGACCAGGGAGATGTGCACCCCAGAGATGTGCACCCCAGCGAAGTGTGGGCTCGTAGGCCCCCCTCAGGCCTGCTGCCTGGGAACCTGCGTTTTGTTGTTCATCCTTCCCCAGGGTATTTTTCCATTCATTTTTAGAGAGAGTAGAAGACAGAGAGAGAGAGAGAGAGAGAAACATCAATGTGAGAGAGACACATTAATTGGTTGCCTCCTGCATATGCCCCGATCGGGGCTGGGGATCGAACCTGCACCACAGGTATGTGCCCTTGACCGCAATTGAACCCACGGCCCTTTTGGGGAGCAGACCAATGCTCTATCCACTGAGCCACACGGGCCAGGGCAGCTGGGGATCTGCATTTTTTTAAAAAATGTATCTTATTGATTTTCCACAGAGAGGAAGGAAGAGTGATAGAGAGCTAGAAACGTCGATGAGAGAGAAACATCGACCAGCTGTCTCCAGCACACCCCCTGCCGAGGATGTGCCTGCAACCAATGTACATGCCCTTGACCGGAATCAAACCTGGGACCCTTCAATCCGCAGACCGACGCTCTATCCACTGAGCCAAACCGGTTTCGGCATGGGGGATCTGCATTTTAACAAGATCCCGGGCTGGGCTACCCAAGGGCAGTAGGGATGGATGGTTAGAACCGGCCAGAATCCCAAATGGCAAAGGGTGGGGCCTGGGGGCTCTGGGGCCCTCAGGGAGGGCAGGAGCTTTGGTGCCCACCCAGCCCCTTCCTTCTCACTATGGGGGAAGTGAGAAGAGGGGAAGTGACCTGTCCCAGGTCATGTCCAGTAGGAACCCCGCTGGCCCCGGGTCCCCCCCTCCCCCAGCCTTCCTGGCGCTCCTGAGCTGCCACAGCTCCGATGGGAAGCAGAGGGGCGAAGGATGCTGCTGCCAGGGGGCGCCGGTGAAGCCACAGCCTCTGCCTTGGTGAAAAGCAGCAGTGGTGCGCCCAGAACCACAGGGTGGGACCCTGGTGGGCGGGTGCCGGCAGGAGAGCCCAGCAGCTGTTGTGTCCCCTCCTAGGGATCAGGACGGGGCCCTGCCTGCTCTCCGGCTCTCCTGGACCTCAGCGGGCCCAGCAGCCACGGGCTGGGAGGGTCCCTGGAGGGGGATCTGAGACCAGCTCCACCGGGTGGGGCTCTGCTCACGGGCTGCCCCTTCTGGGCCCTGCAAGCATCCCGCACGGGCAGCCTTCCTCAGGCCCCTGCTCAGTCCAGAGAGATGGGGTTGGAGGGGCCTTCTTAGTCTCATTTGACAGATGGGGAAACTGAGGCACGAGCGGCCATGGTGATGAGAGAGCTGGTCACTACACTGGGTCCCACAGACACCCACCTCCACACGCGCCCTCCCCCGCCCGGCCGCGCGGCCTGGCTCCAGCGCCGGCCGGGCCTCCGGCCTCCTCACCATGAGCATCTCGCTGGTGAGGGAGTTGACGAGGTCCGAGACGGAGGAGCGCGGCTCGGTGCGGCGGTCAGACTCATCGTGAGGCGTCTGGCTGGGCACTGGAGTCGTGTTTACCGCCTTCCCTCCTGCGGGCAACCTGGGGGCCGGGGTCCGAATGAGCGAGCCTGGCGGCGGGCGGGCGGGGCTGGGCCCTGGGGGCCGGGGGCCGGCGGGCCCCGCTCTCAGCCCCTGGCAGTGGCCGCCTGCAGGCCAGCAGGAACTGTGCTCTCGTCTGCCCTGCCTCCCCCGCACCCACCCCCGCCCTTCCCCCTTTCCAGTGTGAGGTGCCTGGACTGCCCCTGTAGGTGCTGTCTGGGGGGTACGCCCATGCTACCTGTTCCCCAGAAAGCCCCCACCCTCCATCACGGCCTGCGTGGTGACCTCTGAGCCTGCCTCCCTCCCCAGGGCTGCGACCTGTCCTGCTGCCCCCCCCAGCTGAGGGGGGGAGCCTGGGGGACGGGGCTCGCTCTCCGCATGATTACCCTCTGCAAACACCCAGCTGCCTCTCCCCCAGACGCCCCACTGTTTGCCCAGGCTCAGCGAGAACACAGGGGCCCGTTGGACGCCAGACCGACCAGGTGAGGTCGGGCCCCTGTCCTCGCAGCTCTGCCCGGCAGAACTGTCTATGGCGACACGTGTCCTGTGTCCATGCTGTCCCTGCGTGGCCGCGGAGCGTGTGAGAGTGGCCAGTGCGACTGGGAATGGGAATCCCGTGGGACTGACACTCGCTGAGATGCAAAGGGCCGCCTGGTGGGCCGGCCAGTGGTTCCACTCGCTCTGAAGGGTGCACCTTTGAGACGGCTCCCCCGGGTCAGAGGAAATCAGGGTACCACCGAGAAGCCCCGGATCTGAGCATTCCCCAAGGCCCTGTCTGCACCCTGCCTCCGTGCCGTGTCCAAGGAATCAGGCTCTCCAGCCGGCGGCTGTGGGGAGGCCAGTGGGGCTCCGGAAGGGAGGCGAACGGCCCCCAGGGACCAGCTGGAGCCTCCCAGGAGGAGGGGGCAGCAGCATGGGGGAGATGGGGAGACGGCAGCGTGGGGCTCGGGACAGGCTACGGTAGAACAGCTGTGAGACGAGAGCCAGACGTGGAGACACAAGCCACGGCCCTGGGTGTGGACCGGCCACCAGCACAGTTGGCCACGACAGGCACAGAGGCATGCATGGAGTATGCAGGTCCTAGAGGGGTGCCGGGGCCAGGAGCAGGGTGTGCGCGCACGCGAACACACACACACACACACACACGCACGCACGCGCACACACACATGCACGCACGCACACACACATGTGTGCACACATTAACACACACACACACACACACGTAAGCCCAGAAGACACCCAGGGGACCAGGGAAGGAATGAAGGAATGGCACAGGTGGCGGGCAGGCCGACCAGAGCAGCACGATGACACACACACACAGGGATGCGCACCGTGACCCCGAGAGGAAACACAACAGGAGTGCTGGGGACCGGGGCGCGCTGCACCGGAAGAGGCAGGGGCAGTCGGATGCACAACGCACCTGCCGTGGGGACGTGGCCTGGCCTGGCCCACACGGAAACACCACCCCACCCGGGGACACGAGGGCACTCCTCCAGAGGCGCGGCCACAGCAGCGCGCGCACACACACACACACACACATGCGTGGATGCACACATGGACACACGGTGGACACGTGCTCACGCGGGCAGGCACGGGGAGGAAGAGGAGACTGAAATAGCTGGAGAGGTAAAGTCAGGTTAAAAATAGAGGGAGGAGGAGCGCGGAGACGGACTGCTGGAGGTATGAGAAAGTCGGTTATCGGGGCCACACCACAGCCTCAGCACAGCTGCAAAGCAGCCTGGGAAAAGATGGTCAGCGCCACGGAAGCTGTCGGAGGTGACGGGGCGGAGGCGGGGGAGGCGGAGGGCCCTCCCGGCCCAGGGCGGCCCTGTGAGGAGCAGATGGGAGGAAGCAGGCGGGAGAGAGAGGCCGAGAGAGGTTAGTTGGAGACGAGTGAGGCTGCAGGGTGCACGGGGACGAGGAGGAGCAAGGCGGCCGAGAGGAGAGGCGAGAGGAGGCGGGGGGACACACCGTGACAGGGAGACATGGTGGCTTCGGGCAGGACAGCGATGGGTGGTCAGGCCCGGCCCGGGCCGTCGGGCGGGGTGGGGCCATGGTGGAAACCATCTGGATCCCAAGCAGCAGTGGTGAGAGCAATGGCTGAGGCATGAGGCGGGTGGGTGCAGGGCCAATGGGTGAAGGCGGAATGCAGGGCGTGGGAGCCAGGGCCTCCCCCTCCCTCCCAGGCCCAAGAGCACTTGGGGGTTCTTGGGGGCCATGGCCTGGAGGCCCAGGGCCGGGAGAGCCTGGGTGGGGCTTCCCAGACCCCAAGAATCCTGGCAGCAGGGGCAGGGACCAACCCTCCTGTCTTCGAGTTCTTTGCTGGATGCACCCCCATCTCCCTTGCTGTTCCCCCTTTCTGCCCGGAGCCGGTGCTCACAGGCCTGGGCTGCACATCCTCCCCAAATGTTCTCCCCAGCAGTAGCCAAGGGGCTCCCACCCCTCGCCCCAGAGACTGGGTGGGAATGGGGGGGGGAGCGGGGCGCGGGGTTTGGGGGGCTTGGCTTGAGGCGGAAGCTGGAGAGGAAGGACAGTTGACTAAGACTTCCGTAGCAAGGCTGGAGCAGGAGCCAGGGGTGGAGCTCAAGGGGCCTGGCACCTAGGGTGGTGGTGGTGGGGGGAGCGATGCCAAGCCTGAGGTGGGGAGTGCTGGGAAGGAAGTGCTGGAGCCGGGACACCCTTGCCGCCCCTCCCCCCCCCCCCCCAGGCATGAGAAATGGGTGATCCGGATGGGGCGGGTGTGGCAGCTGGGACAGGTCCGCTGGGAAAGTGGGGGGGGCTGGATCTCAGCCAGAGCGGGGCCCCGCCTCCACCCCACCTTTCCCAGGAAGGCAGGGGAGCTGACGTCATGATCAGAAGGGACGGGTGTGAAGAGATGGAGGGAGACCTGAGTGGAAGGGGTAAAAATAGGCCGTGGGTGAAATGGAGGCGGGGAATCGAGCAGGGGTGATGCGAAATCGCGTTTCCAGCCTGTTCCCAGCCTGCACCGCGCCCTCACGCGCCACGCCTTGCCAGGCCAGGCACTCAGCAGGCTTCTGGAGGGCCCAGCCCCTCTCCGCAGCCTCATGCCCTCAGCATGGCCACCCCCCACCCCTACCCAGCCCAGCCCTGCAGCCACAGCCTGGGAAGCAGGGACCCCTGGCGCCAGGAGAGTTGGGGTGGCAGGCTCTGATGCTCCTGTCCCCCGGGACCTGGGCTTGGGCTGTGTCCTGCGTGAAAGGTCTGGTCCCTCCCTCCCCCTCCCTCTCCCCCTCTGTGGGGACGTGGCTTTGCCCCCCATGGACATGCACTGTGGGCTCTGGCGGGAAGACACCTCAGGGCTGGTCCCAGAAACCATGGGAAGCGGGTGAGCCAGCTGTCTAACTCGGCCTGCCCACCCCTCCCCTCCCCACAGGCCCCGAGCACCGCAGGACGGTCCCTGCAGACCCGAGGGCCTCAGTGAGCAAGCAGGGTGCCTGCCCGCTGACAGGGCCTGCCCACTGCCCCCGCTGAGGGCCCGCCAAGGGCCGGCCCCTCCTGGGAGCCGGGAGGGCCACCCTGTCCAGTCCTTCCCTTGACAGACAAGCACACAGGCCCCAGGGGCCGAGACCTGCCCTGGCTGGACCGAGCGAGGGTGGGTACAGTGCAGGGCGTCAGCCTGACAGCCGACCCACCCAAGGGGTGCGCCTCTCCCAGGGACACAGTGTGTGGAGGGCCTGCCCAGCCCACGCCCAGGTGACAGGAGGCGGCCACGGGCGCAGGACTGCCCTGCCCTGTGATGCTGCCGGAGCCCTGGACCTTTCTCCCCCCCCCACCCCCACAGTACCCCATGGGGTGCTTCCCTGGGAGCTGAGGACCATTAAAGGCCCTGTCCCCACAGGGCCCCGGGGGCCAGCAGCTGCTCTCAGCCCCCCCCCCCCCGCCATCCCCTCCTCTTAGTACCTCAGCTCAAGGGCTGCCTTCCCCGTCACGAGGCCTCTCCCCTGCCTCTCCCCACCAGGGACTCCCCTTCCATCAGCAGAGTAGCCGGCCACACCTCTGCAGTGGTGGGGAGTGGGGGCGACCATCACCCCAGGAAAAAGGGAGGTTGGGGTGGCGGGGATGAGGGAGAACGGGCTGGCGCCCCTTCCCTAACATCCCCCCGCCCGCCAACCACCGGGAAACAGGGATTTCCGGGCGGGCCAGGGCAGATGGAAGATGAGGGGCAGCGGGAGCAAGCGGGAGGATGGGCAGAAAGGCTGGCTTGCTCCGGGCGAGGGCGGGCAGGCCCGGGGAGCAGGCTTGATCCAGAATGGTCCCAAGACGGCCGCACTGGCCTCAGACCCAGGGGACACCCCGGGGTGGCCGCGTGTGAGGGCGCCAGCTGGGGAGGCGGGCCTCCTGCTCCAGCATCCGCCGAGGGCCCAGCGGCTCTGGCCGGGCGGCCAAGGCAGGCAGCCCCCCGCCTCCGCCTCCGCCGCCTCCTCGCCGCCGCCTGAGCTCGTACCTCTTGTCCCCCTGAGCGTTCTGGTTCTGCTGGGTTCCTGGGTTTTGCAGGTCAGGGATATTGGCAAAGTCATCCTGTTCCGAAAGCCCTAAGACCAAGGATAGCACCACCATCCGGCCTTCCCTGCCCGGTGGGCAGCCCACCAGCCGGGAGCGAGGAGGCCCCGGGCGGGACGGGGAGGGGAAGGAGAGAGACAGAGACAGAGACAGAGACAAAAAGAGAGAAGAAAAAAGCGTAAGAAACTGGCCCTGCAGGAGAGAAACAAACTTTAGCACTGTCAACAGTTGCAGAGCAGAGCGGGGTGCAGGGGGGAGGAGGGGGCGGGACGGAGGGGAGGTAGCTGTGGCCTGAGACCCAGCTCGCCCAGGGCCCAGAGCAAGATTCTCCGGAGAGAAACGGGGAAGGGGCTGGCAGGGGCCTGCGGAGCCGGCGTGTGCCGGGGGCCTCCTGAGGGGCCTCTGGGGGGGGAGGAGGGGGCGGAGGGAGTGGAGCCCAGGCCTGGGACCCGGCAGACTTCTGAGGCGAATTCACCGCCTGCTGAACCCAGGCCGGGGGCTCGGGCTGACATGGGGTCCTGGCAGGAGAGGAGGGGCTTGTGGCCACCCGCTCCCGGCTGTGCAGGCAGCTGTGGCTCCCAGGGGGGCGGTTCTTGGAAAGTGTGCAAGCCCCGTGGCCCGCACCCTGAGCTCAGGGGACCCCACACGGAACATCGCCCGATTCTGGCCAGCTGGGCGAGTGTGCTGCCAGGCGGTGTCTTAGGGCACCCTGCCCGGGCCCCCAGACACACAGCCCATCAGAGGGAGACGGAAGTCCCTCCGGCGTATGGTGTGAGGGCCACGCGGGCCTCTCCGTGTCCTCTGCCCAGAGAGACGGGGAACGGCCCCGCTGTCCAGAAGGCACCACAGAGCCAAGATGGCGTTCGGGGAAGCGCAGGAGAAGTCCAGGCAGGGAGCTCGTGTGAGCGGCGAGGACGGTGTGGAGGCCGCACAGGCCAGGCGGAGGCGGAGCGGTGAGAACAGAGGCGGCGGCGGCGGGAACCTCCTGGAGTGGCCCGGGGGTAGCCACACGGGGCCAGATGCCGAGTGCAGAGCATCCCACAGAAGCACCGGGCACCGCTGGGCCGCCTGTCTCTCAGGGGCCTCAGCAGCGTTGGCAGCGTTTCCTGGCTCTTTGTGGCCTCTCCTCCGACAGGGGGAGGGGAGTTCGCAGACGGGGCAGGCACGGAACTGTCTCTGGGAGGTCCAGGGGAAAGATGGGAAGCTGGCGGCATGTTCCGGAGGGAGGCAGATCCCGGGTGTGAGCCCACCACCTCCACCTCCACCTCCACCCGGGAGGGCAGGGGCGTGGCAGGCAGCCGGCTGCGGCTCCGTCCCAGGGGGCCAGCCAACAGGGAGCTGAGGCGGGTGAGCGAGGCCTCCGGAGGACGGGCAGACCGGAGCAGAGATCCTGGACCTGGGTGCCCGGGGCGGGGAGGGAAGGAGGCCGGTGGTCGCACGGCCTTCTCTGTCTTTGTCCTGCGCACGGTCACTCCAGGCGGATGCTGGCGCTGGCGTCTGCCTTCGGGGACGGGTCGAGCCCTCGCTCCCTTGGTCCCTGCCCACCGCACCGTCTTGGAGTTGGTAAAATTCCATTTGGCTGCTTGGGAGCCGGCTGAGCGGGCAGAAGACGAGCAGGAGAAAACAGCATGCTGTTCCCTGGCGGATGCGTTTTTCAGATACTCCTTCGGCTCCTCTCGAACACCGAGCGCTCCTCTGCACACATCCCCGGCCTGTCATTCTCTCCAGGCTGCAGGCCCGGCCGCCAGGGCGAGCATGGGGGCCAGGAGGGAGGTTTGGGGAGCTGGTGGTGGGCGGCCACACCCATGGAGCAGGAGGGACGCCCCCCCCTCAGCCCCGAGGGAGGGGTGGGCCTTGGGGATGGCCCCGGCTAGCCCTCTCACCCTGACCCTCTGCCCGGCCACAGCGTTTGGGTGAATGAAGTCCTCAGACACTGAACATAAGCCTGGGGTCCGGGGTCAGTGGTCGAGAAACTACAGCTGGTGGCCTGTTTGTGGAGCCCATGAGCCAAGAACAGTTCGTACATTTAAAAACGTGACCATGGTCAGCCGGGGTGGCTCCGTGGTTGAGCCAGGAGGTGGAGGTTTGATTCCCGGTCAGGACACATGCCTGGGTGCGGGCTTGTTCCCCGGTTGGGGGCATGGAGGAGGTGGCCGATCGGTGATTCTCTCTCATCCCATTCATGTTTCTCTCTTTCCCTCTCCCTTCCTCTTCGACATCAATAAAAATACATTTTTAAAAAATGTGAACAAGATTCCATGTGTCCGGCAAAGCCTAAGATACTTATGATGGCCCTCACGCAACTGGCTGTGCGGTCAGGAGGAGAGAGGGCAGGGCCCGCTGGCTCTCGACGCTTTCCCCTCGGCAGGACTGACTCCCCGGGCTCTCCTCATCCTCGCCGGTGCCACGGCACCCGTCTCCGAACAACCTGGAACCCGGAGGCCAGCAGGTTCTGCCGGGCGTCCTGTCTCATGTGGGCACCCAGGGGGTCCCGGGGCCCCGGGCGGGGAGAGCCCCAGTGGATGTGCTGCCCATCGTTGCCAAGTCAAGTTCCAGGCAGCGTTCCCGTCGGGTGGCCCCAGGCCAAAGGCAGGAGCGTGGGAAGCTGGCACGGTGCAGCCGCTCCTGCTGGGCATCTCTGCCAGAGGCAGAACTCAGTCTGCTCTGGAAATTCGGGCCGGGGTCTGGGTGGAGGAGCTGCCCCGAGGATCCCCATTGTGCCAGGGAGCTGGGCCTGCCCCTTCCTCCTCCCCTTCTCCTCTCCCAGGCCGGTGGCTGGTCGCCTGCTCGGGAGAAATGCTCCCGGGAGCGGGAATAACCCTCTGTGACCTGCAGGAAAGGTCATGTCAGGCCCCGGAGGTGGTGATGGTGGGGAGGGAAGCCCAGACCTGCCCCGGGCTCCGGTGAGACAGGTGCCCAGACGGACGGGGAGAGGGTGCCTGGGCGGGGGCCCACCCAATGAGGGGGCAGGGGGCATGTGGCGGGGGACAGCGGAGGCTGAATGGTGTGTTGTTACGTCTCAGACCCGCATGCTCGAAAGGAGACTCTGATTTTAGAAACAACGTTCTCTGAAGCTGCGGGAGGGACATCCGACATTTGTCCCCCCCCAGGGGAGGGGTCACTGGGGGAGCCGGGCAGGAGCTGGAGGGCAGGGGGCGGGGAAGGTCGCAGAGGCAGAGGGCAGGGCCCAGGCAGGGATGGGAGAAGCAGGGGAAGGGAGGGGTGCGGGAAGGAAGGAGGGGGGCAGAGTTCAGTTACAGGGCAGAAGTTCCTGGAGGGGAGGAGGCAGGGCCTGACCAGGAGGAAGGGGCCCGGCTGGGGAGCAGGGAGGAAAGAGGCCACAGGAGGAGCAGGGGAGTCTGACAGGAAGGCCCGAGAGGCCCCGGGACCAGCCCGGAAGAGGAGACAGATCTGGGGGGCTCAGCAGCTTCTCTAGTGTCTCCGCTGACGTCTAGGGGGGACCTTCTCCGAGCCCTGAGACCCGGGGTCCTCAGAGGGGTGGCTCCGATAGGAACCATCCCATGGGGGGTCTGCAGGCGTGAGCATGAGCTGCGGGAGACCGGAGGGGTGTCTGAGGAGTCCGCGTGGCACCTGCCCCGGAGATGGGGGGGAAGAGGCTGGGGCGGGGAGGTGGGGGCCGCCGGCTCATGGGGGGACTTACAGGAAGGACTTCATGTCCAAGCCTCGGGTTCGAATCTGCCCCACCACGTGGTCCCAGCTGCCCGGGTTGGAGCGGCTGTGGCCGGCGGCCGCCCGGTACTTGGAGCCGGCCGAGGCGCCCTGCCGGGCCTGGCCCCGGCCATAGGCCCGGGGGTTGGGGCCGGGCGCAGAGGCCGCGTGGGCCTGCAGCTGGCCCAGGCTCTGGCTGGTGGTGGGCTGGCTGGGCTGCCGGCCCCGCTGGTGCTGGCTCAGCGGCTGCTGCAGGCTCTGCTGCCGCATCAGGGTGCGGGGTCGCTGGCATTTCGGTTCTCCCGTGGAGCTGGGGATAGACTCAAGGGTAGTGGTCGTGGACAGGGTGGAGTCCTCGAAACTTGGGGTGGGCGGGGGAGAGGAGAGAAAGGAGAAGCAGGTGAAGGGATCGCAGTGGAGAAGGAGGAAGCCCAGAGCCAGGCCCAGGAGGCCCGGGTGCAGGGCGCGCTCTGCCGGACCTCGCTCGCCAGGCCTCCGCCGCAGTCCTCGCCGCTGCTGTCGCCGCCACCTCCCCCGGGGAGGCCCTAAGGCCCCAGCCCGCCCGGGGCCCGTCGCCCTGCCCCGCCCCGCCCGCCCCCTGGCCTTGGCTCAGCCTAGCACCCGGTACCTCCTGTCTGAGCAGGCCTCTCGCTGGTCTGAGCGGCAGAGGCTGCTGCATGGTGAAGGCGGGTCCCTAAGGCCTTGGGCTGTCTGTCATGTTGGGACGGGACGGGGTGGATGGACCTCCTGCTGCCCCCTCCTGCAGTCTCGCTGGGGACCCCAGGAGAGGCTGCCTCTGTGTCCCTAAGCTCTCCTGGCCGGGAGACGCGTGGGGTCCCGTGCAGGGCCGGAGAGGGCAGTCTCTTAGGCTTTGTTCACAGAGGCAGGGGTGCCCGAGGGCCATGGCCAGGGCGACCTCAGGGTTCAGGAGAGGGGCGCCTTTACCCTCCTTCCTGGGTCACCGTTTTCTGAGGACAAGTGTTCCTTCTTGGTCTCCTAGCACAGACTTGGCAGAGGAGGGGACCCAGGAAAGAGGCAGAGGAGGGGGAGCCGCAGGAGCCACCTGTCCGGCCACTTTGCACATTTCTGATGGAAAACAGTGCGGCCGCCCTGTCCTGTATGCCCGAGAGGGCACCTCACAGCACCTCAGAAAACACTGGAGCGGGTGGGGGGCAAGGGCAGAGCCAGGATACAGCCGATCAGAGGCAGGATGAGGTCAGAGACCCGGGTCCAAACCCCCACTCTGCCATTTCTTAACATTGAGTCCACCTCAGTTTCTTCATCTGTAAAATGGGAATGAGACAGGATCCAGAAGCTCTGTCCCAGGGTTGCCCTGAGGACCTGCTGAGGCCAGACCCAGGGATGCGTGGTCCGGGCAATGTTCCCGGGCCAGTGATAGCTGCCAAGGTCTCAGGAGATGGAGGGAGGAGTCAGCGCTGGCCTCCCCCGCACCCTGCTGTGTGCGCCCCGGCCGAGGGCCCAGCGCATCCAACAGGCAGGGCCCGAGCCCGAGGCCTCCACCTCCTCTGTCCCTTCCCGCCGACTCCCGATCTCTGGGCTCTCGGCCACTGGTTTTTGTAAATAAAGTTTTACTGGAAACGGCCAGTGTCACTCATTTACAGCCTCTTGGTTTTGTGACAACTCTGGACGGAGCTGGGCCAGTGGTCGGCAAACTCATCAGTCCACACAGCCAAATATCAACAGGACGATTGATATTTGAGAGTCTCATTTTTTAAACTTAAGCTGCTTCTAACGCCACTTCTTCAAAATAGACTCACCCAGACCGTGGTATTTTGTGGAAGAGCCACACTCAAGGGCCAAAGAGCTGCATGTGGCTCTCGAGCCGCAGTTTGCCGACCACAGGGCTGGTCTATCAACCCTTTTTTTTTTTTTTTTTAGCAACGAAGTATTTTTCAATGAAGGTGTGCACATTCCTTTTAGACATAACGCTGGTGTATGCTGTAGAATGTAAGTGTAATTTTGTAATGTGCTGGGGATCCAACCCACAGGGCAGGGACTGGCTATCATTTACTGCGGAATGCTGGGAAGGGCATGGGCATCCCCAAGGTTTGCTGCGCATCTGCCTTTGGTTGCTTTGGAAGCCAACGACTTCCCAGCTGGCCCCTTACAGGCAGCCACGCACCCCTGAGCTGGGGTGTGTGTGTGTGTGTGTGTGTGGAGGGAGGGCCTTGGGGCCGCATTCACCACTGCAGTCAGACCTCAGCTCTGCTCACGCCCTGAGCCTCCCTGGGAACCAAAGGACAACAGTTAGCCTGCCCCTGTGGGCTGAGAGAAAGAGAGAGGGAGAGAGACAGAGAGAGAGAGAGAGACAGAGAGAGGAGAGAGAGACAGAGAGAGAGAAAAAGAGACAGAGAGAGAGAAATGCTGGGGTCCTGGGAAGGGCAGCAGCCTTGCCAGGCTCAGGCCTGGAGCTGGGGCTACCTGGGGGCAGGCAGAGGTGGGGGTGGGGGGACAGGACGGCCCCTGGGTGGCCGCCCCCTCCGCCTTGCTGACCTCCAACGGTTTCCTATCCTATCCAAAACGAGCCTAGTTTACAGCCTCTTGGTCACAGGAAAGTAAAACCCGCTTCCCCTAGGAGCCGGCAGGTGGCCTGGAGGCCTCAGCCAGCCTGGCTCTGTGGCCGGAGCAGCCTGGAGGGCCGCGCTGGGCCTGCTTCCAGAGCGGGGTGGGCTGCCTTCCGGACGCTCCTGAGGACTGATGGGGCTGGGGGTGGGGGTGGGGGGTGGGACGGACCTCGCCTGTGTGCCTCAGGCCAGAAAACACATGCCCCTCAGCACAGGGGCCTCGGTGCACCCCACGGCAGGAATCACGGGCTTTGTGAAGAGAAAGGGGGCCCAGGAGCTAAGAAGGGCTCGGGGCTGCTGGCCTCTGCGTGAGAGGCTGCCCCACGGGAGGGGAGCAAGGCAGTTCTGGAGTGATTGGAACCTATGTCCCAGCGGGTGAGGATGGTTCAAGGGCCTGAGAGCTTGAAGGTTCTAGATGAGAACAAGGCTGCCCCTTGGGGGGGGCGGGGATTGGGGGTGGTCGAGCGTGCTACCTGCTGAGAGGAGGGCCAGCCCTACAGCCATCGCCCAGAGCAGGGACTGACCGGCTGACCAGGTCGGGAGCTATGAAACAATTCCGCCCGACATCCAGACCACCCTCGTCAGAAAGGGAAACCAGCTGGGCCTCCACAACCCAACCTCCGAGAACAGAGCGTCCCGCCAGCCGCCAGCCGCCAGCCCGCGGACCGCGCCGGGGCGGCCAGTGGGGAGGGCTGAGATGAGGATGGACTGGGTGGGCCTGCGTCACGGGTGGTGCGATGGCGTGAGCAAGACGGAGACAAGCCGATGGAGTGGCCGGAGGATGGTCACACAGGCAGGGCTCAGCCTCTGGGTCTAGAGCCATCTGCTGGCCGTAAGAGGGAAGGCCGGTGGATGGCGGATGAGTGGCATAAACACAGGCTGAGAGCGGGCCAGCTCCCCCAGGGATGGGATGGCCCAATGGCTGGACAGTTGCCCAGGGAGGGGTGACCTGGCGGCTGACGCGGGGCCGCCAGCAAAAGAGGAGGGATGGCTGGAGGGCTGAGATGGAGCAGCCCCGGGGGGGGAGGGGGGGCAGAAAATGAAATGACCTGGTCACGGGGCCGAGGAAGAGCCTGGCGGGGCAGCGGCCACGGGCTGAGGCGACATTGATGGCTGCTAGCTGTGCTGATGGCGAGGACGATGGGCGTCTCATGAAGGGATGGGATGAGCCAGGGGCCGAGGACGGCCCCTCTGGGGGCAGCAGCGGGCGCGCCAGGGGTCCCGCTGTCCGCCCTGGCGGGGCGGCCTGAGCGCTCGGCTCCGGCGGCCGTGGGGCCATCACTCACTTGGACAGGTTGAGCTTCCCCGCGGCCAGGTGGCTCTGCACCGTCCGCCAGCGGCCTCTCCCCGCCTTGCCACCGCCGCCCGGCTCGCTGGGGGCAGCGCCGCCGCTTCTCAAGGCGTCCTCTCCGGGTGCTGGCACCGGCGCCGGCGTCTCCCCCAGCCGGCCTTCCCGCTCCACCGCCAGCCCTGCTGCGGCAGCCACTTTGGCGCCGGACAGGAGGGTGCCACTGGAGGCGGTGCCAGGCAGCCGGGCCGGGGGCACCGGGGGTGGCGGTGGGGGAGAGAGGGCAGGACACACGTGGGGGTGGGGAGGTAGAACAGGAGGAAGAACAATAACAGATAAAAGGAAAAGAGAGACAGCGAGAGGAGGAGGAGGAGAGAGACAGACGGACAAGAGACAGACAGAGAGAGAGAGAGAGACATCAGCACTGCGAGTGGGTTAGCAGCGGAGCCTGCGGAGAGGAGAGAGGGGCCGGCGGGCGGGGGGGGGGCTGGAGAGCAACGCACCACGACAGTGGAGGGGGCCCCTCCCCACCGCCTGGGGCAGGGGCGGTGGGGGTGGGGGAGGGCAGCCACCTCCAACTCTATCCCACAGGACAACGAGGAGGGTTAACGACGGAGGAAGAGCGGGCTGTCCAGGCCAGGAGGCCCCCAGGCAGGGAGAGAGAGAAAGCCGTGTTAGTCAGAGTTCATCACCACCACCACCATCACCGCCACCACCTCCACGACCACCACCGACCACCACCACCAGCAGCCAGGGCAGCAGCGCACAGCGGGGAGGGAAGCCGAGCCACACCGAGGGGGAGGGACCCGCACGGGCAACCCCGTCCTGACTGCCAGGGGTGGGGCCGCGGGGACCAGCGTGGGGCCGTGGGGCTGCCGGCCGGCTGCAGAGGGCCTCTCCTGAGTGGCGGCCCTGGGGGTGGGGGCCGGAAGGGGGCGGGCAGGCGAGGGGTGCAGGAGGGGTTGCTCGTCTCCATGGCCAGCCTGCCCATGGGCTGCAGGGGAGGAGATGGGGGAGGGGAGCAGGGGGAGGAGAGTCCCGGGACAGGACGGGAGGGAGGAGGGCGTGCGCAGAGACTCGGTACACAGGATCAAACCAGGTAAAGTCACTCACTTGAGGGACAGTCGTGGGTCGCCATAAGGGGCGTAGGGTGAAATGTTTAGAATAAACTCCTTGGGAGGGTAGGAGCTCCATTTCTGCTGCACTGTGCTCTCATTGTTATTCCAAAAGTCTCTGTCTAGATCGCTGGAGGGCAGAGAGAGAGGGGAGAAAACAGGGAGATACAGGAAGAGACAAGAGCCGCCAGTCCTGGGGGGCAGGGGCCCCGGGCACACAGAGGCAGGGGGGCCAGGCCGGCTCCTGCGGGAGGAAGAGAGGCAGGCGGGCTCCCGGCCGCGCCCCTGCGCACGGGCACGCCACACGCCCACCGGGGCACACACACTCTGGCGGGCGGAGGAGCTGTGCTGGGAGGAGGCGAGCCTGCAGGAGGGTGACCGGAGCCTGGCACCCTGTGAAGCTGGTGGGAGAGAGAAAAACGGTGAGCGCACAGGGGAGAGGGGAGAGGGCCCGGGAGAAGGCCGGGCGGGACGCAGGGGGAGTGGGAGGCGGAGAGGGGGCTGGTGTCTGGCTGGAGAGGGCTGAGATGCCGATCAGACCCTGCTGCCCCCGTCCCCGGGCCTCAGTGTCCCTGCCTGTCCATCACTGTGCTGCCGCTGCTACGCCGCCAGCGATCCCACGTGCTGGAGACCCCAGTTCTGGAGCCCACATCCTCCTCTCTCCACCTGCCTCCCCTGAGCACTTCCAGGCAGGCCCAGCTCCCCGTCCCACCGGCCCGGGGCCCCCCAGCCTCCGCTGCTCTCTCCCTCTGGCCAGCGCTGGGACTCAGCCTTCCCGGGAGGCATCTCCGGGCCCTGGGCCTTGTGAGGGGGACGCCCTTTGGGTCCTCTGTCCTGGGCCGGTGTGAAGGCCCAGCGGGCAGCCTCTCCCTGTGCCGGGGCCCCTGGCCCAGGAGGCGCTGCAGGCCTGGAAGCAGCCTCGGCCCATCTCCCTATGGCCCCCCTCCTCCCCGCCCCCCGCTCCGGGATGAATGCCTCCTATGGAAGCACAGAGAATGGGGGTGCTTCCATGGGAGCTGCCAGAAGGCACGGCCTGGAAACTCCAGGAGCCAAGGACAAGCTGACCTTGACCTCAGTTCTCAAGAGCAGACAGACAGAAGCTGAGCTGCCAGCACACGCCCCCTCGGGCCTCCCTGCTGTGGACAGCCTGTCTGCAGAGCACCTTGGGAAGGTGAGGCCAGGGTTCAAAGCCAAAACCCAGCGCCTTGAAGGCACCAATGACAGTGTCCAGTGTTTCCCAAACTTGGTTGGTCACGGAACCCTTGACTTGCGGAATAACTGTTAGGAGTGCTCCGAGAAGCACAGTGTGGGGAGCACTACGAATTCCCCAGGACTTCCGACAAGCCCTCCCTTTACAGGAGGCCCCAGGCCGCGGGAGAGGGTGCAGCGTGAGACCTGCTTCCTGCCACTCCCCGACTCTGGGCCCTGCCAGGCAGGGGGGGCCTAGGGACCTGGGGGCACCCAGAAAGGAGTGGTATTTTCCTGCCCCTGGGGCGGAGGTGACCATGCAGCAGGGAGGGGGGGGGGCACGGGCTGCTGGAGGGGAACAGCGCACTGTCCCCTCGCCTTGTCTTAGAGCCCCGTAGGTGCTGCCCAGCCTACAGGGCCTGCTGCCCACCCGCTGCCCACCATCCCCTTGTGGCGGATCCCCTCTGCCTCCTGGGCCCTTTCCAGGACTTCTGGACTCCCCTCACCCTCTAGGTCCAGACCATGGCTGCAAACTCAGGAGCCGGCCTGAAGGCGTCTCAGGTGCTGAGCTGGGGGGCTGGCCCCCTGCTCCCCGCACTGTCCCCCTGCCGGGCTCTGCACCGCCCCTGCCACCTGCCGCTCTGGCTTTGAAGACTGGAGAGTGTGCAGCCGAACCAGCTTCAAAGGCTTCCCGCGGCCTCCCACCCCCACCTGCCGGCCCGCCCCCACTAACCGCCCCACAGACACACCCGCAGCTTCTGTGCACCCCAGGCAGGGTCAGAGCTAGAGATGAAAGAAGGAGGGACCAGAAGGGGCAGAGGGGAAGCCCTGGGAGCAGGAGGAGGAAGAAGAAAAGGAGGGAGAGAAAAGGAGACAGAGGAGAGACGGGGGGACTAGGCAGCCGAAGGGGAGGGAAGGGGACAGCTGGCAGGCTGAGATGAGGGGGGGTCAGCCCCATAGCCCCCCAGTGAAGGGGACAGGGCCATCGACCAGGGGGCACAGCGCCCCCGGCCAGGTGGGGCAGGGGCGTCTCCAGGTGTCCCCCAGGGACCCTCACAGTGGGCGGGCCCAGGTGGGCCACAGGGGAAGGCTGACCTGCTTACTTGAAAGGGCTCTTAGAGCAAAAACGGGGGTCAGAGGCAGCAGGACAGTCTCTGGGGACGGGGGAGGGGAGCTTCCCTATTGCCAGCGCCCCAAGGTCACCCTGAGAACACTGACAGGGTCCGAGAAGAGAGGGGGGCTGGGTGGGGTTGGGCGCGGGATGTGTGATGTGAAGGGTGAGTGGAGGAACCAGCAGCCAGGGTTGAGGGAGGACAGTGTGGGGAGAGCGGCCAGAAATGGGGCTGGGGGCCTGGACACTGTGAGGGAGGGTGTGGGGGGCGCAGGCAGAGGAGGTGGGCCTGGAGCCCCCCGAGGCACAGGGCGTGTGCGGGTGGGGGGCGAGCACAGCACAGGGTGGAGGGGCGCTGACGTGTGTGTGTGGCAGGTGCAGATGTAGGGAGCGTCGGGGCTCCTCCCACCGGGGCTGCCTGCACCCCCCACCCCCACCCCCAACCCTAAGGCTGGCACCTACTTGATGGCCTTCTTCTCACTGCGCCCGCGCCCCGAGTCTGGCGTGCCCACCGTCTCCAAGGAGTTCTTGTAGCGCTTGCCCTAGAGAGAGAGCACCGCGTCACTCCTGGACCCGGCCGCACCCTCCCTGTCTCCGCCAACAGGCTCCCCGTGAAGAGTGGGGCACTCCCCCTGAGGAAGTGGGGTGCCCCCCTGGGTAGTGGGTACTCCCCCTGGGGCAGTGGGGCACTCCCCCTGGGGAAGTGGGGTGCCCCCCTGGGTAGCTGGTACTCCTCCTGGGGAAGTGGGGTGCCCCCCTGGGTAGTGGGTACTCCCCCTGGGGCAGTGGGGTGCCCCCCTGGGGAAGTGGGGTGCCCCCCTGGGTAGCGGGTACTCCTCCTGGGGGAGGGGGCAGACTGGAGCTCGGCCTTGGTGACAAGGTCAGAGGCCAAGGTGAGGGTGTCACACTGTGGGGTGCCAGCTTCACCAGTGCCTGCTCCTTGGTTGGCACTTCCTGGGCCTCAATGGGTCCCAAGACCTGCCCCACCCCCTTGACCTGCACCCCATCCCTGACCCCCAGCCCGGGGCCTCTCCTGTCCTCCTGTCGCTCTGGCTGGGCTCCCAGAGCACGTCTCCCTCCGCCCAGACAGATGGCTCTCCTGGCCACTCACCGCCTACGTCACACGGCCCGTCACTGCCCAGATGGTGGGGTGGCACCCGCAGGGCAAGGCTGGCAGCGGCCAGTGACGTGAGCCACGGGGGTGGGGAGGAGGCCCGTGCACAGTCCTGCCCAGGCTGTACCCCTCACTGTCGGGGGGCTGTCTGGGGGCCTGGTGCCCGGGGCTGGGAGGTAGGGCAGGGCCAGAACACGCTCCCTGTGAGAAGGCAGCCCCTCAGGGTGCCTCACCCCAGCCTGGGGCGGGGTGGGGCGGGCGGGCGGAGTGCGGGGCACCCCATCCCTGGCTGGAGAACGGGCCGTGGCTGCAGCGGCGGCGGCTGGGCCTGCTGCCCGGAAGGTGAGCGCCATTCACCTTCTTGGTCGGCTTTCTAAATTTAGTTCGCACGGAGCCTGGCACCATTAGCATTCCCGCTGCCGCCGCCTCAGTGCGCCCCGGGCCACAGGTCTGGCCAGGCCGGGCTGGCGTGGGCGGCAGGGGAGGGGCCATGGGGAGGCTGGAGCTGCCCCTGCAGACCACTCTCCCACCGGACACTTGCCTGCCCCTGCCCAGTGGGAATACATGCACACACATGCATCCATACACACACGTTTCTCCACATGCAGGTGTGGGCATCATGGCCACAAGTCAATCATTCCCCTCGCCCCGGAGCAAACAGGAGCCGCAGGGGTGTGCTCCCTGGCTCCTGCCAGCCGCAGCCCCTGCCCGGGCACCGGGCCACCTGCTTGGGGACTGTGGCCTTGAGCTCCCCGCAGTGTGTGTGTGGAGTCAGGGGCCTCATTCACCCTCAGCACCCCTGGGTCTCCGGGTGCCAGGATCCTGGGCCCAGGCCTCATGCTCCGTGCCTCTCAGCCGCCTCCCCTTCCTCCCAGCGCGGGGGTGGCATCGGGGGAAAGAGCCGGGGGCATGCTGCTGCCTCCCAGCACAGCTGTCACTGCCTCCCCCCCGCCCCAGGGATCCCCCCATCCTACCTGTTGCCTCGGAGCCAGAACCTTAAGAGTTAAGAGCGGAGCTGCTGGACCCTCTGGGTCCACAAAAGCTGCCGGTTCTCAGCTCCAGCTCTGACCCCAAGAAATTCCCCGTTCCAACTGGGACGGTCAGAGCCGAGAGCCGGTCCGTGGTGGTCAAGGGCTCTCCTTGAGGGGACCCTCAGGCAGGACTCACCCCCACTATCCTCCAGCACTTCAGGCTGAGGAACACCCCTCCCCACCACCCCCTCTTTCTTCCTAGTCTTGGCAGGGAACTTGCCCATCAGCACCCCCTCCTGAGGCCGTCCCTGTCCTTCCCAGACCCGGCATAGCTGGGGTGGGCTGGCCCGCTTCCCCCACGGCGGCTCCGCCTTCCACAGCTCAGAGGGCCGCCCCCTCGGCTGCCGCTGTCACTGCAGTGGGGCTGGGGGACAGGAATTGGGCGGAGCTTGACTCGGGGGACAGGGGACGTGCATGGGGCACGGAGAAAACCCTAAGCAGGGTCCAGGAGACCCCACGCCACCATCCCGCTCGGCAGGGAGGGCTTGGCAGCCGAGCTGGAAAAAGCCAGCTGGAGATTAAGGAAGTTATTAATGTTTGGAAATGAGATCTGGGCTGCGACGGCACACGTCACTGCTGCAGAGGGGACGGGCGGGAAGGAGCCGGCAAGTGTTTGGGCCCCTTCAAGCCCCTTCCGTGGAGCATGGGGACAGCCTGGGAGAGGGGCTCCCTGACTCTGCAGCCCCAGGGGGTGGGTGGGGGGGAGGAGCGGGGCAGCAGGTTGAGGGCTTGGGCAGCTCAGAGAAAGAAGTCAGGACAGTGTGGCTTGGACTCTGGGGGAAGTTCCTTAGGCTGGACGGGGGTGGGGGTGGAGGGGTAGGAGGGGGGGGCAGGGGTCTGAGGCCCCAGGGAGGTTCTTTATCTCTCAGCTGCCCACCTGCTACAAAGCTGTTGTCCTTGAATTCCTGTGCCCCCAGGTGAGTGGGGGCAGGGTGAGGCTCTCACTACACACAGACACACATACACTCACACAGACACACACACACTCTCACACAGACACATACTACACAGACACACACACACACTGCACCAATACCCTCAAAGTGGATACACTCGCACTAAGACCCCCCCCCCCAAACACACACACACACACACACACACACACACACACACTCAAGGGCACCTCAGCACCTGCTCATACACCTTCACCTGCCCTCCAATCCGGACAGCCGGCCCAACCAGACATCCAGGCTGCGGTGTGCGCTCAGCCACTCCGACGGCCTCGAGGACACCCGTGTACATGGGCACGTGGCCACCCCCCCAGCCCCCACCCCCCACCCCCCACAACCCCTGGAATTCTGAGATGAAGCAGCCACAGGAGATCCAGGAACAATTCGGGGCGGCAAGCCTGGCTCCACCTGCGGGAACAGCCGGCCCGCAGAGGCGCGCGCGCGTGCGCGCGCACGCACACACACACACACACACACACACACAGATGGGGGTGGAGGTGGGGCGGGGATGGGGGTGGGGGCGGGGCAGAAAGAGCTGCCTTAAGCCGTGCATCTCAGGAAGGAGTCCCAGTCCCAGATCCTGAGCTGGGGTTCCTGCAGGAAGCGTGCGGGCTCCCCAGGGGTCTGCGCCTTCTCCCTCCCTCACAGGAGTGTGCCCCCCGCCGCCGCCGCCTCTGCCTCTGCGGCTGAGCAGGGACCCTTCTGACCTTACCCTGGGGAAGCCCCACACCGGGCCGCCACCAGCCCACCCTGGAGGGGGTGTCCCCGCAGTTCCTCCAGCCCCACCGCACTCTGGGCTGGGGGGCGGGACGGGGATGGGCGGAGGGTCTCGGGGGCAGCCCCCTCCCGCCGCGGGCTGCGGGCGGGCGGCTGAACCCCACTCCGCCCCGGCGCCCTCGGTGATGGATGTCCCTCCTGACCATCTCGTTACTTATTGATGCCCGATCCGCTCGTCAATCCCCGGGCCCGCTGAGAGCGGAAGGAGCCGCTTGTGCTTGTACAAACCCGGGCGCCGGGATGGATGTGTGGCGCGGGGGAGGGGCGAGGCTGGCGCAGCCGCCTCATTGGCCAGGACGCTGGCCCGGCCCCGCCCCAGGAGGGGGGAGGGAGGAGAGTGGGGGGAAGGGGAGGGGGCCCCCCCATTCTCAGTCCGAGCGTGTGTGCCTGAGGCTCTTCCTGCGGGAGGCGGGGCGCGCGAGATGGCCCGCGAGACCCGCCTCTCCACGAATGTCCGCAGGTGTGGGCTCTGGGTGTCCACACGGACCTACGTGGCCAGCGCAGCGCGCACGTGCGGCATGAACGTCCGTCAGGTGCGCCTGCCTCGGAGGACAGACAGGTGGGCCATCTGCGAGCCATGGAGATGGAGGAGAGCAGAGCCTTCACAAGCCTGCAGCTGTGGGGGGCGGGGGGCAGGGGCCTCACCAGTTTGCGCTGACACCAGTGGCAGAGGCCGCAGAGGAGGATAGTCACGCTAAGGCTGACGGTGATGATGGCCGAGACCAGCAGGACGTCGCGGGTGGGCGCCCCTGGGGAGGAGGACATGCATAGGTCAGACCCTCATTGGCTGGGGGGCCAGCCATCCCCCCCTCAGCCCCGAGCCCTCAGAACCACCACGCTGCCCGCCCGCCCTTGCAGCTGACCCCCACCTTGGGAGCTTAGCCCCAAGCTCTGCCGGCAGCCCACCCTGGGGGCTCTCCGCTCTCCCTCATCTGCAAAACGAGACAGTTGTGCTGGTTGACATAGTTACCGTTCTCTCCCTGCCCGGGCCCTGTGTGAGCCCATAGGCTCCATACCAACCCCCCCCCGCCCCCCACCACCACCAAGTGACACCCTCCAAGGGAGAAGCCAGCGAGCTCCCAGCCCTGCCAGCCCCACAGGCCTCCAGACCCACTAACACAGCCACTGCTCCCCCAGGCCTTCGCGCTCAGCACTCCCCAGCCTGAGCTCTGAGCTCCAGCCAAATCTGCTCAAAGGCGGTCGGCTCCTACAATCCCGCTGAGGGCATCTGCCCTGTGGGCACTGACAGACTCTTAAGTGTCTGGCTGAGACTCAACAGCCACATGAAGAGTCCAGGAGGAGAGCTCTGGAACCCTGTGGCCAGCCCTCACCCCCTTAGCCCAGCTTTGCTTGGGCAAAAGCCCACCTCCCTTCCCCTCCCTGAGTCTCGGTGCCCATGGTGGACAGGCTCCGAGAGCTCAGGGGTCCTGTGTGCCACGCCAGGGGTGAACCTGAGGGGGGCGGGGAGCGAGGGGAGGCGGTGAAGGATTAGTGGGACACTGCCCTCCGATGAGAGACACAGTGCCACCATCTGCAAGCCGAGTCTTTATTTTATAGCCAGATCCCACGAGGCCAAGGGGGGGCGTGGGAAAGATGTTTACAGCATTCTCGTGGGTTTCGAATCCACTCAATTGCAGGCACCTGATCAGGTTTTGTTTACTTGCTGCACCTCCCGAAGCCCACACCACTCAGCCACGTGGGGCCACAAGTTCGGACCATTAGGTCAGACAGCCACAGCCTTAGGCTGTAATTATGCTGGGACTTGCACGTGGCTTTGCCACGAGAGGACCGTGCCCTCTCCTTAGTCCCAGGCTTGAACCTGTCCAAACGCTGTGGCTGCTCTCCACAGGCCAGGACCTCAGGGATGGGAGGCTTCGTGGGCCTGCCCGGGGAGGAAAGTGACAGGTTTCTACACAAATGGCGTCTCCTGCTCGCCGCGTGGCTGAGGGCGAGTCACATAACCGCCCTGTGTGCTCCCCTGCAACGCAAATAAACCCCCCCACCCCCCTGCCATCACGCAGGGGGGTGTACCCACGAGCCCAAACCATCCATCAGGAAGGTGAAACGTGATCGGGAACGGTCATGTGAGGGAGTCGGGTGCGAGCGGCACCGATCACACGTGCTCTGTAAAGCTGCGTCCGAAAGGCAAGGAGACGCGGCTGTTTACAGAGGAGCCCGCGTGGGACTTCCAGGGCCAGGAGGCCGGTCTCAGGTGTTAGCTTCTGGGCTCTTCCTCTTGCTTTGCTGGGGAGGGAAGGGGCCTAGAGAGAGGGCCCAGAGGTCACCCCCAGCTCTCAGAGCCCGCGGGGCTCCCCCCATCACCACTCCAGGGCCCTGGGCACCTGGTTCGCTACCTGCTCTCCCTAGAGTCCGGTGTGGGCCCCCTCTCTCCCTTCCCATTTCCGGAGCCTCCCAGCTGTGGGGAAAGGCCGCCCTCGCCTGTCCCCCACCTCAACGAAACTTCCTCTCGCCCGAGCCCACAGCCTCAGCCCCCAGACGCCCTGCAGCCTGGCACGGTCACCCTCAGGGCCCGCAGCTCTCAGGAGCTCTGGCCCCGGCAGCCCAGACCCCAAAGAACCCGGCCTGCCCCTCCCTCCGCGGGCGGGAGAGCTCGTTCGCCGAAGTTCTCAGGACAAACGGAGGCTCCATCTTCACCCTCCAGCCTCTAGGGGAGGGGAGGGGGGAGAGTGACGGCCACAGTTCCGCAGGGCAAGTCACCAGGCCCGAGACGCAGGGCTGCGGTGAGGAGGTGGGCAGGGGTGCCTTCCTCCCCGGGACCTGGCCCGGCCTCACCGGAAGGGCCTGGGGGACGGGGAGAGCAGGTGACCCCACACCTTCCTTTGTTTTTAAAAATATGTATTTTTATTGATTTCAGAGAGGAAGGAAGAGGGAGAGAGAGAGAGAGAGAGAAACATCAATGATGAGAGAGAATCATTGATTGGCTGCCTCCTGCACACCCCCTACTGGGGATCGAGCCCGCAACCTGAGCATGTGCCCTTGCCAGGAATGGAACCCGAGACCTTCCAGTCCGCAGTCCAGCGCGCTCTATCCACTGAGCCAGATCAGCCAGGGCACACCTTCCTTTGTTGAACTCCCTCCTCAGTAAAGTAAATCCCACCTCGGGTTGAGCTTTCTTCAGCTACTCTCTACGGAGCACCTCCACGGGCGCCGGGGACAGGCCGGACACCGGCGATTACGCCCTTTGCAAGCCAGCGCCCCAGAACCGGGGAGCAGCCGCCGCCAGCCTGGAGCTCCAGACTCCCACAGACCCGAGGAAAGACCCAAGTGTGAGCACAGCCGCGGCCTCGTTTACAAAATGATAATTTAAAAAATAAATAAATAAAAGAACATATATTCTTCTAAATTTACTTTTCAATGAGAGTTGACAAGCCTCTCTTTCTTAACAGCCTTGGCCCAGTGGCTTCACCACCGTGTCTCCGTTTCCTCCTTCATAAAGATAAAAACGCTGTCCGATCTGGGGCTGCTGCTAGCACACATAGATCGGCATGGTTACTGGGGTTGTTGGTGTTAGTTTTGTCTCGGGTGTAAACAGAGGGCTCTGGGGGCACACAGATGAAGTGACTGTCGGACGAGGGAGCTATCTGGGAGGGCTTCCTGGAGGAGAGGGCCTTAGGTGTGGTCTGGGGGCTGGGGGTGAGGTGAGGGCAGCATATTCTGGGCAGAGGGAATAGCAAGAGCAAAGGAGGTCGGTCAGTGCTCTCAGCTGTGCCAGAGCCGGCCCTTCCTCGCTCTGATGACAAGCAGGTGTCCGAGATGCTCCATGTGCGGGAACAACGCAGTGCTCACAGCAACGGAGGTCGGCGGTGTGGCTATCCCTGGTTTACAAACGGGGAAACGGAGGCACAGAGGGGTCACGCCCCTTGTCCAGGGTCCTTCAGAGAGCAGGTGGTGGAGCCAGGGTTTGAGCCTGCAGCCTGGCTCGGAGCCTATACCCCAGCTCTGAGTGCTTTTGGGAACACCTGGGGTTCCAGGGAACCCCTCCAGAGTAAGGAGGCGGGAGCGGAGTAGGTGAGGCTGTGGCACCACAAGTCCTCTTCAACCTTGGCAGCGGCACTTCTTTCCCCATCTCCCCTCTTGGGGGGTTGCTCAGGATGGTGAGCCCTGTCCCGGGATCAGGGCCCTGGGACTCTGCAGCATGGCGGATGCCATGGCCTTCCAGGCAGTGCCCTCTCCCCGCCAGGCTCCCAGCATCCCCTGCTCAGCCCGCGGGGTCCGGGAAACGCTTGCCATTGCAAATTGCACTGAGGCTGTAAGTGAAGTGCCTTCCTCGGCCGACGCATGGCGCTGCCATCAGGGGGCCAGCATGTCCTCCCCTGCCAGCCAGAGCGAGCCGTCCCCAGGGCGTGGAGTTGCAGGGTCTGGGGCTGGACGGAACCTTGGAAATGATGAGACCAGCCCATTGGGGTGCAATGCTCCCCCATCCCCCTCGGGGTGGCCACAGGAAGTTGCTTCACAGGAGACAGGCTCAGGGATGGGCACGGGAGGGCTGCAGCGCCTCCTGCTGGCTAGACCTGCCTCCCCGGAGCCCTCCCTCCCGGCCCTCAGCTTGCCGCTCCCTCTGCCACACGCCGGCCCCAAATCCCTGCTGACAGCTCTCATGTCCCCTCCAGCCGTCTCCAGGCAAAGCCGCCCCTGCCCTTCGAAACCTCTCTCCGGTGACATGCATGGTTTCAAGTCCCCTTAGTGTCAGCACATTCACACTCGGGGAAAGAAAATATTGCCGCCCTCGCCAGCCTTCTGACAGCGCCGAGCTCCACGACCTGTCCCTGGGCGGAGGAGACACCCTGGGTCCCGGGGGGCGAGGGGATGGGAGACAGGCAAGGGCAGACCGAGGGCATCGGGAGACCCGGGAGGCAGGGGGAGGCAGGGGGAGGAGGACCAGGCCTCCTGGCTCCCATCCCAGGGGTGTCCTGGGAGTGAGAGGCGAGCTCGGGCACCCTGCTGCTCCTGAACCCAGGCCTGTGGCGGGCATGTCAGCTGATTAGGGCTCAGGATTCATGATCATCGGACGGAGTCCAGTAGGCTCGGCCAGGTCCTGTGGGGAGAGCCTGTGCTCCTACCTACCCACGCCACTCCCCGAGGAGCTGGCGGGGTGCAGCCTGGGCACCCCAGGAGGCGGCCCGCCTCAGGGTGGGCGAGATGCTCACCTACAGTCTTCCCATCCGTCTGCCCAGCACCATGGACAGAGCAGAGCCCATAAGCGGTGCTCAATACATGCTTGTTGCCAGGATGAGTGCGGAGGAACCCCAGGCCACTAGGAGGAATGATGACAATAGAGGCTGCCATGTATTAAGCACCTACTGTGTACCAGACTACAGGGTCCGAGAAGGCAGGGGCCCTGCTCTGTTGTTCCAGGATCCTCGGTGACAGGCTGGCACTCGGTAGACATTGGTTGAATGTTCAATGCCTGTCTTTGTTATCCCATGTCACCAAACAAGACAGAGAAGAGACTGGAGGTTTGAGAACCTCTCTTACACACACACACACACACACACCCTTCTTCCGTTCTTCCCTCATGCCCATCTTTGCCTGACAATTCCTTATTTTAAATATATATATGTTGATTTCAGAAAGAAAGGAAGAGGAAGAGAGAGAGAGAAACATCAGTGATGAGAGAGAATCATGGATTGCTGCCTCCTGCACCCTGCACCTCCCCCACTTCCCCCAACTGGGGATAAAGACTGCAACCCGGGCATGTGTCCTTGACCAGAATTGAACCTGGGACCCTTCAGTCCACAGGCCGATGCTGAGCCACACCGGTGAGGGCATTTGCCTGACAACCCCTGGTTTTTCTAGGCCAGGGGAACAGCGCCTCCTCCAGGAGCCCTCCGGAACCTCCTCAGTGAGAAGGAGCTTCTCCTGCCTCTGGCCCCCACTCCATGGTGCCTGCCCTGCTTTTAGGGGCCGTGATGAAGTGCCCAGCTCTGGAGCCAGGCTGTCTGGGCTCAGACTCTAGCTCTTATTCCTCCAAGCCCTGGGACCTGACCTGTGTGTGCGTGGTTTCCCCTCTATAAGTGGGGGCTCACAATAGTGCAGGCCTCCTAGGACGGTTGTGGGATTTAAAGGAATTAGCACCCCGAATGCGCTCAGCCTGATGCGGGATACGGAGGCAGTAAGTGCTAGCCATTACCGCAGCTCCGCGCAGGAGACCTCTGGGCATGGAGCGGGCACTCGGTGAGTGCTGAAATACTGAAGTAGATACACACATCTAGTTGTCCCCAGAGGACCGCAGAGGCGGGGGGGGGGGAGCGGTTCACGTCTTAATTCTGTGCCCCTGCCCCCGCCCAGTCCCTGACTCACCACGGGCGGGCCTGGGGCTTGGACAAGAGCAGCGTCAGTTGAATGCGTAGGGCGAGGAGAGGGGAGGGCGGAGGCCGCGGGGGCTGGGTGGGTGGCAGCTGGAAGCAGGCTGGGCTGCAGGTGAGCGCTGAAGACGGACCCATCCCTTGCCAGGGACCTGCCCCCACTCCCAAGTTTTCTCATCTCCTCAGCGAGCCATGATTTATGGATGAACAGAATCAAACAGGGCCGCGGGCTGCTGGGAGGCCCCGGGGAGCTGTGTGAGGGAACGGACTTCTGAGGGCAAGCTCGCCAGCTACCCCGGGGGGAGTGGGCAGGGAGCCAGAGGAGAGGGCACACGTACACAAGCCACAGACACAGACACCATGGCTCTCTCACACACGCATGGGCGCGCACACACACACACACACACCCCGCAGACTCACGGTTGGCACAGACACCCAAGCACGCACACATACATACACGAGCCACAGAGACTCCTTGCACAGACATCCATGTTCACACTCACACAATAAACATGCATGGGAACCCATGTGTGCAAACACACACACACACACACGCCACAGTGACTTATTCCTTGCACAAACACTCATGCTTACCTTCACCCCCCCATGCATGATCATACATGGTCATAGCCATGAGCAGATGCCCAGCCCACTCTGCCATCCATGGGGTCTCAGTATTCATGCACTTCCTCTAGCCTGGGGTCTTCGCCCTATGCCTGCACATGTCTGCCCAGATTCTGTCTGTCCTAAGGCAGAGCTGTGGGAGGAAAACCTGGGCTGTGGAGGCAGACGACCTGGGCTCAAGTCCCCCCCACCTCCCGGCCCTGGCCAGTGACCCTGGGAGGGCCCGTGCTGGGCCCGAGTGCTTTCCCTTTAAATGATGACAATAACCCCTGGCCTCCCCGGCTCGGGTCCTGTCAGGGTCACAGAACACGTCACATTCACCAAGCACGCGCCTTTTGTGCCAGGAAGTTCAACTGCACCATTCTGTGTGACTGCCACGACCTTGTACCACACACACACACACACACACACACACACCCCTCTTCCTAGTCCACAGAGGAAGACACGGGCACGGGGAGTTAAGGCAACTTGAGCCTGTCCCTTCCCAGCGACAGTGGCGTCCTCTGAGCCGAGGATGTGATAAGATTGTGTAATGTGCCGGGCACAGCCTAGCCACACCCCACCGCTCCCTACCTTCCGGAGGGCCCGCGTCTCTCACACCTGAGGCTGGGCACAAACACAGGCCACAGATACAGACACTATGGCTCTCTTCTCTACCCTCAGGGTCCCCCGACAAAGATGGCCTTCTTTCCCTCCCACATTTCCTTCTGCCTCCCCTGTACCTACGGCAATTCTTCTTTGGGCTAAGCATGAGCACTTTCTATGTCTTTTCCCCACCGGCAGCACCGGGAGGGCTGAGACCGCAGATCGCTCATCTCTGTAGCCCAGGGTCTGGTACGCAGGAGAGGCTGGACAGACAAGTGCTGAACAGAAGCCTGAAGCTATTCAGGGCTGCAGGGAAGCCCACCTCTTCCGGGAAGCCCTCCCTGATGACATGCCCTCACAGCCGTCCCTTTCCTCTCCAAACTTGAATTAACTGCCCCTCCGTCCATCCTCCCTCTTCTTGGGAATAGTCTTGTTTCCCAAGCAGGGCCACTAGGGCAACATCCTGTCTCCCCATTGCTTGGGGGTCTCCCTTGGCCCACCGACGAGAGCACAATGCAGGGAAGCTGCTGGATGTGCGGGAAACTTGTGCACACGGGCGCTTGCCCCGGAGCTGATCTGCACACGCCCTCTCTCCAGCCTTGCCAAAGCTGTTGCTCCACCACCCCCTCCCAGCCTAGACGGCTACCCTCTTCTGCACCCCTATATCCCAGGCCCCTGCTCTCCTTCCCAAGTGGCTGTACGCCTAGTGACTAATGTACTCGCAGTGCTGAGTCACGCTCGCAGCCCCCAGCGCCCCTCTGAGGGGAAACACTCCTGTGCTCATTTGACAAGAAGCAGCCGAGGCTCCGAAGGGCTCTCTGCCCACGAGCACATGCAGAGGAGAGCTAAGGCCAGGGCTGGCCTTGGCGTCTGTAAGACCCCAAATCCTGAGGCCCTCACTCTGGTCCACCCCCTGAGAGCTGAGCCTGGACATGAGTCATTCGAAGGAGCAGGAAGAGAAGACAGACACGGAGAGAACACAAGAGCAGCCAAAAAACGGACCAGAGGGCCATGCCCATTACCCCAAGAATTTCAGAGCCCCCCAACCCCTCTCACACACCTTTCCCGGCTCCTCCCTCCCTCCACCAGGCCAGACCTTGGCCTCAATCTACCTACAGTTGCGGGGTTGGGGGGCGGCTGAGTGCCTGAGGCTGGCCAGAGTGTGAGCAGGAGAGCAGGGTGGGGTGCCCAGGGCCCTGTCTACCATCTCAGAGGGAAAGCAGAGTGATGTTGGAGGTGGTTGGGGGTACATCTGCCAGTGGCTTCCCCTCTGACCCACCTGCTCCCACCAGATTCTGCACCGGGATGTGTTATGCCTCAGGGACACGCACCCCCTCCGCCCCCCAATTCCTCTGGTGGCTGCAGGATGATATCCCGTGGAAAGCAGTGAAAGCTGGAGTCCCAGGTCTCCCCACGAGGCATCCCTTCCCGTGCACATGAGCAGCTGGGAGTGGGAGGTGGGAGGGGATTTACAGGTGCAGAGCCTGCAGCCCAGGACTCATTGGGCATGAGAAGGGGGGGATATGTTTGGTGCCTAGCCCACCTCCCTCCCTCCTACTGACCCTACAAAAACAAACAAACAAACAAACAAACAAACACCAGAAAAAGGCCTGGTTGGGAGACAGCAACAGAAAAACCAATGAGCTACACTCTGAACCCAGACAGCCGGGCAAAGCGCCAGGCCTCCGTCATGACGAATACCCTGCCTTCTCCCGGCACCGAAACTCCCTGCGCGGAGCTCGAAGCCACCCACCTTGGGAGTGGGGGCCGTTCCAGGGAAGAAAGGAAATGAGATGGGCGGGCAGAAGGGAAAAAGGAAAGGAAGGGAACGAGCCAGGCTCTCGTTTCCCGGGAAAGCTGGGCCTTGGCCTGGCTCCCATGCCCTCCCCACTGGCTCTCCCCGTGTCCTTCAGAAGGCTGGCGCCACCCACAACCCCTCCGGCCTCTCCAGGGCGGGAAGGAGGCTGGAACCCGAGGAGGCCCTGGGGGATTGTTTGGGAAAGTTAAAAGGAGCCGAAAATAGGGGCTTAGGACGAGCAGGCCTCTTCAACCTTGACTGTAATAAAAACAGATAATGCGTGCGCGCGCGCGCGCGGGCGAGGGAGAGAAGGCTGGCAGGGCTGCCGCGGCCGGCTGGATGCGGACGGCTTAGGATGCAGAGGAGATGCAAAATGAATAAACAGCGAAGGAAGGATGACCCGGATGGGCCAGGAGCTGTTCCTGCAAGAAACCGGATGGGGGCATGTCAGGTCGGATCCACAAGCCTCACCAGGGAGAGAGGTCTGGCGAGCTCTCCGGACCGCACCCAGCCCTCTCCACCTCTGCTCTCCCTCCCCCGCAGACAGCACGGCCTTGGCAGCAGTGGCTCACATCTGTCCCACGCAGAACCGTTCACAACGTGCTCCGGAGTTTTCAGAGGGATTTACCTCCACCGTCCTGTTCAAGGGAGGTGATGGGGGTGTCTTCCACCTGGTGACCCCCTTCCTGCATCACAGCCACTCCCACCTCCCACAGTTCAAGGCTTAGGGAAGGCTTCAGTCTCTAGCCTCAAAAGAGGGGTAGAGGGAGCCCTAGTGGGTTCAGCTCAGTGGCTAGAGCATCGGCCTGGGAATGAAGGGTCCCAGGTTCAATTCCGGTCACCACTAGGGGGCGTGCAGGCGGCAGCCGGTCCATGATTCTCTCTCATCGTTGATGTTTCTAGCTCTCTCTCCCTCTCCCTTCCTCTCTGACACCAAATGCAAATATTTGTTTTTTAAAGAGGGGGAGAGGGAGATAAACCATCTGCAGGCCTCAGAAAGCTACTAAGTCCGGAAGTCATCAGGGTCAAAGCCACTCAGGATGAGCAGGGCCAGGTGCCCGCTCTGAGCAGGGAGCCAGGGAAGGAGGGGCTCCGTGGAGGGCCTCTCGGGCAGGAGTGAGCGGCGTGGGCAGGACCAGGGGCCTGTGATGATTAAGTACAGGCCTTGACCACTCGTTACTCCTATGAATAATACATCATTGTGCCTCGGCCTAAATCAGCTTCGTATTGTTATGAATAATACACGCTGCAAAGAAGCGGAGTGGGAACGGTGCGCAGTATTTTATTCGAGGACCTGGGAGCACTTAAGAGCTCCTCATGCTGATCCCTCGATTTTAACTTCTGCCCCCCCCCCCCCAGGTCACAGGCTCCCTTACGGGCCCCAACACCCTTCTGCCCAAGGCTCACAGCCATGAAAGCCACGGGGGCTAGGGATTTTGACCTGGGGGTTGGATGACCTGGGGATGGAGATACACTAATCTGTGTCTGTGTGAAAGCTCTTAGGGTCAGATCCTAGAGGTGTGTAGGAAGGAGGTGTGGGGGGGGGGGTTGACGAGTGGGAATTCGGTTGTGGGAGTGGTGGAGAGATAGCTGGGGATCTGAGTCCAGTCCAGCCACTCTCTGTGTCACGGTGGCTGTGTGACCTCAGCAACGAACTCACTTCTCTGGTCCTAAATCGCCTCGTTAGGATAGAGGGCAGCTGAGATTCCCAGTCAGAGGCGCCATTCTACATGTATTCAGGGATAGCAACCCATGATCAGGACAGAGCCCCTGAGCTCGCGCGCCCTGAGACCTGTCCGTGGTCCTGACACAGCCACAGCCCGCTGCCTCTGTCCTTGGTGCTGAAGCAGGACACGGGGGCTAGGGAACACGGTCCTGGACTGAGCCCTCCGCCAGGCCACCGTTCTCACTGCCCCTGGCGAGTGGGATCTAACCCCCGAAACCCTTTTGGGAACTGCAGCACAGGGGCCCCACTTTCCACTGTCAATTCCTCCCAGATCAGCCTGAAGCTGAAGCCCCGCCGAGCGACCAATGACCATCAGACCTAGGAGCTCCCTTTCTCCCAGGGAGGTCCCCAGTCAGCAGCCCAACTTCAGACACCAAGAGCCTCCCCACTCCAATGTCACATCCCATTCCCTCCCGGGAGCCCGCGGCACTGCCCCCTAGAGGCTGGCACTGGTACTGCGCTTGGAGCAGCCGCACAGAAGGTCCTCTGTGGTGGTGCTGGGTGAACTGGGAAGGAATTGGCAGACTGTCTCCTCCCCCCCCTCCCACACCACCGCCCCCTCACCCTTCCTGGGGCAATCTGGCGCCTGGAGCTTGTGGTGCCACCCAGCACCTGTGCTCCTGGCTGTCTGGCTGTGTCTGGTGAACCGCTCCCCAGTTCACAGCGAAGACAGCTGGACCAGGTGAAACTTTCTGCTCCCTCCTCCAAGGTACGCGGGGTAGACATCTTTAAATGTGACCTTTCCCCCCATGGCAGGGCCAGTCTACCAAGATGAGCACCGAGGCCTGTAAAGTTCCTTCTCCGAGGGCAGAGGTGCTCCACCTCACAGCCACCCTGAAAAGAAGCTTGCCCTCAGCCTCTCCCTAGGAAAAAGTGGGGGTGAGAGAAGGCCACAGCTGCAACCCAGGCCTGCCCATGAACCCCAGAGGTGGAGGCTCTTTGAGAAGCAAACCTGCTTGGTGTTTATAGAGGACTGCTTCATATTGGCCTCACAAAGTGTAAAACTTCCCCTCCTTAAAAAAAAAATAAGACAAAAAACAAATAACCACCTGAAGACAACACTCAAAATCACAGCTTCCCTGAGCCAGGCAGGGAGTAAGGCTAATAGCCTTTAATTACAGCAGATACTATGGCCAACGCCCCGAGCCGCACACGCACTCCAGGCCGAGCACGACGGGAAGAGCTCTGCCCACATTAAAGTGATCGGCCTTACACCCCCCCCCCGCCCCCGCCCCGGTGGGAAACATCATGATCAGCCTCCTACAGACGATGGGAGGAGGGTTCAGACAGGTGAGGGGACCACGCAGGGTGGGCCGGCTGGTGTGTGTGGAGCCTGGCACGGGACCACACCTGTTTGGGAAGCCCTGCTGCCCCTCCGGTGTCTCCAGGGCCACCCCTCCACCATCTTCCCATCCCAAAGATGGAGAGCCACGCAGGGGGGTGGGAGAAGAGGGGGTGGAGACAGCAAAACCACGGTCCCGCAGCTCTTCATAGCCGGCAAACAGCTTTTACTGCCTCCGTCCAAACCCTCCCTCAGGATGCCTGAGGGCCTCGTTTGAGTTTCCAGCAGAGAAAACTAAGGCTCAAGGAAATGAGCGGCTCGCCCCGTCCCACGGTGGGGAGTGAAGCCGAGCCTCCGGTGAACACGGTGGGACTCCCAGCCCAGAGCCACCCGCCCTCCTCCCCACGGCTGGGGTCCAGGGAGGGGGCGGGCAATGGGCCTTCATGCCCTGAGGGGCTTCCCAAGGCCATGACCTGGGCCACCTCCCTCCCCCTGCTCCCTAGGGCTGTCATTTGGCTCAGCTCTGACTTGAAGTCTCCATTTCTTATTCTAAATGAAAATTTTTTTTTTCCCCAGGCAATTACTTCCTGCTAATTAGGAGGCAAGGCTGCCAGTCCCTGGGCCCTGGGCTGACCCCTTTTCTCAACTCACAGGGGTGGGGGCGGCTACTGAGGTACAGGGTGGCAGCCACGGCCATAGACACCGCCTGGACCGGCCCCACCAGCTGAAGGAGGCCAGGCAGCCTTGGAGGGTGGGTGAGGGGGCCTGGCAGAGGCGCAGGGAGTGAGGGCCAAGGAACTGGAAGGAGGGAGGAGGGGCTCTGAAGGGGGGGAGGCGGAGGACAGGAAGCTGGAAGGAGCTTAGACACGCATGCAGGGTAAGGGGAGGCCTAGGCTCAGGGGCCGGGGAGATGCAGAGAAACGGGGAACATGTCACGCTGTAGAAAGGAGAGACCTCAGGGAGCAGAGAGACAAAGGGGGGCTCTCCCCTCTGCAGAGGGAGAGGAAGGAAGAAAGCACCCTGGGAAACGGTGGAGATGCGGGAAGTGGAAGAGGCAGGGGGAGACTGGGAGACTCCAGGAAGGGGAAGGAGAGAGGAAGGGCAGGGAGGAAGGAGGAACTGCTGGAGGAAAGCCCTGGAGAGCCGGGAGGAGAGCCGGAGGAGGGCCGGGAGGACGGCTGGCGTGGCAGCTCCCGGGCCCAGGAAAGGCTCTCTCTCTGTCACTGTCCTTGAGCCTCCCCCAATGTCAGTGCCCAGCCAGTTGGGCCTGCCTGCCCTCCTACGCACCCACAGGTACCGGCAGGCATATGGCAGGCCACCAGCCAGCGTGGGCCCGCGTGCTCCACTCACCCAGGGCAGCTGGCCCACCTCCTTCTCGCCAACCTGCCACCCCCTCTCGGGGGCTGAGCCAGGGACCCTCCTGGGTCACACGGCGACAGGGCCACGCTGCCCCAGGACGGGTGGTCCTGCCTTCCCACTTCACAGAGGGGGACTAAGGCCCCCGAGATGGAATGGTGCTTGTCCAAGGTCGTGGAGCAGGCATGTGACGAGGCCAGACACAGGGCTCAGGGGCCGAGTCCCAGTGGTGGGCCCTGTTCCCTCCTGGGCAGAACCAGTAACGGGAGACAAAGACAGGGCCTGGCTGTCAGCAAGGCAGTCCCGGATCCGTTCAGGCCTGGGGTGGAGGGGGGAAGGGAGCAAGGGCAGCAGGGGCTGGAGGGGAGCACAGGGAGTCACCCCGGACGTGGCATTGGGGGGGAGGGCTCCACATCTGTTTGCGGACACCATGGAGCATGTACTACGTCTCGTGCTCCAGCCATGTCCAGGCTACACGCAGGGTCTAGTTTACCCCCCACAACAGCCCTCGTAGGCACTGATGACTCTCATCCCTTGTCAGGAGCAGCCCAGACTCCCGAGGGCTGACTACGTGGCCAAGCCCACAGGCTGAGCAGCGCCGCAGTTCTGCCAGGTGGCTGGCCACTGCCCGCCCTGGGATGCCTCCGTCCTGGCGTTACCCTGCGTTCCCTGGTCCCAGCCCAGCCCTGGGCAGAATCCTGGCCCCAAATGCCAATGGGGTCACAATCCTGCATTGCGGGGGGCTTCGGGTGGCCCAAAGGGGGCAGTACCCTGAGGCCCCAGAGTTGAACAAGCTCTGTCTTAGGTGCTGGAGTCGGGGGTCTGGTGCTGGCCCTGCCACTAATGTACTGTGTGACCTTGGGCAGGCCCTTTGCCCTCTTGAACTTGGTATAGCCACCTATCTCATCAGAGGGAGGGGCCAGATACAGGAGCGGGTACACACATGTGCCAGGCCTGGTTCCAGGCAGTTTCCAGACAAGTCTCCCAACTGCCCTCCCAGGCAGGTGCCGTCACCCTGACGTGCCCAGGGTCACACGGCTACCCAACAGGAGGCAGCCTGAGGCCCGAGCCCCATCCTTCTGACCCAGAGCCCCTGCTCTGCTGTCCCTCCACCTCTCTCCCTAGCGACTCGCAGCTCCTGCCTGGAGCCCCCCAGGGGCCTGCTATGCCCTATGCACAGGCACACCTGCCATCAGGTTCCCACATAGAAGCACATGCTCCGTCATGTGTCTGCATGACACGGAGCATGCTTGCTTCCACACCTGCTCCCATGCTTTCACAGAGTTGCTGCCTGGAGTAGCCAAGTTTAGTCATACATTTCCACAAGCACCCTGGCACCAAGAAGGGGCCAGCCCGGCAGGTCTACACACGCACACACACACACACACACACACACGTGCCCCCCATACACACACACACACACACACACGCACGTGCCCCCCATACACACACACACACACACACACACACACACACACACACATACACACGTGCCCCCCATTCTGGGCACGGGCTGCCTTGTGGGGGCCGGGCCACGCCACAGCACACAGCCACCTGGCAGTGACGTGGGTACCACACCCCCCGTGCCTGGTGACTCACACGTCACACTGCGCACCTGCCAGCTCCCCCATCCAGGCTGCCTTCCTCACGCCTCGCCCCTCACAGAAGTGGCACCTTCTCCAGGAAGGAAGCGGGCACACGCCCAGCTCCCACGGCCCGGAGATGCCAGCCGAGCCTGGGGCGGAGAGGCAGAGAGGCCCTGACCGGAGGCTCTGCGAACCCTGGTGTCCACGGGACCTGCCCAAGACCGAGCCCTCCCTTCGGTCTGCATGCCAGAGCTGCGTTCTCCAGACCCTAGAGATGGTCCCCCTTTATCACTGCCAGCTCTGGGGCCAGAGGGGGGACCCGGGGGCCTCTGCCCGTTCCTCTCGAGAAGGCCGTGGTGCCACCAGGGCTTCTCTGGCCAAGTTACCATTGCACCCCACACCCCATCCCTGGTCCCTGCTCTCTCCTCCCCCTGCCCAGGCATCTTGGAGTTCTGGGTATTTTTAGGCCTCAGCTGACAGGCTGTGAAATCGCTCCCTTCGCACCTCCCCGACGAGGCGGGGGCTGGAGGGGGAGGAATGGGGTTGGGGGGCACACAGCCAATGCATCGGGCTCCTCTGGGGCTGGCAGGTGCCAAGCAGGGGTGAGGGGTGCCTCCATGAGCCAGAGCATCCTTCCGTGGTGCCTGCAGGAGGGAGAGGGGACAGGGTGGGACGGAGGCGCCCCCGTTCCGGGGAGCTGGGAGCTCAGGTTTTAGGGGACACCCTCGGAGTCCGGCTTGCAGCCACTCCCAGCTCCCGGCACTCCCTCCCAGCAAAGAGCCGAGAGACAGGCTGGCTTGGGTCCCAGTGGGCTAAAGGAGGCACCAGGCCGCGCAGGCCAGTGGTTACTGAGCATCTCGCCTGTGTGCTACTGAGTGACTGGGAAGACACGCCGCCTCTCCGGCCTCGGTTTCCCCCTCTGTACAACGGTGCTAGCGACACCCCCTCCCAGGACAGCTGTGAGGGTGAGAGGCAGGGAGGAGCACCCTGGACTGAGGACCCAGCAGGCACTGCCAGGAGGTCCTCCCCGCCACTTCCTGTGACCTGCCCAGCCCGTACCTCTCCTCCTTCCTGGGAAGGGGCCCAGAGTTCATCCTGGCATCAGGCCCCCTGGTGCTCCTCGACCCTCTCCCGGAGAGGAGCAAAGCCCCCGCTAAGGAGGGTCGCCCTGGAGGCCATCCCTGCTGCAGGGGACACACACCCTCTCCATGCAGGTGGACCCCAATACCCCGAGGCTGCCAGCACCTCAGTGTGAGTGAAGTGCTGACCCAGGGACGACCCTAAGGAAGTGAGAAGACAGACCAGGCCCTGCTGGGAATGGGCCCCTGTGCCAGGGGCCATGGGCACAGAGAGGGGGTGGCCGCCTAGTTGCCATGGAAACAGGTTGGCAGTTGGCTCTGGTGGGGTCTGGCAGCTGGAGTAGGATGGTCCTGACGCCCAGGCTGAGGGGTGGGGTGCAGATGCAATCTCAGGAGCGTGACCTGGGCCCCGGGCCTGCCCCTTCGGCTCTCCATCCCTCTCAGGGGCTCCATCCAGGCCCATCTGTCCCCTGCCGCCTCCTGGCCGCCCCTGACCCACCACCAGCTTTGGGAGGGCAGGGCCCTGTCCCGTGGCTGCTGCAGACCTCCAGTGTGGGTGCCGGGCTCAGCCCTGTGCAGGGGAGAGGTCCTAGCACTGCGGGCGCTAAGGTTCTTCATGGCGATCTGCGTGAGAGCCATCCACGGCTCTGTTTTAAAGATTCAGTTTTTCTGTTTCAGAACGCCGGGGCCTTTGGAATCTGACCCACCCCACTTTCCCAAGCCTGAGCCCCTACCTGACCCCAAGGACCGCCCTGAACTCCTACCCCGACCCCAAGGACCGCCCTTCAGCCACACCGCTCACTGGCTGCTGCCTCAAGAGGCCAGGACTGGTCACACCTCGGGCCTCGGCGTGTGTGTGGTCCCCTCCACAGCCAACGGCCCGCCCCTGCTCGCTCACGTGGCAAGCGCTTCCTCTTCCTTCAAGACCCACGGCCCTGGCCAAAGCTCACACTGGGTTTGGAATCTCAAACTGAATTTTTTTGTGTGTGGTTTTTGTTTTTGTTTTATGGTTTTTAAATTGATTTTGAGAGAGAGAGGAAAGGAGAGCGAAAATGAGACACATCAATATGAGAGCAAAACATCAATCAGCTGTCTTCGGCGCCCCCCCTACCCCGCCCCCCCCCGCCCCCCCTGCCGGGGATGGAGCCTGCAACCTGTGCATGTGCCCTGACTGGGAATTAAACCAGCAACCAACCAATTGAGCCTGGGGCGAGGGCTCAGACTGATTTTGTGGTTTTTATTTTGTTAATCCTCACCTCAGGTATTCCCTCCAGGATCTTGAGAGAAAGTGGAAGGTAGGCTGGGACGGGGAGAGAGACGCATCGATGCGAGAGAGACACACCCACCGGTTGCCTCCTGCACGAGTCCCATCCTGGGCCGGGCATTGAACCCACAGCCCAGGCATGTGCCCGGGGCCTGGAACCTGTGCAGAGGCCCTCGGTGTGGGGGCCTGACTCTCCAACCACTGAGCCCACCGGCCAGCCCTCAAACAGACGTTTATGGGCAAGTCCCGCCTCCAGCTGATGTGGTGACAACTGACTGACACTGCCTGGGTGCAGCCTCCCTCCTGCTCCTCCCCCGGGGCCGAAGCAGCCGCCTCCTCCTCCTCCTCGGAGCTCCGGGAACCCTCGTCCCACACACCCGTCTCTGATTCAGGGTAACCTGGTAGCAGCTGCCACTGGCCAGGCGTGGACTCTGTGCCCGACTCTCCGCTGAAGGCGTTTCCCCGTTATCTCTCCTCATCCTCTACCCCCCTGGGAGGTGGGAAGCATCATCACACCCATTGCACAGAGCAGTAAACTGAGGCAGAGTGGTGGAGTAACTAGACCTAGCGTAAGCGTGCCAGCCCCTCGCACATACACAAGCGCCCAGCGCATAGCGAGTGCTCCCGGAGCAAAACCCCCCGGTCTTGACTGCACTGTTGTTATCAGGGGAGGGGACCCAGGGTGTTGAGTGACCTGAGGGGGTTCCCTTAAGCCGAACCCCTTTATCAAGCCTGAGCTCCCCCTTCCTGGAGAAAGGAGCCCTGGAGCTGCTCTGTGGGCCGGGGTAAAAAGAGGTGCGCAGGGAGCCCCAATATCAGGGCCCGGTGGACATGGGGAGCCTGAGGGGTGCCGGGGTGAGCACAGGCTGGAGACGCCCCCGGAGCGGGAGGGGGTGCTGTGTGCTGCGGAGCTGGCCACTCGCGGGTCCCGCTGCCTCTGCCCCGCGGTAATGAGCCGGATCCAATTTGTACCCAGGGCCCCGCGGGGAGCAGCTGCCGCGGAGGGTTTGAAGTAATTTAATTGGACGTATTAGCCACACAGCATCTTCCGCTCCCCTCGTGCAGGCCTCCCGCAGCCCCCTCGTGGCCTCCCGCACCCCGGCCACCCTGCCCTGTCTGCGGGGGGAGGGGGAGGGAGGCGGTGCACTGCACCATCCAGCACCAGGACCCCCGCCTGTTAGGACCGGCCCCTCGACACCCCTCTTCTCTTGCTTTCCCGGCTCCTGGGGCTCCGGAACTGGAGGGCCAGCTGGGCTCAGTGGGCCCCACGTTCTCCCCTTCCTCTGACGCAAGTGGCTCAGCCCTCTCGCTCCTGCTCCTCTTCGGGCAGAATGGGTCTCCCCTTTCCTCCCCAGCCAGTCTGAGAGCCCCCCGCTTCCTGCACTGCATGAAGGGCACTGAAGGAGCAGGGCCACCAAGATGGGGGTGCGGCCTTACACACACACACACACACACACACACACATACACACACACACACACACACACGCACATACACACACACGCACACGCTCACACACGCACACACACACATTCACACACACACACACACACACATGCGCGCGCGTGCGCGCACACACGCACGCTGTCATGAGAATACCTGTATCCATCACACCAAAGAGCCAGCCCCCACATGCCTGCAGGCCACACGGCCAGGTGAGGCCCTGCTCCTGGCAGATGGAGGCCTCCGAGGCAGCCAGGCCGGCAGGTGGCAGGGCGTGGCGGGGCAGGCAGGGCCCCTGGAGGGCACAGGCCCCGCCTGGCTGGCACAGGGACCCAGGGCCAGGGCGCCGCCCCCCCCCCCCCCCCCCCCCCGACGCCTCCCGTCACAGCTCCCCGGGCGCCTCCTGTGCTTCGCAACAAACGCGCTCGTTAGCCGCTGTTGACAGCGGCGAGGCAGGCGGACGAGCAAAGCGATTACTGCGCCGGCCCCGAGGCCACCGCACGCAGGTGCGCTCGGGGCAGGATGCGTCTGCCCTCTGGCCCCGCCCCCCTTCCCATTGCGTGTGGCCCCACCCAGTCACCAGGCCAGTGGGCTCCCAGCCCGGCCCCACGGGTGACACCTTCCCACGTGCGTGTCAGGCGGGAGCTCAGAGCCCCCCCGGAGACGGCCCGACAGGCCAGCCCACATCCCAAGCCACTGGGCCCAGAATTCCAGGAGCCGGCGCTGGGCGCCGTCCAGCCCCCTCCACAGGTCCCGCGCTGTCTGCCAACTCCGTCCTGACCCTGGGGATCCTGCTGGGTGAGACCGGAGCCCTGCCCTCCAGACACGAGTTGGACAGGGCCCAGCCAGGCTGCCCCCGTGGCCCGGGGAGTCAGCGACTTCCATGTCCATGGAACTGGCACAGTCTGCCTGGCACCATTGACTGGGGTTCCCTGGCAAGGCAGGCGGGCACCCGGGCGGGGCCTGGCACGGGCTGGCTCTGGCACCTGGCCAGACCAGCGACTGCCCCGACAGAGAGCGGGCCTCACCAGTTGCATGTGCCACCTGCGGGGCAATGGCCACGGAGCAGGGCGCCCTGGGCCCGCCTGGGCGGCCTCGGTGCCCCCAGGGAGGCTGTGCCGCCGGCCGGCCGGCTGCTCCTCCAGCCAAAGCCCCGCTCCAGCCTGGGCCTCCTACCTGCCACGAGGCTCCTCTCCCGCTCCTCGCCCTGCTGTTCCCGCCTCACTCCCCTGGGGGCAGCAGTTATTGAAAACGGTCCATCAGATTCAATGAGGATTCCAAGCCCCTGAGAGAATGGGGATGGGCAGGGAGGGGGAAGAGAGGGGGCAACCACCCACTCCTCTGCCTTTCCCTGAAGACCTCCTGCAGCCGCGAGGGGTGGGGGTGTGTGTGTGGAGGGAGGGGCCAAGGGGGCAGCCCTCACGGGCACTCTGTTGCCTTCCAGGACCTTTGGGCCTGAGTTTGGGGTCAGCCACGTCCCAGCTGCCCAGGGCCTGTCTTTGTTCCCCCGACACCCACCCGTTCCTGTGCTCCCCGCTGTCCTCACCTGTCACCTGCTGGCCTGGGTGCTCCCGCCCCAATGCAGCCTGCTCTAGCCCCCCTTCCCTGATGAGGAGGGGCTTGGAGGTGATCTTGCGCTCCCCCCCACCCCACAGGGCCCTGCACAGCATGAACCAAGGGTCCTGTCTCCACGGGAAACACAATAGCTGAGGAGCACCGGCTCCCCTGACCCGAGCCCTACGGAAGCCATCCCTCCCGCCCTGCCCCGCGTTCCAGCCCTGCTCAGCCTCAGGTGCCCCCAGGTCATGGCCTGCTGGGGGATCATCTGAACGTCAGTCCTAGACGCTGACCCAAGCCCAGACACAGGCCAGGGAGGTCTGGGCCTGTGCCGACGGGGCGGGGGGGGGGGGGAGGGGGGGAATGGATGGGTAGAGGAAGGTCGGGGGAGAGTCTGCCAGGGAAATGGTTCAACAGAGCCAGGCCCCTTGGGCCATCCCATACCCCAGCCCTGGCCCCTAACCCCGACAGCCTTCACAGAACATGCCTGGTCTGTTCTTCCAGCCACCCCCCCCCCACTCCTGCCCCACATAGCACTCAGCAGCACTGCCCTACCTCGTGCCCAGGGGCCTGGGCAATCCTTCTGCCTCGAGAGAGGAGACCCACCGTGCCAAGGCCCCGGCCCATGCAGGGTCCCCCCCATTCTCTCCCGGAAGGGCCTGCCCAGCAGAGTTGCTGCAGGGAGCAGAGCATTAACAGGTGGAGCGGGCGGGACCTCAGGCATGGCTGCCCCCAGGGACAAGCTGGCAGAGAGCCGGGCTGGGCGGGCACCCTCCGGACCTGGTCTCTGTCCCCACGCGCTGTGGGAGCTCAGCCTCTGCCTCGCTGGCCCTGCTCACTCGCTCACGGCAAGGTCACCTCTCCCTCCCTCCCTCCCTGCTGCCGTCCTGCCCGCCCACGGCCACGCTGACCCCTGCAGGCGTGCTGAAGCCCTGACTGGGCTGGGCAGGCATCGGAGGGACACAGGGAGGCCGGCCTGGGGACCACAGGGGAAAGCTGCGGACGGGGAGCGGGCTGTGTGGCTGGGGGGCGGCAGAGGCGTTTGCAGGCAGAGCTGGGGAGGGAGGCCGGGCGGAGTTGGGCAGAAGCTGACGGGAGTCTTCCTTCTTCACTGGGCCCCAGCTTCCCCCACGCTCCCTGGCTTCAGCCTCCAGAGATCTGGGTGAGAACTGCCCGGGGACCAGGGCCCCAAGTGGGACAAGGGCACAGCCAAGTGGGAGGGGCGCTGCTCCTGTCGGTCCCGTGAGTAAGGACTTCCCCGTGGGCTGGGCCCACGGAGACAGGCCCAGTGAGGCGGTACCACCAGGACCCGCTGGAGCCAGCTGGGGACGGAGGAGAGGGGGGTAGGACAGGAGAGTAAGGCGTTTTCAAGGACTGGGCCACAGGTGTTCCTGGGAGTGGGATGAAGGGGTCAGGATAGAAAAGGTGCTGGGCCCTGGGGGACCAGAGGCACCGGCCCGAACCCCACAGGGATTAATTTGCCTGTCTCCCTCCCACCTGGTGCCATCCGAAGGAATGGTGGGGGGACAGAAATAGGGGACACATAGGCCTGGCTGGAGGAGCAGAGTCTGGGATGAGCTGGGGGGGGGAGGGCGTCTAGCCTGGAAAACTGTGAGGTTACAGGAGGTAGGCAGGGGTGCTAAGGACACAGAGGCCAGAGGTGGGCACTGGTGGGCACGCAGCTGCAGGGGGAGTGGGCAAGACAGGGAGGCCCCTGCCAAGGGGGGAGAGGGAAGGGTGTGGGGGCCCCAGCACTGGGCTCTAGGCCTTTCCCCTACAAGACGCCAAACACAGAAAGTTGGCGTCCGTGGAGAGGGCAGGGGTGTTGTCATGGTGCCAGGCCTGGGCGGGGGTGGGGGGGGGGAGAGTCGGAGAGAGGACAAGGGCACAGCACCAGGCCAGGAACCTATCCGAAGAGGGGAGGCTGCCAGCCTGGCTGGGCCGGGCCGGGAGTGTCCTTCCTGCCTCTCCCCGGCCATCCTCACTCGTCCCCCAGAGCTGGTCTCCGCTCCCCACAGGGTGAGCCGGGCAGGAGAAGGCCCTGCCCTCGGCCCAAGTGCTGGGCACTGGCAGGTCGCCTGTGTCCAGAGGAAGAGAGGAATCTTCAAAGGCAACGTCCCTCCAGCCATCGCATTCGCCGATGGGCACGAGGCTCCGGGGAGGGAGACTGAGTCTCTCTCCTGAAACCTGAGTCCTGAGAGCGGGCAGTGCCTGGCACCCGGTCTGCCCGGTGGCGAGGCGGCTGCAGTGGCCGGCGGGGCTGAGAGGCAGCTCCTCAGGAGGCAAGGGCAGACGGAGGCGGCCCCCAGGGGAGCCTGCAAAGTGGGGCCGGGGCTGCCCGGAGCTCTGGGTCCCTGCTGTGGAGGGTCTCAGAGCTACTCCCGCCCTCGGGGCCCCCACTCCCGCACCAGTGCTCCCCGAGACTCCTCTGAGAGCAAGTCCTCAGGCCGGGGTGATGTGCTTGTAGCCTCGGAGGAGAAACCCAGAAACTGAGACACCCCCCCACCCCCTGCCAGAACGGGCAGCCGGCTGGGAGTGCGGGGGCCTGGGGTGGGGCACCCCGGGAGGGAGCTGAGCCCAGCCTGGGCAGGAGCTGGAGGGGACCTGCCTACAGGTGGGCACTGCACGAGGAGGAGGCGTCGGGAGCCAAGGAGGAAACAGCAGGGCGATTGCCCAGGGAGGGAAGGAGGGTTTCTGGCTTAGCTGCCAGGATGCCAGGATGCCAGGATGCCAGGACGCCGAGCAGACTTGGGCTCCAGGCCACTCCCCAGGCTCCAGCTCCGGGGAAATGCAAAGGAGCGGCCTTCCGCCACCCTCCCCCGCAGGGCAGGAGTGAGTTTGGGGTTCTCCGAGCCCCCTCCCCAGGCCCAGGAGCCCACCGCCCCTGGCACCCCCAAGCTCATCCATCCATCCGGCTCGCGTTCTCTCCAGGTGCTCCGGCCCCCCTCCCCTCGCTCCTGCGGCGCCCCAGCCCCCTCCCCTGCGGCTGCACCACATTCCCGCTTGCCCCCTGGCACCCTCTCAATTCACAGCTGGCACCGCCGGGGGCACCGCTCCCCAGTGCCCACAGCCTTGAGCACAAGCTTCCGGGGATCCTGGTTGGTCCTGGGGTCCCCCAGCGCGGGCACCTCCCCTTCGGGGCGCCGGTGCTGGGGACCCGGGGTGCCAGAGGCGCTGCCGCTCCGGAGCCGGCGCCTCGCTCCGCCACGCTCGCTGTCCTTGGGCTGCGGGGCGCGCGGAGGGGGGGGGGGTGGTCCTTGTGGGGACACTGCGAAGCCGGCGCCGGGCATCCGGCCGGGCAGGGCTTGGACCCCAGGAGGCGGGGGTCCGGGGTCCGAGCCGTGGCCGCACACGCCCGTGCCCGCGGCTGGGATGACCCTGGGGGAGTCCGCGCGGCTCCGGCGGCCCCGGGCTGGGCTCCGAGACGGCGGCGCCCCGCGCTGCCGCCGTCCTGCCCGCCGGTGCGGGGCGCCCGCCCGCCCGCGGGGCCCGCTTACCTGGGCTGGCCGCCTCCGGGTCCCGGTACATGGTCCCCGCGTCGCCGGCTCCTCCCGGGCTTCTCAGAGCCGCCCGTGGCCGCGCGCTGCTCCGCCGCCGCCGCAGGGCATGGGGCCCGGCGCCCCCCGGGGGCGGGTCCGAGGGCGGGGGCCGCGCGGGCTGCACGGGGCCGCGGAGCCGGGGAGCGGGGGCCGCCCGCCAGCCTCCCGCTGCCGCCGCCGCCGAGCCTCCTCCCTCCGGCCCGCGCTGCGTGTGCGTGCCGGAGCGTGTGTGAGTGTGTACGAGGCGTGTGCGTGTGTGTGTGCGTGTGTGTGTGTGTGTGTGTGTGTGTGAGAGAGAGAGAGAGAGAGAGAGCGCGCCCGGGGCACCGCCGGCGCCGCCCGCCTGCTGCCGCCCCTGCCCGTGCCCGCTGCTGCCCGCTGCCGGCCGCCCGCCGCACTGCAGCCCGCGCCGCCGCCGCCCCGAGCCGCCCCGAGGGCACCGCCGCGCCCCGCGCCCCGCCCGCCCACGGCCCCGCGGGGAGGGAACCGTGCCCTCCGCTGGGCGCTTGGAGCCTGGGGTCCCGCCGCACTGGGCGACCCGCCCCCGGTGGCAGCGGCCTCGGAGCACGCCGGGCCGCGGTGCCGGCCGCCTCCTCCGAGGTGCCCTTTGATTCCGCTCCAAGAGGCGTTGAAATCCCGCCCAGGTTTTCCGCTCGGTGGCGGCTCCAGGGCGTCAGCTCGGGACTCCGCGCCGCCAAGGTCCCGGGAAGACGGGCTGGTGTGTGCGAAAACCAGGACTGGAGTTATTTTTGCCAGGCTGAGCCTGGATCCGCTCCTCTTAGTCCCCCAAGCTTGCACACAAATGGAACGGAAAAGTCTAGAATGGCCACCCTTGGTGGAGGACTAGCCCAGTGACGTCCCCGCTTACGCCAGTCCCTCAGGAGAAGAAAAGAGACCTTTCAGCCTGTGCTCACCGCCCCCCTCCCTGTTTTCCTGCACAGCGCCCCCCGCCCCCCTCCCTGTTTTCCTGACCTTGCTTTAGTGGGTAGGAAAGAATCCCTCTTTGGCTTCCAACCCTGGGGCTCTCTTGGTCCGCTCTGCCCCTCTGTTAGCTCAGCTCAGTCCAAATCAAGGGAACCCTAGCTCCTCTTTCTCCGCAGAATTGGTGTTTGATTCTGTGGCGGAGAAGGGTGTGTGTGTGTTTCTTCCATGGGTTTGAAGGGCCTGGAGCCAAACCATTGGTGGTTTCAGGGATGGAGACCTCCTGCACACACTGTTCACCCCCCCCACACACACACACACACAGGCACACAAACACACCTCCACACGGGAGAAGCAGACACAGGAGTGTCACCCAGCACAGCAGCGGCCTCAGTTCAGGAAGCTCCCCCACCCCTATCAGCAGCCTGCTCCCCCCTCCGCTGAGAATGCAGTTCACAGACAGCCAGGCTTCCTGGAGCCCAGGCTTCCCACTCCCACCCTGACAAATCCACTAACCGGTTTCATCCTGCACGGCTCCCACCCAGCTCACCTCCATCTTCCCACGGCCCAGCAGGCAGCAGCACCCACAGGGACAAACCTTTGTCTCCAGTCTCCCCCAGCAGATACACACACACACACACACACACACACCCCTCCGCCCACAGCTCTTCCGGCTGGGGAGCAGACAAGGAAATCCCCCAAGCACCCCTTAGTGAAGATTGCCCCCGTGGGGACAGATTTCCGTGGATGGAACGCCCTCATTAAACTCAGAAGGAAAGGCGGCACTGGTAGGTTCTGGCCCACAATTCCTCGGTGGCCGTGAATCGCAGCCCCCCCCCCCCCCCGGCCCCTGCTTCAGGGCCATTACGCTTCCTACACCCACAGGCAGCCGAGAACCCAGGGCCGTCCCACACCCCTCTCTAGCCAACCTCAGCAAGCCAGCTTCCACCTGAGGCTCAGGCTCTTAGGCTCGGCTGTTCCCGGGCTCTCCCCTCGGCTGGCAAAGAGCAAATAGTGCCCCTCTTACCCCCCTGCCTCCTGTCCCCTCCCCAACCCTCCCCACACCAACGGGCACCACACAGAAGGGTCCCCTGTTCAGGAACCCGCCCACCCCTCCCCCTGCACTCCACAGCACTCTGAGCGCATCTAGAATCCCGGAGTGTCTCCGAGGGGGCGAGGGAGTGGGCCTCTGAGAGGTCAGTCGCCCAGGGCGTCCCACAGGTGGCAGAGGGGCAGGAACTGACCCAGGGAGCTAACGGCCCCCCGAGCTGACAACCCGGGGAAGGGGCAAGAGAGCCAGGGGCGGACCCCTCGGTCCTGACTGCAGCCTTCGCCAGCGTCCCGGGTGAGATGCTGAGGTTCCCGAGGAGACGTGTGGCTGCCCCCGTCGGAGAGCGCACAGCCTGTCCCTCACGAGCAGCCGCCGGGACAGTGGTTGTTCGGAAATGTCAGAGCTGGAGTGTCCAGCGGACATGCCAGACCCACCCGAGGAGACTCTGTGGTGGGAACGCAGGACCTGGGGGTTGCCTGCCGGCCTCACCGACACCCTAAGCGTGCAGAGGCACCCTTTCCCGGGGCCCCGGGCACTTCGTCCAGAGGTGGCCGTCGTTGGGAAGAGGAGAGGATACAGGTCTGTGCGGTTCTGTCCCTCACAGCTGTGTGACCCTGGGCGGGCGACCTGGCGCCTCGGGGCCTCTGTTCTCTCCCCCGTACCACGGGGACAATAGCGGCCGCACCACTTCCTTCCACTGTGATGGAGATGGAGCGAGAGGGAGGACTCGGAGCACTTGGCATGCGGCACAGAGCACCCAACGTGTTGTTAGGTATTGAACACGAGGCGCCACCCACTCCGCGTTTCCATGTTCTGCCTGTCCAGGAAGTCCTTCCAGATGTCTGACCTCTGCGCCCTCCGGCTGGGCCACCAGCGGGCACTGCGAGCGTCTGCCTCCTGAGCCCTCCGGGAGGACTGGGCACAGGCAGGAAACGAAGCCGGAGCCGGAGTGAGCAGGCCCTCTGCGAAGGGAGACCAGCAGGTGTGCCTCACGCGGGCCCTGGCAGGCGAGGGCCGGGGCCTTGGCTCTCAGCACCGCCCCCCCCGCCTCCCCCCATCCCCCTCTCATTCTGTGAAGCTCTGGAGTCCCGTGGACCCTCAGGCCTGTTTCCAACCTGGCGCTGCCATCAGGGCCCAGGTGTCCTGGGTCGGCTTCGGGAGGGACGTTCTGTCCCCAGGGAGCAGCTGCCAGGCCCGCGCTCTCCTCACCGGGGCCCTTGAGGCCACCTGGCTCTGTTGCTAGGCCACGGCTGGCAGGCAGGGCTCCTGGCTCCCCTCTGGCCTCTACCCGTCACGGTCTCCACGCTGCTGCTGCCTGCGCGGCTCCGTCCCACGGCGCCCTGGCCCGCCCCCGTGGCCGGGGCTGAATTATTAACACAAGTGCTGAGGGAGCTGTTTGTGCAGCTCACGTGCAGAACAGACACCCCTCTCTCCTTGTGGCCAGAGACGCGGGCTGGGCATTTGCCTGACCCAGGAGAGACGGGCTCAGAGACCAGTCGAGCCAGAGGATGTGCCAGGTCAGGAGGGAGGACCTGCTCGGCCACCTGTCCCTGCAGCTACCCCATCCCCAGGCGGCCCTTTCCTCCCCAGCAGAGGGCAAGAGTCTGGAGAAAGTACAAGCATCAGATTCACAGCCGTCACCTCCCCAGAGAGGCTGTAACCGCAAACGCCCAGCAGCCGCTGCCACCGTCTCTGTGCCCACCTCGTCACAAAGGAGACGGGATCAATGCTTGCTCATCAATGACCTCTCCTCTCCAGACCCAGTGACCCCTGAACCGCGAGGCCCCCCCAGGGTCCGCACAGGCCACACTTCCGCCAGTCCTGCCGTGGAGGCCCGATGCTAAAGCTGCAGGTCCTGCCACTAGCTGGCGGCTTGGCCTTGACTGGTTCCTGGATGTCTCTGGGCCTCTGTTTTCTCCTCTAAAATAGGGCTAAAGCCCTGCCGGTGTGGCTCAGTGGCCGAGTGCCATCCTATGAACAAGGAGGTCACGGTTTGATCCCGGTCAGGGGCACGTGCCTGGGCTGCAGGCTCCACCCCCAGTGTGGGGCGTGCAGGAGGCAGGCAATCCATGATTCTCACTCATCGCTGATGTTTCTATCTCTCTCCCCTCTCCTTTCCCTTCTGAAATAATATATATATATATATTTAAAATATATAATAAGGCTAAATAATTGCACCACACAGGCCTGTGAGAATACCCTGGGGAGAAGGCTAGGCAAAGGCTGATGGTCTGTTCTGACTCCTTGGGGTGACCCCTGGCTCCCAGCACCCTGCTCACACTGACCTCCCCCAGCCCGGGGTCCCCATTCCTCCCACTCAGGTCAGGTTGCAGGGCCAAAAGCATTCTCTTTCCTAAACGCCTTCACCAGCCCTGGTATCCCCAGCTTTCTCCCTGTAACCAACACCCCATCCAGATTCTGACTCCGAGTCTCTCTGCATGGCCATCCTGACACCCCCATGTGCTTTGGCTCAGCCCCTCAAACCCTCGGCACCCCGAAAGATAAATCTGTCACCCTTCTCCTGGCCAGCCCCTGCGTGGGATGGCCCCAGCCTCAGTCAGAATCATGACCTCGGGCCTCTGCTGAGACACCCCCTTGGGTGCACAGTGGAAGTGCCTCAGCTTGTCCATTACAAGCTGGGTGACCTGGGACAGATGGCTCTGACCCTCAGAGCCTCGGACGACCAGCCTGCACCATAAGAATGTCAGTGTTTAATGTTTTTTTTTTTTTCTTTTTTAAATATGTTTTTATTGATTTCAGAGAGGAAGGGAGAGGGAGAGAGAGAAACATCAATGATGAGAGAGAATCATCGATTGGCTGCCTCCTGCATGCCTTCTCCTGGGGATTGAGCCCGCAACCCAGGCATGTGCCTTTGACCGGAATGGGAACCTGGGACCCTTCAGTCCGCAGGGTGATGCTCTATCCACTGAGCCACACCAGCGAGAGTTTGGTGTTTAATCTTGATTTGGCCTTGGACTCCTTTGGGAATCTAATGAGCCCCGTGGGCCTCTCCTCCCTAGAAAAATGTACATCCAGATATAGACACAGCATCTGCCCATCATGGGGCGGGGGAGTGGTACAGGCTGCAGATAAATGCCCCTGTCCTAGGGGCCTACGAGGTGGGTTCCGGCTCTGCCAGTCTGAGCCCAGCTCTCTGCCCTACTCACCCTCCACACATCTATTATCCGCCCTGGTGGGGGAGAGGGGCTGGTGGCCTATCCCCACGACTCTCCCTCAGCCTCCACCGCCCTTCCCCCAGCACTACGCGCGGTGGGAGCCAGCTTGCCGGCCGCTCAGACCGGCTCAGTCCCCCTCAGAGCCCATTGCACCGGCGTCACCTGCCTTTCAAGGTATTTAAAGGTTCTTTGACCAAATGCTGTTTGATCCTCGGCTGACGGGAACCACGCTGAGCCCTTTCTCCGGCAGCCCCCGGGGCCCCGGGATCAGCGGCGAGCAGGCCTTTTGAAAGTGCAGAAACCTCCTGTGCACTGTTCAAAGCCCGGCTCCCGTGGCCACGTTCCCGGAGCCCACACGGCCCGCTCCAGCCGCCACTGCCGCCTCCAGCCGTGGCCTAGTTCAGTGGCCGGCAAACTCGTTAGTCCACAGGGCTAAATATCAACAGCAAAACGATCGACATTTCTTTGGAGAGCCACATTTTCAAAACATAAACTTCTTTTAATGCCACTTCTTCAAAATAGACTCGCCCAGGCAGTGGTGGCATTTTGTAGAGCCACACTCACGGGGCCAAAGAGCCGCATGTGGCTCATGAGCCGCAGTTTGCCGACCACGGGCCTAGCTCATGGGACCTCCTAGCGCTAGAAGGCTCTGCCTGCAGTGGCCGGACCCCAGGCTGGAGCCCGCTGGAAGAGGCTGCTGCAGTCAGGCCCACGCCTGCCAGCGGTTCCCCATCTGGTCCGAGTAAGTGTCCCCCGACTCTGGCGGGACACCCCTCTTCTTCCTGACCAACGGAGGCTGCACAGACCTGCTTCCGGCGCCCATCCAATGAGCCCGGAGCCTGGGGCTGAGAGGACACAGGGGCTTAGGGGAGACCCGGGCGCAGGCCTCGGTGGCCAGCACCCCTGAACTCATGACCTTCACCCACTCTGCCAGCCCGATCACAGCTGGTGCCACTCCCCAAGGGCTGGCAGAAGCCTGAGAGCCCCCGCTGCACAGTCCAGAGGTGTGGAGTCAGAGATGGGGGATGTGGCATTGGACTCAGGGCCACCACACTCCCCTGACAGGCCCCCACTGCCTCCTTCCTCCTGACCAACTTGGCCCTACCCACCCAGAGCGTGGTCTCCAGTGGGGCAGGGCTGGGGCGGGAATGCGGCACACAGAGGGGCGCCTGGGAGGCCGTGCCGGTGGAAGCCGGTGGATTACGGTGTGGAAAGAGGATTCGCCCACCTTCACGCTCGCCACGGAGAAGCACGTACTGGTGCCTCTGGCCTTGGGTATGACACGTCCCAAAGGAGCCCCATCCCTGGGACCGAGGCCCCAGCCCTGCGCCCCGGCTGGGGTTGAAGACCTGGGGGGGGGGTCCCCTTTCTCAGCCGGCAGAGGGCTATCAGCGCTGGGAGCTGTGACTGCCCAGTTCCGCGCGCCTGGCTCTGGCACTGGGGGGCTGGGAGGTGAAGGGCACCGGGCCCCCCCTCGCTCAGGGCTCTGGGGCTGTTGGACTCTGGGCCCAGCCAGACCTGGCGCCAGGATCCAGCCCGCCCCTGCAATCATCGTAATGGCAGCAGCCACCCTTTATTGAGCTCTGAGGGCTGCCGGGCCCAAGTGCCAAGTGCAGAACACACATTATCCCGCTAATAGTCGCCATCGCCTCCGCTGCCTCCGCCGAGGAAGAAGTTGGGCTGTGATTCCCGGGGAAGGCGAGGCGGGGCAGGGAGGAGGCTGTGGACCCGAGGGGGTGTGGCTTTCCGGGGGTCACACGGCCAGAAGGGGTGAGCGAGAGGGGGCAGCTGGGAGTCCCACCCGCCCCGGCCAGGCCTCGAGCCCACGTGCTCAACCCCTGCGCTTTGCTGCCTTCTAACCCGGACTTCCCTGAAGACGGGGGCTCCAGGGCCGGCTCTGCAGCCCAGTTCAGCCGGCTTGTGGACGTGGGGGCTCAGCAGAGGCGCGGCAGCACTGGGAAAGAGGGAGGAGATAGGGGACCACCCCCCTTGCCTCCCGAATCCCCCCTCTTCCTGCTCCCGCCCCTCGCCAACTGTGGGCGCTCCCCAAGGCTCTGTCCTTCGCTGCTCTCTCCGTCCTCACCCCACACCCTCTCCTGCATGAGCTCATCCCCTCCGCTGCCTTGCTTTTGCTTCAGCCCGACTCCTGGCTCTGTCCCTGGGGCCCTGACCTCCCTCCCGCCCCAGCCAGCCAGCATCCGCCTTCCTAACGCAGCATCTCCACGGGGGTGAGAGGCAGCCCCCACTGGGACCTCTCCAGGCCTGAGAAGGGCCCATCGCTCCCCCAAGCCCAGATCAGCTCCCCAAAGCCGCTCACGGCTCCTCCCTCCTCCCCCACCTGCATCAAACCCGTCTCCAGATCCTTCAGACCCGCCCCCTGTGGAGCCTTTCACGCCCACATCACAAACATGTCAGCTGCCTCCCTGAGTCGGACACCCACAGCTCCTCGCCCCGCTGCCTCCCCCCCGCAACTGTCCTGGACTCCTTCCATCCAGCCCAGCGCCCTCTCTCCCTGTGACTCTCTGGTGACCCCATCATGCTGCTCCCAGCACCACGCCCCAGGCCGCTGGGGGCCCCCCACAGCCTGTGGAGCCAAATGCGAGAATCGTTGCCTGACACTGAGTCTCCCCAGCGTAAGGGCCCTGCCCCGCCTTGTCATCTTGCCCCGTGCCCTACCTTCCGCTCAAGACTGCTCCTGAGCTTCCGCCATGTGTTTCCACCCTTCAAAGCCCAGCTCAAATGCCACCGCCTCCAGGGAGCCCTCCCTGATTCTCCCAGGCAAGTCTGAGCTGTGCTTATCCTTCAGCAAGGCGCTGGGGGATTGTCTACTTCGGGGGTATTTGTGGGCCTCTCCGGTCCTGCTCCCTGCCCACTCCCTCACCCCTGCCATGGAGCGGAAGCTTTTCACGTCAAGCATTGCCCATTGCTACCCATCTTCGTCCTCATTCGTTTTTTAATGGAGCCTTTCGGCGGACACGCCACTGTGTGCTGGTGCTACGTACAGGCATCCTTACCCTGGGCTCCTCCTCTGGGTAATGGGCACCCAGTGGGGCAGGTGCTACGGGGAGGGCGGGGGGGGGGGATGCTCAGGGCACATTCAGGGGGTCAGTCCGCCCTGGGCAAGCCTTTCTCCCGGTTCCTGAATGCCCCGCCCGGGCCTAGGCCCTGCGGGGGAACGCCAGCCAGAGTAGGACCAAGCCCCGCCCTCCGGGATGGTGGCTACAGAGCACGGTGTGTGTACAGGTGCGGGTGCGAGCAAAACGCGTGAAACCACAGGAGACAGAGCAAGGACTCCGGCCTTGGAGAAAGCCAGGGGCTTCCCAACTGCCCGTCCTCACACCTCTTTCCTTCTTGCGGAATAAGTTGGACGGAGAGGAAAGGGCGCATGACAGAGACGGAGGAGAGCGGATGCTGTGGAGGGAGGACTGTGACGGAGCCTTGGCACCACGTTGGGACGAGGTGGCCCTGCCTTCTCCCCTCCCCCCCCCCCAGCGTGGGGATCTGGGGGATGGACCAGCTCACGGATGTGCAGGCCTCTGGACCCTCAGGAAGGAAGGGTGTGTGTGCAGCCCGGCCGGCGTGGCCCAGTGGGTGAGCATTGACTCAGGAACCAGGAGCCCACAGTTCGATTCCCGGCCAGGGCTAATGCCGGGGTTGCCGGCATGATCCCCAGTGGGGGACGTGCAGGAGGCAGCCCATCAAAGATTCTCTCTCCTCATTGATGTTTCTAACTCCTCTCTCGTTTCCTCTCAGAAATCAATAAAAATATATTTTAGAAAAGGACACAGGTGCTATTATTAGTCTCCCATCGGACCAGTGAGCCCTCCTTCCAGAGCCTGCTTCCCCCTGGGAAAACCGGGAGCACCCCACCACCTCGATTCTCCCTTGTTCCCCCGTCTGCAACATGAGGGTGTGGGATGAACTGGCCCGGGGGTCTCTGGCTCCGGGCCCCTCCCCCCTCCCGCTCCCTCCTGCCCCACATCCCAGCTGCCGCCCTCGGGAGTCCCCGTGATGTCACAGGGCCACTCCCCGGCCTGCTTGTCCTTCTGGTCAAACAAGGCCACGCAGACGGTGAGGCGTGTGTGGACTTTTCGGCCGGAAGCTTCCCCATAAAATTTTGGGCACAGATTTCCGGCCTGCATTCTGTGCGGGCCCCTCCCTCCCACCCAGGTCCCAGGCAGTCACCCTCTGGTCATCGTGGGCTTCTCCCTTGTGGCCAGCCGTGCTGGGGCCCAAGATGCCCCCGTGAGCGGGGTGGAGGCTGTAGGGGCGAAGAGGGAAGCTCCCCCATAAGGCTCCTCCCCCTCTGACGTGGGCTCCCTGCCTATTTCCTGTGCTGGCTAGTGTCCCCTCCCCCCCGTTAATCAGACACGTCCTGGCGGTGTCCCCCCTTTTCCTTGCCCTCACCTTGAGGTGGTGAGAAGGCCTGGCCGTGCCCTGCTCCTGGTTCTCTCTCCAGTCCTCAGTCTCCCTTCCCTGGGGCACTGCCCAGCCAGGTCCCGGCTTCTCCCTGGCTTCCTCCCTGTGCCCCTGGCGCCAGGCAGCTCCCCGTCCCCCCACCGTCCTGTGGGCATCAGAGCAGGTGTGACCTTGTTGCTTTTCAGCTCAAAGCCCTCCCAGGGGGCCCATTGCTTTTGGGGAGAAGCCCACCTCCTGTCTGACAAGCAGGAACCTTCCTAACCCAGCCAGAGAGGGAGAAGGAACTGGCTGAAGGACAGTGTGTGTGTGTATGGGAGGCCCATTTCAAGGGGCGGGGTGGGGGGGAGTGCAAACGTGGGGAGATTGGCAGGAGCCCGGAGTGGGTGCCCAGCGGGCATCAGACACACCTACTGTGTGCCAGGCAGTCTGCTCATGCTGCTCCTACTGCAGGGACCATGCGAAGACCCCACCCCCCCCCCCTAACACACACACACTATGGGAGCCGGCAGGGGCAGGAGGGGGGCCAGCAGCCTCAGCACGTGTGAGTGGTGGCTGTGGTGGGGGAGCGAGGGCAGGGAGAAGCGGGTGTTTTCTGGAAAGCTGGGACGGTGGAAAGCTGAGCAAAGATGGGGAGGGGGGAGAGGGGGTTAGCCTGCAGTTGCCTGGGTTCCCCTGCACCAGGGTCAGGGGGCAGCCAGACAAGGGCCCTGCGTGGGACTGCACCCCAGGAGCTGGAGGAACAGCAAGGGGGCTTGTGGGGCTGGAGCGGAGGGAGGGAGGGAGAGAGGGAAGGAGGACCAGCAGAGGAAGCCAGGGGAGGCAGGGGTCCTGGGAGAAGTCTGGGAGCTGGGGGCCTGGCGGGCTCTGAGCAGAGGAGGTTGAGCCGAGCTGAGCTGCAGGTGGGAAGAGGATGCTGGCTGTGGAGAGAGAAGCAGTGGGGGGCGGCTGCCACAGCCCGGGGAGGCAGGAGGCGGCTCAGCCCTAGACGCAGGGGGTGGTGAGCGTGGTTGGACGGGAATCTGTTCTGAAGGCAGAACCCACAGGTCCTGATGGACGGGAAGTGGGTTGCGGGGAAAAGGGGGGCGGCTTCTGGCCGGAGCGCTGGGAGGAGAGGCTGGCCGTGGACACGGAGTGGGAAGTTCCTGTCAGAGCAGCATTTCTCTATCCACCAAGCCACACTGGCTGGGCTTGGCGGGAGCACTGCTGACGGAGGGGTGGGGGTGGGAGCCGGACTGGAGTGGGTTTGAGAGAAGCGGGAGGAGAGGGAGGATGGCAGCGGACACAGCTCCCAGGAGTCTCCCCGCTGGGGAGCAGGGAGGCGGGAGCTGCGGGGACGTGGGGGCGGGGTGAGTGTGCCTTAGATGGAGGGGGGCCGGGGTCTGTCCCTGAGGGGGGTGATCTGGTGGAGGGGCCGGGGATGAAGCGAGGAAATACTGATGCTGCTGACGGCCTCCCCCGCCCCTGCCGGCTCCCGTAGTGTGTGTGTGTGGTGGTGGTGGTGGGGGGGGCGGGTCTTCGCATGGTCCCTGCAGGACGAGCAGCACACGCAGACTGCCTGGCACCCAGTAGGTGTGTCTGACGCCCCCTGGGCACCCACTCCGGGCTCCTGCGTTTGCGCTGGCGTGGGGGGACTTGGTGCAGGCCGTCCTGGAGCGCGGAGCCGGCTCTGTGTGGAGGGGCTGGGCGGGGCGCCCTGGCGGGCGGGACTGGGAGGAAGGCCAGTGGGTGCAGGTGCGGTGGGGGCGGGTGCCCACTAATGTGGAGGGACTGGGTTGTGTTCCTTTATTTATTTATTTATTTCAGGATTTTAATATTTTAAAATATATATATTTTATTGATTTTGTACAGAGAGAAAGGGAGAGAGATAGTTAGAAACATCGATGAGAGAGAGTCATCAATCAGCTGCCTCTTGCATACCCCCTACTGGGGATGTGCCCGCAGCCAACGTACATGCCCTTGACCGGAACCGAACCCGGGACCTTTCAGTCCCCAAGCCGACGCTCTATCCACTGAGACAAACCGGTTTCGGCTGGGTTGTGTTCCTTTAAAACAAAACAAAACAAAACAAAACATTGTTGTTGATTTTTAGAGAGAGGAAAAGAGAGAGATAGAAGCATCGAAGAGAAAAAAACATCATCAATCAGCTGCCTCCTGCTCACCTCCCACTGGGGAACCAGCCCACAACCCCGGCCTGTGACCCGACCCGGGCCTGGAACCGTGACCTCCTGGTTCCTGGGCCGATGCCCGAGCTGAGAAACAAGCCAGGCCAACAGCAGAGGGGGAGAGGGAGGGGGAGGGGGGACAGGGCAGAGGTGATGAGGGGCGGGAACTCTGCTCTCAGCCCCTTCCTGCAGGGATGGGGGCAGCCAGTGGGCTGGGTCAGATCTTCGGGCTCCCCACCACTGAGGAAGGACCGGCCCCCCCACACACACACCGCTCAGCTCCCACATGTGTGCCTGGCACCCAGGCAAGGCTCAGGGGGGCAACAGCCGGCCAGACAGGCCCAGGGCAGCCCCGGACGGCCCAGCTCAGCCCATGCCAGGGCCCGGGCACCCCCAGAGCAGAGCCCACCCCTAGCTTAGGCGAGGACAGAGGCAGGGGTTGGCCCTCCCAGACCCCACCCTGCGGACGTGCAGGCAGCCGGGCCCTTCCTGTTTCCACGCCACCGCCCTGCCCGCCTTCCCTCCGGGTCAGCCAGGCAGGATCTGTCTCTCTCTCTCTCTCTCTCTCTCTCTCTCTCTCTCTCTCTCTCCCTCTCTCTCTCTCTGCAGGGCCCAGCGCTTTCTGGACTTGTGAGCTTCTAGACCTGGGCCTTTGGGGCGCTCTAGAAAATTAGCCACTGGCCAGCCCCTCCCCGGAGGCTGGAGGCAGGGCCTGTGCTGAGGCCCTGATGTGTGTGTGCGTGTGCGCGCACACATGTGTGTGCATGTGAGTGTATGTGTGCGTGTGTGCATATGTGTGTGTATGTGCATGTGTACGCGTGCATATGTATGTGTATGTGTGTATGTGTGTGAGAGTATATATATGTGTGTGTGTCTGTGTGTAGGGAGGGAATAGGAGGGGTTATGGGGCACATCTGGCCTTGCCCTCCTCCTCCAGGGGGCTGGCCACACGCCATGGAAACTGGGATGGAGCTGGCGCCTTGGGAGGGGCTCAGGCCTGGGGACCTTCCTCCCGGAACCTCACTCACCCACCGCCCTGCAGCCCGAGGTTGCCAGCAGCCTCCCTCTCCAGAGCCGTGGAGAGAGCCGATGGCCGGAGTGGGCGCTGGTCTGTGATGAGGTCGCACTGCTCCTGGCCGGTCCCAGAGGCCAGCAGGAGGGTGGAGGCAGCCGCTGAGTGCCAGGACAGTGAGGCTGAGTGCGGGTGTGGCCAACGAGGTGCTCAGCACGCTCGCCTCTAATGGCCCCCCAGCACCCATCGCCAGCTCGGCTCTCAGGCTCGCGGCCGCTGGCACGGCTGCCTGGCTCCCTGCTCACTCCTGCGTCCTGCAGGCGGGCAGCTGAGAGACCGGGCCACGGGAGGTCCCCGCACCCCCTCCCGGGAGCCCAGAGGGGCGGGCAGTGACCACAGGCAGGGCCATGGCACAGGGTCTGGGAGCCGCCCTGGGGCTAGGGACCTCAGTCACCACCCAGCCACTCCCTCCGGCCTCTGCGGGAGAAACAGATGGAGTCCACGGCCTGGCCTGAGAGGGCGCAGTAATTCATTCCAGGACCCTGGCTGCCTCCCCGGGCCACGGCCCTGCAGGGGCTGGAGTAAAGGCCACCCTTCCTTTGCCCGCTAGTGACTGAGGGCAGAGGTACCGAGGTGGAGGGAGGACAGCTGCGCCCGCACGGAGGCCAGGCAGCGGCCTGGGTGCTGGGAACACAGGGCCGAGTGAGGCCGCGCCCACCGCCTCACCCTGGGCTCACTTCTTGCATTAAATCCTTGAACCCCTACATGGTCAGCATTGCCACGCCCACTTTACAGATGGGGAAACCGAGGCTCAGAGAGCCTAAGCAGTGCGCGAGGCCCGCAGGCAGCGCACAGAGCGGGGCTCGGCCCAGGTGTGGCAGCCTGAGGAGCTGTGTGGCAGTGAGGGCGTGCGGGGCCACGCGCCGGGCTCCGGGCTCTCACCACCGACAGGAGTTCTGAGCCTCCAGCGGACGAAGCCCCAGGCAGGAGCTCCCCTCGCCCCCCGCAGCCCCGGCGGGAGGGACAGGACCCCGGCCCGCAGGGGCAGCCTCCCGGCTCACTTTCCTCCTTCATTGGAGAGATCATTTCTGATGTCCCCCTGACGCTGCCCATCTGGCTCCACGGGCTTGCTGAGCCCTTCGGGGGGCCCAGCCCGTTCTGGGGATCAAGCCAGGATCAGCTGTCCGTGCTGCCCACCCCATTCCACCCTCTCCCCACCCTCTCCTACCCCCCACCCTCACCCCACCCTCCCCACCCTCTCCTACCCCCCACCCTCTCCCCACCCTCTCCTGTCCCCCATCCCACCCCACCCCCTCTTGCCCCCACCCCACCCTCTCATCCTCTCCCCACCCTCTCCTACCCCCACCCTCACCCCACCCTCTCCCCACCCTCTCCTGTCCCCCACCCTTACCCTGCCCTCTCCGTATAAAACAGGAAGGGAAAAGTGACCTGTCTCAAAGCTGGTCCTAGGGCTCCCCTTCACCCTCGGTCCCCCTTGTCCCCACCCTCGGTTCCCCGAGTCCCCACCCCACCTTCGGGATGGCTTCCCCACCCCTCTTCTATCAACCCAAGGGGTGGATCGGTGCCCCACTATCGCCCCCCAGGGACGCTGACGGGTAGGGCCGGGGGGCGGTAGGGCCGGGGGCGGGTAGTGCCAGGGTGGGGGGGAGGGGAGGCCTGGGTGGCAGTGGGAACTCCGTGGAGACCACGCTCAGCAGCAAGTGTTTCTCATCGTGGCCCGCCTGCCAGGCTGTGGGTGGACCATTCCTTTCTTTTCTTTTTTTATCTCCATCCTGAGTGGCTGGGAGGGAGGAAGAGAGACTCCGGGATGGGAGCCAGGCCTGGGCTGGGCTCAGCCTGCTGAGCACCGGCAGCCAGGGTCCCCCAGCCCACCCCTGTGCCCGGGCCCCATCCGGGCTCCGTCCTGGCTGCTCCCCCCCTGCAGGTCTCTCCCCACGTTAACCACAGGGGCCTGAGTGCCCCGCCCATTTCACAGCCGAGGCTCCGAGAGGAGAAGTGACAGGCAGATCAGGGGGACAGGTGGCCAGTCTGCTGGGGATCCCGGCCTTTTCAGGTGGGGATAGGGGTTTGGGAAGCTGACCCAAAGGGAAGGAATGACCTTTTCTCTCATTAGAGGCTGGAAGGAGCCGTGCAAACGGGAGAAGCAGAGACCAGCCTGTCTACAGAGACTTCCCAGAAGCCCCTGTGCTTCCTCTACCCTCTAGGCCTCTACCCCAGACCTGTCCACCTGCTAGACCCCACTGACCCTTCAGGTCATAGTGTGGGTGCTGCCTCCTCCGGGAAGCCCTCCCTGGTTTTCTGAGCCAGGCAGCCCCAGTGCGTGCTCCGGCTGCTCCCGGGCTACCCCACAGAGCACCCACCACCGGCGACGGAGCTGTGTTTCCTGAGGGCAAGGCTGTGCCGTATTATTAGCCTCTGTTATCGGTACCCCACGACCCAGCGTGGAGCAGGGTACACAGCTCACCCCAAGAGCTGTTCGTTGGGTGACTGAATGGTCACCGACAGAGACCAACTCTGTCCCAGGCCTGGGCCGAGCCCAGCCGCATGGAGCACCCCCATGCACAGCGGCCCCTCCCCTCCCCCCAATGTCCAGAGGGAGCCTGGGCGAGCTGGGACGGAGCTCAGGGAAGGAAGGAGGACCTCGGAGGAAGGCTCCTAAGAAGCTCCGGCCGGAGGTGTGAGAGCCCCTAATGACCAATAGTTTGGGTCAGGGGTTGGGGGGGCGGCTTAGTGACCCCGGAATAGCTTGGGCCCCTGGCTGCGCCCGCCCGCCCACCACCCCGGGGAGTAAGAGGCATCTGTTTGGTCCAGGGGAGGCTGCTCAGCACCGACAGCCGCCCGTTCAGATGGGGAGGCCGAGGGGCCGGCCATGGGGACTGACCACTGAGCGCCCTCAGAGCCTGGTTTACCCAGAAGCCTCCTCTGCGGCTGTGTGCCCTGGGTCCCAGAGGCCCTCCCTCCCCACAGGGAGAGGAGAGGGGCTCTGCCCTCATCCAGCCCCCACCGGGACTATGGCAGAAAGGCCGCACACGGACCACATTGGGATCACCTCACTGCTGAGCCCTGTCTCCCTGTGGGATCTCATCCCTCCTGGGCCTCAATTTCCCCATCTGTCAAGACCCCACCCTTCTATGCCCTGCCCCTCCCCTTCCCCTGCTCCAGCTTCCCTGCGCTCTGACGTGGAGGGCCTGCGTTTCGCTCACCGTGATGTCCCAGGGCCCAGCAGTGCCATCACATAGCACGTGCCCCATTGATGGCGGTGGCAACCCCCCCCCCCCACCGGCTGCAGGTCTCCCCCCCCTCCGCTCAGCCCCCAGGTTCTGCCCGGGCCTCTGTGTCGCTATGCACACGGGAAGCCTGTTTCCAGTCCACCCTCTCCTTTCCACAGTGGGTGCGTGGGAGCCCGCGCATCTTCTTTTAGATCCCGGAGTGGTCAGGACGTGTGCCAGGACGCGTGCCAGGCCTCAGTGGCACAGCCAGTGCTCCTGGAGGTGTTTACCGCCTGCCCTGACTCACCCACCGCAGAGTGGAGCAGGCTCTGCCCGGGCTGGGCCCCGGCACAGGGAAGCCAGGGCGCCCGGTGTGCAAAGCCCCTGGGACCCGGGAGCCGTGTTCGTGTGTGTGTGTGTGTGTGTGTGTGTCTGTGTGTGTCTGTGTGTGTCGGGAGGGCCTCCCACAACAGCCCGGGCCCAGGGGAGCTGGCACCGGGACCTGAGGGGCCAGGACTGAGCTTTGACCCGGCTGAGCCTGGAGTTCTGTTTGGTTCCTCCTCAGCCGAGGGTATTTTCCCACTGATTGTCAGAGGGCGGAAGAGAAACATCGATAGGAGAGAGACACATCGATTGGTTGCTTCCTGCACACACCCCGACCTGGTGCCAGGGATTGTATCTGCAATTTGCAACCCAGGTACATGCCCTGGACCAGAATCGAACCCGGGATCCTTCGGTCCACGGGTTGACGTTCCATCCACTGAGCCACACCGGTCAGGGCCTGGCTAACACTGGCTCTTGGCCTCCCTCTGGGCGCCAGGGCGCTGGGCTCGGAGGAGAACCGCCCAGACCTGACCTTCAGGGCCTGTGGCCTGAAGGAGGTGGGTGTACTGGGGAGACGGGAGACGCAGGTGCGGTGGCCGCCCCCCAGTGGGTCTCCTGGCGAAGGGGCAGCACGTGCAGATACACAGAGGCCGCACTCACACCCCAGCGGGAGGCCGGGAGCCGGCCCTGCCCTCCTGCACGTGACCTGGCCACTCCCCGCCCTGGGGGGGGGGCACCTGTAAAAGTGGGGGAGGGTGTGGCATGGGGGAGTGCTCAGGGCTGGTCCTAAAAGCTGTCGCCGGCCTCCCCTGTGGACAGAGCTCTGTAGGAGCGGGAGGGAGTGAGTCACCTCAGGGGCCTGGGCGGGGGGAGCGCCCGGTGGTTGCCGCGGGACAAACAGGCTGTCTGTTTAGGCAAGGAGGGGAGCGGGGCGGCCCGGCCAGCCAGTCCCCTGGCCTCTGGGGCCCGGTGTTTGCTGATGGAACCGGCAGTCAGGTGTGTCAACAGAGGGAGGAGGCGGCCCCGAGCTGCACACACACGGGCTGTCCCTGGTGTCATGGAGACACCACGCAGGGCGCGGCCGGCGGAGCCCCGTCTGCTGCCCCGGACGCTGCTCACGGAGCTGCTCAGAGCGCGCGGCCGGGGCTCCGGGCACCCCCGCCACCCCCCCCCAGGCTTGGCTCAGCCCAAGGGGCCAGCAGGGCGTGCACCCGCTCTGGGAGGACACAGCCCCCCCGCCCAGGTCTCCTGTCCCTCCCCCGGGGAGTCCTGGCGTGTGGGTGCCAGGCCTGGCGCCGCCGCTAGCCGGATGGGCCACCCCATCAGTAGTTTTACTCTCTGAGGGCGAGAGCTGCGGAGAGAAGCAGTTCCCCCAGGGGACCCCGCCCCCTTCCCCTTCAGCCAGAGCAGCTCTGTGTGCCACGCAGACCCGGGCAGCCCCTCCGCGCCCGGCGGGGGTGCAGTCAGAGGAGGCAGCCGGGCCTCCCAGCCCAGAACCCAACCCCCTCTTTTCTTTATTTGAATTAAATATCTTTTATTGATTCCAGAGAGGAAGGGAGAGGGGGAGAGAGAAGTAGAAACTCCGGTGATGAGAGAGAACCATTGATCGGCTGCCTCCTGCAGGCCCACGCTGGGGATCCAACCATGACCCCCTGGTTCCTAGGTCGATGCTCAACCACTGAGCCACACTGGCCGGGCAGAGAGCTCCCCCTTTGGAAGGGGAGCCCCCAGTCCCAGAGCCCGCCCTGGGGCTGTCACTGGGCAGGTCCGGGCCGGAGCGGGTTCTTGACTTCGTGCAGGAAGGATTTCACAACACGCGTCCAAATGATTTATTAAAGGTGGGGACAGCGCAACAAAGGAAGGGCTTGAGGTAGAAGAAACAACAGGAGGAGGTCAGAGAAAGGGGGGCCCCCGAGGCAGGCTCGGGGATTGGCCGGGCACGAGCTGCCGCTGCCCGCTGCTCCCCTGGGCGCCAGCCTCCCGAGTCCCTTAGGAAACGGACAGAGATGCCAGGCGCGGGGTGCTCTGGTTCTCACCCCGCCGCCCCTTCCTCTTGGCCAGGGGGAACCCTCGGGGAGGTGTCGGGGGAGGGTCTCACCGGGATATGCATGAGCTTTGCAGGTATGTCCGTCCGTTTGTGGTTGCTTCATCCACGGGTGTGCGGACGGGTCAGGGCTTCATTGTAAAGAGCATCGCGGAGTACGGACCATGGCGGTCTGTTCTGGGGCCCGGACTGTAGGGACCGTGTTTAGGGGAGATAGAGCCTCGTGGCTTATCGGCAGCCTGTAAATTGCTTATGTTGTTCGGCCTCGTCGGGTTATTTTCTCTCCGTTTCCCTGGTTCTACGCGTGGCCCTGTGGCCCCGAGAGCAGGCTCCAGAGGGGCTCAGCCTTCGCGACCACTCACCGGCCAGGTGACTGAGGCGAGCCTCGGGGCCTCATCCGTGCACGAGGGAGGAGCACCTCCACCAGGAAGCCCTCCTGGCTCACAGGCTTCCGAGGGGCCCAGTGGGTGCACCGTGCGCCCACACTGCTGTCGTTCTTACTGGGACCCCGAGGGCTCCTCCCAGTTTTAGGAAGGGGCAGCCATGGGGAAAAGCCCCCTCCTCCAGGCAGGGCAGGACAGAGGGGCTGAGGACCCCCCAGTGGGTAGGCAGTCTGGGGTTGGGTGGAGCTAAGAGGTGCCTCGGGCCCCCAGGCCTCTCCTTCACAAGCCCTCCACACCACAAAGAAGTCAGCACCCAATCGTCCTCTGATGGACCCCACCGCACAGGCACCCAGGCCCCACGCTGGATGAGCACCTCCGACAGCCATGGGGACGCTGAGGCTCCGGGGCCAGGAAAACAGATCGTTCCGTGTCCATCAGGGCCCAGGCCAAGCCCCCAGGCCTCCCGGGTCCCCAGCCGGACGCCGGCCACGTCTGTGAGGAGCCGGGGAGGCTCACAGCATCCTAACCCAGGCTCGCTCCGCCCTGCCCTTTCCGGGGCCCAGCCCCCCTGGGTGCACCCTGTGGGGAGACCGACTCCCCAGGAGGAGCAGATGGCGCGGGCCTGCTGGGACGGGCTGTCCCGGAGCCCAGCTGCTCACAGATGTGGGGGCGGGGGATGGGGGGTTAAAGGCAGGAGCCCTCGGCGGCTCGGTCTGAGTCACCGGCAGCCCGAGTGGTAATGAGCTGATTAGGGTCATTACGGGCTGATGACGGGAGCGCACGGCTCACCCCAGCAACCGCCGGCGACGGGAGGATCCCGCGCGGCTCCCCGCAGCCGCGGTGGCCTTTACACGCCTCATTAGGGCCTCCTGGGCGTGCCCGCCGTCCGCTGCCCAGACATCACCCGGCCCTGGGCGTGGCAGGGGGCACTGGAGCCTGGCTTGGAGCCGTGCTGAGCGGGCACGGTGATGCCCACCCAGGGAAGCCGGTATGAAGGCCCCCGTCCACCCGGACCCCGCTACCAGGGCCTGTGCTTACCTGCCTGGCTCTGAAAAGAGAGGGGCCCCCGTGCGGGGCCAGGGGCACCGAGGCCTGTGCCGGGCAGCTCCCTGCCCACTGGGCTTCCTGTCTCCCCACCTGCTTCCCCTCGAAGGGCAGGAACGTGACTTCGGGGCACGCCGCCAGGTCTCTGCGCCTCCGTTCCTGCAACACAGGACTGTTCCCTGAGCATCTCGCCAGGTTTAGAGGTGGCGTGTGGGCAGGTCCCGGCACACAGTAGGTCCTGCAGCGCAGTAGGTCGGTCACACCTTTCGTGACAGGTGTAGGGAGACCCCTCCCCCACTTGGGAAGTCCGGCCAGGACCCTCTGGCGCTGGCAACACAGGGACAGCTGTCACCTGAGACCCTTGGCCCTGGGGAGCCACCTCTCCGAGGGCCCGAGGGCCCATCTGCTCTGGCCCCACCACGGAGGACACGCGGAAGGGGCTCTGAACCCCGGCAGCCCCCTGACGGTCCTGCGAGACCCTCCCCCGGCCCCCGGAGCCAGCACCAGCGTCCCCGCTCCACCAGCTCCGGAGGGCGTGGGTGGCACCTCCCTCCTCCACATTCTGCCGCCTCGAGGGGCTCCAGGGAGACGGTCTCCTGGCAGCGGAGCTCCTGCTGCCGCCCCGCCTGGGCCTCCGAGGCGCTGCCGTGCCCGGGGCCTGGGGGCCCGCTGGACCGTGGGAGCGGGCAGGGGCCTGGCCAGGGTCGGTGCCAGCATGGCTCACGCCCAGGGAGTGTGGGCGGGTGAGATGGCGGTCCCGGCTCCTCTGAGCCTGCTCTTTCGTGCGGGGAAAGACCTGGCACAGGTGCCCAGCAGGCACGCGGCGAGGGGAGCCTGCCCTGGGGTCTGCACGCGTGGAGGGAGAGGGCCGGACCCGGGGGTGGGGGTTGGGCGGCCTTTCCCGTGGTTGGGAGGGTGCAGCACGCTCCATCCTCCTCCCAGGAGGCAGTGGGGCCTCCACCGGGCCTCTGCATCGTTACACCCCGAGCTCCCGGGTGGCTGCTCGAGCCAGAGCCAGCGGGATGGGCAGAAGGTGACGAGGGCAGACCTGCCTCGAGGCCTTCACACCGGCGTGGGGGCCGGGGGCCGGGTGGGGCAGGTGTCCACGCCACTCTCAGTTCCACCCGCTTCCCGCCTGGGGGTGGGCTCCAGGCCTGGGGTCCCACCTCACTGCCCAGACCCCGGAGCCCAGCTTCTGAGGTTCCCCAGTCGCCGTTCTCTCCCTGGGCACCCAGAGCCCAAGCACCCCCGAAGTTCAATCTCGGCTGCGGGGGGTCGGGGGGGGGGGGGTGGTAATAAAAAAAATGGATACTTAAAAAATAATGTACAAAAAATAAACTTTAAAAATGATGTACAGCCGGGACCGGTTTGGCTCAATGGATAGAGCGTCGGCTTGGGGACTGAAAGGTCCCGGGTTCAATTCCGGTCAAGGGCATGTACCTTGGTTGCGGGCATATCCCCAGTAGGGGGTGTGCAAGAGGCAGCTGATTGATGACTCTCTCTCATCGATGTTTCTAACTATCTCTCTCCCTTCCTCTCTGTACAAAATCAATAAAATATATTTTTTTTAAAATGATGTACAAAAATGAATTTAGAAAACAATGTACAAAAAATGAATTTAGAAAACGATGTACATCTACATTTTGAATGGGCTCTGCATTCACATGATTCAAATTTCAAAACGCCCCGGCCGGCCGTCCTGTCCGGAGCGGCGTACGGCCACCAGCCCTGCGTGTCCTCCCCCACCGCCGCCCGCCCGCCCCTTCTCACTTTAAAACGCACTCACATCCCGATCCACACTGGCGTCCTTCCCTTGAAGCTCACTGTGCTTCTCGCTCTCTGTCAGTGGAAAAGCAGGTCCTGGTTCTTCCTCCCGGCCTGGCTGCGTCTGCCTTCGCTGTGTGCGGGCCGCATGCTCTCACGGCCCTGGCTGCCGCCTGGAGCTGCCCCGTCTGTGGTGACGACATGAGACGTTGCGGTCCACAGCCTTGTTCGTGCCCCTCCAGACGTGTGCTCGCCGGCCTCAGCGGCGTCTCGCCAGCTCGGTGCCCCCCGTCAGTTTGCTGGTTGCTGTTTGAAAGATGGCGTGTCTGTGGTTAGAAACCCTAAAACAGCCTTCAGGTCGGTGAGGGTCTACGGAGCAGAGAGGCCCCCGCCGGGCGCGCGTCCCGTGCGGTGATGCTCATTTCTCACCACGAACCCCTGGCAGCGGAGCGCCGTGCCCGCTGGCTACGGGAGAACCTGGAGCCTGGGGGTGGGCACTTTTTTAAAGAAAAATAATAATGTTTTTATTGATTTCAGAGAGGAAGGGAGAGGGGGAGAGACAGGAGCATCAGTGGGAGAGAGTCATCCATCAGCTGCCTCCTGCTCGCCCCGCACTAGGGACCGAGCCTGTCCCCCAGGCTCCTGCCCCGACCGGGAATCAAAGCGAGACCCGGTTCACAGGCCGACGCTCAGCCCTGAGCCACGCCGGCCGGCAGCTGGGCACTTTGTTATGTCCCCGAGGCCTTGAAGAGGCAGCGGGGAGATCGAACCCAGACCGTCTGCCGGGGCCAGGCTCCTTCTCCTTTAAAATGATCTTTGTTCGGATTGGTGCTCAGAGAGAGGGGCAGGGCTCAGGGAAACAGCCATTTGTTGCTCCATGTACGTATGTATGTGTTCAAGGGCTGGTTCTCGCACGCACCCTGACCGGGGATCGAACCCACAACCTTGGCGTATTGGGCCGCCACGGTCCTCCATCCCAGGCTGCCTTGCAGTGGAGGGCTGCCGAAGCTCCCCCAGGCCTGGGTCCACGCCTCCCTCCCTTCTCCAATGCCATCTGAGCCCCAGGAATATGGCTTCCTGGCAGCAGGTGACGGATGAGGACTGGGCCCCAATAGGCTTTCCTGGGGGTGGGTCCCCTGGGACTCCCAGAGCCCCCGCCCCAGGGCCGAAGCCCCTCGGGAGGTGGGCTCTGCTGGTCCCAAGCTCCTGGGATTGGCGCCCCTGAGGACGGAGCCAGCACAAGCGCCCTTGGCACCCACGGGTGTGTGTTTCCTGGCCGGGATTTCCACGGGCTGCTCCCCCAAGCCTCTCTCTTTCCAGAGCCCTCCCCTGCCCCTCCTCAGACACCCACAGCCCCGTGGCCTGTCCACAGCTGGTGCTGGGCCCCTCCGGCCTGACCCTCTGCCCTCAGAGCCCACGCCCCTGGGTCTCTCTGTCACAGCCAGCGACCAACCGAGGAGCGTGTCTGGATTCCCCTTGGCATCCACCTCACTGTGTGGTCTGTCTGTCTGTCCATCTGCCTCCCCAGGGCCTTGCTGAGCCCTCGGCCCTCAGCACCCGGTGAGGTGCCTCCCGTGTCTGCCAGCTTGTCCTGTCCGGGGCTGGTCTCCATCCCAAGGGAGGCCCCTGTGACGGGGAGGCCTCAGCTCCAGAGGCCTTTCCCCTCTCCCCTCCCCCGGGCCCCAAAGGGCCCAGCCGCAGCGCTGAACTCTGATCCGGGCCGTGGGCCAGGCGGGACCGGGCTCTGTCAACAGCGGCAGGAACTGGTTCCCCGGCTGTCAATGGGATTAACGGCCCTGCGCCCGGCCGGCAGCCAGCGGGAGAGGACGAGTCGGTTTGCCCATGAAGACGGGGCACCCAAAGCGTCCGCCATGTGGACGGCGCCCCCGGGGACTCCGAGCAGCAGGGTGTCACCCGGGCAAGGGCGGGCCACGGCCAGCACCCACGGGTGTCAGGCTCCATGCTGGCTGCCGGGGGCAGGTGGGAACTGGCAGCGCAGAGAGAGGAGGCGGCGGCTCAGCCGTGGGGTTTCCAGGTGCACAGAGGAGGGGGCGGGGCAGAAAGATCCCTGACCCGTGTCCTGGGATCACGGATGAGTCGGAGGCCCCGAGGGGCTGGGTGAAGGTCTCGAGGTCACTCAGCAAGCCAAGCGAAGATCTGGTCCTGAGCCCGGGATTCCTGGCACAGTCCACGCCGCACAGCTCCCGCACTGCACACTGGATGGGACGTACGCACGCGCGCGCACACACGTACATGCACACATACATGCACACTCATTCACACATACATACACACACACATTCACACACGCACACACACACACAGCCTCTCAGTGCTGGTGCCTGGTGCAGAGGACATCCATCCAACCTGCTAGACCCGTGGTCGGCAGACCTCGGCTTGCGAGCCACATGCGGCTCTTTGGCCCCTTGAGTGTGGCTCTTCCACAGAATACCACGGCCTGTAAGAGTCTATTTTGAAGAAGTGGCATTAGAAGGAGTTTAAGTTTAAAAAATGTGGCTCTCCAAAGAAATTTCAATCGTTGTGCTGTTGATATTTGGCTCTGTAGGCTAATGAGTTTGCCGGCCACTGGGCTTGGCTAAGCGACTGGAGGGCCGGTGGCCAGCAGTGCGGGGGCTGAGGAGGCTGGGATGGCTGCTCCGTGCGATGCCGGTGATGACAGAGGCGGGGTGGGAGTCCCGGCTCCCTCTCTCGGGGGAGGCCTTTCCTCTCTGCCCTCCGTCCTGCCCCGGGGCAGCAGGACGGAGGCGGCAGGGTTGTGAGGGGTCACGCAGCGCCCAGTTCACAGCAGGATCCCGGTGTCTGTGTGGGGCGGTCATAAGTCTGATGGATGGACCGGCCCTGGAAAGCATCGGGCGAAGCCGGATAAACCGACAAGGGGGCTGGTCGGCGTCCAGCTATCTCTCCACGCCGGCCCCTGGGGTGTCTCGGCCGGAGCGGAGGACCCTCCTCCTTGGGCACCCAAGGCCCCCCAATCCCCCCCGTGGGGAAGAGCCTGAAGCGTGGGCAGCCCCAGAGCTACCCCGCTGCGGACAGGCCCAGGACACTGGCGGTGCCAGGCTGCTGGCGGGCACGCACTCAGGCGGCAGGCCTGCCGGCCGGCCACAGGCCCGGGGAGTGTAAATTCCACATTTGCATCCTGGATGCTCCCGGTCCCTCGGGCTGCTGACCTTTACAGCGGCCGCCTCAGTCCTTCTTCCCCTCCAGCCGCTGCGCTCGGCCGGCTGGCACTGGCCATCGGGTGCGGGGCTCGAGGGACCACAGGAGGGCAGGGCGGGGCACCAGGGGCCATGGGCAGGCGGCTGGGGAGGGGGTCCCTGCAGAGACCGGTATCCCCCCCCCCTTCATTCAGGCAGGGGGAGCCCCTGTCCCCCGACTCAGCATCAGGCCCCCCCCAACCCTCTGCCAGGCATGCACGACGCTCAGGCAGCCAGGCCCGGCGTAGCGGTGACAGCGGAAACTCGCACCCGCTGCCTCTGACGCCTCCCCCGGGAGCGCCCGGCTGTGCTGAGTGGCAGCAACGCGGAGCCCGCTGTCAGTGTGTCTGGGCTCAGCCGCCAGGCCTGCCCCTCCGGGGAGCGGAGCCGTCCCCAGCCCCTCTGTACCCCGCCCAGCCCAGGGGTGGCTGGCTCGCCTGCGGTCTAGGCAGATGCCCAAGATGCATCGAAATTAAAGCCCACCTCCAGACCCTCGGGGGAGCAGGCTCTGCCCTGGGGCTCCGGTACACGGGATGGGGACACCAAGTCAGAAGAGCTCTTTTATTTTTTAAAATATTTGTTGATTGGAGGGAGGGAGGGAGATTGGGGGGAGGGACGGGGGGGGGGCTGGTTTGCTGTTCCACTTATCTAGGCATTTATTGACGGATTCTTGATGTGCCCTGACTGGGACGAAGCTCTAGCCAACGTGCTGTCCGCGCCGCAGTCTTCCCCGGGGCCAGGTGCTGGGCTGCGTTGATGAGTGTTTTGGGCTGACCTTGTCCGCTCGGGGATATGCTGGTCTCCCCCCAGCACCGCAGGAAGTGCTTTGTCTGGGAACAGGGCCATCGCAGGTGGAATCAGTGGGTGCAGACGGGGTCCAGCGGTGAGGTGACGTCACACGGAAACAGGGTTGTCCTTCCCCCAATACAACAGGTGTCCTACGGGGAGAGAGGACGGCCACGGAAGACGGGACAGGAGCAGAGAGCCCCGTGCGGCTACACAGGGAGGGAGGGAGGGAGGGAGGGAGGGAGGGAGGGAGGGAGGGAGGGGATGCAGCTCTGAGTCCAGGAACGCCCGGATGGCCGCCACCTCCTGAAGCTCAGAAGGAGCAAGTGGGGGCCCTCCCCCGCAGGTTTCCGGGGGAGACAGGCCCCGCAGACACCCTGATGCTAGACTTCCGGCCTCCAGGGCTGGGAGGCCGTGCACCCTGTGGGGAGGCCCCCGGTTTGGGTGCTTTGTGTCAGCGGTTCTAGGAGACGGATCCGGTGAGAGAGGGACCCGGCTTCGGGGGCGGCAGAGTAGCAAGCGGGGAGGAACCGGGAGGCCAGCTAACACGACGTGCACCCCCACCAGGCCTGGCGCCCCCTTTCGTCCCCACACCCCGCGGTGAAGTAGCTGCTCGCATGCTCACCACCTGGAAGCGGTGGGGGCGGGGGGGGGGGCAGACACGGGAGGAACTGCCACAGGGGGACGTGGCTGGCAGGATTTGCACTCTGGCCATGGCTCTGGGCCCCGCGTATTTAACCAGGCCCCCTCGACACTTGGAAGAAGAAAATAAAGACAATACATGGGGGTGAGGGGCTATTTGGGAAGGGAACTGAGGGTGCTTCACACACAGATGGGACCACGTTGACCCCCTCTTGCTCAGACCTTCAAGCCCCACCCCCCATTTATTGATAAAGATTCGGATTTGATTTCAAATGTTGTGCTCATTAGCATTTGGACCCTGCCTCCTCATTCCAAGAAATGGTTCCGAACACGTTTGATAAATACCTTCTTGAAAATCATTTAAAAATATATTTCATTGATTTTTTTTACAGAGAGAGGAAGGGAGAGGGATAGAGAGAGAGAAACACCATTGGAAGAGAAACATCGATCAGCTGCCTCCTGCACACTCCCCCCTGGGGATGTGCCTGCATCCAAGGTACATGCCCTTTACTGGAATCGAATCCAGGACCCTTGAGTCCACAGGCCAAAGCTCTATCCACTGAACGGTTAGGGCTTGAAAATCATTTCTAAGAACTGAAATCATGACCGTCCATGTTTTTGATGAACGCTGTGTTTCTTTAGTCGTTTTAGATTACTCCTGTTCCTAGCACACAAATGAGTGTTTGTGGAATAAAACTATAGGAATCGGAGTGTCGCATGTCTTTTTTATCACTTGTCCAAACACAGCCGGTCCATCGGCAGAACACCCAAACACGCCAGCTTCCCAGCATCTAAAAGCCAGAGCTTCAGACACACTGTTCGGTTTTGTCGCCATGGAGGGGTACTTGTCAAGGTAAGAGAAGGGAACATATTTTACTCCGCATCCTGTTTGCTCGGTTTTTGACTATTTAGGCAGATGGTCTGTGGGCCTGCATTTGTGCTCCTGCAACTATTAGAGACGGATCTGTGTGAACAGCAGCGTTATTGGTATAGAATTCATGTGCCGTAAGGTCCATCCTTTTTTAAAAATATATATATATTTTTTTATTGATTTTTTACAGAGAGGAAGGGGAGGGATAGAGAGTTAGAAACATGGGCCAGCTGCCTCTTGCACACCCCCTACGGGGGATGTGCCTGCAAACAAGGTACATGCCCTTGACCTGAATCTAACCTGAGACCCTTCAGTCCGCAGGCCGATGCTCTATCCACTGAGCCAAATCGGTTAAGGCAAGGTACACCCTTTTAAAGAATAAAATTCAGTGATGCATCTGCTTGTCTGCCACCACGACCTCGACCTAACTCTGGACACAGACATCACCCCCAAAGAAACCCTGCTCTGACCACCCGCCTTCCTCCCCCCCTCACCCCCGCCCTCCCCAGCCCCCAGCGCCCGGGAACCACCATTCTGCTTTCTGTCTCTGCGCACCTGCCCCCTCCAGACGCTTCCTGTAAATGGAATCACACAACATGTGGCCTTCTGTGTAGCATGACATCTTCCAGGCCCCTCTATGCAGCCTGTGGGGTGCTCCCCCCCTTTTTAAGGCTGATAATACTCTGTGGTCTGGGCAGACCGCAGCCAGCTACCCATGCTGCAGAGGGCTGTTTGGGTTATTTGTCCTTGCTTTCTTTCTTTCTTTTTTAATATATATATTTTATTGATTTTTTACAGAGAGGAAGGGAGAGGGACAGAGAGTTAGAAACATCGATGAGAATCATCCATCAGCTGCGTCCTGCACACCTCCTACTGGAGATGTGCCCACAACCAAGATACATGCCCTTGACCGGAATCAAACCTGAGACCTTTCAGTCTGCAGGCCGACGCTCTACCCACTGAGCCAAACCAGTTTCGGCCGGTTATGTGTCCTCTGCGGCTCTCATCATTTGTCCCACGTGCCTGCCCGTTTCCTGTGCACACGTGTGCTCCGCTCTCCCGGGTGTCTACCCAGGCGTGGGCGTGCTGGGCGGCGGGGCGATGCCACGTCTGCCCTTTGGAGGAGCTGCCAGCCTGTCTCCCAGCTCAGCTGCGCCCGGCGCGGCCCCACCAGCAGCGCACTGAGGGCCCTGTGATGCCGGCCTCTCATTCTAACCGCCCGGCGGGTGGGAGGGGGGTTTCTCGTGGGGGTTTTGACTTGCCCTCTACCCCGGCTCCCCCCCATGACCAATGACATGGACTCAGAGCCTCTTTCGTGGGCTGCTTGGCCATTTGCATATCTTCTTTAGAGAACGCTCTATGACCGTGGTCGGCAAACTGTGGCTCGTGAGCCACATGTGGCTATTTGGCCCCTTGAGTTTTTTAGCAAAGGCCAGCTTAGGAGGACCCTAATTAAGTTAATAACAATGTACCTACCTATATAGTTTAAGTTTAAAAAATGTGGCTCTCCAAAGAAATTTCAATCGTTGTCCTGTTGACATTTGGCTCTGTGGACTGAAGAGTTTGCCGACCACTGGGCTCTGCAAATGCTCGGCCACTCTTTACCTAGGCGATGCCGGTCTGGTTCCAGCGGTCATTGTGACCCCAAGACAGAGCCGTGCTGGCTTCAGCTCTGCGCGCGCCCTTTGGGGCGCCCTGCCTCACCGCACAGGCTCTGCAGAGGCCGCCTGACCGCCTCGCGTGCCTTCTCTCCTCGTGGCAGAGCCGCCTGGTGGTTTTTCTCTGGCCGCAGAGGGACCGCCTGCAGGCTGCTGTGGGCTGGAGTCAGCTGCCGCCGTGGCCAGGAGCACGGCTCTGCGGCCCGCCCGCCAGTTCACGCCCCGGCTCCCCGGCCTCGGCCTGCGAACTGGAACACTGGCGTCTCCGCCTCCTCCTCGGAGACGGGGCTGCAGAGCCCGTCCTGTAGTTGCTAGGAGGACACGCTGAGAGCACACGCACCGCCCCATTGCACACGCACACGGTCCGTGCCCGTGCACTCCCCCCGGGCGGGCACTGCTAATGACCGGCCAGCCTTTCCGCCAGATGTCCCGGCGGTGGGCGTGTGAACTGCAGGGCGCCCCGGGGTGTTTGCCTGAACCACGCCTTCCTGTGGCGCCCAGGGCCCCGATGAGGTCTCAGGGCCACAGGGGCCGTGGCCCGGCCCAGGCAGCTCTGCCCCGGGAGCCCCCGCATCAGGGTGAAGCCTGTGGGGCCCCCCCGCCCCCACTGTCCATCCGCTCCTCCCCTGGTGCCACCCACGCCTCCTCCCCGCGCCTGAGTGGCTTGTGACTGCTCAGGGCCCAGAGAGGCAGAGGAAAGTGACATAACACCCTAATTACCCGTGTTGCTTGCAGATCCCGGCACCTAAATTTAGCCGGTGGAGCCTGGGCACGGGGGACCCGGCTCCTCTCACCCAGGGGCCCCGGAGGCAGAAAAACGGGTCTGAGACGGTGCTCTGCAGGGTGCCTGCCCCTCGCTGCCCTGGGGCAGGCCCGGGGCTTCCTGGGCGGCCGGTGGGGGCCGGCCGGGCTGGGCCTGCGGTCACAGCGAGCAGAACGCCACCGGCCTACGGCCGCCTGCAGTGAGGGGAGCCTCGGGCGGGGTGGGAGGGAGTGGTGGAGTGTGAGGGACCCCGCTCTGAAACCCACAGCCCTGGGTTCCAGCTTCCGCTCAGCACCTGCCGGCGGTGTGACTCCCGGGCGTCGGCAAACCTCTGGGCGAACCTCCTCCTCTGAACACTGGGCACCCTCAGCATCCTCCCGGGGAACCGTCCATGACGTTTCTGTGAAACAGTGCGCGTGAGCGGCCGGCACCACGCCAGCATCCGCAGGGCTGAGCCTCGGTTTGTGTCGAAGTTGCTGGATGTGTGGTGGGAAGAGCCAGGCCCCAGGACTCACACGCCCTTCACCAGCGAGTCTTAAAAAAAAAAAAAAAAAGTTTAAATTGATCTCAGAGAGGAAGGGAGAGGAAGAGAGAGAAACATCCGTGATGAGAGAGGATCATGGATCGGCTGCCTCTTGCCCGCCCCCGGCTGGGGATCGAGCCCACAACCCGGGCCTGTGCCCTGACTGAACACTGACTCCTCAACTGCCGAGCCGCGCCGGCCAGGCCATCAGCGACCCTTCATGCCTCTGCTCAGGTGAGGTCACCGAGGCAGAGAGAGGTTAATACCAGCCACGGTCACCGGCTGGAGGTGGCTGTGCAGGGAGGCCCGGAGGTGACTGTGCAGGGAGGCCCGGAGGGGGCTGTGCAGGGAGGCCCAGAGGTGACTGTGCAGGGAGGCCCGGAGGGGGCTGTGCAGGGAGGCCCGGAGGGGGCTGTGCAGGGAGGCCGGGAGGTGACTGTGGCAGGGAGGCCCGGAGGGGGCTGTGCAGGGAGGCCCGGAGGTGACTGTGCAGGGAGGCCCGGAGGGGGCTGTGCAGGGAGGCCCGGAGGTGACTGTGCAGGGAGGCCCGGAGGGGGCTGTGCAGGGAGGCCCGGAGGGGGCTGTGCAGGGAGACCCGGAGGGGGCTGTGCAGGGAGGCCGGGAGGTGACTGTGCAGGGAGGCCCGGAGGTGACTGTGCAGGGAGACCCGGAGGGGGCTGTGCAGGGAGGCCCGGAGGTGACTGTGCAGGGAGGCCCGGAGGGGGCTGTGCAGGGAGGCCCGGAGGGGGCTGTGCAGGGAGGCCCGGAGGGGGCTGTGCAGGGAGCCGGGAGGTGACTGTGGCAGGGTGTGAGACCACGTCTGCCCGCACGCCGGTGGCGGGCTTAGCCGAGGGCCGTCGCCACCGTAGCGAAGGCCGGGAAGTGCCGTCCTCATCCCACGTGGGTTTGTGCCCAGCAAAAACCAGGGGCTCTGCCCTAGCGGTTCGACTCAGTGGGTGGAGCATTGGCTTCTGGACTGAGAGGGTCCGGGTACCATTCTGGTCAAGGGCACGTGCCCCCGTTGCAGGCAATCCCTGGCCCTGGTCTGGACATGTGCAGGAGGCAACCGGTCGATGTGTCTCTTTCACATCGAACTTTCTCTCTCTCCTCCCCTCTCCGCGCCCCTCCCCCTCCACTTCCACTCTCTAAAAATCAATGGGAAAATATCCTTGGGTGAGGGTTAACAAAAAAAAATAATAATAAATCAGGGCTTTTACAGCAAAGAAGACAGGGAGAACAGAGGTGGGGACCAGCTAGCATCTCACCCATCCCACTGGGAGGATGGCCGTGCTTGGCCTGGCACGGGGCCCCGGAGCCCGGGACTGCCCTTGACTTGCTCTTGTGTGTTGCTCTGAACTTCCCTTCACAAACCCAGGACCGCCCTGAGAGCCGGGCGTCCGGACCATGTAGGTGACCCACAGGGAGAGCCAGAGGCGGACCCCAGAACACAGCCCTGACCCTGGCGCCCCGGCCGTGGGCCCTCGCCTGCCATAACCCCATGCCCCCCCTTTGCCCAGCCGCCCCGAGCCGCCGCCTGCTCCGTCTCCTGCTTGCCCGGGTTGTCCCCTCTGCCCGATGCCCCTCTCAGACCTCCTTTGCCGGGGGACCCTGTGCACCTGGAAGACCCGCCACGGGGACGCTGCCCCGCAGAGCGGCCTCCCAGGCCCTCCGGGGACAGTCAGAGGCCCTCCCCGGCCCCCCCTCGGCTCCCGGAGCTTCCGTCATCCCTCTATTTATAGCCTTTCAAGTCAGGTGCCCGGCCACGTCAGGGCCAGCGGCTGGGAGAGCAGGTTCCGCACCTGCCTGGGGGAGGGCTGGGATTTTCCAGGAGGACGCCTCCGCCATGCCCCCCCGCACTCAGGCTCCTGGGGGCACGGACCCCCCACACCTGCGGCAGCCGCCCCACCACGTCTCTCCATGGCTTTGCCACGGGTCCCAGCGCCAGGCCGAGCTCACCTCCTCCCCAAACCCAGAGCCCGGCCCGGGCCTGCCCCTGCCTCCACCGAGGCATGTGCCCTGAGGAACGGGTGGGGGGGGCGGTAGGCAGCCTGTGCTGGGCACAGGGCCAAGGAGACGGGCCTGCTGGGGGCGGGCGGGCAGAGGGGCTGCTTGGGGGAGACCTGCCTCGGGGCGGGCAGGAGCTGGCTGGCTGTCCCTCAGGGAACCTCGGCTTCCCTCCGCCTCCCTGGGTGGGCGAGAGCATCAACCCTGCAGAGAGGTGGGCAGGGAGAGGGGCCCACACTCCGTGTCGCTGATGCCTCCCTCGCCCGCCCCGCCCCCCGGGGCACTCCAGCGGCCCCTCGGGTTGGCTCCACGCCCACCCACACGGGACCCTCCGGCCTCCCAGGCCT